>CM060687.1:52132644-53377331 GCA_030686995.1 Artemisia argyi | reverse complement strand
CTCATATCCAGCAAGACCCTTATATAGAGGTTCTTGAGAAACTTAAAGATCTTAAGGAGGAGTTGGCTAATATTTCACTTCGCCATGATCCAAGTTCTTCTTGTGTATATTGTGGGGGTCCTCACAATGATGATCAATGTCAACCTTCCGATTTTGACACATCCACACCCCCACAGTTTCCACTCATTCAAAATTCTCATGATAAATCTATCGCAGAATTACTTGCTGAAGAACGAGATTCTGGAAAAAGCATGGAAGAATTACTAGTTGAGCAACGAGCAGCTATAATACGTGCCAATCTTCACATTGCTGCTCTATTTTATGATGACAGTGATGATGATGAAGATAACATTGTTATCATTCAAAAAGATTCATCGAGTTCATCAGTTGTGATTCCTTCCATGGAAAATCAGGGAGATAAGAATACAGAGAAGTTACTAGCAAATGAACAAATGGAACTTGTAGAATCCATAACTGCTAGTCCTTCTCAACTCCCTCAGTCTGTTGTTATCACACCCGAAGTTCACACTCACTCTCTAAACTTGGGGGATGAGCATCTTAGCATTGTTCCTAATAAGGAATCGGACGAATTAATAAAGTCTAGTGTTGAGATCCTTGTCCAAATCCCGATAGAGTCACAGGGAATTTCTGATCAAGTGTGTGATATTCCTTTCCCCCCAGATAATCCAAATGATCAATTTGAGAATGTCTCTAGTTCCAGTGATGATTTTTTTATCTTATGGAGACATTGAGTATGTTGAGGTTTGACTTCCTCATTCTAATGTTGACCTCCTTCTTGAGGAGTTCACTGATGAGCGTGCTCACATTGATTCACTTCCATCAGGAATTAATGATGATCTCTTCGATCTCAAAGCCAATCTGGACGAGGTCGAGGCTTTTCTTACTGAAGATAGTTCACTTCCACTTGAAGTTGATGAAAACTATCTTGATCCTGAGGGGGACATTCTTTTTCTAGAAAGTTTGTTAAACGAAGATCCATCTCCCCCTCTTCCACCCAAACAACTTCATAATAAAGAAATCAAATCAGTTGAGAAAACTGATAAATTTCCTGAGATCAAGCTTAAGGACTTGCCTCCTCCACTTAAATATGCATTTCTTGAGGAGGAAGTTCTTATCTTAATTGCTATTCAGATCTCTCTTCTTTCCTTCACCTACCAGGTGATTTCTCCCGTTCTTCACTCCTTCGGGAATGAGGACACTATCTTTGACCCCGGCATTCTCATTTATAAATTTTGAGCCAGGGTCTGTATATCTCATCGGTGTGGAACTTTCACGTGCTTCAAATGTTTGTCCAAACATCTTGAATGAAAGTCCGATGGAGATTATCTCTTCCACATGATACTTCTCCATGAACAAATAAATTCGGGGTCGAGTCAAGCTAGCGACTCGGTAAACAAAAACAGTAGCATGTATACGGGGTTTTCACCCTAAGTGTAGGGGAGATACTAACCCACATGATTGTATATATGTATATATCCTCCAAAAAAAAAAAAAAAAAGTGTACATAAACTAAAATAAAGGCTATGAGTATTTTCCTTCTTACGTTCTAAGTGTTGGTTTAACACCCGGTACTTTGAATATTGAGGATAATATTCAGTTCTAAGTGTGGGGAGGAATTCATTATTCTAACGAATTTAAACACATGTTCCATCAAGCACCCCCATTTTAGCCAAAAATTTTAAATTTTTTTCTCACTTAGAACGCAATAAATGGTTATCAGTCCACCATGTCTAACCCACATAAGGACTGGCTAATCCAGGAGCAAACGGCTCTTAGTAAAGATATATCAAATCCGTTTACGGCTTGCAATTTGCCCAAAATTGTATGGTATCTCAACTCGCCATATCCTAAAAAGTGAAAGAGTTGGCTAGCCCGCAAGATTATGACTTGTGGTAAAGGCAGTGGAAAAACCATAATTGGTAATCAGCTCACCAAGATGTTGACTATTTCATCAAGAGTTGGCTAGTCCAGAAGCAAACGGCTTTTGGTAAAGACAAAACAAATCCGTTAACAGCTGGTGGTTTGCTCAAAATCACATGGTTATCAAGTGAACCATAGTTCTTCTTGAACTGATACATTTGGATACTCCAGAAGTGATGGCTTTTGGTAAAGAGTTTCAAATCCATTAAGTTTTTCTCAAAAGATTGCTAGGGACTAGCAATGTTTTAGTGTGGGGGATTGATGAGTGTCTAAATACTCATCATTTTATTCCAATCTGAACTGCCAAAACATCCAAAGACACCCAAATATGCATCATAATACTGAAAATATCTCAGAAATGTGTTTTATATGTTTCAGATGCAAAATGATCAAAAACAGATGAAAAACGTACAAAGTTTGCATAATTGGCAGCTTCAGTCCCTCAAGTATCAAAATTGGCAAAACTAGTCCCTGAAGGTTTAAAATGAGTAAAAAGTCAACTTTAGTCCTTGGATAGTCAAACATGTTCACAAATGATCCCTGGATAAAAGTTTACACATATTGGCAACTTTTACCCCTCAAGTATCAAAATTTGTAAAATTAGTCCCTGGGTGTTTAAATAATGGAATTTATCAAAATATACCCTTGTACTATTCATGAATTACAATTTGAAACTTTTTGATGACTTTTGGGAAATTACAATTTCACCCCTCAAACTTTGGTGAAATTACATAAATGGTCCCCGGAGTGTTTTAAATGGAAAATTTTGCAACTATAGTCCTTGTATTATTATTATGTAACAGGTTTGGTCCTTATGATACTTTGGAAAAGTAACAAGTTCAGCCCCTCAAGTTTCATCAAGTTTACATATTTAGTCCTTGGGCCAAATATTACAACCAGATCCATTTATCCCTTAAATCCAAATATCCAAATCCAAAATAAACAAAACACAAGCCTGATCCATGTAACAATACCCATTTACAAAAGCCCAAACCTTAACAAAGCCCAAAACCAACTTTTTAATAAAACCAGGGAATGGGCGTTGACCCGCGTTGACTATCATCCCCTACCTCACCACCTCACCTCTGCTACTACCATCCCTGCCACCTCCACCTTCACCACCTCATCACCTCACTACTCTCTCTGTCACTCCCAAAACCAAAACCTATCCCCTGGGTTTTCACCAGGGGATGCCACGTACCAAACCTACACCACTTTCCTCCCCTACAACTGCAACCTGACAACAACTTGCCTCCACCACCCCCTGGCTCACCCTACTTGTCCCCTACACCTTACACAACCCTCCAAAGACAATTAATGCCCTGAAAACCCTCTAAGTAACCTCCCAATTTCATAACCAATTTTCCCGCCAAAAAGGCATACACGGCTCGGATTGATTATGCTTATCCAAGGGCCAATATTAGTGGTGGGATATGTGAAGAGGGCCAGGGAAACCCTAATGGAACCCTATAAATAAAAGAAGATGCAGAAGGAATCAAGCAGTAGAGTAATTTGGTATAAATTAGTATAGATTAGTGTAAAATTTAAATTGATGTAATTTCCAGTTTTTCTTAGATGAAATCAGTTGTAATCCATTTCATTTATGCAATCCAAACTCATTGCAAGTTTCAATTTCAAGTTCCACTTTATTAATTCAGTTTTAGCAAAATTAAGTAAATTTGACAAACTTACTTAAATTCTGTTTAAACCTGTTAAATCCTGTTTCATTCAGTTACTTAAGTTAATTTATAAGTCTTTAAAAGAGTTCAAAGTTTAAAATAAGTTTAATTCAGTTGAGATATAAAAAGTTGAGAAAAATACAAATAAATAATAGAAAAATATAAAAAATCAAGAAGAAGAAGAAGAAGAATGAGAAAAGAAGCATGCTAGATTATGGAAGATCTTTGGTTGTAGTACCTCAGGGAGGTGTTAGTTTAGGTGTAGTTCATTGTGTCCTTGATTACATGTCTCAGCCTTGAACCACTTGTAAGTCACAAATCAATTTTTTTGCATAATCTATTCCAATTAGCCATAATTGTTGTTTATTGCTTACTTCAGTTCATTTATGCTTGTTAGATGTTAGTGAAAGTTTAAGAAACAGATTCATGGTTTAGATTACTCACATGCTTCTTTAAATCACCACAACAGATTTTTAAGGGGTGTTTGGCACTGCTTTAATTTGTATGTTATTGTTGCTATTAGGAGCTAAAGCTTGTTTGTTTACTGTCCTTTGGCTCATATCAGTTCAAATTGACTATTGCTTTGGTCACTTGTCAAAAATCTATTTAGACTCACCCACACAGTTAACTGTGTGGATGTTGAGACCCATAAATCCCCACTTTAGCTTAAAACTATTAGCTTTAGGTTAGATTAGCTTCATATTAGCTTATTACATGTTTCTAAACTTGTAGGATTAAATTTAAATTCAAAATAGTCAAAGTTTCAAGTTTAGATAAAAAAAATCAAAATTACCTTAGTGCAGAAAATCCAATAATAGCAAGATTTATTATGAATTATGTGTTAGGATTCAAGCCTTGAAACTTCTAGGTTTTGCAACCCCCCAGCTCATCTTTGGAATTCCATGCTTGTTTTATTTTTGCAATTTTTATTGTGGAGCCCAGCAAGCTCCAAACTCACCTGTAGGGGAAGGACCTCCCCTGCACCACCACCACTGACCAACTCAGCCACCTTCCTTGCCCTCCCTTGTGCTTCATAGTGGGACCCAGGGGGTGAAACTTGGCTTATTTAAAAGCCTTCCAGGTTGGCTTGCTGATGCCACTTCTTGTTTAGACCTCTGATCATTCTTGTGGGCCCCACAATGGGCTGCATATACCACAATAGGCCTGTTTGGTCTGAGAGTGTATTGGATTTGCTTGGATTGCTTATTTGAGCTTATAAGCTCTTTCTATGAGTTTTTCTCATTTCTTTGGCTTAATTTAAGTTTGCTCAACCTGTTTTTAGTTTATTCAAACTTTGGTTTTTAGATGGTAGCTTATTTGTAGCTTATTTAGTATAAAAATCTAGTTTTGGCTTTAAATTGCCATCTGCCAAGTTATTTTGCTTATTCTGAGTCTCTTACTTGTCATTTCAACTTATTTTCAGTATCATTAAGGCATTTTTAGCTTAATTAATCCTTAGGTGCTCAGTTTGTAGATTATTGCTTAGTTTTTCCAATTAAAAATCCATTTTAAGCTTGTATACCAACTGTTAAGTCTTGGTTTTACAAAAGTTTGCTATTTATTGTTGGTGCTCAGTTTTGTTCAAGAAAAAATCAAAAATAAAATAGTTTGTGAAATAGGACAGTAGTGGGATTCGACCTTGGGTCATTTGGCTCAATCCTCAAGCTGAGCTTGAGCACCATCTGCCCTATACGTGTGTTAATATTTTATGTTTCCACCCATGTTTATATAGTATTAGTAGTCTGTATAAGCTTATTTAGCTTATAAGCTGTTTTTCAGCTTATTAATAAGCTTTTCCACCCTTTTTATATTTTTCTTAGCTTTATTATTCTAATAAGTATTTTTGTTAGGTCACCATTTATGTAAACACAAGTATGATTGATAAAGAAATAAGATGAGAATGAGAGGTGGTTGATTATGAGATAATATGAAAGGTGAGAGTGCAAGAGTTTCACTAAGATAATCAAATAACCAGCAACATAAAATGTAACATAAGGTTTCTATTTATAAGGGAGGAGCTAGGGCAACACTCCCTTCCTCCCTTATCCTTTCATACGTGGGCTTTTAAGGCCTTATGGGCTTTTACATGTTGCCCATTAACTAAACAATAATCTTAAATAATACTAAAGCAACCTATTACAAAATGTAATGACTGAGACTTGACTAAATACTAAAGTATGATCCCAACAATCTCCCCCTAAGGGTCGGTCATCACGGTTGCTTGACGTCTTCTTCTTTGTCGTTGACTTGTGACATGTAAAACTCTAGACGTCTTCAAAATGAGTGAATGATAGTGAATGTACTTTGCTCTTTGTCTTTGTTCTTTGGTAATGATGTAGTGATTCGGTTATGAAGTTGTCTGCCGTTCGTCACTCCTGCGTCTGTGGTGGTTGTCCGCCATTCCAACATACTCATACATCTTTAGACTTAGACTTTCCACGTGCAAGAAGTTCCTTTTGATACATTGAGATCTTTGTCTTTATACTTTGTAGATTCTTCTTATTGTCGTAGAATCTTTCTTGGAACTTTGTGTTGTTAAGATCTTTGGGGGAGCTATCTTATGCTTCAAGATGTATGTATGAGCATGTTGGAATCTACCATCATGGAAGTGAGGTACCTGCGAGTAAACAGTTAGCAATAAAACAACCGGTACTTACGGATAAGGAATTAGAGCTCATCAACAGCATATTGTGAAGATTCCTTCTAATCCTTATCCAGGCCGTTCCCATATCAGATACTCCCGAAGGAGCTTACGAGACCTACTATGTAGCTCAATGACTGGGTGAGTCGTGGGGATCACTCCACGACTGTAGACTGTAATGGAACCACCGCAAACACTAAGCGTAACCCTTGTGGGGTTACCGAAGTGACCTGCTGTCAGGGCTGTTTGATGTTGACCCTGGCAGGATTTCCGTTCAATCATTGAGAAATACTTAAGCAATCCTCTCATAAACGTTCTCGGCAGATTGCTAAGATCTGCGAAGGACTCGATAGTTTACACCTGATGCCCATTGATGTAGAACACCAGATGTAGAAATACTAAGTGTTCCTACGAGATCTTTGATGTATCTCAAGGCTCTAGACTCTATAAGTGCACACCTAGGTTTCCTATGCGGAGACTGGGGATGAGTCTCCTGCTTCAATATCAACCGTCTCTAAGAGATAGGTCGATAGGTTACGCAGGTTCCCCGTGAGAATGAAACAAGCTCTTTTAAGAGAACTTGAGTGGTTAAGAAGGTTTAGTGCATTGCGTCACTGGGTCCATGACGACTTAATCTTCAATACCGGCGTCGCCTTAGCAACAACCAGTAGCATACGTATTGAACCCGGTGTCTGCCCTAAGGTTGAATCATCTGGAGGGCTATTTCTTTTCACCCTTTTCTTTACTTTTCTTTTTAATTCTTCAACTCCTTCTTTCCCTTTCATTCATTTCTCCCTTTTTTTTTTCGTATCATACCTAAGGACTTCTACTTCTAACTAGTGGTGATGTCCTTTGGTAGATCCCTCCGGCTCTGGCGGATCATAGGACGGTTATTCTTATCTTAATCACCTTATAACTCCGACAGTAGCCAAGAAACCTTTGATTGAAAATCTCTCAAAGTGTTTGTGATAATCAAATATTTTGGTTAACACTTTGAGAGTTTTGTATTCACTTTTTGAAGGGCTCCCCCTGCACATGTGCTCATAGGTTTTAAATAAATTTGCACATGCGGGAGGAGCAAGCACTTTTGAATTGATCCACTTTCCGTGAACAAGACCGATTCGAGACACGCTTACATCACTAGTTAGACTAGCTTGAAATTATTACCCGGCCTGGTCAAGTCCACAGAAAGTTTCTCGAGACGGTACATTTCTACTCAGACTAATCCTTTTCGAGACACGCTTACGTGGTTAGTTAAAGAGTTCCATTGTCAGCTTTTAGGTGACAACTAGCTCTAGTAACTAACTTGATGTTATTACCCGTCAAGGATAAGTCTTTTCGATATTACTAACATTTATTGTCTCGTCAATTCCTGGGTAAATACTGAGTCTAGCTCGCACATGATACAACTTTTAAGCATTGACTTCGTATATTTTAATCACTTTTTCATTTTCTCCCCCTCAAAAATAGCATATAAAATGATGTTTTTGACCATTTTTTTTTAGATTAAAATATGCCTTTTGAGTCTTACGGGGAGATTCACCAAGAACTTTTGATTTTGAGCAAAGTATTTTGTTTTGACAAGTGCTCCCCCTCAACAAGTGATTAGGTCTTATTGAGGTGAAATACTTGTCCTTTTGAGCAGAATTATGAAAATCATAAATGTTTGATTAATTCTACTCAAAAGTAAGAAGCCTTCGCTCCTTATACTAGGATTGAGGCACTGATGCGTACCTCAGGGTCCTTTCTTTACAAGATCGGGTTGTACACTGAAATGCGTGCACAAACCATTATGAAGTAAATTATTGACAAATCAAATCAAATTCTTACAATGATCTACCAATCAGGCCTCTGAAATGTCAACACCGGAAATTTGGATCTGCCTCCCACATAACTCTCCAACCTTCGGAACTGATCCCTGCGCTTCAATCTGTTCTCAATCCTTAAGATGAATCTGCGAGCATCCCGGGCTTCATTGGTGTTCCACCTTTTGGATTTTCCCAGTTCAATGTCATTGACTCTGCCTTTGATCCCATCTCTGACGAACTTAAGAGTTTCATCACAGAACTTATGAATTTCTTCATAACCCATAAAGCAGTTGCGACCGTTAACACTTCGGTAGGTGAACCCAAATGGTCGTCTGATCAAGGAGTATTGAGGTAGATGTTGAAGGTCGGGGATGTCAAACAGGTTTGGTTTGGTGAGATTGAGCTTCTTTTGGTAACTTTCCACTCCTAACTGAAGATCTTCGACTCTTTCTCTAATGACTATCTGCCTGATGAAGATGAGTAGAGCTTGGATAAAGGCAAGTTGCATCTTTTTGGGCAAGCCACAGAGTTTTCCTTGAACTTTGAGCAAGTACATGTCTTCAATGTCGTTGAGACGTAGTCGTGGAAAGTCAGACTCGGAAATATCGTACTCCTTTTCATCAAGTCTTTTTAGTGTGATTTTGCTGAGGAAGGGGTACCCAAAGAAGGTGACAGTCGAGATGAATTGAATGGAGACAATCTTCAGATCACTTTCTACATCACCCATCGTCTGATTTAGTCTGCTGCTTCGATAGTACTGTGCCCGGTTGGTTGGCCAATGATGAATACCATAAAGTGCATTCCGGTCATATTCAACAATTTTGTCGACGAATAATGCTGAAGCTTCTTCTTCGATGGCATTGTTGAGATATCGAGCTGCAGGGAGAAAGGCGAGTGAGGTAACGTACTTCTTCTCGATCTTGCTGCCAAGTGTCAGAAATTCCAAGTCTGTGTTGTAGAAGAACTTGTACGGGATCTTTGGTTCCTTAGGCTTCCCAATCATCGGTAGTGGTTTGGACCAGTCAGTAATGTAAGGTGCGGTTTTCTTTGTGACCGGATCGACATATGATTCAGGATTGATCCAGTCAATATTGCTTGACATAGCTCGAGCAATATTTTCCAGATGGTATTCGAGCTCGATTGAGTTAGCAGACCGATCTTTCAGAAGATTGAAAGCATCATTTTTTATTCTTCGCAGCTCTTTCTTATTCATCTTTTTCATCTTAAACTTTTGCTGAATCATTTGAGCATATTCCACCGTTCGACCATCTTGAGGTTCATGATTGTCTTCCAGTGGTGGTTGCGAATTGATCATCTTCTCAAACCAGGAGTATTCGGCACTATTGTCTTGGTCTAACCAGTTAAGGACGGTTTTGGGTTTCTTTGGTTCGGTGCCTTTAGGTGAGGTGTCCGGTTGGGGTTGATGATGCTTTCCTTTCTTTACTTTCTTCTTCTTCTTAGGGGATGGTTCTGGAACTTCATCGGGCATAGGAATGTCGTCACCACCGGTGTATTCAAAGTGGTCGTGTGCTTTGGGAGCAGAACCTGATGCCTTCGGTTGTTGTGAGGAAGTTGTTGTGGTAGGAGGGATTACCGGTGTTTTGTGCTGAGATGAGGGTCCTTCGGCTTGTTTCTGTTTCTTTGCCTGAGAATTAGGATCCTTGTCTTCATCATCTCTTTGACGTTTCAGCTTATCGGCCTCTGTGCTGCAAGACTCTTTGTTCATTTTGTCTTTCAGTGCTTCCAGGACTTTTGCTTCTTCAGGAGTCAAGGTGAACTTGTTTGCAAGCTTTTCTAGGAGTTGAGCTTCCAAATCATCCAGAGAGAGTCCTGGTAGAGGAGCAGTAGACTTGTCGGCACGAAGAGTGAAGGTTGTTGATCGGATAACTTTCTTGACTGCTTGCTCAGCGAACTTGGTGAGTTCGTCTCTCATTGGTGCCAGTAGATCTTTCAGCTCAGTCACTAAGTGTTGTGCCATGTATTCCTGTGCTTGAGCTGCTAGTGCGGCTTCCAAGTTCTCTGTTACGTCTTTAGCTAAGAAAATGTCAACCTTATCTTGTAGCTCTTTGATGTTCGAGTTCAGCTTAGATAGTTCAGCAACCTGGGTTGCAAGTGTAGCAACCTGATCTTCTAGTTTGCTTCTCTTCTTATCATGCACTCTTTTGAAAGCAGACTTGAGTAGTTTGGATGCAACAGAGGCTTTGGAGCTCGGTTTCTTAATCGATTTGTCACGTGTTGATTCAGATGCAGGAGGTGATGACTGTGATGATTCAATAATGGTGGTAGTGTCTTTGACATCTCCTTTCTGTGGTTCGGGTTGTACAACTTCTTTGACTCTGGCTGCTTCTTCTTTCAACCTTTGTTCTTCTGCTAGTTTATCAGCTTCGGCTTTAAGCTTAAGCTCTTCAGCAAGCCTGGCTTCTTCTTCCTTCTTTAGCTTTTCTTCAGCCAGCTTATCAGCTTCGGCTTTAAGCCTTAGTTCTTCAGCCAGCCTGGCTTCTTCTTCCTTCTTAGACTTATCTTCAGCCAGTTTGGCTGCCTCCTCTGCTTTCCTGTTCTCTTCCATTCTGATCGTTTCTTCCAGTTTAGCTTGAGCAATCTCTTCAAGTCTGGCCTCTTCATCTTCTTGTTTTCTTTTCAGTTCCTCTTCCTGAGCCCTTTCTCTACGCTCCATTTCTTCCATAGACATAAGTCTTGGAGCATCGGTATCCATAGGATCTTCCTCTTCTTCCTCTCCCATAGTCATTTCAGTATCGGTGGGAGTTACTGAGGGATTATCATAAGCAACTAAGTCTGAGGAGATTCCTGTGGTAGGCTCAGGAATGCTGCTTGATCCGCCAGCTTCGGTGGTCTGAGAGAAGACTGGTGGTGGAGGCATATCAGCATTGAATGCATCAATTCGGCTGTGGAGGAGACCAAGGTTGAGAGACCTTTCATTTTCTTCTTCTACTGAAAGTCCTTCAGGCTCTGGTTCAGCAGTTACGGGTTCCTTTAGCTTCGCTCTCCTGATCCTTTCTTCTTCCAAGAGTGACTGTTCTTTAGTGAACGGTCTCTGAGTGAGATATGTTGGATATACGACATTGTCAGCAAATTCATCAATGTCTTTATCCTAATCGATGTCATCAAGATTCTCATCTTTCTCAATATTAGCATATGCTTCACTATACTGAGGACCTTCGTCGGATTCAGTTCGTTCAGAGTCAGACGGCTTTGGAGAAGATTGAGGTGGGGGAAACCACCCAGGTTCGGACATAGAAGCAGGCTGTTTGGTAGGAATTCTTCTCTTTGGAGTACCCTTCTTCTTGGACTGAGTGGAACTGCCGGAGCTCCCAGTCTTACTATCTTTCTTACCCTTCTTTTGCATGAACGGGGGTAGAACATCTTCGTCCAGAAATCCAACTTTATTTGCTTCGAGAGCTTGAAGGTAGTACTTGTAGTTATTGCATTCTTGAACCTTCTTAGTCAGAAGACAATCAGGAAGTTTCTTTCCTTGTTTCCTTGTACTAGTATCCATTCTCTTGATGACCTTAAGTGTGTCCTCATTCTTGTATGTGTGCTGAAACTCATCATTCAGTCGTTGAGGTATGTCATCATATTCATGGATGAAGCTTGCAATGAGAAGTTTGGTGAAACGGAGGAAAGGAATATTGGTCGTCTTGCGGTGTATGTGCCACACAATGTCTTCCCAGATAATGCTGGCATAATCAACCTTCTTGACATTAGCAATAGCCCAGAACAGCTTGAGATGTTGGAGCTTAGGGTGTTCATGACCTGTGTCTCTGCCAGATAGTGACTTGGCAATTATGATGTAGAGAGTTCTCCAAGGCTGTGGAAGAAATCTGATATTGACTCTAGAGTGCCTAGTTATGACCCCTTCAGACTCATCATACCCAATATCTCTCAGCCATTCTATCAATTCTTCTTCACTAGGAACTTGGTCATAATCTTCATTAGGTTCAAGTTCGGGAAGTCCAAGAGCACTACGGAGAAGATCCTTGTCGACCGTGACTTGTCTCATGTGAAGCATACAAGTAAAGGATTCTTCAAGGAGGTCCAAGTGGATTGTGTGCCAAAACTGATATATGTAGAAGCATGCCACTGCAGCAGATTTGGTGAGTAGAACTTTGCACGGGTGATAGATAAGAGCATCTACTGCAACAAGGCAAGAAGACTCATTGCATGTGATTTTGTTGAAGTTGACTCTCAGATTGTTCCTTCCTATCTTTCTGGAGTAGTTCTCAGGAAAGGTGTCTTCCCATGCACGTGAGGGTTCAGGCACTGGTACGTGAGGAATATCGTTGTGTTCTGCCATCTGGATAGATCATAAACACACAAACATGGCAATTGTTGATGATGTTAGCATAGACATTCATTGAACATGTGTACATATAGATTTGCATGTTTGACATTGATCAGTGGGGGTTTGTGTGTGTGAAAACTTTTGATATGTGACAAACTTGAGTTATATTACTTGTTAGAAACATAAAACAATTCAGTTACAACATAAGTTTATCATTTACAACAAGTTACACATTGGAAAATTTCCAACACTTAGAAAATTTTGGAATTTGACAAGTTTACGCGTAATTTGCTGTCATTACGCGTAACCTGACTTAAGCGTAAGTATAGAAATAATGCGTAAGTGCAAAATCTACGCGTAAGTTAGAATATTACGCGTAAAGTGAAACTTACGCGTAAGATCAATTTTATGCGTAAGATAAGTCTTAGGCGTAGAAATTGAAGTTACGCGTAGGATTACCCTTAGGCGTAAATTGCAACTTGTGCGTAGGTAATGACTTACGCGTAAGTTATAGACTTATGCGTAAGGTCAGAACTTATGCGTAAGAACAATTTTATGCGTAAACTATGTCTTATCCAAGACACAATTTGTCCACGTGTCGAATCTTACGCGTAAGATTCAATCTTACGCGTAGGATGAACATTTAATGCGTAAAGACACCTTTTTCCAGAAATTCACCTTAGAAATTCGAGTTGTATGTTTCCTGAAAGTGCACAAACATTACCACTGATCAATAACACATCCAATACACTTAATTTACACATTTTAACGCGTAAACATGCTAAATGCAACTTAACGCGTAAACACGCATGATCACCTAATCACAACCTTAATCAAACGTGATTCTGGGTAGGAATAAACATGGGGCAAGTGATACAAACATCATAAGGATCATATGTTACACATAACAACACAAATTATCCACAAAATCTTAGGATTGAATCTGCTAGTGACCTTCGAACCCTAAACCTTAGATTCAAAAGTAAAACATGATTAAGATCTAATTAAACCACGTACGAATGATCCTAGGCATACACAAACATTATCCCCATCACTAATTACAATCCTATTGCACAAACTCAAGAACCCCCAATTCATACGCATGAACCCTAATCTCAAGCTTGATCGATTAGTGTTTCTGAGTGCGATTTGAGTGTGAAAACATGTTACTAATCAACAATAGACCATTTCCCAACAATCAAATCAATCATAACATCAATAATTTCTGGGTTCAAGATTTTACGCACAAACCTAAGAGAAATCTAATCGATTAGAGAGATTTAACCATTGGATCGTTATGAAATCAAAAACCTTTGTTAGAAATTATGATCAAAACAAGTTTATACTTACAGATTTGAAGATTGTTGCACGGATTAATCAAATGAATGTGGGTCGTTGATTGTGTAGGTGAGGGTAGTAAATGTTTTGCAGTAATAGTAATTGTGTTTAGTCAAATCTTGTTTTGACTGGGGTTATTACAAGTTACACAAAGTGACAATTTTAGTCCCTTAACCTAACAAAACATTCAAACCTAATGCCTAACCACATTATCACAAATAGTATTCGTATATGAACACCAAGAATTAGAAAAGAACAACTTGTCATACTCCCCCTCGACCTTAGATCATGGTAAAATTAAATTGGTTTTGATCAAGGAGAGTAACCCGAAAACCTTTTGAATCAACTTAGTAGATAAAACGTAAATGTTTTTGGTAAAATGCAAGTATAAAAAGTAAAATAATTTTTTGGTAATTAAGAAAACCGTTACTTTTCCTCCCCCTCAACACTAATTTTAAATGATTGAAGACATTTTAGAAAAAATAGTGTTGAAAGAGTTTTATACTTGCATTTTTTTTTTTTTTTTTTTTTTAAAGAAA
This sequence comes from Artemisia argyi, assembly GCA_030686995.1. Taxonomy (NCBI): domain Eukaryota; kingdom Viridiplantae; phylum Streptophyta; class Magnoliopsida; order Asterales; family Asteraceae; genus Artemisia; species Artemisia argyi. Next base: position 53,363,085 of record CM060687.1, on the reverse strand, counting down.
AATTTACAAAGATAGTTTTGATGTTTGACAATCAATTGTGTTTTAAAAACTTTTCCAGATCCTCTGGAGTCAAACATCGCATACCAATCTGGTGAACTAAACTAGCAAACCTGGATGGTGCCAAGGATTTGGTAAGTAAGTCCGCCAATTGGTATTCAGTTCCAACAAAATAAAGTTCAACTGTACCCCTTTCCACATGCTCTTTGATGAAATGATATCGGAGATCGATGTGTTTGGATTTGCAATGATGCACAGTGTTGCAGGAGATAGCAATTGCACTCTTTGAATCACAGTAGATAGGAATCCTGTTGAATAGGTAGCCATAATCCTTAAGTTGTGATCTCATCCAAATGACTTGAGCACAACAAGCAGACATGGCAACGTATTCAGATTCTGTAGACGACAGTGAAGTGCAGTCCTGCTTCTTAGATTGCCATGACACAAGTTTGTCTCCGAGAAATTGTAATCCACCAGATGTACTTTTGCGTGTGTCTAAACATCCTGCATGGTCAGCATCTGAAAAAGCAATTAGTTCAAAGCCAGAATCCTTCGGATACCAGATCCCCAAGTTAATGGTTCCCTTTATGTATCGAAGGATTCTCTGGACCTCACTGAGGTGTTTTTCAGTTGGTCTGGACTGATAGCGGGAGCACATGTAGACAGCAAATACTATATCAGGTCTACTAGCTGTGAGATACATGAGGGACCCAATCATACTTCGGTATTTGGTAGGGTCAACTGGAGTCCCATGTAAATCAGCATCTAGTTTTGTGGTATAGCCCATTGGTGTATTATAAGTATCACAAGACATCATTCCATGTTTCTTTAAAATTTCAAGAGCATATTTAGACTGATTTATAAAAATTCCACGGGGTGATTGATGAACTTGAAGTCCTAGAAAGAACGAAAGTTCACCCATCATGGACATTTCAAAATTATCTTTCATTAATTTTGCAAAATCATTAGAGTAACTTCTGTTTGTTGAGGCAAAAATGATGTCATCGACATATATTTGAACAACAAGTAAGTCCTCCCCGTAGGTTTTTGTAAATAGTGTGGGATCCACCGATCCTTTAGAAAATTTATTGGCCAATAAGAAAGTAGACAGTTTGTCATACCACGCCCGTGGGGCTTGCTTGAGTCCGTAGAGTGCCTTTTTGAGTCGGTAAACGTGATTAGGACGCTCAGGATCAACGAAGCCTTCAGGTTGGCTAACATAAACTTCTTCACGGAGATCTCCATTAAGAAATGCTGTTTTGACATCCATTTGGAAGACTACCATATTCCTGTGTGCGGCATAGGCCAAAAAGATCCGAACAGCTTCATGTCGAGCCACTGGAGCAAAGGATTCAGCAAAATATAGACCTTCCAGTTGAGAGTATCCTTTCGCTACCAGACGTGATTTGTTTCGTATGACAGTGCCTTCAGCATCAAGCTTATTCTTCCAGATCCATTTTAACCCAATGACAAAGACTCCGTCAGGTCTTTCAACTAATTCCCAGACTTCTAATCTTATGAATTGCTGAAATTCCTCTTGCATAGATTCAATCCAGTTGCCATAAGTCATTGCATCTTTAATGTTCTTGGGTTCTTCATGACAAACTGTGAGTGCGTAGATGCAAGTTTCTCCATCTGTGTGAAGTCGTTGTCTTGTCATAACTGGTGCATCTGGATGGCCAATAATATGAACTAGAGGATGGTCTCGGGTCCATTTGTGTGTTGAAGGGTGTAGTTGATATGTATCTCGCATGTTGGCAGGATCCAAGTTGCGTGTTGACGACTCAGCTATATCAGGAACTGTAGTAGCTGGTGCAAACGGATTGAAGAACGCATCAGGATCATGCTCTGCGGATTGTGGAACTGATAGTGGTGTTGGATCTTCAGCTAAGTGGCGGGAGTTAGAAACAGTTTGTTCTACTGTAGATGGTGAAGCAATTGGAGGACCGTCTCTCTCAACAGTTGTTGAAGTTTGTTGAGGTGAGTCTGGTTCATGAATATTGTCAGGTTGAGCAGCGGAAATCGGTGGAACCTCAGTAGGACGGTATTCAATTGTGTCATCAAACAGTGGAGCAAACAAGGTTTCCAATTCTTTGCGGTTGAGTGGCAATGGTTCAGCCGAAGATGCCGGAGAGTTAAGACGGTTAAATTCGGGTCCTAAGCTGTGTTGCTCAGAAGCCATCTGGGTGAGTTCATCAAAATTAGCGTGAATGGTTTCTTGAATTTCACGAGTACGACGATTCCAAATCCGAAAACCTTTAGAATTTTCACAATATCCAATGAACACTCCGATGTCAGCCTTTGCTTTAAGTTTACCTAAATCATCACGATCATTTTTCGGATAGCAGAGTGCTCCAAAAACATGAAAGTAATCGATGTTCGGTTTCCTTTTGTGAACAATTTGATATGGTGTTTTTCGATGACGTTTTGTGATCATACAACGGTTTTGAGTATAGCACGCGGTTGAAACAGCTTCTGCCCACAAGTAATCAGGTAATTGAGCATTAATCAACATAGTTCTAGCAGCTTCCACTAACATCCTGTTGCGTCTTTCAACAACTCCATTCTGTTCTGGGCTTCTAGGAATAGATGTTTGATGTTCAATTCCCACTTTCTCATAATAAGACCTAAGTGTCTGATTCTTGAATTCAGTTCCATTGTCAGTTCTGACTATTCGGACCGTGTTGCGCAACTGAACTTGAATTTTAGTGAGAAAGGTGATGATCATAGAAGGAGCCTGATCTTTACTTCGTAGAAAATAAACCCAAGTCCATCTGGAAAAATCATCGACGATTACTAGTATGTAGCGTTTACCGTTGATACTTTGAACACGCATCGGTCCACACAAATCCATATGAAGCAGTTGTAGAACATGATTCGTACTGTGTTCAGGTTTTGAAGGAAAATGAGCCCGAGTACTTTTTCCTTGTTCACAGGCAGGACATAAGTGATCTTTGGTGAAACGGAATCTTGGAAATCCCTCAACAAGTTTATAACGAGCAAGGTCAGTCATAGTTTTGAAATTCAAGTGTGAAAGACGTTTGTGCCATAACCAAGATTTAGTCGATTCTGCTTTGGAGAGAAGACATATCGGAGATGTTGCAATCATATCTGACATTGATATTGTGTAAAGATTGGAGCCACGGGAGCCAGACATAAGGTCATTTCCTTGTAAGTCACGAACAAAGCAAGTTTTCTCACGAAATGCAACTTCTAGATCCCCATCACAAAATTGACCAACAGAGAAAAGGTTGTGTCCAAGGCCTTCCACATAATAAACACGGCTTATTTCGATGTTCCCACTGATAAAGTCACCATACCCCATGATTAAAGCGTAATGATCATTCCCGAATCTGACAGTACCAATGAACTTTGAGACAAAGTTGTGTAACAGTTTGAGATTGCCTGTCATATGTCGGGTGCATCCGCTATCAACAATCCAGAGAACAATCTGTACCACCTGCATCACAAGAAGAGGACGCGGATGGAACAGAAGTAAGGGTGGAACCCAAAGAAACTGCGGGTTCCAGTTGGTTAGAAGCACAAGTATTCAATAATTTAGGAATCCATTGAAAATCAGGTTTGTGTTGTAACCAACGTTGCCAATTCCAACTAGTTCGAGCTTTCTTAATGGTGTATTCACTAGTGTTTGGCTGATTCCTAGACTTGTTCTCTGCACCTATGGGGGTAACATCAACTTCATTAGAAACCGTAGAAGGCGGCTTTCCTAAGATAGACTTAGAGGCAGTAGTGGGCCTAGAAGGAATGCGTGTTCTACGTTTCTTATGACGATGAAGTAGAGAATTAGCAATACATTTAGTATCATCACCAGATAAAACGCTTTTACGACAAAACACACAAGATGCATTAATATTCAAAACATTTAAAGGTACATCATTCGTTACATTTAGATTTTGATTAGAATTTGCCAGATTAGAATCTAAATCTGATGCAACATGAGTATTATTCAAATTCCTAAGGTGATCTTCTACTCCTTGAGCTTCTAGTGATCCTCTCTTACGTTGCCAGAGCCTATTCTTCTTTTTACTTTGTCGCTTGGGTCTGCTAACGCTATTAGGGGAGACTAGTCCTGTAGAAGTGGAGTTACCAACATTAGTATTTTGAATAACCTTTCCTTTATCAGTTTTGTCTAATTTATACATTCCTGGTGCAATCGCCGTGGTGTCAACCATCTTTCCTTTTTCAAGTAATTTTATTTTCTCTTTTAACTCAATGATGATGTGATTCTTATCCTGAATGTTTGACTCAAGTATGCCATTGCAATATTTACTGTCGATGTGGTTTTGTAGAAATTCGGCGTTTTCAATTTTTAAATCCGCAATTTCTTGCTCGTATTTGAGACACAAACTTTTGAAAGACTCATTGTTTTTGCAAAGCTGACAAGAGTTTGAAATGGTATGACTTTGAAGTTTCAATTCCATTTTAAGACTCTGAGATTGACACCATTCAAGCCTCTGTTTGAGTTGACAAATTTCTTTTGAAAACTGTTTTGTCACATCATCATTCTTTTTCCTCAGATTATCATTCTCATGTTTCAGTGTCTCAATTTCCACATTCAACAAGTTATTATCAACACAATGATCATGCTTAAGCGTAGAAGTACCAGAATTATAGAGATCATTCATGATAACAGACAAAATATAAGCATTGAGAACTTGTTCTAAGAGTCGATCAGCATCATTTTTGAAAACTCTAGTTCGTTGCTTTTGAACCAAAATTTCATTTTTATTATCATTGAAAACGTTTATCATATGTTTGACCTCCTTTTGAAGTTCCTGATCCCAACGTGTAGCACAGAGACGGAGGTGTTTGACAATTGGCAACATTTGTTTTTGAAAAATATCTCTCTTTTCGCGCTCGTAAGCGGATTGAAACGTTTCAATTTTTATTTCAGAATTACGTTCAATTGTCTCCTCCAAAATTTCGATGTCTTCCATAAAAGTTTTGAAATAATTTAAGACACGAACACTATTTGGTAAGGGTGAAAGTTCACCGGATGATGGTAAAGGACCATTTACTTGTGCTACAGTTTGGACAGGGGCCTCATTGTGAGATGAAACATACGACTCTTCGATAAACCATGATTTCTCAGGTAAATCCTTTTGAGTAACGAACTTGACTGGATTTTTTGAATAGTCATATGGTGTGCAATATTGAACATTACTCATTTTTGACCGACTCTCGTCTTCAAGTTCTTCTTCTTCCTCAGTATCAAAAACAACAGCACGCACAATCGTATTATCAAGCAAATAGTCCATACTATAAATTTTTGGAACATCTTTGAATGCATTGTGAAGAAACATTGAGTTGTAATCGCCAAGTGCAAATCCTGTACCGGGTCTCGGTTTTAAAGTAAATTTCTGAATTGTTGTGACAGAGTTCCCGTGTTTGTAAACAATGTTACGAAATTCTTTCAATTGTTTTTCAAGATCAACAATATCACCGAGTAAGTTATCTATATACTTCCTTTTTCGTATTTTATGTTCACAAAAATCTTTTTGACAACTTGACAATTCTGTTTCTGTTTTTGAAAGTTCTGTTTGAAGACGTTCGACTTGCATTTTCAATTCACTCTTTTCACTTTCGAGTTTTGAAATCAACTTTCCGTTTGACTCGATTAAATCTTGCATTTTGCATTGAAGATCTTGTTCTTTGTTGTAGGAATCGTGAAAAGCTTTTTCAAAACTTTTTGCATGTTTAATCTTGTCTTCCTGATTAGAAAGCTGAATTTTATAACATTCAATATCTCTTGCAAGTGACGCATTTTGTTCTTTCAAAACTTTGTTTTTCTCGTTGCACTTTATTATTTGCAATTGTTGAGCATCCAGTTGTTTTGATAACAATATGAGATCAGGGTCTGGATCAAATGATGGTTCATGTTGTTCGAAATGATCATGTTTATCATTCTCAATAGGATCATCAAATGAAACAACTGTGTCATCATCGAATATGACAACTGTGTTTATTTGTTCATCTGTATGAGATGATGAAGATGATTTAGATGGAACAACTTGCGCCATATCTGATTCATAAGCAGAAGGTGAGACTATTTCATTAATAAAGCATTCATTGAGGTCATGTACCTGAGACAAGCCGTCAGTGTCATACACTGGACCTGAATCATTGAGCTTAAGTTCCTGCATGTTGGCCATAAGCATCACAGCAGCATTGGCTTCCAGATCTTCCATGTCATCATCATTGTTCACATTTGCCATGAAGTTGTTGTCCTGTTCAGGGAAATGTCCATCTTTTTCATCCTGAAGAGCCATGAGTAATGCCTGCTTGTGAAACTTACTACCCCGAGTTCTCGGTTTGGGACATGCTGTAGCAATATGACCTTGTTCATTACAATTGTAGCACCAAACTGCATTCCCTGAGGTGGAGTTCCTTGTAGCAACTGAGTCAGACCTTTGTTGAGAAGATCCTGAGTTGTTCCTGAACCCTCCATTGTTACCAAACCTCTGACCATTCCCATAACTTCCTGAAGAACTTCCTGAACCAGATCTACCATAGTTACGATTCTGAATTTCCACTCTTCCATCATTTACAACAGCTTGATTCCTGGTATTAGAAGATGAACGTTGACGGTTGTTCGTTTTGTTGGAGAATTTGCTGAAAGCACGAGCAATAAGAGCAAGTCCCTGATTCAACGTATTAAAGTCATCATCGTCATCATCATTGCAGTTGGAGTAGTACACAGCATCATTGTTGTTTGACGGAACAAGTTGAGTAGAAGTATCTTGTGGAGATGAATCATAAGGGACCATTTGGTTCGAGGTGGAAGATTGTGGATAACTGAAGTAGTTCTGCTCTTGAACATATGCATGATTTGACAGTGGTGGTGGAGCATAGGGAGATTGAGCTACGAGAGCCAAAGAATTTGGTGTTGTTGTGGGTGTGTAACCTCCTCGTAGAGCTCGATCTTTTTCCACTTCAGGTTCATGGTGTTTCAGAAAGTCATACAACAAACCATATGGAGCATCATGAAGATTCTTCGTTTGACGAACAAATGTCACATATTTATGCCAATCAGGGCCAAGACTACCAACAAATTTGGAGTTCACAGCGATCCTTGGTACTGTGATTTTGTGACGTTCCAGATCATTGACCACATTTGTGAAACGATGATAGTAGGATTCAAGTGATTCTCCAGGTTCAATTGTGATGTCAGTGTATTCCATGTAAAGCTTGGATTCCATGTCATCTTTGTTCAATTGAGTTCCTTCCATTAGGAGATGAACGTGTTCCCACATAGCTTTGGCTGTTTTCTGAGCATCGACACTTCGATAGATCGGATTAGGTATACCTTGAAGTATATAAGCCATTGCATACTGATCAGCTTCACGATGTAGTTTCTGTTCTTCAGTGAGTGCAGATTCTGCAAGGGGTCTATCACCAGGAGGACGTGGAGGATCAGCATGTGGATCACCAGCTTCAAATCTTGTTGGCCACTCAAATGGTCCTTCAAGTATCACTTGCTTCAAGAATTTCCCATGAGGTTTCTTTAGTTCAAGAAATCGTAAGAATCGACTTGACCATTGCACATAGTTTCCAGGTGTAAGCATTGGAGGTGTTTCAAGTGATCCTGCCTCATGTCGGGATTGTTGAGTTGTAATAACTTCACACATTCTGTCAAACCAGTGAGGTTGTTTGGAGGAAAACTGAGTGTTTTGTAGTGTCAGGTTGTTGTTGAGGAATGAGCTGTTGTTGCATCATTAGGTAATGTTGTTGTGGATTGTATTTAGGAGGTTGTTGATTCATTATGTGCGGAAGGTATTGTTGTTGCTGATACTGCTGAGGTTGTTGTTGCTGATACTGCTGAGGTTGTTGTTGCTGAGGATAAGAGTGAGGGAAGTAGTGATTAGGTGGTTGAGACATCTTAGAACACTTGTGTAGAAATGGATCTTTGTAGAAGAATGAAATGCACGTTCCTTTGAGTAAGTTGCAAAATCCTTGGGGTAAGTTCAATTCTTACGCGTAACTTAATCTTACGCGTAAACTGTAAGTTATGCGTAAAGAGTAGATTATGCGTAAACTAATAGTTTATGCGTAAGTTTTCTCTTTACGCGTAAGCTTAGGCTTATGCGTAAGTTTAGACTTATGCGTAAGGTTTAAACAACCAAACAAATCTTTCAAACTTATCCAAGCTTGAAAGATATCCGTAGTCGAAGTATTCCACTAACTTATCCAAGCTAGGGAAGTACTGAGTCACCGTAGCACAAATAGAAGACCGTTGATGAAGCTTATGCGTAGACTCTGAAACTTACGCGTAAGATTAGATTTTTACGCGTAGGATCTGACTTAAGCGTAGGTTTAATGCGTAGATGAGCAAGTAACGTGTAGGATCAGGGTTTTATCCTATTTTACGCGTAAGAAAAGGGTTTTGGACCTATTTAACGCGTAAGAAAAGGGTTTAAGCCTATTTAACGCGTAAGAAAAGGGTTTAAGCCTATTTTACGCGTAGGAAAAGGGTTTAGACCAAAACTTATGCGTAAACCGACCAAAAAACACTGTAGACAGCTGGAGATAGTACTATTTCCGACCAACTTACGCGTAAAACGTACTGTTCATCCAAAAAATGACTTTTTTTATGAGAAAATGCTTAGAAATAAGGTACTTTTGATCAAATAACTTCACCAATACTTAGAAAAACCTTAACTTTATAAGATTTAGCTACCAAAAACTAGTTTTCCAATATCAAAGAAGCTATAAAACCTTAAAGAAAACCTTAAAAATCACAACTTTATGCAACAACTAAGCTTCAAATCACTATATCAACCTTGAAACTTGTCCAAGCTTCAAGATTTGAGTGAAAGAAACAAAGAAAAATGCAAAAAAGATGAAGAACTAAGCTCCTAACCCCACGTTAAACAAAGAAACACACTTCAAACTTCTAGTAGGCGAATGATACCACTTGTTAGGTCACCATTTATGTAAACACAAGTATGATTGATAAAGAAATAAGATGAGAATGAGAGGTGGTTGATTATGAGATAATATGAAAGGTGAGAGTGCAAGAGTTTCACTAAGATAATCAAATAACCAACAACATAAAATGTAACATAAGGTTTCTATTTATAAGGGAGGAGCTAGGGCAACACTCCCTTCCTCCCTTATCCTTTCATACGTGGGCTTTTAAGGCCTTATGGGCTTTTACATGTTGCCCATTAACTAAACAATAATCTTAAATAATACTAAAGCAACCTATTACAAAATGTAATGACCGAGACTTGACTAAATACTAAAGTATGATCCCAACAATTTTTAGAAAAAGTTTTACATTTCTTACTGTTCATCTTGTATTTATTATAATTTAAATTAGTTTAATTAGTTAATAAATAGTTTTTAGTTAATAATAATTAAATAAATAGTTATAAAAATTATTTTCTTTTTCCAATAATTTTCTTTTGTCATTAGGTTCAATAAAATATAATTTTCATATTCCTAGGATTTTTATTTCTTAAAACTCGCGTTTTATTACGTACATTTACGTAATTGTTATTTAAACGTACGCGTTTTAGGTTTTTAAACGTTTTTAAGTCTTTTACTTTCACGTACTTGTTCTTATAGCTCATTTGAGCTATTCTCTTTTATATTTCATTAGTGTAATAAACCAATCACTTTTATCTCCTGTTCAATATCACTCGATCACAAACCAATTTTTATACCATCACACCTCGTCGGGACATAACGACCCGGGGAAACACTGTATTCCACGAAAGCATTGGTTTAAGCTGTTTGACTATTATGGTTGACCATTCACAAGTGGTTGACTAATAATTATCTGACCATTTCACACCAATCACAGGCCCCTTTCCAGTTGCAGCGGGGGGACTAAAATTCCTCATAGTGGCCATAGATTATTTTACAAAGAGGATTGACGCAAAAGCAGTGGCAAGTATCACAGGCAACCAAGTCAAACGCTTCGTTTGGGACAACATTGTATGTCGCTTTGGCCTACCTGGAGAAATTATTTCGGACAATGGAAAACAATTCTGTGACAACCCATTCAAAGATTGGTGCGCGCAATTAAATATTACACAACACTTCGCGTCAATTAAGCACCCACAAACCAATGGTTTGGTTGAACGCACGAATCATAGTCTGGGCGAAGGAATAAAAGCGCGCCTTGATAAACATAAAGGAAGATGGGTGGATGAATTGTCGCATGTTTTATGGTCGCACCACACGACAATAAAAACTAGCACTGGTGATACACCATTCTCTCTAGTCTATGGGACAGAAGCTGTTATACCAGCCGAAATTGGAATGCAAACCATTCGCACGACGGAAGTCAACGTTGCAACTAATGACGACGAGCAACGCATTGACTTGGATCTGTTGGAAGAAAGGCGCGAACGTGCAACTATACGTGAAGCAAAATCTAAGTCAAAGATGAAGAAGTATTATGATGCAAAACTCAGAAACACTTCTTTCAGGCCAGGAGACTTTGTATACCGCGCCAATGATGCAAGTCACGCAGAAGACACAGGCAAGCTTGGACCCAAATGGGAAGGACCCTATGAAGTCACAGAAGCACTAGGCAATGGCGCATACAAGCTGCGTGATATGGAAGGCCATGAGCTAGCACGCACTTGGAATATCTGCAATCTCAAGAGATGCTATATTTAAGAAAGGCTACGGCCCACGCACAGACAACTCTGCACTTTAGTACGTGCCTAATAAATGTCCGTGTATTTGAATTTTCTTTTTTAGGGAATTGTCTTTTATTTTCAAAAACTTGCAAGTATTAATAACACGTTGTGGTTTCTAGCTAACTCCACAACACATTTAACTTTATTGCTTACATTCTTTTATTTATGTCTCAATATTTTTAATTTATATTTTTGCCTACATGGCGTGCATGCACTTATTAAGACCCACGATAGCAGAAAGGATGAGTAAACCTACTAAATAACTCGTTGAGTAAGAGGGTTGCAAACCCATCAACATTGGATCACACATCCTTGCTAAACGCCTTACTTTCAAGATGTTGAAGTAAGTTTACTGTGCATTCCACGAAGGATACGCAACAACGCACACTGTGCGCGTTTACTGTGCATTCCACGAAGGATACGCAACAACGCACACTGTGCGCGTTTAGCAATTTAGAAGCCAAGATTTTTTGTTCCTTGATATGGTATTTGCAGCACGCTGCAAGTTTATCCATACACTTATGAATTTTTTATTCACATATATTTGCTAAGTTTTGAACTTAATACAAATTTCCCTAAGTACGTTTGGGTTTCAATTTGACTCTTGGAAAGTCTTTCACGAAAAGACAAATAATCTAAGTACAAAATGATACAAACAAGATGTACAAAGATTAAATATTATTATTCACAAAAACCACGAGTTTATACAAGTTACATATACAAAAAAGATGATGCTATCTACATACTACGAGCGCGCCTATGTCCTGAGCTACTAGCTGTAGACGCTACTTGCCCAGCCTCATCAAGCCTTCTCAGCAAGCTGATGTCCTCCTGCGACACAGTCGGCACACTGACAGGAATCCATCAGACCTGGGAAGATGAGCCGCACCAACACCGCACAGAATAGCCTTCCCTGTCACACCCTGCTTAAGCGCAAGCCTTGTCGCGTGAGCTTCCAAAGACTTCTTCAAAGATATTTCCTTCTCATGGGCGAAGGGATTCAGCATGTTGCGAGGGCGAGCAAAAATGGGCACCTTCAGCTGCGACTCATCTGGCTTCAAAAAGAAGTCAGGCTGCGCCTCTGCATCTTCTGCTATGTGCCTCGCCAGAGTCAGGCCCTGCATGATTACGCTGATAGGATAATCTTGATCACGCTCTAACTAGGCGATATGGGGAAAATCGAAGACCTTCATCTTCTCCATAGCTGCAACCAATTCCGCGTAGCCATCCTCAGCATACCCTGGCACCTCCGCGGGAATTACAGTTAGCATTTTCCCCTGGTGCAGCTCCTCTATGGCCTCAGCCTTGCCACGCGCCATAGCACACTCCACAACCTTCCCAAAGGCCTCCACAACCTCTTGGGACTCTAGTGTACCCATGGCGGCCAGGCGAAGACCGTGACTGATCAACCACCTACAAATACAACAACACAAGTGTTAAAAGAACACAATTTCAGAGGAAGAAAGTGCAAACAGTTGGCTAATGAATAAAAAAGACATACATACCTGCGTTCAGCAACTGCAGACACTAGATGAGGGTACAGCTCCTCATCATACTCAATACTCAACTTGCATAGCTTGCTTTCCTACGCCTCCAGAGCTGTCTTCACAAACTTGTGGAATTCATCAAGTTGGGCGAAATGCTTGCCTCTATTCTCTTGCAAGTATTTCAGCCCCCAGGCGTAGTTTGACCTATACTGCTCAGCGGCAGCACGCTCGCGCTTTACCTCCGCCATCAAAGCCAACCTCTCATCCACGAGCTTCCTGGAGTGTGCAGTGGTTGACACTACCTCCGCCTGTGCACTTACCAATTGTGCCTTCAGCCGCGCAATCTCCTCATCCTTCTGCGCGTTGGCACTACCTTCACCAGCATACTTGGTCCTAAGCTGGGCAACCAAAGAAGCCTGGCGCGCAGCAGCCACACTGAGCTCCTTTATCAGCTCCTCAGTAGATAACTCCTCGCAGGCCTTCAACGGCTCCTCCACGGGAGAACGAGTCACCTGCGGAGATACTTGCTCCACATACGCTGCATCACTCCCTGCAGCCTTGACACTACATGCAAAAAAGCAAGGAATCAAGGAATTTTTTTTTTAAAAATGAGAGAAAACAAAGATACTATCACTTACGTGGGAGAGGAGGTCTCAGCAACATCATGCACAGACACGAACTATGACGCCTCCTCATCTGTGGACTCATCCACAGTGATAACATGGCGCCTGCGCTTAGAAGTACCCTCACTACCATCATTAGATGCGTTGCACTTGACACCATGGTGCTCCTCTTTAGAATCGGTATCCACCTTCAGGATCCCGGCACCTTTAGATGACTCAGTGCGCGCAGGCTCGGAAGCTGGCGCTCCCTGCGCAGGGATAGTCTGCACAGGAGTAGCATTCAGCAAAGGCTGCGCAACATCAGAAGATTCCTCTTTCACAGGCTCCAGCAGACGTCCGGCTATAGCCTCCAAAATGGGCAGCTCACCCTCCCTCAGAGGGCGCACACCCACAGTCACCTGCGTGGGCTTTGTCAACTTCACCACTCCGAACAAATCCATCTCTGCGCAACACATGAACAAACAGCAAAGAACAAATTAGTTATTAAAATTACAATATGCAAGAGCGCTTACACTATAGATGCGAGGATAAGAAAGGATAAGCACCCACCCCGGCCGCTTTCATCCAGAAATGTTGGCACTTCATCAAAACCTTGGAAATAGTTGCGACTAAGTCCCATGTGAACCAAAAACTCCTCAGGATAGGAATTGATGGGGATGCGGTTAGCATTAATGGCTTCCGCATCCTCTGCGCTATACGAACCAGGATTTGGGCGCTCATCCTTTGGAAGCGTCCTTTGAGTATAAAACTCAAACAGAGAAGGGAACACCGTATCATCTACCCAAAAAAACCTCTCCCTCCAGCTCCTAAGCGCATCTACTTTATCAGTGTAACATTGGTAGCGCCCTAGGCGCTTTGAAAAAGAAACCCACCCGTTTGACCATGTTGTGTGGTAAAACGCGCGGAAGAGATTGATGGTAGGGTTTATTGCAAGTAAACGACAGTTTACTTCAAGAAATTTTATTTTCGCTGCACCTATACAGTACAGCTGAGAGATATACATACGGTAGAAGTTGAGCACGTCGCTCAAAATAGGGATATAGGCATGCGCTAGTTCGCAAACTCAAAAAAGCACGTGTATACCCCTATTTTCCCCTCAGGGAAGTCTGCGATACATGCGTCCGCATCCAGTACTTTCGGATGCACCGCGAGAGGGATGAAATAGTCGGAGGTGAACTGACGGAGTTCATCCTCGTCAATCTCGGACACAAACTCATTCAATTGCCGAACCATCTTCATTACGAGCTTTAACTATGGTGCGCACGCGCAATTACCTTATAAGACAATAATTTTTTCTTGATCGATGATTCTTAATATGGAGGAAGTGGTGTTTTTACTGTGATAAACACAGTGAAAATGAGAACCCTTTATATAGGGTTTCCCCTTGTCTTGGATGAACGCCACGTGGATCCCACTACCTTCATCGTATGGCTGGAATACAAACAGGTACAAGCACTTTTTCACGTATTTCAAGGAATATGTGGGATGTTTTAAGGCTAGATACACCGTATATTCTTTTTGGTGGGAAATACTAAAAGCTTTCCCGCCACGCTTGCCGCTGACAATATTAGTCTAGTATACGCATCTATAACCTGCGCACACTAGACTGGCGGGACATGATGACGTATAGTCTATATTCGGGTCACGAACCTGACTAATAAACATTACTAATGCCCAAGCCTACCACGAATTGGGCTATCATAACAATGAATTGGGCTACCATGCTAACGGTTTGGGCTCGCGAAAGCCCAAACCCAAATACATTATTTATGGTCTAAGATAAGGATCTCTTATTTATGGGATAAAGATCCATAGACCGGATAGGCATTATACGCCGAAGAGTGAGGAACACGAAATCTACAAGGATTTCGTGCCTATATAAAGAATATTATAATTCTCAAAAAAGGTACGACTTACAACCCTAACTCTTCTATACAACCCTAAAATCGATTACTTACTCTCACGCCGGAGGATAATCGTGGGAGACAATCCCACGATAAGCCTAACGGTGTTTGTTTGCTTTCTTAGTGTGCAGGTCTCAAGCATTAAGATCTGATTGGTACAAGAACAGGAACCCAAATAAGGAACGCCCAACTTTTGTATCAACAATAATAAATCTATCAGAGAATCAGTGGTGATAAGAAGCCAAACACCCCAAACTGCAACTTTTTAATGCATAAAGTTTAATTGAGATACCAAAAAGTCCCTCTCTAGTCTCTGTGACCACAAGTGAAAAAGTTGAAAACTTTACAGCAAATACATGACCAGAGCCAAAAGAAATGAATCACATGGCGACCCAAAAACAAAAATCACAAATGCAGGCTAGAATCTTTAGAAACACAAATTGCCCTCAACTTGGAAAATGGAATCAAAAAGTGGCTTCAAAGCAAGACAATGGGAATCAGACCACACATTTTGGAGCATGAAAAAGATGACCAATAAGTATTCATTGAGCCAAAATGAATCACATAGTTACCTAAAACAATCATCACCAATGCAGAATCTTTAGAAACAAACACCAGTTATCAATTAACGGCGGAATAACAGGTCGACGGCGGGACAATAGCAGATCAACGACGAATCGGCTATTAATTGACGGTGGGATTGGCAGCGGGATTGACGACGGGATCCACGATGGTTATTTGTGTGTATGCGTGTGTTATTGTATGAGACAGAGATTTTTTTTACAGCGTGAATAAGAGTGGTATGATAAGATATTTTATGTTTTTGTATTTTTACATTTTTATCCTTAATTTTTCAATAATGTAGTGTTGGCTCATCATATATATTATTTTCACATACTAGGCGATTATATGTGCGTAACAACGAGATTTTATAGCTGCAAACAGTCATATTTGAGATATTATGGTTAAGTCTGCGATAGTCACTGAATACTAAGATACCCAATTCCCTCTCAATGAAACTTGAGAGCTAAATTCAATGTGGAAAGCTTGGAGAACATATTTTACAAATCATCTCAAGGTGTGTGCTCGGTCCTAGGTTAAAGGGTTACTTCTTAATAGCTAATTATGAAAATTGCAAAATCAAATGCATGAGTAAAGGAACTACCTATGTGAATGTGAAGTTTTGCCTCTTTAGTGAGCTTTGGGCTTTTGCTCTTGAAAAATTCATGAATAGATATGGACATATGACTTGTATAGTGTCAGGAGCACTTGAGTGTTTGAAAACTTGTGTGTATCTTATCTTAAGTTATTCAAATGGGTTGAATGGTTCAATTTTTAGAACACCCCGGTTCTCGAATATTTGAACTTGTAATGTACTAAGATGGAAATTCAATCTTCAAGATATTTTCATTTATGCACTAGTTTCCTTTAATGTTTATTTTTCTTGCAAAAGAGAATTGTACTAAATTGGGGAGCATTGTTGGAAATTTAGTACAATTGAGTGTCTTAGGTCACACATGGCATTATGTTTGGAGGTACGAAGTGTACACCCATCAGGTCACTAAACCTCCTTGACTCTGATAGTGGTATAGTGGAATTCAGGTAGCTGATGAAGTTCAGTGAATGTACTCTTTAGTGAGTAACACTCGGAATGATATCCATCAGGCTGGTGAGTTCAGTGTTATGCTCTTCATTAAGTAGAACACTGAAGGATCTCATCAGGAAGTAGTCACATCAGAGGGATCATCTCTTTAATGAGTGAACTTCTTAGGGAGCAACCCTTACAAAGAGTAAGCTCATCAGCGAGAAATCATGCTGGATCGAATTTACATTATCTTGTAACGACTTTGACCTATCAAAGAGCAGTTATTACTACAACTTAATGACAACATCTAATTGGTCATGTAACCACTAATCCCTATAATGGAGGAATATTATGATTTGATTAATGAGATAATTAATTATCATAATTTCGTTGGGCTTTGAGTTTTTCCTATAAATAGGATCACACATCTGCGTGGAAAATACATAGAAAAACCTAAACACTTAAAAGCAAAATGGTTCTACGATTTGTGCCTAAATCAAGAACAAACACTTGGTTTTATCCCAATGAGATATTCGTGTAACCAAAGCATTAGGGTTGAATAGTTTCCTTAAAAAAGTGATTACACGATTCTAAGCGATATCCGGTACATTGATTATCTCCTCCCTATTGGGTTAGCTGATATAACCATAACAAAAATACCAACAAATGACCGTGGTTACCTGCTCATGGTCCACATAGTCAATTTTCCATCATCTAAGGTCGGATTGCCTATTGCCATAAAAAAATCTGAGTTCATATACTTGCCGAGAAAAAATGACGTTCTTTACAAAAGAGAGTGGTACTACTTTGTGCCTAATTGGAAAGATGGTACATGAACTTGTCCTAGACCGTCTTTTTCTAGCATATATTTTCTCATGCATTGTCGAGCTTCTTGAAACATCCCGAGACACATGTTTTAACCTAATAGTTTTTGCTACCATTCCATTTTGAATAGTTTGAAACTTAATGCTCGTTATGAGAATGTAAAATCGGAAAACGAGAACTTTAAGGTTCCTAATTTACTAGATTAAGTTACGATAAGGAGGTCTCATCTTACCGAACAATTTTAAATCCGAAACTCAAATGGGTGGCTTAATTGAAATGGTTTTATAATCAAAGGAACGAAGTTATGGATTGGTTTAGGATACATTTTTTTGATATTAAGCCACAATATGCGGCTTATATTAATAATGTCTTAGGTACGAAAATTTGGCATATTGGTTCTCTTTTTCATTTCTTAAATAGTAATGATGTTGAATCGAATAAGCGCAGTTATATTGAGTTGGCTTGATGAACAAAAACCCAAATTGGTAATATACATTTGTTTTAAGAGTATGACTAAATTTCCAAAATCTCAAATTACTGAAACCGGATTTGTTTGGGAAGAATGCAATCAACTGTACATGTGTGGTGGTTAATACGAGAGGAAATGACAGATCTAATGCTTTCAAGATGGGTTTAAGGAGAGGACCGAGAGAGAAAACAAGGGTTTGATCTTAATGGGGTGGGTACCATTAGTGGAAACACTAAAACATAATTCGATAGGAGGATTTAATTGTTTACTCATTGTGGCTGGAACTTGTTACTTGAGTCAATTTTGAGCAGCGTACGAGTCACTACTTGGCCTCTTTTCGTGGAGCAATTCTATAAGAGTAGAGATCATTTACATATCAAAAGATTCCTCCATGCCAATACACAAATGTTAGCCACTCATTTTTCTGTTGAGAAAAAAGAGAGAAATTAACTAATATTTTTAAATAAAAGATACAATTTCTCAACGAGCATTTTATTAGCTTTACAATAGAAGGACGTATACTTTCGACGATTTTTATTTTTTATTATTTATTTTTTAACGTTTTCTTTCAGTGCAGAAATTCGTATGACATATCACATGTGATTTAACACAATTATGGTAGTTCGAACACTAAACAACCGTACTAAAATTCGTATGACATATCACATGTGTACACATCAAAATCTTTCCTCGTTTCTTGCAATGGAAAACCCACATTCATAGCTTTCCAACCATAAATCACACACTGTATTTGAATTATAGATTATAGCAGTTATTTATGAAACTTCTATGTCGTAAAAATCACATGTGATTTTATGTGTCTTATACAACTTTGATGAATTAACTGCACTAATTTACAATTCAAAATATAATGTGTTATATATGATTGAAATGATATGAATGTCTAGTTTTCAGAATAAAAAACGATAAGATTTTAGAATTTTGTAGAAAAAGTTAAATTCATTTTACTACGGGTGTGTTTGTTTTTAAAAAAAAAAAAAATCTTAATAGCCCTCTTACTCCCTCTTAATCTTACCAGTTAGAGGTGGGCAGACGTTTTGCTTGTTTGTTTTTTTCTTTTGAGTCAGACCCAGTTAGACATATAACATCTTACTCAGTAAGAGGTGGGTGACTTGTCTTACTGCCTCTTACTCGATAATTGAGATTGAAGACTCGTGTTAATATAATATATTTGATGGTTTATTAACTATGTTATATTTATGATAAAAAATGTTATTTCATATTTACACAAGTTACTTAAATACATTGCAGAAACGAGCACTTAAAATCATTCAGACAATTATACAAAAACAAACAACATTATTTCGTTTAGATTTAGATGTTCTACCCACCTCTTACTAGTAAGATGTGGTAATCAGATTCAGACCTAAAACATCTAAATGAAACAAACACACCCTACATGTTTTTCAAAATTTCAAATTAGTGTTGAATTACGTGTGATTTTTTTATGCAAGTTTCAACAAAGAAAAAAAATCAAATAGAAAAAACGGAAAAAGTGATAAAAGTAATTTTTGTTCAAAAGTATATTAAAGTGTCCATTTATAGAACAATAATTAATTGTCCGTTGTGATAGTATAATTTTTTTCGCTTAACGATTAACGGTTTGAGAAATATTAATTTTTGAAAAAATAAATAAAGACTTCTTTTCATGATAGAATGCAGAATTACTAGCTATTCTTAGCTTGATGAAATCTGTTATGTAGTCTAATTACTATATATATAATGCAGCGTCATTAAAACGACGCATGCATTGTCGTTTCGGCTCCGTTTCATTTTTTAGCCCAAAACCAAGGCCCACTATTCACCCCGATTTTTGGGTTGTTTCAGCCCAACATGTGCATATGTTATGTCTATCTTTGCAGTTACAACAGATAATCAAAATGTATTTAGCCCAAAACAAAATGGGCTGGCTCATAAGAAATACAATTTTAAATTTAACAAATGTTTAAAAGAGTGAACGTGTAACAAAACTCAGGATGCTACTATAACTGTAATGCAGAAACAAGCTAACCGCCTAAAACGGTAAAACCCGACACACGTATACACGAATAGTCATCGTCCCGCCGCAACGCGGCGGTTCGCAGCCGTCCTTGTTATATAAATCCAAGGCGTAAACAAGAATACAAGATCATCATCAATCAATATAAAAAGAAAATCCAGTGAAGAACATAAACAGTTGGGCTCACATTTACCAGCAGAGCTTAGTTAGAACCAGATCTTGAGGGTTGATACCAATTAAGCCCAATAAACCAAATAAGGTCAAAGAACATATGTAATATTTTGTGTATACGAAATTAAATCTTCATTCTTCCAATAGCCTAAGTTAAAAAAAAGACAAATAAGCCAAAATGACTTTAGGGGCTGTTTGTTTGACAGGTATCGCACTGTTGGAATCAAATGATTCCTTAAATCTGCAGTTTGGTTTATGGATCCAGGAATAAAATAAATAATTTACCTTTAAAACTCATTCCACCGTATAATAGTAGGTGTCGAAGAAACCCCTGACAATGTCAGCCTCCCCATTATTTCCAACCATAAGCTTTTGTACCTTTTTTTAAAAAACATACTTCCTTGTACTTGCTTTAATTTAAATAATATATTTTAATTTATTATTAATTTTAAAAATAATTATATTTTATATAATTATATATTTTCTCACTCCTCAATTTCTTTCAATCCAATCCCAAAACCAAATCCGATTCTAACCCCATCTACAAACCAAACGCACCCTTAATTATGTTTACATTACAATATATATATACGTCCTCGAGCCCCAGGATTGACATAATTGTTTAGTGGGTAACTTATGCATTTCAACATGTTGATATTCCATCGTATATTATAGCAAGTTCATGTGACGATTACAAGTGTAAATACTCCCTCCTAAAATTATTGTCCAGTTTGAATTTTCAAAATCAAATTGGTTCAACTTTGACCACAAATATATATTTTTTATTATATAATACTTGATGAAAAATTATACCATTGAAAAGTATACTTAAAACCAAATCCATTTATATAATTTGCATCAGATATTATATAGCATCTACAAAAATATTTAAGGTAATAGTTGAAGAAGAAAGACTATAAAAGTCAATAGTGAACAATAAATTTGAGACGGAGGGAGTATCTTTTTTCTATCTTTTGCATTTTCATTATCATTTAGGTGACTACTGAAAAAAGTTAGTACAATACTTGATAGTAATATTTTGTAATCTACAATATCATTTATCATTACTTAGTTCATATGAAACATGCTATATTATTTTTCTTTGATTTTCAACGACTAACTTACGTTGAATTAAATAAAAAATCCTTACAAACTGAATCATGCATAAAAAAATATTGTTGTTTATTTATATACACTCATCTGGTAATTTAAATTTAGAATACTTAATTGTGTTATTTATACTCGATGCATCTTGATTAAACAAAAAAAACAAAAAAAATTGTATTGATTGAAATCAAACTTGATTAGCTGGGCTTTGATGTAGGACACTGGACCATAATTTTATATTTAGTGGAGGTAGGCAATATCATCACAAATCCACAACAGATACAATTTCAAATTGTATTCTCATTTTATATTCAGCTAGCATCTCACAACTTGTTTATATAATTGAAAATACTATATTTTATCATTTATTTGTTTTCTCATTTTAGATTTAAAAATTGTATCTTATTTATAGATTTCGTTGTTATTCTGTTAAAAACAATGCTGTAGTTATCAATTGTCAATTTTATAATTTAACACTTGTTAACATTTTATATATATAACCTTTTACATATTTTCTATTTTGAAAGAGTTATGCTACAACCACAAAAGCTTTACAAAATATAACACATCATTTTGTGGATGTCTTTTTGTAAAACAAAACACATCATTTTGTGGATGTTTTTTTTTTTTTTTTTTTTTTTTTTTTTAACATTTTGTGGTTGTAGCATAGCTCATTTTGAAAATTGAAGATTTAAAAAAAAACATGATGTACTAGGACAAAAAGAAAACCCATAAGATTTAGAAAAAAAAAAAAAAAAAAAAAAAAAACTCAGTTAGACGCACTAAAAAGATAAGACAAAAAAGTGTGTATGTTTTTTCTCTATCATTAAGAGATGGTAAGAGGCAACTAAGATTTAGAGAGTTTTTTTTTTTTTTTTTTTTTTTTTTTTTTTTTGCTCATTAAGAGCAAGTAAAAAGCTAAAAACTCTTATTGAATTAGATGTTGAAGTGGGTGTCTTAACACTTTTTAATGCCTCATATATATATATATATATATATATATATATATATATATATATATATATATATATATATATATATATTTGTATGTCTTTTTCTTTTTTCTTCATTATGTATTTTTTTTTCTATTTTTTCGACTTTTCAATTCATATAGAAAATACTTTTACAGAAAATCACCGCATATTTTTTAAATAAAAAATGTACAAGATGATGACAGTTGTGGGTGACAATTCCTATTGAAATGTTATAACATAAATCTAACACATTTTGACGGGCTGAGAATGTCAACTCAAACATAACCTTCTTATCATGTCAACCGCCCATGTAACCACAACCATAATCCGTTTTATTATTGTGTCGTTGTCAAGTTGTATCTTGTGATAGGTGAAAATTTTTCATCTTTTTATTATTATAAAAAAAAAAAAAAAAAAAAAAAAAAAAAAAAAAAAAAAACTACTTTATATAAGTCAGATTTAGATTTATCGGCCTCTTATTCACATTAAGATGGAATCAGATTCAGACATTTAAGCCATAGATACAGATTCAGATGTGCGAATTAGATTAAAACTTTGAGCCTCTTAGGGTGTGTTTGGTAAAAGTAGCAGTGAGCTGTGAGCAGTAGCCACATCTCATAGCTCACCGCTCATAGCTTCTTAAAGAAGCATTGAAAAAATGAACATTCTTAAGAAATAGCAAAGCTCACCGCTTATTTGACAAATGAACAATAAAAATCGAAAAACTCGTTGCTCATCGCCTAAAAAAACTCCAAAAGCTTCGCGCCAACCATATCCTTAAACAACACTTCTTTCTTAAATAAAATGATAATCTAGCAAACACTACGTACCATTAATGTTCTAATTAATATTCACTAGCTACTTAGTTAAAATATTAAATTAGCCACTTATATTAGTTTACGAACTAAGACTCTATGTTGAAAGTGAAAGCAAACTTGTTTAGGATTGATGTTGGACTCATAAATTAATCAATTGTACTAATCATTTTAAATATGGCGGGTTGCCTACAGTGGCGGTGATTACTCTGTGCAAGTGAGGCCTGAAAGAGTCTGCGATTTAATATACGTCTATTCGTATTTATATAGGTTTAAGCTATTTATACACGTTTAACTTGAATTTTTACAGTCCTTTTTAAATATTATGTGAGGGAGCCTTCGATTTGATATATGTCAATTAGTATTTATATATGTTTAAGGTATATTATATTTTGAATTTTTCATAATTAAGAATTTCGTGATTTACAGAAACTTATTTGTAATTTTGCATTGCATCAGGCTAACCAAATTAATAGGACGGCCCGGTTGCCTAAATCTAATATGAAATTTTAGATAAAATAGCCTTATTTCGTATCTTCCTCACCTAAAACTTAGGAAATACTATTGTATATAAATTAATCTAGGTTTAATAGGCATCCACTATGTAAATAACTAACAATTATATTAATATATTTGTTCGATGTGAAGTTATAAGTTTTATAATTTATAGATTCAATACTTTTAAAAGCTTCTATCCGTCATAATTATTTAGGAAAGGAAACATATATCGAAGACGCAAAATACATGTTTACTTAATTTGTCACTGAGCTTTTGTGTTGATAACATGAACTTCACCTATTTTAATCTTTTTTATTAAAGCATGTTCACCTTACTCTAGTTATCAAAATATATTACAGGCGGTTTTAAATAATATTCAAATTTAGTTGAAAAATTTATTTTAATATACGAGACTTTTTATAATTTTAGATGTACTTAACTTTTTAACCTGCGTGGTTGTAGCAATAATAATTTTCTAAGTTTTCAAAATAAAAGCATAATTTCTCTCTCTAAGTTTTCCAACACATTTTATCATGAATTCATCATCTAATTTTGATCCATCCCTTGGATCTTAATTTTGATTTTAGATTTGTATTCCCCTTTTTATTTTACACCTTTCTATATCAAATTTCACCACAAATCATCACTGTTCACCTTCATTTAATTCATTTCATATTTCCGTTTCCACTGTTCACTGTTTACACACACTTTCTAACAATAACCGTTATCCCAGATCCCTAAATCATTCTTCCTTAAACCCTAATACCTTAACATGATTTTTGATTGATTATCATTAATCATGTCTGAACAAAACCCTATTCCCCCTAACCCTAATGAATCAATCCCACCACCTCCGGTGGTGAATCCATCTAGTTCTAGGTCGGATAGGAATTTGAAAGCTAAGAAAACTACTCGTACTATGAATCCTAAATCTGCTAGTACTATGAAACACCATGATATGTTAGACAAGTCCACTGATGTCAATTTTAAGAAGGTTATGACGCGGTCTAGCTCTAAGGGTAGTGATGCTGGTATGGGTATTGAAGAAATGGAATGTAGGAGTGAAGTTGAGGGGAATATTGTGGGTAAAGAGAATGTTGAGGGTGTTTCTGATGGTAGTAGGAGAATGAGTGGGGTAGTTAGTGAAGGGGATGTTGCTGGGAAGAATGAGAGTGTTAAGAATTTGAACAATGAGAAGGAGATGGTTGATAGGGATGCTAATGGTAATGTTAGTGCTATGTTTCCTGAACTTAATAATGCTAATATTAGTCAGGGTAGTACTAAGTTGCCTGAAATGTCTGTTCCTGTTGATGTGAATCCTGTTTTGAATACTGGTGTTCCTGTTTTCAATAGTAGTGATAATCAGGGGTTGAAGACTAATACTGGTAATGTTGGTGAGTCTAGTGGTAATAACTTAAAGACTAATAATGGTTATACTAAACCACTGTCTTTTAGTAATGCTGTTAAGGGTATGAACTATATTGGGAGTAATAGACTTAAGTTGTATCCATGTTTTAAGAATGATGAAGGTAGAATGGTGGTTGAATTAGATCCTATCATGGAGGAAGGAAGTAAAAAATGGGATTTAACTGCTGTGGGGTATTTTGTTGGCTTTAAGATGAGCTATAGGGAGATTATTGGTCACCTTAAAAGAATGTGGAGGGAGTTTCAACTAGAAGATGTCATTGTTAATGAAAGTGGGTTGTATTTCTTTAAGTTTAAATCAGAAGAGGGTATGCAGGGTGTGATTGAAAATGGTCCTTGGCTTGTTGAGCAAAAACCATTATTTGTTCAAAAATGGGAAGCTGGTTTGTGCTTGTCTAAACCTAAACCATCTAGAATTCCTATTTGGGTTAGGATCTATAACATCCCTCTTGAAGCATGGAATGTGGAGGGTATTAGCAGAATTGCTAGTGGTGTGGGTACTCCAATTATTATGGATAGAATTACTACCTCAATGTGTGAGAAGGCTTATGGGAGAGCTAGTTTTGCTAGAGTCTTAGTGGAGGTGGATGCAGCTAAAGGGTTAGTTGATTCTGTGGAAGTTTGGTATAGGAAATTGGGTAGATCAATGCCATTGAAGGTAGAGTATGTTTGGAAACCTCCATTGTGTTCTCATTGTTGTGTTTTTGGACACAACTATGATAGTTGTAATAATAGGGTGTTAACTGAAGAAGAGAAAGCTATAAGAGCTGGAGTTAAGGTGCAAAAGAATAATGATAAGGCTAATGTTGAGGCTAGCTTGAATGATGGGTGGAGGGTTGCTTATAATAGAAGAGCCAATGTTAATGTTCCTGTACCTGTTAAGGCTCAAGTTCCCCAACCTAAACCAAGTGATGTGAATGCTAATACTAAGGGTCAAGCTGATGTTAATGAAGGTTCTGGTTTAGGTAATAACAGCTTTACTGGTGCAAATAGTAGTAGGGGTGGTATGTATTATGGTAGAGGTGGTACTAGTATGAGAGGTAGAGGAGGAATGAGTGGTAGAGGAGGATATGGTGGTTTTAATGTGTATAATGATAGAAGAGTTATGTCAGGAAAAAATAGTGTGAAAGATAAGCAATCAGGTTCTGATGATTCTAATATGCAGGGGAAGGAGAAGGAGGTTTCAAAAGCCAATGATAAGCAGGTTAAACATATTGCTCAAAAGAATTTTAGCACTAGTAATAGATATTCAGTGTTGGCTGATGAAGATGTTGAGACTGGGAATAGTGGGGGTATGGAGGATGTAGTGAATGAATTACAAAGTATGAAGGCTAATATAGATGTGGCATGTGATATGGGCAATCCAATTAATGAAGAGGTTGTCAAAAAATGGCCTGAAGAATTACAAAAGTACTATGAAAATAAATGTTTGACTATGCAAAAGAGTGTGAAAAAGATGTTTCTTCAGAACAAGATCAAACAGTTGGAGAGTGAAATTGTTACTAGCAATAGAGGTATTGAGTTGAAGTCTAAGAGAAATGCAGAGCAGGGTGTGGTTTATGAAATGGAAAGCACTGGTATTAGTAGGAATCAAGCTTTTGGCGTTTTGTATGATAGGGAGTATAGGAAGGAGTTGGAGAGGATTCAAAACCTAGTTGTCAATAAACAAGTAGCTATTGTTGAGCTGTTTATCTTATCTGAACAACCCCTTGATGATGCTGTTAGGAAAGGGTGGACTGATGATATGATAAAGTTTCATGATACTAGGAATAAGGAGAATTTGCAGAGTGAATGTTTGAATGATGAAGTGGGCATGGATCAGTCTGCTCATGTTGATTTTATGACCCAGAATATTGTCTCTAATGCTGTAGATGCTGCTATGGCTGGTATGGTGAATAATGTTAATGTAACTGCCTCCTCATCTATTCAATGAATATCAAAATTGCTGCATGGAATATAAGGGGTATGACTGATACCTCTAAACAAGATGAGGTTAAACTTTTGATCTCTGATAATTGTTTAAGTATGTGTGCTATTATTGAAACTAGGCTCATTAAGAAAGTTGTTAACAATGTCTGTGATAATGTGTTTGGAAGTTGGGCTTGGGTTTCTAATTCCTCTGATAGTATTAAAGGTTGTAGAATTGCAGTGGGTTGGGATACTAATGTTGTTGAGGCCTCCTTAATTTCTAGTGTTGGTCAAGTTATGCATTTTGAGGTTAAGGTGATTGTGGATAAGAAAAGGTTCTTTGTTTCCTTCATTTATGGTGATAATGATGCTAAAGACAGAATTATGCTTTGGAAGAATCTCACTGATCACATGGAGTTGGTTGATAATAGTCCATGGGTTATGCTGGGTGATTTTAATGTTATTTTGTATGCTGAAGAACACTCTAGTAGTGTCGTTGATAATACACATGGTGTTAAGGAGTTTAGAAAGTGTGTTGAAGACTTGGATATGGAAGATGTAGCTATGAATGGGTTCTTTTATACTTGGGTTCAGAAGAGGAAAGACCCCACAAGTGGTATTATGAAAAAGTTAGATAGAGTTATGGCCAATAGTGATTTCTTTGACAAATTTGGTACTTGTTTTGCTACTTTTTTGCCATATGTGACTTCTGATCATTGCCCTGCTGTGTTAACTTTCCCTGATATGGTTGCTAAGAGAAGGAAGTCGTTCAGATTTATGAATTTTTTAGCTGATAAAGATGGTTTTCAGAAAGTTGTTAGTAATAATTGGAAGATACATGTGACTGGTTATGATATGTTTGTTTTTGCTAAAAGACTCAAGAATATGAAGAAGCATCTCAGAGAATTTAATAAGAAGAATGGTAATGTTTTTACTAAAGTTAAAAGGCTTAGGGATGAGTTGAAGAGAGTTCAGTCTGATCTTGACAAGGAGCCTAACAATGCAATGTTGAGAGAAGATGAAATGGTATTAAATGGTGTTTATAGAGAAGCTCTTATGGATGAAGAAAAGGTTTTGAAACAAAAAGCTAAAGTGGAGTGGTTGAAGGAGGGTGATCACAACAGTGCTTACTTTCATAAATTACTCAAAGGCAGGATGAGCAAGAGTAGAATTATTAGTGTTGAAGATGATTTGGGTAGAACCTTTCATGATGAAGATGTCCCTGGGCAGTTTGTTTCTTACTTTCAAAAAACTTTTGGTACTTGTGATGAAGTTTTTTCTATTGAAGACCCTGACTTATTGTTCTGGAAGAAAGTGAATAATGATGATGCTTTGCATATGATTAGAAGAGTTTCTGATGAGGAAATAAAGGTTGCTTTGTTTGATATTGAAGATAACAAGGCTCCCGGGCCTGATGGGTTTACTTCTAGATTTTTCAAAGCATCTTGGAATGTTATTGGTGTGGATTTCTGTTCTGCTATTAGAGAATTTTTCACTAATAGTAAGATGCTTGGTGAGCTCAATACCACTATCATTTCTCTTGTTCCTAAGTGTAAGATCCCTGTGAAGCTGACTGATTATAGACCCATTGCTTGTTGCAATGTTGTCTATAAATGCATAAGCAAAGTGATTACCAATAGGATTAAGGGTGTTCTTAAAGATTTGATTGATCCTAATCAGAGTGCTTTTATTGAAGGTAGGAATATAAGTGATAATATTATGTTGGCTCAGGAATTAATGAGTGGGTATATGAGCAAGAAAAAAGTGGGCAGAGTTGCTTTTAAAGTGGACATTCAGAAGGCCTATGATACTGTGTCTTGGGTCTTTTTAGAGTCTTGTCTTCTCAGTTTTGGTTTTCACAAGGTTCTGGTTGATTGGATTATGATCTGCTTGAAATCTGCTTCTTTCTCTATATGTATCAATGGTGAATCTCATGGATTCTTTAAAGCTAGTAAAGGGCTGAGGCAAGGTGACCCTATGTCACCCTACCTTTTCACAATCATTATGGAAGTGTTTACTTTGATGCTTAAGAGGCAGATTGCTAGTGAGAAGAAGTTCAAGTATCATTGGGGTTGTAAAAAGTTGGGAATTGTTAGCTTGTGTTTTGCTGATGATCTCATGATGTTTTGTCATGGTGATAAGATCTCTGCTTCTGTTCTTAGGAGAGCTCTGGATGAGTTTTGTCTTGCTTCTGGGCTTAGGCCAAGTATGGCTAAAAGTACTCTGTATTTTGGTAATGTCTCCGAAAGTGTTAAGCAGGATATCAAATTAGTTATGCCTTTCAATGAGGGTGTGCTGCCTGTGAAGTACCTTGGAATTCCTCTTGATTCTAACAGAATTGATAGGAATGATTGCACTATGTTGGTTGAAAATGTGAAAAGAAGAATTGATGGCTGGCAGAATAAGAGTCTCTCATTTGCTGGTAGACTTCAACTTATAGCCTCTGTTTTAAACTCTTTAAATGTTTTCTGGGCTTCTATTTTCATTCTTCCTCAAGGTATATGTGATGAGATTGATGAAATGTTGAAGTGTTTTCTTTGGAAGACTGATGGAAAAAAGAGTTTTAAACATAGTGTTTCATGGAAAGATGTTTGTTTGCAAAAGAGTTCTGGAGGTCTTGGTCTTAAATCTTTACATGTTTGGAATGAAGCCCTTATGGCTAAACATTTGTGGAATGTTTTGTCCAACAAAGATACTATTTGGGTTAAGTGGGTGAAAACTCAATGGTTAAAAGGTGACAGTGTATGGATGATGAAGCCTAATCAAGATACTTCATGGTGTTGGAGGCAAATTTTATCTCTTAGGGATAAAGTTAGAAGCTTTGTGCAGTTTAAACTTGGTAATGGTAAGAATTGTTTCTTTTGGTTTGATAAATGGCATGATAGTGGGCCTTTATGCAATCTGATCAATTATGCTTCTCTGGCTCATAGTAATGGGGATTTGAAGGTTAAGGTTGCTGAGTTAGTAGATAATGACAGTTGGAATTGGCCTAGGAGTTGGAATGAAAGATTCAGTGAAATTGCTAATATTCAGGTTCCTAGACTGGTTAATGAGATTGAAGATAAAGTTGTTTGGGTTAACAAAAAGAATAAAGAGAAGAATTTTTGTGTTAATGAGGTTTGGAAAAGTATGCTTGATAATCATCCTAAGGTTATTTGGTATAACCATGTCTGGTTCACACAATGTGTGCCTAGACACTCTTTTATTCTATGGATGGCAATTAAAGGTAGATTGAAGACCCAAGATAGAATTTCTAGATGGTTAAATATTCAAGATATGAGATGTCCTTTTTGTAATCAGTGTAAGGACTCTCATAGTCATTTGTTTTTTAGCTGTTCCTATGCTAGAAGACTTTGGGAAAGATTAAAAGGGATGGCTAAACTTGACAATGTATCTAACACTTGGGCTCAAATCATTTCTAGTATAGCTAACATGCCTGTTAAAAATACTATTTGGAGTGTTATACAAAGGTTGGTTCTGGGTGCTTCTGTTTATTACATATGGCAGGAGAGAAATGTCAGACTCTTTAGTAACTTTGGGAGGTCTGAGGATGAGCTTTTCAAGATTATTGTTGATTCTGTGAGATCTAGGCTTATGGGTTTGAAGATGCAGGTTACCAAAGATGTGATTAATGCTGCTGAGGTATGGTTTTTTCCTGTTGATAAAATGCTTAAGTATAAGTATTTGTTAGATGAGTTATTGACTGATAACATGGATATTAATGATGATAACTAATCAGTATGGTTTGGAGGGTGTCATGAATTGCTGGTATATTAGTTTGGGATCCAATTGTACTAGTAGTAGTAAGTCTATGGGTACTGGACTGTGGGATTGTAATTTGGTGATTATTGTTTTTTGGTGGAGTTCAGGTAGTAGTTTTGGATGGCTATGTGGATTCACTAGTATATGGACAGTTAAAATCTCTTTCTTATGGATGATTGGATGGAGATGTAGTGATCTAGTATCCATTTGTTGGAGTTTTTTTGATTGTTTCATCCCTACTAGTCAATCTACTGGTTTCCCTGTGTGTTGTTTGGATGGTTTGGAGTCTGGTTATGATTGGTATAGATTATTATGGTATGATAAGAGTGACAGAATGCTTAGTGGTGATAGTTTTGTAGAGTTTGGCCTGGTGGATTTATCTGGTGTTGACTATCTCTTTGTCTGGCATTATTTTGCTTGGTTGAGAGGCTTTCTGGTTCAGGAATTTCTTCTTTTCTTGACCACTTATGGGACTTTTACTTCTAACCTCTGTACTCTTTTTCCTTGTTCATTCTTTTTCCCTCAGGGTTTTGTTTGGCAGGGATTTTTAATGAGACAGAGTTGGTGGATGACTACTTCTCTGGTTGTCATCCTGTTTCAGGATTGCTTTATGGTTTTGTTGCTGATTAGAGTATTTCTGATGGTGAATTATGGTAATGTTATGGGTATTCTTGTTGATTCTGTTGTGATCAGGAATTGGACTGTTCATTAACTCCTTTCAACTTAGACTTGGTAGTTAACTTTCTAGTTGTTGTCATCATATGGTGATGTTTGGAGGTGCATTGGTTGGTCCCTTTGCACTGTCCCATGTATTCAGAGTATGATGATGATTCTAGTTAAAGTTTCCTTTCCTGCTTTGTCTATGTTTATTAGGAGTGTTTCTGTTACATTTTGGTATGTTCTTAGCTTGTTTTGGTTGTTGAGTTGTATTTGAGCTAGGAATTTATCCTATGCCATTTGTTTTTTGGTTGTGCTAAAGTGAGATGCTAAGAATGTGTCTTAGTATTTTTGTTCACTTTGCACTTTCTATTCTTTTGTAATGCCTTTTTTGGCTTCCTTTTTTCTCTTAATAAAATTTACCTTTGGGAAAAAAAAAATAATAATTTTCTAGATATCTTTACTTAAGCTTTAAAGAGTAAGATAATCAATATTAGTAATGAGTTGTTACATTATAAACTCGTGTAAAAGTTGTTCATATAGACATATCATAAGCAAACTTGAGTACTAATAATGTTTTATATGAATCGTTGGTATATTAATAATTTCGTGTATTTATTTTCGTGTCACACTAAGATTTGATTTCATTTTGATATTTATAATTTTATACATTAATTCTGATCTAATAATAATTATTATTATAAATAACAACAATAGTAATAATTTTTATTTTATTTTATTTTTTAAATAAAACGTGTTTATAACCCCTTACATGTTTATTAATTAACTCCCTTTTATCATAAATTGACTTCCCCTTCTATAAAAGGCTTTTACATATATATCCTTGCAAATTTTAAAAATTACATATATATCATTTTGATGCATTATAAGCATTATACTTTATGCATAAAAATCTGATAAAAATGATATATATGTAATTATTTTCTTTTTGAACGGCACTTTTATTGATGAAGCTAGCAAGAAGCTAGAAAATTACAAAGAAATTAGGTAGGGATTTTTTAACCAATCTATCCAACTAAATGAGGTTTTACATCTATAACGACACCAATAAAAAGAATTTAACACTACACCGTCAAAGATATATGCCTTTGAAGGAGAAGCCGTGCCGAACACCATCTTATTCCAAAAAGCCCATATGAACCACCATAAACCATAACACACCCTTTCTAATAACACTTGAGCTTAGATGGTAATCTTAAATTACGAATCCAAGACACCCAACCATCAAACGAAGATAACTCCGTAACACAAACATTCCACCAAATACATATCTTTCGGAAATTCTCTTTAAAAATACGACAATCAAAGAACAAATGTGTCGACGACTCCACCGCCGAATCACATAAAGGACAGCTAATAGAAGATAAGTCCATACCTCTACGAGATAGATTCCAACGAGTGGGCAAACAATCCAATCTCACCTTCCACGCAAGAATATTTACTTTAATGGGCACCTCTTTAATCCATCTAGTTGTAGTAGAGACGATCGGCAATCTTTTATCATCTATAAATTTTCTAGCCGGAGCAACATTAAAGTCCCCCGAACCGGTTAAGTTCCAACACCATCTGTCGTCTACGGAATTTAGTAAAACACCTTCCATCCTCTCCAAAAATTTCAGCCACTGCTCGGTTTCAACTCCACTTCGAGGTAAACGACGAAAAGAAATCTGAAGGTTTTCTTGCGCAAACTTGGCAGCTACTGTAATGTTTTTATCCTGTTCCAGCGCGTACAATCGAGGGAAATCATCTTTCAGTTTCGTATCTCCTCGCCATGAGTCATTCCAAAAAAATGTATTAAGCCCGTTTCCAATCTTTTTCTGCATAAAATTAAAAAGGTCAATGTCATGCGAAGCTAACCTTTCAATTTCCTTTGTGATGTTACATGATGAGGCGGAAAATGATCCGTTTTTAGGAGGTCATTTAAGCCCGAATCCGACTTTATTTGATCAAATATTGCCCTAAATCGTTCCTTTTGTGATTTTAGGTGTTTGGAGAGTGAATTCTGGAAAAGAAGCTATTTTGGACGTTTTTGGAGCATAAAAGTGAAGAAAACGGCTAAGTACCTAATTTGCATGCTGAAAATACAAGGTGACGGCGTCAAGACCATCAGCTTGACGGCGTCAGACATGAAGAATTAAATATCGAAGGTGGTGACGGCGTCAGAAGGACTCATGACGGCGTCAAAGTGGCAAAATTAATATACCGTGGGTGGTGACGGCGTCACATAGGCCGTCATAAGTGGATCAAGGCCGTCCGAGGAAGTTTATGGCGGCGAGGTGACGGCGTCAGAAGTTACTCTTGACGTCGTCAGACTGTTTTTCCTATATATAGTTTTCTAGTTTTTTTCATTAAGGAGAGAGAAGTTTTGGTGAAACCCTAAAGACGATTTTGGTGCCTCTTTTACAGGTTTTTCAAGGGTTCCAAACCCTTGAGACCTTGCATTGTAATTGAGATAAGTGTACTTTCAATTCAATCAATATGTCTATGTGTTGGTTGTTTATCTCTTGTTCTTGTCTCAATTCTACTATGCTAGGCTAGATCTCTCTTGTGTTTGCTTAGATCTAATGAAACCTAGATGTTGATTATGTGTTGATTACTTGTCTATTCTTGTTTTGAATGAATGATTTATATGTTAGGCTTAAGAAAACTGGCAGATCTCCAAATGGTAACATGCTTGAACGTCTTAAGAAACATGAACCGAGGCGTACCAGGTCTTTATTGGTTGTATTTAATGCATGAGCCACTGTTTACAATCCCTATAGTTGTGCTGGGTCATGGTGTAGGAGGAGATAAGAGCTCATAGAGTTGGGGAGTTATGTATGCCACCCCACGAATGGTATTAAGGAATACAATCCGTCATTCATACAAGTGTAACAAGTAATTAACATGTAAAAGATATCTAGGGAGTAATGAAGTCTAAGTAAACACAATTTCTCCAACCACTGCTCACAACCTTAGTTTAATTAGTTTAATTTCATTTTTTTTATTTTATTTTGATTGCATCTTAGTTTTAGGTTAGTTGATTAGCAACTAATTCCGCCCACTCCTTCAAAACCCGAGATTTTATTTGCTTTCATAAAAATATAAAAATACAAAAATAATCATCTTTCACCTCTAGAACTATTAATTAGGTTTTCTAATCCTAGCGACACTATTCCTAAGCTGAACGATCAATCCCCCGGTACTTGTCACTATACTATACTACAACGATCAGGTACACTGCCTGGTGGGGGTTGTAAGCTTCTCGAGATCCCTCGAGAGGTAAAGCAAGGTGCGATTCCCACGCATCAAGTTTTTGGCGCCGCAGCCCGGGGAATAGTTATTGTCTAGGTTAGAATTTCTTTTTATTAGGTCTACTTGCTAGATTCCTTTCTAGTAAGATTTTTATTTTTATTTTTAGGTCTTCTTTAGTCTATCTTATTTCTTTGTGTTCTTTGTTCGTAAACAATTTCGATGGATAACAATAACATTGATCGCTCGATTCCTGTTATTCGTGTTTTTCGTCGTAGGATTTTCCAAATGCCCGTCCCACTTCCTTTAGCAGAAAATGAGAACCCACCTAACCTGTCACCCAACCACCACTTTGACAATAATTCTGAGTTAGAAGAGTCTGATCATGATGATGACCATAGGGCTAGTCCTTTTTACTATTCAGACTCCGATGAGGATCTTGATGATGGTGATGTGATTAATGAGGATAGAATGGAAGAAGAAGTAAACCCTCTTAGGTATGTTGACCCTAGAACTAGGATTGAGTGTGATAGTTCATTTAACATGCAATTCCCTTGTAAGATTGGATTTAAGAGCTTTAACGCCTATCTCAACTCATCTCTTCCCATGAACATAATCTCACGTAATGAATACAATAAAATCATGGTAGATGAGTTAGAATACAAAGGAGAAAACATTGTGGCTAAGGCAATACCATTACATGTGTTTGTAGGAAGTTTGGTTTATCTTGTTGAATTCATGGTTATGGAGAATCTAGGAGAATTTATTGATGATAAATTGACCCAAGTTGTGTTTGGAAGACCTTTCAAACGGTTGACCAACCTCGATGAAAAACTCATAGAAGGGTTAATTACATTCTCGGATGGGGGTGAAGAATTTGTCTATCAAATGCCCCGCACACACCCTAGGTTCAAGGATTTCTCCATGGAAAAGTGTAGTAGGTATCCGCCTATGGAAATGCTAAGTGAGAATGATAAGAGAAAAGGACTTAAGTACACGTATGAAAAGAATAAAAGATATTATCGCGGGTGCTTAGAGTTAGGAGACGAATACAAGAAAGATGAGGCGACTATTAGATGGCTCACACTTGGTTACGTGAGCATAAGCGATACACGTTAACCCATGACTTTGAGTCTAGCTACAAGACTCGTAAATAAAGAAAAGCGCTTCTTGGGAGGCAACCCATGTTTTGTGTGATTTTTATTTGTTTGATTGTTATTTGCTTCCGTATGCATGTTTTGTTTTTATTGTTGGTTGATCATTTTTCTCTACTAAAATGTGAAATATTTTATTATGTTGTTTGGCCTAGTCTTAACTTCAACCTAAAGGTATTTTTGCAAAAGATATGTGTAAGGGGAAAACCCCAAATATGTTTTTAAGAAACAAACCAATCATGATTCTCCACAATATTTAATGAACATGTATATTCGTATTTGTTAGAGTCAAATGCTTGTATTGAGTCATAATGAAGTTTTGCAGGATTTTCCAGGAAGTAGGACAAAGTTTTTCCAGAAATTTTCCGGAAACTTAACATAAGAATTTCTGCAGGTCACTTCTGACGGCGTCACGAGTTTACTCTTGACGGCGTCACGTGTAAAAATCTGGAAATTTTACCAGTTTTGTTTTTCTAACGGAGTCTTATGGTTTTTGTGAATTATTAAGTTTTATAATCTCCAGGAAATCTGCAAACTTCATTCCACAAGCATTATATCTTACTTTGTTTTCTAGGATTTAGTAACTTATATAGGATGCCGCCGATTTTACGCGAGGTTCCCTTGTCTACTTTTGTCAGGATTTACAGGTTATTTGTGACAAGAAGATGATTTATATTCTGGAAGGGAAGCTTTGATTGTTCGTTTTCTTGGAAGAAGATTTAACCTGGCCAACTAAAATCCATACCGAGTGAATCAGGGGAGTATTTGATTTCATTCTCTTTACTTTTTAACTTTTACATTCTTTACTTGAACATTGGGGACAATGTTCATCTTAAGTGTAAGGGGAGGGTAAAATGATGATACCTTACATATGCACTTTCGCTTGAGTTTGTTTTGTTTGATAGTATATGAGTAATAAAACTACGAGAAATACTTGTTAGTGTAATTTTAGCGCCAAATTTAAAATTTTTTACAACATTTAGGAGTGAAACTTTAGCCATAGCAAGCGTCTCATGGATAGGAGGTTGTATGACTAGCACATAACCGTATATTCAGAAAAATTTTCCACCCAAAAATGTGAGGTTCGCCTTTAGATTTGATAGGAAAAGCATTTATTATTGGTGCTTATGAATGTACCGGTAGCATTTAGATTCTAGAACTTGCGTTAGTGATGCATCCCGAGACCGCTAGTGAGACTACATTCGTGTAGTAGGATTTACTACATGATAAGAGGCATTAGGATCACCCTTGTGTTAAACCCGTATTATAATTACTTGACCATTTAAGTCATATTACTTGGCTAGTTAAGTCAACTAATTTTCCCACACCCTTAGCGTTGTACTCATTTTTAGTACACGAAACCCCTAGTACACCCCTCCGAGCCTATCTTTTCGTTTCTAACTTTAAGCATTTTACTTAAAGGAAGAATTTGTTACACCCCACTTAAATGTACACCCAAATCGCCTTAGCCTTCCGTGTATGCGCTCATTTTTAGTGCATTATTGTTATTTGTTAAACCCTAAGTTAACTTTCTAATTGATTACATGGTTGCTAAGTCGAGTCATATCCTTGTACATATTGTTTTGGGACGATTGGGACTCATGGGTAAGTACTTATTTTATGGAGTAATGGGGAAGAACATCATTTATTACCCCCATATGTACGTTAATCTTAAAAGTGCTCCAAGTGTTTTGATTTTCTTAATTCGAGTCATTAGAATAGTTTAATGTAAAGTATGTAAAGATTCAAGTGTAAGGGGAATGCTCAAACCCCTATGATATATTATTTTGGATGGTAGGGTAAGAATGTATGCAAAAAAAAAAAAAAAAAAAAAAAAAAAAAAAAAAATTAAGAAAAAAAGAAAAAAATAGAAAAGAAAAAGAGAAAAAACATACGGACTACCATCCCGTTTTTATTCTATGTTTATTTTATGTTTTTGTTATTTTTCATTTATTAGCTTAAGTCGAGTCTAGTCTTGGCTTAGCAACGCCAACTTGTACATGTAATTAACTAAGATTGTTAACTCGCCACCAGTAAAACTTCCTTTATCCAACAAAACCGTGTAATTCATATCCTTACACCTAACGTTATAACCCTTTAAAAAGACCTCTTTGATAGTTTATCCTAGGTGCTTACGCCATGTGGTGGAGGTTTGATCCTTTCCCAAGCCTATGGTAATCTATTTTGCTATGACAGGTAGTGAGAGATATCTTCCATTTCCATAATGTTATATTACTTTATTACACCCGAGAGATGTGAGTATCTAAACACTATTTGTGAGGTGCTTGTGTATGACCTCCGTGCTTGTCTATTGGTCTTTAGTGGAACGATTATTTGTTGTAATTACTTTTATATTAGTGTTAAATGACCCCTAACTTGTCTTTTGAGTAGAATAAAAGCTCATTTGCTTGAGGACAAGCAAATCTCAAGTGTAAGGGTATATGATGAGGCGAAAAATGATCCGTTTTTAGGGGGTCATTTAAGCCCGAATCCGACTTTATTTGATCAAATATTGCCCTAAATCGTTCCTTTTGTGATTTTAGGTGTTTGGAGAGTGAATTCTGGAAAAGAAGCTATTTTGGACGTTTTTGGAGCATAAAAGTGAAGAAAACGGCTAAGTACCTAATTTGCATGCTGAAAATACAAGGTGACGGCGTCAAGACCATCAGCTTGATGGCGTCAGACATGAAGAATTAAATATCGAAGGTGGTGACGGCGTCAGAAGGACTCATGACGGCGTCAAAGTGGCAAAATTAATATACCGTGGGTGGTGACGGCGTCACATAGGCCGTCATAAGTGGATCAAGGCCGTCCGAGGAAGTTTATGGCGGCGAGGTGACGGCGTCAGAAGTTACTCTTGACGCCGTCAGACTGTTTTTCCTATATATAGTTTTCTAGTTTTTTTCATTAAGGAGAGAGAAGTTTTGGTGAAACCCTAAAGACGATTTCGGTGCCTCTTTTACAGGTTTTTCAAAGGTTCCAAACCCTTGAGACCTTGCATTGTAATTGAGATAAGTGTACTTTCAATTCAATCAATATGTCTATGTGTTGGTTGTTTATCTCTTGTTCTTGTCTCAATTCTACTATGCTAGGCTAGATCTCTCTTGTGTTTGCTTAGATCTAATGAAACCTAGATGTTGATTATGTGTTATTACTTGTCTATTCTTGTTTTGAATGAATGATTTATATGTTAGGCTTAAGAAAACTGGCAGATCTCCAAATGGTAACATGCTTGAACGTCTTAAGAAACATGAACCGAGGCGTACTAGGTTTTTATTGGTTGTATTTAATGCATGAGCCACTGTTTACAATCCCTATAGTTGTGCTGGGTCATGGTGTAGGAGGAGATAAGAGCTCATAGAGTTGGGGAGTTATGTATGCCACCCCACGAATGGTATTAAGGAATACAATCCGTCATTCATACAAGTGTAACAAGTAATTAACATGTAAAAGATATCTAGGGAGTAATGAAGTCTAAGTAAACACAATTTCTCCAACCACTGCTCACAACCTTAGTTTAATTAGTTTAATTTCATTTTTTTTATTTTATTTTGATTGCATCTTAGTTTTAGGTTAGTTGATTAGCAACTAATTCCGCCCACTCCTTCAAAACCCGAGATTTTATTTGCTTTCATAAAAATATAAAAATACAAAAATAATCATCTTTCACCTCTAGAACTATTAATTAGGTTTTCTAATCCTAGCGACACTATTCCTAAGCTGAACGATCAATCCCCCGGTACTTGTCACTATACTATACTACAACGATCAGGTACACTGCCTGGTGGGGGTTGTAAGCTTCTCGAGATCCCTCGAGAGGTAAAGCAAGGTGCGATTCCCACGCATCATTACACCAGATATACGCCTGACCAGATTTCTTTGTACTTTCGAACCCTCTATCCACACCATGAATGGCACTTATAACTCTAGCCCAAAGCGTCTCTTTTTGAGTGAAAAACCGCCACACCCATTTGAACGTAAGAGCTCTATTTAACGCGAACAAACTAGAAACACCAAGACCACCTTTCTCTTTAGAAGCCAATACATTATTCCATCTAACCCATATCGACTTCTTACTATTAAGATCGATACCATTAAAAAAATGACTACGTAAAGATTCCATGCGTTGAAGAATATGCATAGGCACCTTGAAAATAGACATATTGTAAATCGGCATAGAACCTAACACCACCTTAAGGAGTGTTAAACGACCTCCTATAGACAATGTTTTCATTTTCCATCTCAAGAGACGATTCACCATTTTATCCACCACCTCATTCCAAGATTGAGTCCGAGACATACAACCCCCTACTTTCGATCCTAAATAATTAAAAGGAGTATTGAGAACACCACATCCTAATTTAACCGCGGTCTCTTCTACCTTGTTATCCGAAACCTAAATGCCCATCAATTTACTTTTATTAAGATTTATACTAAGGCCCGATGCACGTTGGAAACATTTTAACATATACATTAATGTATCAATGTTCCTATTGCTCCATTGTCCCATAAAAATACCATCATCTGCGTAGAACATATGAGATAATTGCATGGTAGAGTTTAACACGATTCCATTAAACATTCCCGCATCCACCACTCTTTTAAAAGACAAATGAAGACTTTTCATAATCAAAATGAATAAAAAAGGAGAGAGTGGATCACCTTGTTTTAAACCTTTTTAGAATTGAAACTCCTCCGTAGGACTACCATTTACTAACACCGAACCCCTTGAAGAGCGAAGACATTCTTGAATCCAACCACACCATCTATCTCCAAAGCCAAATCTCCTTAACACATCATCTAGATAATCCCATCTAACGGAATCATAAGCTTTCTCAAAATCTATCTTAAAAATGAAAGATTGCTTTTTCTTCACTTTACACCATTGCAGCACCTCGTTAAGAATAAAAGGACCATCAAGAATATGTCTATCCGCCACAAAAGCCGATTGAACCTCACTAACAATATCACTCAAAACCACCACAAGCCGATTTGCCAAAATTTTAGCAATAATTTTATACAAGCTCCCAATAAGACTAATAGGTCTAAAATCCTTTACCATCTTAGCATCGGGGGTTTTTGGAATCAAAGCAATAAAGGATGCATTGCATCCTTTAGGAAATATCACAGAAATAAAAAAAATGAGTGGCCGCCTTTACTACATCCGCTCCAACTAAATCCCAAAACCGCCTAAAGAATCCAAACGTGAACCCATCTGGCCCCGGAGATATATCAATACCACAATCCCATACCGCCCTTTTTACCTCTTCGTAAGAAACATCAGCTTCCAAATCTATTTGTTTCATCGAAGTTAATTGATGCGGAAATACCATATTTAAAAGGGGACGGACATACGACGGTTTATTAAAGCGACATTTGAAGTGCGTAACAAATTCCTTTTTAACCAAAACCGGATCATCAATCCAAATACCATCTTTCAATACACCACGAATAGCAAGTTGATGATGTTTCTTGTTAAGAATCCCATGGTAGTATTTCGAGTTCTCATCTCCTTCAATCGCCCATTTAATCTTAGCTTTTTGAGCCGCCTCCTTAGAATCCAATTTATCCAAATCTTGAATATTTTTAATTAACTCCATTCGTTTGATCAACGTACTTTCCATGGCATTTCCATTATCAATAAGAACCTCCACGTCATGAAGCTCTTTTTTGCATTCATGTTTTTTTCGCATATTACTGCTCCTCAAGCCATTCCACTCTCGAATTCGCTTTTTAAGAAACTTCATTTGATACAATAATTTCAACATGTGATTCGTCTCCTCCCAAACCAACCAGTCAACTGTGTGCAGCTGATAGGCCCACCTGGGAGAAAGTGCAAGTTATTATTGACCGTGGAAATATAGGGAAATCCCCGGGTCGTTAAATCCCAACGAGATTGAAATTGTATTTTGGAACGATTAGGAGAATGAGTGGTACTGAGGACAGTAACCAAAATGATTTGAGGGATGATTATACTACTGATTGCTTGGAATTTAGATAATATGAAAATATATAAACAATAACAGAGATACACGTAAAAGCACAAATAAGAAAATCAGATAACCGACAGAGACAAGTGGGGTTTAAACAGATTACAAACTACAGGGGTACTTTTGAAACTTTTGAAAACTTAAAATTAAAAAGAAATTTGAAAATGAAATGAAATTATAAAAGTGATTAAAATATTTTTTAAATATTATTTAATTAATAAAACTATTTAAAATCTAATTAAAACTTAAATTAAATTAACTAAAAATGATAAATGTTACAAATTAAACTAAAAACTTGCAAAAATAATTTCTAAACCTTAATTAGAACTTGAAGAAAGTATAAAAAATGAAAATAAATATTTCTGTCTTTTTATGAGTTTTCTATTAATTAAAAACTATTTAACTTAATTAATCTAATTTAAACTATTTTAAATTACTATTAATACTTAAATGACTTATAAAATTATGTAAAAATTTAAAAAACTAATTAACCATTACAGGAATCCTAAAAAATTATAAAAAGTTGCTAAAAATTATATTTAAGCTAATTGAATAATTAATTACTTATTAATTATTTTAAATCTAATTTAATTAATTTAAATAGGAAAATTAGAAAATGGACAGTGGAAATTATGAAACTATTTTCTAAAAGTCTTAACTACTTTAAAAAAATTAGGAAAAATATAAAATTCTACTGTTGTTAATTAAAATTAAAGAAAACTATTTAATTACTAATATTACCTATTTAATTATTTAAACTACTTTTAATTTTAATAAATAGTAAACTGCTTAGGAAAAATCTAAGAAAATTATTTTAACTACTTAAAGGTACTAGGAAATTAATAAAATTATAAAATTGGAAAAGTGCTTATTAATAAGCTGAAATGAAAATTAAATAAATAATTTCTATTAAATAGAAGCTATCACTATAATTAAGTTTTGCTTTTTCTGGTTTTTCTTTTATAAAACTAACAAAATACTTAAAATAAGAAACTTTTATAAAGGAAATTAATTTATAGACTCAGAATAAGCACTATGAGTGCTTATTAGACCACACAAAGAAATAAGCTAAATTGGAGTTATGTGGGGTCCACACTGGTTAAATCAGATACACCTAAGTTATTTGGACTTATTTAAACTATATTTGGTGAGATAAGCTCATAGGATAAGCTAGAAAGCTAAAATAAGCAACTGCTTATTTGGTTTCTGGGTCAGAAATGGGACAGACTTATGAGGGTGATTTAGGTGGGGTCCACTGATCACTAGGTCAAACAAAGGGTCAACTTTGAAAGCCTGGTAGGAGGGGGGTTGTAAGAACCAAGATTTGGGGTATGGGACCCACTGGTGTAGCCACAATCAACCACCAAAGTGGTGGTGGTGAGATGATGGTCTGTGTAGCAGGGTAGTACCCTTTCCCTGCAAGTGTGTTCCAGGGCTTGTGGAGTCCACAAGGTTGGTCAGAGATGCAAAATAAGCTTTGAACTCAAAAGGTGAGCTGGAAAGCTTGAAAATAAGCCAAAGTTCAAAGGCTGGGTCCCACTAATAAGCACTATGCAAGCTTGTGAAAATGGTACTAAGTCTGAGACACAGGGGAGGTTTTTGTTCAACTAGGCAACTTTGATTGAGCTTTTCAATAAGCAAATGAGTTTTAAACTTGGATTTTCTTTTTGACAGATGAATTTAAGCTACCAAACAACACAATTCAACAACTGGTTTGGATTTCCAATCACTAATGAGTCCTACAGATCATAAAGAAAAACTTGCCAATTTGACAGACTTGGTATTTTTGACT
Source organism: Artemisia argyi (assembly GCA_030686995.1). NCBI lineage: Eukaryota > Viridiplantae > Streptophyta > Magnoliopsida > Asterales > Asteraceae > Artemisia > Artemisia argyi. The sequence continues at coordinate 53,319,994 of CM060687.1, read as the reverse complement.
TTTTGATTTTGATGAACAATTGACTTATATGAACTTCTGATTGATCCTACTTACTAATTAAGTTGTTATAAGCTAAGATTAAGTTAAATTAGGCTAGGTTACTAACTTATGTGATGATATGGTGAGATTTGGACTCAAATTCCACCACAGTTAACTGTGGTGATGAATTGAGTGTGATTTTGACTTTTAACCAAATGAGACTTGAATATTTTTGTTTTTCTGAGCTAATGTTACACTATATGACTTGTATAAACTAGAAACAACAACAATTAAGCACTGTATCACCTAGGATTATCTTAATCCAAACACACCTTTTAGCAAGACTGTTTTAGGTTTTAAGTAGTAAAAGGCTTTGACAGCTTATGAACCCTAACCACAATCTCTTATACTGATATAAAATGATCAATTAAGCACTTAGAAACAGAAAGTGACCACAGATACACAAGAATACTAATTATAATTAGTTGACTGTTTTACTAAGATTTTTAAGCAAACAATGAACTTATCAAACAAGCTATTAATTTTATGTTATTAAATCACTACTTAGGACTAAATAAGCATATAGAACTGAATAAGCACAAGAATAAGAACAACTACAGTAAAAAGACAAATATGAGATTTTTAGGACTTACAAAATGCTTTCCTGCTTGAAACCAATGAACCAAGAACAATCCTATGGAATCTCCACAGATTCACTAACCCAAGGCCATCCAAATTTTGCCCTGCTCCATTGCTTATCACCAAGAACTTGACAGTTTGACTTTTGTTTACTTTTTGTGTTTTTTGATCTTTTTTATTTCTAAACTGCTTTTAGTTATTACTAATAGCTTAGATAAGCTATCTAGGAGCTTAAGTGATCCTAGAAATCCAATACACTTCACAGTAACAACAATTACACTAAATAGCTTTTTGGAAATTTTAAATGAAATTGCATAAGATGAAATAGTTAAAGAAACTTGACTTTGATTGATCAAACAGAGTTACAATACATGAAAGATGCTTAACTTACTGCTTAAAAGCTTAGGTTTACACTAGAATTTTAAGATTGCATTAAACGACATACACTTATATAAAATAAACTAGCTACTGAACTCTTCTGCTTCTCTTCCTTTTATAAGCTCCAATTAGGGTTCCTTGTGTGACTTTGAGCATTTCCCACTTCAATCTTGACCCTCCAATCTCTGAATTGATCCTATCCGTTTAAATGAAAAATGGCGCCAAAAGTCTCCAAGTTAACTTGGGGCCAAAGGTGAGCAATTAAGGATTTTTGGGATCATGTGAAGGTGGCAGGGGACAATTGGGATGGTTTTCAGACAAGTTGGGGTTGTGGATTAAAAACAGAGGACAGGGCATGGTTTGGAGTGAGAAGGGTGTGTGAATTGCATTAATTGAGGTGTGGTATTGCTGTGAGGTGGAAAGGAAGGTTAGGGGGAGTAGGGGGTGAGGTGGATGGTGATGAGGTGGTGGAAAAACCACCTGGTATTGGTGTTTTAGGCTGTGGTGAGGGTGGTAAATAGTGGTGGTGGTTTTGGCGGTATTGGGTGGTCAAACGGGGTCAACCCCCATTTTATTATAAAAGGGGTGTGGATTGGGCTAAGTTTTAGGCCAAGGAAAAAGAAAAGGGGGTTGGGCTGGGTATAGGTTTGGACTGGATTGGTTTTTGGGGTTTATAATAAAACAAAGGGTCCGGTTTGTTTATTTGTTACACAAGGACCACTATTGTAGCTTTTACAAAAATAGAGGGACTGATTTTGCAATTTCCCAAAGTAGTTACAAGTGCTATTTTTGTCATTTATGAAAACCCAAGGATCAAAGATGTGATTTTTCCATTTTTCAAATACCAGGGACCTTTTCTGTCAATTCCACAAACTCCAGGGACCATTTATGTAAATTTGGACTTTTAAGGGACTGAAGATGTAATTTCTCAAAATGTTATCATAAGGACCAATTATGCCATTTAAGAATAGTTCAAGGTTTATTTTATTAATTTCCCATTTTTAAAACCTTAAGGACTAATTTTGACATTTTTGAAACTTGAGGGACTAAAGTTGTCATTTTGTAATTTTTTAACTTTAAAGGACTTTACTTGACAACTTATGAATCCCTAAGGACCTTTGATGATATTTTTCATGTTTTGACTTACCAGGGACTAGATTTGACAACTTTTGAAACTTGAGGGACTGAAACTGCCAATTATGCAAACTTTGTACGTTTTTCATCTGTTTTTGCTTATTTTACATTTGAAACATATAAAACACACTTCTAAGATATTTTAAGTATTATGATGCATATTTGAGTGTTTTTGTATGTTTTGGCAGTTCAGATTGGTATAAAATGATGAGTATTTAGACACTCATCAACCTCTTTTAGATTTGCCTTTGAAATAAACGTATTAAAAACATCCGCACCTTGAGCATTAAAAACCGACCCATATCCTTCATTCTTATTATGAACCTCATTAAAATCCCCCATAACAATCACCTCACCATTCCAATTTATAATCACATGCTCCAAGTAATCCCAAAGCATTTTCTTTTCAGAAAATTCTTGAGGAGCATAGACCGAAATAATCAAAAGATTTATACCACTACACACCCACTTCCCTCTTATTAAGACAAAACAATCCGAAACCGTCGAGTTAATTTTCTGAAATGAAGATTTCTCCCACACACATAAAATTCCACCTGAAAACCCTACCGCTGGACTAACAACATAATCAAACGCCAAGTTTCCCCAACATTTCTTTACATCAAACAAATCAATAGACTCCATTTTCGTTTCTTGTAAAGTAAGAAAATTTACCTTATTAGAAACACAAATCTCCTTTACCCAATCTTTTTTAGCCTTAGGGTTAAGGCCTTGAATATTAAGTGATACCATATTCATCGAAAAACATCTTCCACTCCTTGTAATTCAACTATCTCCTCAATATTTTTAAGGCCCAATAGGCCTTATGTTCTAATTCGATCGGAAGATGACATGCTTTCCCGTACACTAGCTTATATGGAGTACACCCGATGGGTGTTTTGTAAGCAGTGCGGAAAGCCCATAATGCATCATCCAGCTTATCCGACCAAGAGGCACGGTTTTCACCAACCGTTCTCTCTAGAATTCTCTTAATACCCCGATTTGAGACCTCCACCTGCCCACTTGTTTGGGGGTGGTATGCTGTAGAAAGACGGTGAGTTACACCATATTTCAGCATTACTCTTGCAAATTGTTCATTGCAGAAGTGAGTGCCACAATCACTGATAATGGCACGAGGAGTCCCGAATCTGGCAAAGAGAGACTTTAAAAATTTAACAACTACTCGGGCATCATTGGTGGGTAAAGCTTTTGCTTCAACCCATTTTGACAGATAGTCGACAGCCACGAGTATGTATTTATTCCCTCGTGAAGACGGGAATGGCCCCATAAAATCAATGCCCCACATATCAAATATTTCACAGACTTGGATGGCGTTTTGCGGCATCTCATTCTTTTTGGAAATATTCCCGTGATGCTGGCAAGCCTCACAGGTTTTGATAAGTTCATGGGCGTCTTTATAGATCGTGGGCCAAAAGAATCCTGAATCAAACACCTTTTTGGCGGTGTAGTTTGGGTTATGATGTCCCCCCGTGGGTCCATCATAACAAGCTTTAAGAATTTCCATGGCTTCTTGGCCATGGACACACCGTCGAATGACTTGATCCGCACATATTTTGAACAAGTAGGGGTCGTCCCAGAAGTAATGTTTTACATCTTTAAAGAATTTTCTTTTCTGTTGGGACGACATCCCTTTCACAACGAAATTACCCGCACGGTAATTTGCAAAGTTGGCAAACCATGAGGTATTGGAATCATCCTGGGTAGAGATTAGATTTAGAGTCTCCAGAGGAAAAGTTTCATTTATTTCTTTTCTCTCGAGAATATCCTGATGAGGATTTTCTAACCGGGACAAGTGATCAGCTGCAAGGTTCTCTGCTCCTTTTTTATCTCTTATGAGAATATCAAATTCCTGAAGGAGCAGGACCCAACGGAGCAGTCTTGGCTTTGCATCCTGTTTAGTGAACAGGTATTTCAGAGCCGAATGGTCCGTATACACCACGCTTTTGGTTAAGATTAAGTAAGACTGAAATTTTTCAAAGGCATATACCACAGCTAATAATTCTTTTTCTGTGGTGGTATAGTGTGTTTGAGCCTCATTCATGGTCTTACTTGCGTAGTGTATTGGCTGGAAATGTTTGGTTTTGCGTTGCCCCAGAACTGCACCAATAGCATAATCGCTAGCATCGCACATAAGTTCAAAGGGTAAGTCCCAGTCGGGGGCAACAAGGATTGGTGCTTCGGTAAGTCTTTTCTTTAAAGTAGAAAAAGCTTCGATGCACTCGGGGGAAAAGATGAAAGGAGCATACTTTTCAAGAAGATGAGTCATGGGCCGGGCTATTTCGGAGAAATCTTGTATGAATCTCCGATAGAACCCGGCATGGCCGAGGAAACTCCTTATTCCTTTAACAGTGGTGGGATGAGGCAGTTTAGCAATAACATCAATTTTGGCCTTATCGACCTCAATCCCACTTTTTGAAATTTTATGGCCGAGGACAATGCCCTCCTTAACCATAAAATGGCTCTTCTCCCAGTTTAGACAAAGATTAGTGTTTTCACAACGTTGAAGCATTTTTTCTAAATGGGAGAGGCATGAGTCGAAAGAATTCCCGATGACTGAGAAGTAATCCATGAATACCTCCATGGTTTTTCCGATCATGTCATGGAAAATAGCCATCATGCACCTCTGGAAAGTGCCCGGAGCATTGCATAACCCAAAAGGCATGCGGCGATAGGCAAATGTTCCGTAAGGGCATGTGAAGGTAGTCTTATCTTGATCCTGTGGATCAATGGGAATTTGGAAGTAACCCGAGACGCCGTCGAGGAACCAATAATACTCATTCCCCGCTAGTCTTTCGAGCATTTGATCCATAAAGGGCAGAGGAAAATGGTCTTTGCGGGTGGCTTCGTTAAGCTTTCTGTAATCGATACATACTCGCCACCCTGTAACCAAACGAGTTGGTATCAACTCGTTGTCCTCATTTGTGATAACCGTAATGCCACCCTTTTTTGGAACACAATGTATTGGGCTAACCCAAGGACTATCTGATATAGGGTAAATCAATCCCGCATCAAGAAGTTTGATAACTTCTGCTTTTATAACTTCGTAGATTTTTGGATTTACCCTTCTTTGATGCTGCACGGCAGGTTTAAAGTCCTCTTCCATTAGGATTTTTTGTGTACAAAAATCCGGGTTAATACCCTTTATGTCTGAGAGCTTCCAAGCAATTGCTTGCTTGTGGGATTTTAGAACCTTAAGCAGCGCGGTTTTCTCCTCATCCTGTAAGTCTTTTGCAATAATGACTGGTAACTTATCGTTACCTTCCAAGAATGCATATTATAGATGAGGAGGCAGGTCCTTAAGTTCGACCTCGGGGAAATCATCATTTTTCTCAACATATTTGATTTCCTCCTTATGAAGTTGTGGAGGTAGAACAGGAATGGGAGAAGGATCTTTGTTCAATAACTTCTCAAGGAGAAGTATATCCCTCTCCGGGTCAATCTCTTGGTAATCAATTCCTTCAGGAACTGAATCACTTTTGAGAAAGGCCTCTAATTCCTCAAGGACGAAATCACTTCCCTCAAACGGAGTGAGGGAAGGAGAAGAATTAGCGATTATGGGATCAGTAGAAGTAGTGGGATTGCCACTCGGAGAATTATCAGCGAATCCAAGGAATTTCTGAGCATACTCCTCGGATGCAATGTCAATGACATCAATTCGGTTGACCGATTCAGCATCATAATTCGAGGAGTATCTCGAGGTTTGATCAAGGTTGAACGTTATCGCTTCATTGCCAACTCGTAACGTGATTTCCTCATCGAAAACATCGATTAATGCACGTCCCGTTCTTAAGAATCCCCTCCCAAGAATGAGAGGATCTCTTGGATCTGCATCGAAATCAACAGCGAAAAAGTCTGCCGGAAAATGGAACTTTCCCACTCTTACAAATACGTCCTCGGCAATACCAAGGGGATGTGAAATTGAACGGTCTGCAAGCTCGAGAGTCATGCATGTGGGACTAAGTGCCTGAAGAGAGAGCTTTTTCCAAACTGAGTGGGGCATTAAGTTGATGCTTGCACCAAGATCGGCCAAGGCAAAACATTCAACCATCCCCGAGAAAATACATGGTATTAGAAATCTCCCGGGGTCTCCTAGCTTTTCGGGAAGCTGTTTCAACAGAACTGCAGAGCAGTTCTCATTGAGTGGAGTTCGTGCCATCTCAAAGAGTTTTTCTTTATTGCTCAACAGATTTTTGATTGTCGATGCGAATTTGGGCATTAAAAGAAGAGCATCCGCGAAACTAATATCGAAGTGAAGTTCTTGGAAAATTTGAAAAATTTTTTCCATCTGATGATTAGCTTTGTCACGGAGCTTCTGGTCTTGCAATCGTGAGGGATATGGAATTGTTGGTTTTGGGTTGGCTTTTGGATTTTCAACAGGACCTTCGGTAGTTTCAAACACGACTCTTTTAGGGGGAGTCGGGACCGGGATAACTGGAGGAGGGATGTCATTGGTACCTCCGTTATTATTAGGAAGTACCATATCCATAGTATCCTCAGTTTCACATTCCTCTACAGGGATAGGAGAAGAGGTAGAAGGAGCTGTAGGTCCTTGGTAAGAAACTCCACTTCTTGTGGTGATCGCCTTTACATCGCCCCTCGGATTAGCGATCGTGTTGCTAGGTAAAGTAGTACCTGAGCCCGAGGGTCGATCATTTAAAGACTTCTGCAAATTAGACATTTGACTAATCAGCATTTTGTTCAGTTCTTCTTGGGATTTCATAAACTGTTTTAATAATTCCTCATGTGATGGTCCAGTTGGAACAATGGCTTGATTTTGGTTTGGTAAATTTTGAGCCCGATTGTTCTAGAAATTCCCATGTTGCTGATTGTTATTACCCTGGAAGTGGTTTTGTTGTTGAGAATTACCCTGTGGGTAATTGTTCTGACCTTGATTTCGGTTATAATTCCTTTGGTTCTGATTTTGTTGAACCTGGTTTTGACCAGAGTTGAAATTCCCTTGGTTGTTATAACCTTGGTTCATTCGGTTCTGGTTCTGATTCTGGTTAAAGTTCTGGTTTCTGTTTTGACCATTTTGGTTCTGGGACTGATTAAACCCTGATGGTCCGATGTAGTTATTAGATCGGTAGCTCAAAAGGTTTCGATCTCCTTGTGGTTGGTAAGAATTACCTCCCGTATTATAGGAACCTTGAGCTGCATACACGTTTTCACGAGCCGAGCCACCGGAGGCTGGGCACTCTGTGTAAGGATGTGGACCACTGCAAGTTTCACAATTTGGGTTAACAGCTTTGACCTGATTAGGATTTGTCTGATGGATACGCAAAACTGCTGTAGACAAATCATCCAGCCTTTTAGCTAGGATTGATATTTCATTGCTTGCCGGAGTGTCTGACTTAAATGAGTCGTTCCTCTCAGCAGAGGAGTCCCAAAAATTATGATGGGCAGTCATGTTTTCGATTAAGTCATAGCACTCTTCAGGAGTCCTTTTCATAAAGGTGCCCCCAGCAGCAGCATTGATGGTGTCACGATGACGGAGTGTCAAACCATTATAAAAGGTGTCAATAATGGTGACAAGAAGCATGTTGTGATTAGGACATCGATCAATAGAAAGTTTGTAGCGTTCCCATGCCTTAAATAAGGACTCTTCGGGAAGCTGTCTGAAATTGCTGATATCATTCCTCAGTTTTGTGACCATAGATGGTGGAAAGTATTTGGCCAGAAATTTAGTGATCATCTCATCAAAAGTGTGGATCGAATTCTTTGGAAGTCGATCGAACCATGAAGTCGCATGATGAGTGAGTGAATAGGGAAAAAGGTACAAACATAGGCCGTCGTCGGTGACGCCATTTTGTTTCATGCTTTGGGTGACAGTTAAAATTTTTTCCAGATGTTTGTTAGCATCTTCACCCTGCAATCCGTGGAACTGGCACGTATTCTGGATTTGTTGTATCATGTGGTGTTTTAATCCAAAATCCGTGGCTCCAATAGTAAGTGGTGCAATTGGTCCACCCCTCCCTTGCATGGTAGGTTGACACAGTTCCTCCATTGTTCGGGTGTCAGGAACTGGCTCCTCCTTGGGAGGGAATGGGGGCTCGTCGTTCATTTTTATTGGTTGTTTTTCTTCAACAGTACGTAACTTAGTTACGTTTTTTCCTTTATTACGCTTTGTTTGCGAACGAGTGCGCATGCACTAAAAACGGTATCAATCAAAACAAGACAGAGGCAAAACGACAGTGAACATGAATCCAATAATCACAAATGAACAGCTCCTTTAAAAAAGGTACACTATTCACAAGGATATAATGGTAAGTTTTAAATCTTAAGTTTGGGAACTTATTATGTTCACACCCCAGTTGGTAGGTGTTCTGCCTTGGTTTTCGGTGGTAAACTTTTATGTAATTATATTCACAGTACAATGTTTTTGGCTTTTTGTGTATGGGTGAAAAAACTTGGACAATATTTTTGGAACTGATTCGTTAACCGAAATCGTTCCTTTAAGATTACTCGCAGATCGGCGGGAGGAAATAAATGGTTTCCTCTTCAGTTCGCAATTTAATGTCAGAACTTACCTTAAACCAACTGTTTAGGTTGTAATCTTAAAGATAACGAAGTAATTTAACTTCACAGTTTGTTTTGTTGTTTATGATTTGTTTGGTGTTTTTAACACTTCAGGAGAAATGTTAATGAACTTTTTCAGATATGATTTTGATTTTCTTAAAAATTACAAAGTGGTGATATTTGTACAGGAAGGGTTTTGAAAACCACTAAACTTAAACCGTTTTGAAATACGCAACAACCTCCCCGGCAGCGGCGCCAAATTTTGACTCCTCCCAAACCAACCAGTCAACCGTGTGCAGCTGATAGGCCCACCTGGGAGAAAGTGCAAGTTATTATTGACCGTGGAAATATAGGGAAATCCCCGGGTCGTTAAATCCCAACGAGATTGAAATTGTATTTTGGAACGATTAGGAGAATGAGTGGTACTGAGGACAGTAACCAAAATGATTTGAGGGATGATTATACTACTGATTGCTTGGAATTTAGATAATATGAAAATATATAAACAATAACAGAGATACACGTAAAAGCACAAATAAGAAAATCAGATAACAGACAGAGACAAATGGGGTTTAAACAGATTACAAACTACAGGGGGTACTTTTGAAAACTTAAAATTAAAAAGAAATTTGAAAATGAAAATGAAATTATAAAAGTGATTAAAATATTATTTAAATATTATTTAATTAATAAAACTATTTAAAATCTAATTAAAACTTAAATTAAATTAACTAAAAATGATAAATGTCACAAATTAAACTAAAAACTTGCAAAAATAATTTCTAAACCTTAATTAGAACTTGAAGAAAGTATAAAAAATGAAAATAAATATTTTTGTCTTTTTATGAGTTTTCTATTAATTAAAAACTATTTAACTTAATTAATCTAATTTAAACTATTTTAAATTACTATTAATACTTAAATGACTTATAAAATTATGTAAAAATTTATAAAACTAATTAACCATTACAGGAATCCTAAAAAATTATAAAAAGTTGCTAAAAATTATATTTAAGCTAATTGACTAATTAATTACTTATTAATTATTTTAAATCTAATTTAATTAATTTAAATAGGAAAATTAGAAAATGGACAGTGGAAATTATGAAACTATTTTCTAAAAGTCTTAACTACTTTATAAAACTTAGGAAAAATATAAAATTCTACTGTTGTTAATTAAAATTAAAGAAAACTATTTAATTACTAATATTACCTATTTAATTATTTAAACTACTTTTAATTTTATTAAATAGTAAACTGCTTAGGAAAAATCTAAGAAAATTATTTTAACTACTTAAAGGTACTAGGAAATTAATAAAATTATAAAATTGGAAAAGTGCTTATTAATAAGCTGAAATGAAAATTAAATAGATAATTTCTATTAAATAGAGGCTATCACTATAATTAAGTTTTGTTTTTTCTGGTTTTTCTTTTATAAAACTAACAAAATACTTAAAATAAGAAACTTTTATAAAGGAAATTAATTTATAGACTCAGAATAAGCACTATGAGTGCTTATTAGACCACACAAAGAAATAAGCTAAATTGGAGTTATGTGGGGTCCACACTGGTTAAATCAGATACACCTAAGTTATTTGGACTTATTTAAACTATATTTGGTGAGATAAGCTCATAGGATAAGCTAGAAAGCTAAAATAAGCAACTGCTTATTTGGTTTCTGGGTCAGAAATGGGACAGACTTATGAGGGTGATTTAGGTGGGGTCCACTGATCACTAGGTCAAACAAAGGGTCAACTTTGAAAGCCTGGTAGGAGGGGGGTTGTAAGAACCAAGATTTGGGGTATGGGACCCACTGGTGTAGCCACAATCAACCACCAAAGTGGTGGTGGTGAGATGATGGTCTGTGTAGCAGGGTAGTACCCTTTCCCTGCAAGTGTGTTCCAGGGCTTGTGGAGTCCACAAGGTTGGTCAGAGATGCAAAATAAGCTTTGAACTCAAAAGGTGAGCTGGAAAGCTTGAAAATAAGCCAAAGTTCAAAGGCTGGGTCCCACTAATAAGCACTATGCAAGCTTGTGAAAATGGTACTAAGTCTGAGACACAGGGGAGGTTTTTGTTCAACTAGGCAACTTTGATTGAGCTTTTCAATAAGCAAATGAGTTTTAAACTTGGATTTTCTTTTTGACAGATGAATTTAAGCTACCAAACAACACAATTCAACAACTGGTTTGGATTTCCAATCACTAATGAGTCCTACAGATCATAAAGAAAAACTTGCCAATTTGACAGACTTGGTATTTTTGACTTTTTGATTTTGATGAACAATTGACTTATATGAACTTCTGATTGATCCTACTTACTAATTAAGTTGTTATAAGCTAAGATTAAGTTAAATTAGGCTAGGTTACTAACTTATGTGATGATATGGTGAGATTTGGACTCAAATTCCACCACAGTTAACTGTGGTGATGAATTGAGTGTGATTTTGACTTTTAACCAAATGAGACTTGAATATTTTTGTTTTTCTGAGCTAATGTTACACTATATGACTTGTATAAACTAGAAACAACAACAATTAAGCACTGTATCACCTAGGATTATCTTAATCCAAACACACCTTTTAGCAAGACTGTTTTAGGTTTTAAGTAGTAAAAGGCTTTGACAGCTTATGAACCCTAACCACAATCTCTTATACTGATATAAAATGATCAATTAAGCACTTAGAAACAGAAAGTGACCACAGATACACAAGAATACTAATTATAATTAGTTGACTGTTTTACTAAGATTTTTAAGCAAACAATGAACTTATCAAACAAGCTATTAATTTTATGTTATTAAATCACTACTTAGGACTAAATAAGCATATAGAACTGAATAAGCACAAGAATAAGAACAACTACAGTAAAAAGACAAATATGAGATTTTTAGGACTTACAAAATGCTTTCCTGCTTGAAACCAATGAACCAAGAACAATCCTATGGAATCTCCACAGATTCACTAACCCAAGGCCATCCAAATTTTGCCCTGCTCCATTGCTTATCACCAAGAACTTGACAGTTTGACTTTTGTTTACTTTTTGTGTTTTTTGATCTTTTTTATTTCTAAACTGCTTTTAGTTATTACTAATAGCTTAGATAAGCTATCTAGGAGCTTAAGTGATCCTAGAAATCCAATACACTTCACAGTAACAACAATTACACTAAATAGCTTTTTGGAAATTTTAAATGAAATTGCATAAGATGAAATAGTTAAAGAAACTTGACTTTGATTGATCAAACAGAGTTACAATACATGAAAGATGCTTAACTTACTGCTTAAAAGCTTAGGTTTACACTAGAATTTTAAGATTGCATTAAACGACATACACTTATATAAAATAAACTAGCTACTGAACTCTTCTGCTTCTCTTCCTTTTATAAGCTCCAATTAGGGTTCCTTGTGTGACTTTGAGCATTTCCCACTTCAATCTTGACCCTCCAATCTCTGAATTGATCCTATCCGTTTAAATGAAAAATGGCGCCAAAAGTCTCCAAGTTAACTTGGGGCCAAAGGTGAGCAATTAAGGATTTTTGGGATCATGTGAAGGTGGCAGGGGACAATTGGGATGGTTTTCAGACAAGTTGGGGCAGTGGATTGAAAAACAGAGGACAGGGCATGATTTGGAGTGAGAAGGGTGTGTGAATTGCATTAATTGAGGTGTGGTATTGCTGTGAGGTGGAAAGGAAGGTTAGGGGGAGTAGGGGGTGAGGTGGATGGTGATGAGGTGGTGGAAAAACCACCTGGTATTGGTGTTTCAGGTTGTGGTGAGGGTGGTAAATAGTGGTGGTGGTTTTGGCGGTATTGGGTGGTCAAACGGGGTCAACCCCCATTTTATTATAAAAGGGGTGTGGATTGGGCTAAGTTTTGGGCCAAGGAAAAAGAAAAGGGGGTTGGGCTGGGTATAGGTTTGGACTGGATTGGTTTTTGGGGATTATAATAAAACAAAGGGTCCGGTTTGTTTATTGGTTACACAAGGACTACTTTTATAATTTTTACAAAAATAGAGGGACTGATTTTGCAATTTCCCAAAGTAGTTACAAGTGCTATTTTTGTCATTTATGAAAACCCAAGGATCAAAGATGTGATTTTTCCATTTTTCAAATACCAGGGACCTTTTCTGTCAATTCCACAAACTCCAGGGACCATTTATGTAAATTTGGATTTTTAAGGGGCTGAAGATGTAATTTCTCAAAATGTTATCATAAGGACCAATTATGCCATTTAAGAATAGTTCAAGGTTTATTTTATTAATTTCCCATTTTTAAAACCTTAAGGACTAATTTTGACATTTTTGAAACTTGAGGGACTAAAGTTGTCATTTTGTAATTTTTTAACTTTAAAGGACTTTACTTGACAACTTATGAATCCCTAAGGACCTTTGATGATATTTTTCATGTTTTGACTTACCAGGGACTAGATTTGACAACTTTTGAAACTTGAGGGACTGAAACTGCCAATTATGCAAACTTTGTACGTTTTTCATATGTTTTTGCTTATTTTGCATTTGAAACATATAAAACACACTTCTAAGATATTTTAAGTATTATGATGCATATTTGAGTGTTTTTGTATGTTTTGGCAGTTCAGATTGGTATAAAATGATGAGTATTTAGACACTCATCAACCTCTTTTAGATTTGCCTTTGAAATAAACGTATTAAAAACATCCGCACCTTGAGCATTAAAAACCGACCCATATCCTTCATTCTTATTCTGAACCTCATTAAAATCCCCCATAACAATCACCTCACCATTCCAATTTATAATCACTTGCTCCAAGTAATCCCAAAGCATTTTCTTTTCAGAAAATTCTTGAGGAGCATAGACCAAAATAATCAAAAGATTTATACCACTACACACCCACTTCCTTCTTATTAAGACAAAACAATCCGAAACCGTCGAGTTAATTTTCTGAAATGAAGATTTCTCCCACACACATAAAATTCCACCTGAAAACCCTACCGCTGGACTAACAACATAATCAAACGCCAAGTTTCCCCAACATTTCTTTACATCAAACAAATCAATAGACTCCATTTTCGTTTCTTGTAAAGTAAGAAAATTTACCTTATTAGAAACACAAATCTCCTTTACCCAATCTTTTTTAGCCTTAGGGTTAAGGCCTTGAATATTAAGTGATACCATATTCATCGAAAAACATCTTCCACTCCTTGTAATTCAACTATCTCCTCAATATTTTTCATACAACCTTTCATATTATACCCCATAGTATGCCCCCCCCCTTAATTAATTCCTCCATAACAGTTAAAATAGACCCTCCATGCCGCGGAATTTCAACCTTTTTAAACTCACCTGATGCGACAGAAACATAAGCTGAATCCTCACCATTAACAGTGTGTTTGCCAGGCCCCGAATTTGATATACCAGACACATGATTCTCTCCCCTCAATACGTTACTGTCCGCCTTCCCCATATCATCCCTAATCTGCTCCTCTTCAATGTCCTCACGCGGTGTAAAACCATGTGGAAATTTCAAACTATCCGAACTATTCGATGTCTCATTATCCTTCTTTTTGTTAAGTAAATGATATAGATCAAACGGGTCATCAGACTTTTGATCTTTAGTACCACTTATACCCTCTCTTGCTACATTCTGAATATCCTCCTTTTCCAATACAGTTTCCGGCACCATGCTCTCGTCATCACTGTTAACAAAATCTTCCTTAATGACACCTTCAGATTGTTCGTCTTCAGAATCACTATCCTCCTCACTTTGATCATCAAAATCCGGAACCCATCCTGTGACCTCTTTAGCTCTCACCCCATAACCCTTACCTTTATAAATAATTTTGAATGACTCAAAAATATTCAACGTGCCGGAAGTAAGAATACATAACCTCTTACTATGGAGAAAACCTGTTTCCACATTCTCCATATAAATAATAGACCCCCATTTTGCTGCAATCTTCTTAAAAGTATTATCTGACCACATCTTTAAAGGAATACCTTCTATATCCACCCAAGTTATTCTCTCATCTAAAACAAAATCAGTAGATGCTTGATTGATTTGAGAGAACCAAGAAGCAGCTCCCACACATGACGAAAATTTAGCTTTCGTGTCTTCCGAATTAAATCCAATCAGTACCCAAAGTCCGCCCAAATATCGTAACTCAATATCAGTGAATCCCTCATTTCCCAGAACCACCTTTAAATTCAATAAGACACTAAATTCCTTCACTTTCCCAACTAAACAAAGGGAATAAACCTGCTTGTTAAGGCATGTATCATCCAAAACTAATACAGGATTAGTCTCAGAAGTTTCTTTCCCAAACGTGTTTCCTTTTACAACATATGCGTATGAATTAGCCTCAACCCTCTGTCCATTATTGTTGATTCCCACAGGAGTATTTACACTTGTCTCCCCACTCCGATTAGAAGGTTTACCCTATGTGGAACCAACATTTCTATGAAATCTAGCCACGTTCGCATGTAAATGGTAATTCCCCATCCACACCGTGCATAAGTTACTAACCAAACGATCCACGTCAAAAACTTTTATAAAATGGACGAAACCAAATCTCTTACCCGCCTTTGTTCTTTTAACAGGGATATACACATCCACTACATAACCATATTGTTTACACGCATTCCAAAGATCCTTAGCCCTCGCATTCTCAGGAAAATTAGTCACAAAAATCGACGTCGATACCTTCTGAACGTCGTCCTCCTTAGATCTCATCACCATTATACGCCAACAAAAAAAAAAAAAAAAAAACAGGAATACAAAAGGCTTGAGTTTAGAACGACCAAATCAGACCCTAATGACTACGTCGAAGTAAATAAAGGACAATTAAAGGACTAATCAAAAGTTACACACCCTAAGATCCTTGACAGATGAATGATGAATCAGGCATAGAGGATCAATTAAAAAAATCGAAACCCTAACACACTAATTCACGTTGAATCTGAAAAAGAACAAAGAGCAAATAACCACCGACTAATCAACAATAATCGAACGTTATTCACTGAATGGTAATCAAACAAGGAAAGAAAAGATCGGAATAAAAAAAAGGCAGGGGATCACCATTGGGAATCACCATTGGGAAAAAGGTGGGTGTTTGATCCAGTATATATGTAATTATTGATCCAGAGAATGATATACATGAAATTATGCCTATAAATCAACTCCTACAGTTTTGTAAATTGATCCATAAAAATGTTAGATTATTACATGTTTAATCTTTACAGTTTTGGAAATTTAACTCACTTTTTAGGAGTTTTTATTTTCTTCTATTCTAGGAAAACGAAATTAGTTTCATGTTAAGCAAATCACTTTTAATTTTGACTTTTATTGGTAAATTAAAAGGCTATTATATTTTGTAATCAAGGTCTACGATCCTATTAATTTGCTCAAATGATTCAATATTTTGATTTTACTTTTGGATAAAAGATTAGTGATTTATTACTCTAAGAAAAGAAAAAAATATATATTAAAAAGTACTCCATCAAGTAAAGAGAAGTGGCCCTCTAGCACCTCTCCCATAGGTCGAGTGGCTTCCTACATAAGGAGTATGAGCGTTAGTAAATGAGAGATGCTCTTACAAAAGTAAATGTGATTGCTATCCTCCTCAAAAAAGTGTCCATGAAAAAAAAAAAAAAAAAAAAAAAAAAAATAGACAAGTTATATTATAGAAATTAAAAAAGAGCAATTAATGCAAGATTTTATTGTAAGAGCAAAATAGATTAAATAATCATTATTAGTATTCATATATAAAAATTGGAAATTTATGTTTGAACAAATACAAATAGTAATTTTCATTATTATTTATTTATTTATTTATTTATTTATTTATTATTATTTTTCTTTTGAGAGTAGTTATTATATTAGAATCAACTTGTAAGTCTTTTTAACTAGTAAGTCGAACCATACAACAAGAACACAAATTGATTTTGTAGTCTCATTTTGTTTTCTTATTGTTTTGGGGCCCTATTGTTTTCTTGTCCGATCATACTTGTACCCTTCTACGTAGTAATACATTTCATGTGGTCTTTCCGATAAAAAGAAAAAAAGAAATTGTCCCTTCCAAATTTGTAGTTATTTGTCACGTACACTTTTATTTTTTAGTAATTAATTTCCAGGTGGTCTTTCATACATAAACAATGTCGTTCAAATCATTTTACTGGAATGTATCGTTATCAAAGCATTTTACATTCCATGTGGTCTTTTCTGAACTTTTTTTCTCTCTTTTTTTCGATTTCAGGTTTAGTATTTTCCATTGATTCATAATAAACATTTCTTGATCACTAAAGATTATAAAGGGATATAACCAATCCAACGAAATTCTATTAATGTGCAACTTTCTAAGTATATGCAAATGAATCCAATACGAAATGCAAACACTAAACGAACCGGTTGATCAAGGTTGCATTCGTGTTAACGCGAAGCTAACACTCCTTTGCTAACCATATACCGGAAATTTTATTCGACACTACAAACTGACACCACTGACATAGATCAAGATCTGCCTCCTCAAGCATCTTTTCACACCTGATACTATGTAACAATGAAGAATTTAAATAGAACTAAATAACAACGTTCATTAGAAGTCCATATGCCAACGGACATTGGCCTAAAGCACCTCCTCAACAATAATGTGTAGAGTGTTTATTGACTGCTGCAAAATTCAAGAAATCCCATGAATTCATGATTTTGGATCATCTTGATGCTTCTCTCGATACCAATAACCCCTGTTCATATTAGTACACAACTCCGTAAGAACAAATTATAACGTCAAATAAAAGGATGTGTTATTTGAAATTCCTAACTCTATACTAATTAATAATGTAATTATTTACAAGGTAAGTATTTATAAACGCTCTCTTGAGTTTTTTTGTTTTCATCTTTTTTTGGTTACAATATGAACCAATTATAACACAAAAGCATCTTTTAATAACTTATGCTCATATGAAAATGTACGTTTTTTATTGATAACAAGAAAAAGTAGAGGCTAAACAGATTAAGAAAGTTACCCATTGTAATAGCACTGGCAAAGATGACAGCAGAAAGAATGAAAACAATGAGTGATGCCCTCTTTAGAAACGCAACAAGTTTTCTAACAAAGAATTGTCCCCAAAAACCGGCCAAAATTGATACCGACATTAGGTATAATGCTGCAAAAACATAATAAGATTAACGTCATCATATTCATGTGTTACGTTTCTAACAAGAATTGGTCGTTGTGAAATGGTTAGGGGAATATACCATAAGGGATAGGGAACCTCTTCAGTAAATAGAACTCTACCACAGATAAAGATGATGAAAACATCATCACAAACGTTGCTGTCGCACTCGCTACCTAAGAAAAAACAACAAGCCAAACAAAAAGGAATAAAAGATCATTTTCTTAATTGTGACAAATTGAAACGTCTTTTCTTTGCACAAAATAGCAGAATACTTTTTCATATATCGATATAAGGGATGGTGTTTGTGATGATGTTCGCGTGTGTCGTTATGTCGATATACAAGGCTCTTAGAAGATGGGTTATGTCACATTTGATTAATTTTATAGTCAAATGGCTGTTAAAACCAGAAGTCAATTTTTTTTAAGAAAATGATAAGAAATCGGGTTACAAAATGACCCAAATGAGACACGAGCCCTCTTTTAATGAATTGGTGGTTCAGAAAATATGTTGGAAACTATGTTACTGTGTTTTGTACACAAAGTACACTTTAGACTTGTACCTGTGGTATGACACCAATCTCGAGTAAGAGAGGGCCAAGAATGAAGCCACCACCAGACCCCAAAAGTCCTCCAACGGTGCCACCCAAGACACCACAAAGTGCACAAAATATGAGGTTGGGCACGGTCCAATTGATTGTGGCCTCACATACCGATTCAGTGTTTCCTAAGCTTCTCCTCTTTTTACTCTCCCTGTATAATCTTACGCATTCATACCCGAACACTGCTAGTGTTGCTGGAAACTGAAACAAACAAAAGACGTTCAGACTCATAAACCCACATCCGTGCATTGTTTGTTTATATAACACTCCAACGTACCTGTGCAACTGTGAGTACCCAATACCATGTACTGCAAACTACTAAATCGTTCTGCAGAAGATACAAAGAGGCCAAATATTAGGATTTCGAACATATATACTTAATGTAAGAACCATATAAGGTTTATTTTGCATAGAAAACGGAATCATTTTTTTCATTTGTCCATTTTATTGATTGCACTTGCCTTGATGATCTGAAGAACTAGAAAGGCAGCCCATACTGCAACCAAGAGCATAAGCTTCTTCCAGCGTAAATTAAACGTAAATATTTCCTGTAAATTTGTAGGGGAAAATGTTTATATAAACATTGTCATATAAGATTCAAAGTGAAGAAGCTAAAGTAGCCAATGCTCACCATGGGAGTTTTCTCTTCTCTTGGAATCAAAGGTTCATAAGTGTCGAGTAGAACTGAAAAGAAAATTTGTGAAACAAGTTACTCACATGTTTATTAAAACTTTTATTATATCCACAAATGAGCTAAGATGTGTTAATGTAACTCACGTTCTCCTCGAGAGTTAACAAATGTTTCTCGTGGTTTTGCCATCTCTTTCTGCATCACCCCAAAAGAGAAATGTTACATAAAGTGGATTCTTATACTAAAAATTAAAGTGAAATAGCAGATCACATAGACTGTATTCATGAGTCAAACGTGCGACCTTTCTAAGTGAAATAGCAGATCACATAGACTGTATTCGTGAGTCAAAAATGCGACCTTTCTAAGAAAATTACTTGTCAACTTGAATAGTAAAAAGACACACCTTTAGTATCGACTCTTCCTTCCACATTTCAATGCCCCTAAAGAAAGACCTCGAGGATGTTCCTGCATAGAAATTGGACGCAGTAAATATGAGTGTTTGAATTTTAGTTATTTTTTCTGAAATAACTCAGATAATGACAATGCAAGATAAATGAATCTTATGGCCAAAACCAATGTTAATATAATTTAAAAAAAATGATACAATTGACTAGATATTATTCCATTTATTCTCGACAGCGAGAGTATATACTATAGTAACTCAGATCGATACACAACAAAGATTAGTGTTTTAATCAATATAAAAATGCACATCAACAGAAGTGAAAGTTACTTATAATAACTAATATACTTAAAAATGATAGAGTAATCTTGGTTTCATACCTTGTATGCTACTGCTTGACAATAAAATAGAGACAAAACAATTGTTTTTGGGAGTTTAAATTAAGCAATAATACATCATTATACCTAACATAGTTGCATTATTATACATGATCCAGATATAACAAATCTTAAGATAAGATCAACCAAATTTTACAGCAACATTTTTTGTCTTTGTACATACTTGAAGTTAGGACCTGCATTATAAGATTATTTAACGAGTAGACTACGGTAACATTTAGTACCTCTTATTCTCAAGTATAAAACACGTATCAAAGTTTGACAAATCCCAAAAAGATTCACTAACACTTGCAACACAAGTTTTTGGCCGGTAATGAATAGTACGACTTGATTCTGACTTTAAAAACCAATATAAAGCATTATGTTAAGGACAGCATGCTCAAAGTTAGTAGGACATCATACTTGGTCGAATTTAAGATCTAGTTACACATGTACAAAATATCAACACACATAATCTTAATCCAAGATCTTAAATAGCATACATAAACACTATTGTGATTAAAAATGAGTAATGAGGTGTTACCTAGGAAAAGAATGATGATGAGAACAGTAATGAGCCAATATGGAAAAACAACACTAAGAGCAACACCAAGTGTGATCCCAAGCATAAGCATAGGCTGAAACAATAGAGCTAAGTCATAATCCAGAATTGGCACTTCTCTGCATGGATGTGGCACTCTTAGATTATACCAAAATGAAGATGCTGATGCTCCCATAATCATACCTAAATCAGAACATCACACTCATCAAATACCAACATTCTTCAATCAATCCAAATCAAAATCAAATCCGAATAAAAAGTTCTCATTTCCCAAAACTCTGCTCTTAGCTTGGCCCGGTTCTCTTCTGGTCCAGCCGGGTCCAAATCTGTACTTTTTTTTTCATTGAATACAAACCAACTTTTTGATTCCGCTTTAGTTACTCTATTTTTTATAGATCAATTATTAAAAGATGACTTTGTCTCACTTTTATGTCATTTTGCAAAACACAATAAGTTTCAAAAGTGACACTCCCACTTTTAAACAGAAGTACCAAATTATATACTATAAAACATGTTAGTTACAATCTATATTCATCTCTAAACATATAAAAATGTAATCTAAAGTAGTACAAATCTAAAAGTTAATCCATTTTCTTTTAAGTTTATAAACCAATAAATTAGGGTTAAGTAGTTTCAAAAAGTTCAATAAGATAACTTACATTTGGATAAAGCAGCAGCAGACTTCGTATCAAATCCAACAACCAAAGTAAGCATGGGAACAAATATCCCACCACCACCAACACCACCAACCGTCCCAAATGCTGACCCCAAGAACCCGATCACAGTCGCTAAAACAATCCTCCAACTAAACTTCAATTCCTATACCAAATGAAAAAATAAAAAATACCCATTATTCATAATCCAATACTAAACAAAACCCATGTTTTCAAATTTAAAAAAAAAAAAAAAAAAAAAAAAAAAAAAAAAAAAAAAAAAAAAACCCTTACTGGCCATGTTTTCTCATCAGAATCTAGTGTGTTTGAACTTTGAATATGGTATTTGTGTGTGTAATTATTGTGACCAGAGATTATGAACGTAGAGAAGATAGCAACGGTGAAAGCTGTTACTAGGTATAGCATGAAACCTTTGGTTGCCATTGATGACTTTGTGTGTGTTTTTAGTGTGTGTTTTTGTTATGTACAAAAACACGTACACAGGAGAAGAAGAGATGATGAAGAAGAAGACAAGTAAGCCAAGTTGGAGGCATGTTAGGCATCACATGGCAACTGCATATATAGATGAGAGGGGCGGTATTTTTTATTTTTTTTATTTTTTTATTTTTTTGGAACGGTTCCGATGGGAAAACCTTCAACTTAAGCCGCCCGAAGGCACGACACTTAATTTGAAGTAAACCCTACTTTCTCCAGATTCGAACCCTATTTATTTGATTGATTAGTTTTTTAGTGGAGATTAAATTGCAATTTTTATGTGATTATTATTAATAGGGAAATGATATGCTACAAATATATACATTTAATTATAATTATTTTGCTTTTTTGTAAAGGAGTTTACCGAGTAAAATATATTAATCACAGAAATAATAAATACAATAATATGTAGCAGAAGTACAACATATCCTCAAGCAAACGCTTGAACTTCCGTCGTTTAATATACACTAGCAGGGTACCCGCGCGTTGCAGCGGCGGGTACCCGGAAATTAAATTTTTCGGTAAACTATGTATTTTAGTTTATTATGTTTTCTTAATAATAAATTTACGGATATCAAGAATTTCGTTTACCCGAGCTAGTTCGGGCTCGAGCCCGTTGGGCCCGTTTGGCCCCTACCTGTTCGGGCTCAAGCCCATTTGGCCCGTTACCCGTTCGAGCTTGAATAATGTGTTTTATTATTTGTATTAGTGATATTTAATGGTGAAATTGTGTTTAATTTGGTTGTACAATATGCTTGATAATTTGTATTTCTTGTGTAAAGGGTGTTTTAATAGTTGTATTAATTGTATTTATTAACCAATTAATTAATTGATTACATTAAATAGCATTAATGTTTTTTTAATGTGTGTATTAAAGTGGTGTACACTATGCTTCTTGTCTTGTAAGTCTGAAAATTATGTGCAGTAAAGTGGTGTACACTATGCTTCTTTTCTTATAAGTTTAAAAAAAATACAAGCATGTATGCATCTTTCCTATTAAAGAAATATTTTTGGTCTTAAACATTTTAAGACTTCTAAATATAGATGTCTTAAATACATTATAAGGTAGTATAGATTTAATTATTTGCTAAATATGAATGGAAATTTTGAATGAGTTATAGTACGTAGGTATTAAAGAAATTTATTACGAAAATATTTTACTTTGCGATTTTATTCATTTAGGTAAACTACTATATATATTTTCGTTGATTTGTGTCGACATCAATGAATGCTATTCATATCAATTTTAAGACATTTTAAGGTAAGTTTCAATTTTTAGACAAGTTAATTCAACTTACGGTTTTATTAATTTAATGCGCATTTTGATGCTATCATTGTTATAATAATTGTCATTAAAGAATATTCTTTTTTTTTTAAATAGAACTTTTAATGATACTAGTCATTTAGACCCGTGCGTTGCACACGGGCTCTATTTAATTGGTTATAGTGTAATGTGTGGTATTTATTTTCGTCATTAGGTTTGTAAGTTGTGATGGTATCACAACTTTTGTAAGCATCGCATGAGTTTATGAATGAGTTTAATTAGTTGTTTGGTGACTTTTATATTTAGACTGAGTCATTCATACCCGTGCGATGCACACGTGCTTAATCTAAATGTTCGTTAGTGTATTGTTCAACACTAATTTTCGTCATTACATGGGTTGTATATAAGTGTTCATAGCGTAATTTTTTACTTATTTTCGTCATTATATATCTAAGTTGTGCTGTTATCACACCTTTTCTAAGCATGACACGCATTTAAATTATTTATTGACATTAAAATAGTATATGTGAAGAGACTTTTTCAAGATGTTACATTTAAAAGAGTCTCTTCACATGTAATTTTTTAATATGTATAAGTTACATGCTAAATGTCAAAGGGAGGTTAAACGAATACGGTTCTTTCAAAATAAATATAAACCTTATATAAAATCATAACAAAGTAATATTCTCTATATTTTGAGATCTAACTTATGACAATGAATTATCCTTTTGGTTTATCATATCAAATATGGTAACTCGAAATTACTATGCTTAGTTACTCGAACTTTATTTTATCTACAAAAACCATTTATGTTTTTATATATTTTTTATTGTTGTGAAAATCGGTCCAATATTGTTAGTATATTTAATTTGTAGCATATTGCATATATAAATATATTGAAGACATCAATCTCAACATATAATTTTTCTACTATTAATAACTAATATAACAATTTCATTTTGCCAAATTTGTTTGTCATTCTACAAATGAAACTAAAATCATATTAAGATAATCAATTAATCTCTATAGTGATATTAACACACCGCAAGACAAAAAACTACATTAAGAGCAAAAATATTAAAATGCACCAACAAAGTGTAGTAATAATTATTGATTAAAAATTGAATACTCGTCACATTATTTTCAAGAAACTTACTTGTTAACAAATCAATAGTATTACTCGTTTATCGGTATTACATTAAGTAAAATATTGTATGTTTAATTTGTTACGTACAATTAATATGAATGCTAAGTATTCATTCCACCGATGGTCGTGGCGTTGTTCTTGTTTTTGTTGTTGTTCTTGTTGTTGTTGTCTTTGTCGTTGTTGTTCGTTGGCCTTTTGCATATTTTGTTCTTGATACAATTTTTGTGACTTCTCGATCTCTTTCTTTAATGATTCTTGACGTGCTACAAAAAACAATTAGATATAGTTGAACGTTAGTAACTTAAATACAATTAATCAATATATTGCATTTTCGATCAAAGTAAAAATGTCCGTGCATGTTTCACTTAATTGATAAGACAACGATGTGTAGGATCTCTTAAACTATTAGAGAAGATGATGTTACTACCAAACCTCCTAAGCGCCATCTTTATGTCCTACATTGTTACACACACAAAACACACGTGAAATTTACATGAAACAATATAAATCAATATGCTAAATAAGTAAGACGATATGATGCTTACTTTACCACCATAATAAGTTGTAGCCCAATGTTCATGCGGTGTGGAGGAAGTTATGGTTTGTTGTGTGTGATTTTTGACACATTATATAGTTGGTAAAATATTTGTAACTCACGGACGGAAAGGTAAAAAGACTAACCACTAAGTGGTGTGTTTAATTTATGCATTTATGGCACCAAACACTTCATCTCTTATGTACTTATGCTTATGCATGACTATTAAATCAATGTACTAACAAATGAAGCATCCACATTTCACTTTCAATTCATGAGACATTTATTATAACCACTTACATTTATAAGACTACTTAAGCTTTTAGTATATAAGATTTTCATGAGCTTTGACTAATTAAAAGATTGAAACAGCTTTGAGATTTTTATTATGTGATAGCATGACCGTAAACAAACTGAACGTTTAGTGAATATTTCATGAACTTTTTGGTAAAAAGTTCGTTTATATTTGTTTATTTATTAAATGAACGAATATTAACAATATTTTACGTTCGTTTAGTTAAATAAAAGAACATGAATAAAAGTTGCGTCCATTCAATTATATTCGTGAACGTCCGATTATGTGTTCATTTATGTTCATTTATTTATTTATGCTCGTATATCATATTTTTTAATTGTATAATTTTAAAATTATTTTGTTCAAACAAAAAAACACTTAGGAAAAAATATAATATGTATAATTTAATAAAGTTTATATTTGTTTGTCTATTTTCATTTATGTTCGATCGTTTATATTCGTTTAGTGTTTTAATGAACGAATATAAACGAGAACATGAACAAGAAAATTCGTCTGTTTAAACGTTCGTGTCCATTTATTTATCCGGTTAAAATTAAATGAACAAAGCTCCGTTCGTGATCGTCCGATTTATTTACATCACTATGTGATAGTAAATGAGTAATAAAAATCAATATTTGCTTCTCTTGTTTGATACTACTTACTAGACAAGGATCAAGTGTAATGTGACTTCAAATGAACAAGATACGTTATCTTTAATTGATTATACGAAACTGAGTATTTGATTCTAATATAACTGGATAATCAAATTCTGATTTACTATTCCCAATCAAGAAAAGCGTATCTATATATATACGCTGAAAAAGTAATAACTAGAGAATCATTTATAGAAGACCATACAATATGTCAAACTCCGGCTTGGTTATTTGTCTAACTTTCCTTTTTTGTTAAAAACAAGCATGGCGTCGGTCGGCCGCGTTGCGGCCTGGTGGAGTTGTTTTTTCGTTGTATTTGGTTATAATGTTGTGGCAAATAGTTTTACCGACTATGTGAAAAAAAAAATATGGTCAGATTTTGGTTGGTAAAAGTTTCTGAATAAAAAGGTTGGGTGATTTTGTTTATTGGCGGTCTAACGTGCCGAACGGTTGAGCTGGTGACACATGCGTTGTGGCTTGGCGGGGTTTTTTTGTCGAATTAGTATACTTTTAAACGTTTTTTGTTTTGTTATGTTCGGCATATTTAGCTATTTGGTTATTGTATTTAAACAAATGAATTTTTTTAAGTGTAGTAAATGCATTTGTTAAATTTTATTACCGTTATTGCAAAGTTCACCTATTGAGACTACATGGCTTCTCAATTTCCTATTTATGAGAACATTGCGTAACAGATTGGTAAACTGTAAATAAGAGTTTATATCTACGTATGAAAGTTTAGACAAACATGGTTTATGCTATCCTCACATGGGCCTCCCAAATAGACGAAGCAGGCTAACTTTTTTTTTGGCTGGGCCTTGGGAAATTTTGGCGGGAAACAGGCACCGCAAAACGACGTAGTATCTGATGGGATTTAATATATACTTATAATTATAATAAGAAAATAACATGGTCTTAATCTTATAAAGCTTGTCTATCTTTTTGGCTTTTTGCTATAAGTTAATAGACAATATTAATCTTTTACTTGATTAAAGTTTCTATAAAGTATAGAAGTAATCTAACTTTTTTTTTTTTTTTTTTTTTTTTTTTTTTCTCTCTCTCTCTCTCTCTTGTACATATACAGAGACAAAACAAGAACAAGAAAGAGAACCCCAATACAGAGCAACAACACTGCACATTCGCTCAATTTGTTGTCAAGTAGATGTGCGGTATCGTGTTAGTAATAAATAGGGACAAGCAACCTCAAACAGAGAAGCTATTATTTTTAGATGAAGAAACTACTAGATGAAATGGTGCAAAACTATGTTCAAAAAAAAAAAAAAATGGTGCAAAACTGCATACTTCTATATTATTAAGCAAAGGTTTAAGTGGAGGTTAGGTAAAAAAATCTTAGAGCACTCGAATGATAACGTACTAACGCAAATTCGTCCTATGTGGCTTGTTTTCGACGCCGTTAAGGCGTTACCACCACTCCGAGCAAATGAACGTTGGCATCACGTTAGGTTCTACGTTGCTAGAGCATATGTTGCAACGTGGGTGAGGGCAAATAAAATGTTTTAAATAAAATGTTACGAAACGCACCCCTCAAACATCAGAACGGCTAGTTTTAGGATTTTTTTTAAAAAAAAATGTTACCGTTATTTTCAAACGGTAGGATTTGAAAAGAATTTTATATATAATTTTATTTTCACCATAAAAAAAAGAAAAAAAAAAAAGGAAAAGAAAAAAAAAAATCGGGACGTGACGATCTAAGTTTTTAGAACTTAATGTGTTTTGAAAATGTTTTCCCTAACCCGAAAAGTTTCTAGCGGTTTACAAACGTGTTGTTCGCTTGGCAAGAACTGGTGAAAATAAATTGGATAATATGAGTAATGCTAGATAAATGTATAATGACTAGCATAATGGTGTTTCGTTTGCTCAAGAGAAAGCATGGTTAATTTTGAAGGCGACCGACTGACTTAATTGGAGACGTTCCCAGTCAAAGCAACCAAGAGCTATTCGGTGATAATGCACGACCACGTACGGCTGGGAAACCACGCACTAGAAAAAAATAAAAGTCCAATACCTCGACTAGCACCGGGGGAAGTGCGTCAAGCAATTTGGAAGCTACGTGCGTCAAGCAATTTGGAAGCTATGTCATCCGAGCTTCGACTTAGACGAGAAACGGCCTAAGCGGCGTACAAAGCGGCTAGAGTGAAAGACAAGACGATAACGCGTTTGGAAGAATTTAAATTTCTCGGTATGAAAACGAGTGAGATGTATCGGCTCAACGTATTGGATCGAATTGGAAAAGAAGAAAACCGCCAAAAAAATATAATTTGCCACCATTGCTGTTAGACCCGTTTCCCGGGTGTTGGGACCCCACCCTAGATGAAAGAGGACTAAAGACTTTACGTGATTGGTTAGTCAAAAAATGTTACGTGGAAGTCAAACCCGATAGTCAAAGAATGTGTAATGTGGTTTGGGAAGTATTATGTGTCACCAATATAGAGGAAAAGAAGTTGAGGGACCTAAGTTGACAGAATCTGAAAATAGTACTAGAACCAACTTGTTCTAGTACTAGAACCAACTTATTCTAGCCTGCAGGGACTAATCTTGCCAATTTCTCAAACTAGCACTAGAACCAACTTGTTCTAGTACTAAGAATGAATTGTGGTAGTGCCAAAGGGACTAAAGTTGCCATTGAGGTAAATGAGTTATGAGTAGGATGTGGCTAAAATAAAAAGAAGGAAACCTAAGGGACTAATATTGTCAAAGGACCAAAGATGCTATCTAACTAGTTATATGTAGGGAATTCTAGAGAATTCCCTACCATTCTTGTTTGGTCCGGTTATTAGAGAGAAAGGGAGGGAAAGAGAGAGCTTGAGGATGAAGTAGAGATGATGATGAGTCCTTGCCAAGGATTAAGCATTTGCTATGATTTCCCACAAGTAAGTATCCCTCCATCTTGATGATCATGAGGTTAAGAGTAAGATTAGAAGTGGGAAATCATCATATGATCAATATATGATCATATGATGATTTAGTAAGGATGATGAGTAAGTTATGGTGGGTTTTAGATATGTTATTGATTATTATGTTTATGGTTTTGATAGATGATAAAGGTTGATGATGGTGATGGCTAATGATGATGATGATGTTGATTTTATGATTGTAGCTTAGCTTTGGAAGCTAAGGTAAGTAACCGGTTATAATGTGATGTTATGTTGATTTCATTACTTTATGTGTTGTATGCTAATCATGATATGGTTAATGAATGGTTTGGAAGTTATGTGTTATGTGTGATGTGAAAGTGATTGTAAGGCTAGTTTGGCATAGCTAGCAATTGAAGTGTTAGCTAAGTGGGATTAGATGTGATGAGATAATATGGTGATGCTTAAATGGCTAGAGGTATGTGTTAATGTTATGCTTGTAATGGATTGATAGTTATGATGTGTAATGTGTGATTGATATGTAATGTTATGTTATACCCGTTTACTTACTAAGCCTTTGTGCTTACGGTTTAGTTGTCTAACCGTTTTGTAGGTTGGCATGTTTTTATGGATGGCTTGGATACTTGGGGTAAGGATTTGGTAAGATAGTAGATGCTAGGTAGTATACTGAGCACAAGTGTCATGTTTGTACCCCCGTGAGTCATTAATGTTTTGTAAAGTATGGTTTATGTGTTTTTGAGTAAAGTAAAAGGGGCGTTTGGTTTAAGTGTAAACATACCCATTTTGAGTAGTAAACGGGTCAAGTGTTATTGGAACATGTTTGATATGTTAAATGATTGATTTCTGGAAAGTTTGGTGTAAAACGAAAGTGATATAAGTGGTTTGTTGCGAAATGGGTCAAAACGGGTTATTTGCATAACCCGTCGTAAAGTACCCCTTCGGGGTATCGTAAGATAAATGTTTTTGCATGAAAATGAGCCCATTCATATACCAAATAAATCTGTAAGGTTTGGTTGAGTTTCGAGTTCGGGAGGTCGGGTTTCCGGCCGGGGATTTTGAAAGTGATTTCGGGACAACAAGCTGTCCAGATTTTCCGGGCAGACTGTGCAGATTTTTGGCAGTTTTCAAAAATTCATATCTTTTAATCCGTAAGTCGTCACGGGTCATGCCACCTATCGTTTCGAAGGTGATTGAGTCTATTTTCATCTAAAAATAGCCCCAAGGTCTGATTTTGTACTGATTTTTTTTCAGTTTATGAAAGAGTTACAGCAGGTCGGTTTTAGTTCAAGCGTTTCCGCGTAAAAAGTCAAAGTTTTCAAAGTAAGCGGGCACGGGGTGTTTCAATTGGTATCAGAGCTTCGGTTTAAGTGAATTAGGTTTCCACTATAGGTTGCCTAGTCTTAAACCACTCGTAGATTGCGATTGCCATAAGTTTGAGTAATGCGGAAAAGTAATTGTTAAGTGTGAGACGGATTATGTTTTATGCTAGTTGAACTTATAGATGATAAGTGATGGATGTATGATATAGTGTTGATGTGTATGAGATGTAAGTCCGTGGAGGACTTGAAATGCTTAAATGATTAGTTAGCCGTGGACCTCGGTTGGTGCCGGTGATTATGATGTGATTATGTGATAGTATGGTAATAGAATGCGAGTATTAATGCTAAACGGTATTAGAGATGGGCTAGTAAGTGGAGTAAGGTTTTATGATGCCTTAGTTATAAGGTAGACTAGTGCTTGCGGCTAGTTAGAATGTTGATGCTTAGACATAGTTTGATTGTTTAATGTGATGTATGAGCCATAGACTATATGATTTGATTATGATTATGAATGTTTTAACACTTGTTAGATAAGTGTTAAGTGTTATTGTTATGTGATGTTAAGTCTATGGTAGTAGTTTATTATATGTCTAAGTTTTACGTGATGTGCTTGAGAGCACGATTCACAGAAGTGTATGAGTTGAGATAGATGCATTGGAATGCATATTTCGTGGACATGAACGATTAGATGTAATAATGAGTAGATGCTTGAAGCATAAGTCTTACACGCTTAATTAAAATAAGAAAAGTTAAAGTATACGGTTATGATGTGACGAGATCATGTTATGTATAAAACATGATAAGTAAAATGTGTTAGTAAGCAAATGGTTAAGCGTGATAACTAGAAGTGATGAATGAGACATAGATTGCGCTTGAATTCATAAGTGATATGAAGTGCGGTAGAAGAATTGTAAAACATGAGTATAGTCATGTTTATATATTGGATAGTATGTGATGAGATTAATGAAAATGTTATGGAATAAGCCTATGTAAGGCTTATATGTGTAAAGTTGAGTAGAATAAATGAAGTGATAGTATGAGTTGTGAACATGGTCAACAAGGGTTGACAGATAATAGTAAAAGTGTGTGGTAAGGACACATAGAGAATCTGTAAACTGTAAATGGACAAGCATCATATAGAACTTGTCTAAAATAGAGATGCCAAGTAGTGAATGTATGAGTCAACTTGGGGTTGATGGATAAATGATAAGTAGCATTGTGAGAATGCAAGCATAATTTAACAAGTGTAATATAGCAACTTGTCTAGATGAAAGTAAACGTGATAGCGAATGTTGAAATTGCTTAAGGCAATGAGAAATGTTGAAGTGATAGCGTGTACTTAATGATAAAAGTGCATGAAAGATAAAGTGAGTAAAGATGATAAGTTAGATATAGCTTGGATCCAATTCTCTAGTTTTGGTATCCTTCGGGATAGCCCAGCTTGCCTTTATGACATGTGTTTACGGCATCCTTCGAGATGGCCTAGCTTGCCTTTCATGGCATGGTTGTTAGCTTGCCTTCGCGGCATGTGTTTTGGCATCCTTTGAGATGGCCTAGCTTGCCTTCATGGCATGGTTGTTAGCTTGCCTTTCATGGCATGGTTGTTAGCTTGCCTTCACGGCATGTGTTTTGGCATCCTTTGAGAGGGCCTAGCTTGCTTTCATGGCACGGTTGTTAGCTTGCCTTCGTCGGCATGGTTTGCCTATATTCTTGGCATGTATGAAAGTATCCTTTGGGATAGCTTAGCTTGCCTTTCATGGCATGGTTGTACAGCTTGCCTTATGGCATGGATGATAGTTATGGCATCCTTCGGGGTGGCCCAGTTTGCCGCAAGGGCATGGATATTATGGTATCCTTCGGGATAGCCAACTTGTCTTTATGACATGGATGAATAGTTAGTGAGATTGGATCCATGGCTAGAAAAGATGGAAAGTAAAGTAAGTATGAATGTTGTGTCGGATGTACGTGAGTAGGATGATTTATAATCTCCTTATTTAAATGGATTGGGACGCCTCTTCATTTAAATAAAGAAATTGTAAATCGCCGAACCATAAGTTTATAATTCCTTACTTACATAGATTGGGACGCCTTTTTATATGAGTAAAGAGTTATAAACGAGTGGGCTTATGTGTAACCGATATGACATGAATACGGGTAGAGATATGAGAAAGTGAAAACTAAAACAAGTTAGACGTTATAAGAAAATATTAGATATAAAAGCTTGTAGCGGCGTTAAGGTCCTATATGAACCTTAAGATAGACGCCTAGAATGAGTTTTTGCTTTAAGTTTCTAAGATGTTGGGTGGAATTCCCACGACTTAACAAGAAGATTGCTTTAGTAATGCGTAGATTTGATTTATGGAAGTGCCATCTATATGGTACTATGTATATATTGCCAGATAAGTTACCGGTTTTTGGAAGTAGATAAGTGTTGATATTGTGTAAAGTGTAATTTTGGCCGGTATATGATTTAAGGTCATGTTAGTGCAATTGTGAATGACGTGATAAAGTGTTGAAGTTTGACTTATATAAAGTCAAATAGTATATTTCCTCCGAATGACAAGTCGTCACTGTAGAAAATTTTGGATATGTTTGTGATGTGAAGTGTTGTAATATCAGGATTATGAGTTATGATAGTGTATAGTGAGTTTAGAATTTGCAAGATCATTTAGATCGTTGCAAGGTAATAGCCTAGAGAGCATGAGAATAAGGACACGTATATGTTGAGAATTGGGTTTGGATAGTATAGATGAGAGATTTCGGGGACGAAATCTAAATAAGGGGGTAGAATTGTTAGACCCGTTTCCCGGGTGTTGGGACCCCACCCTAGATGAAAGAGGAATAAAGACTTTACGTGATTGGTTAGTCAAAAAATGTTACGTGGAAGTCAAACCCGATAGTCAAAGAATGTGTAATGTGCTTTGGGAAGTATTATGTGTCACCAATATAGAGGAAAAGAAGTTGAGGGACCTAAGTTGACAGAATCTGAAAATAGTACTAGAACCAACTTGTTCTAGTACTAGAACCAACTTATTCTAGCCTGCAGGGACTAATCTTGCCAATTTCTCAAACTAGCACTAGAACCAACTTGTTCTAGTACTAAGAATGAATTGTGGTAGTGCCAAAGGGACTAAAGTTGCCATTGAGGTAAATGAGTTATGAGTAGGATGTGGCTAAAATAAAAAGAAGGAAACCTAAGGGACTAATATTATCAAAGGACCAAAGATGCTATCTAACTAGTTATATGTAGGGAATTCTAGAGAATTCCCTACCATTCTTGTTTGGTCCGGTTATTAGAGAGAAAGGGAGGGAAAGAGAGAGCTTGAGGATGAAGTAGAGATAATGATGATGATGATGAGTCCTTGCCAAGGATTAAGCATTTTCTATGATTTCCCACAAGTAAGTATCCCTCCATCTTGATGATCATGAGGTTAAGAGTAAGATTAGAAGTGGGAAATCATCATATGATCAATATATGATCATATGATGATTTAGTAAGGATGATGAGTAAGTTATGGTGGGTTTTAGATAAACCCTTGTTTATGTTATTGATTATTATGTTTATGGTTTTGATAGATGATAAAGGTTGATGATGGTGATGTCTAGTGATGATGATGATGTTGATTTTATGATTGTAGCTTAGCTTTGGAAGATAAGGTAAGTAACCGGTTATAATGTGATGTTATGTTGATTTCATTACATTATGTGTTGTATGCTAATCATGATATGGTTAATGGATGGTTTGGAAGTTATGTGT
Organism: Artemisia argyi; assembly: GCA_030686995.1. Taxonomy (NCBI): domain Eukaryota; kingdom Viridiplantae; phylum Streptophyta; class Magnoliopsida; order Asterales; family Asteraceae; genus Artemisia; species Artemisia argyi. Next base: position 53,286,606 of record CM060687.1, on the reverse strand, counting down.
TATGTGTTATGTGTGATGTGAAAGTGATTGTAAGGCTAGTTTGGCATAGCTAGCAAGTGAAATGTTAGCTAAGTGGGATTAGATGTGATGAGATAATATGGTGATGCTTAAATGGATAGAGGTAAGTGTTAATGTTATGCTTGTAATGGATTGATAGTTATGATGTGTAATGTGTGATTGATATGTAATGTTATGTTATACCCGTTTACTTACTAAGCCTTTGTGCTTACGGTTTAGTTGTCTAACCGTTTTGTAGGTTGGCATGTTTTTATGGATGGCTTGGATACTTGGGGTAAGGATTTGGTAAGATAGTAGATGCTAGGTAGTATACTGAGCTCAAGTGTCATGTTTGTACCCCCGTGAGTCATTAATGTTTTGTAAAGTATGGTTTATGTGTTTTTGAGTAAAGTAAAAGGGGCGTTTGGTTTAAGTGTAAACATACCCATTTTGAGTAGTAAACGGGTCAAGTGTTATTGGAACATGTTTGATATGTTAAATGATTGATTTCTGGAAAGTTTGGTGTAAAACGAAAGTGATATAAGCGGTTTGTTACGAAATGGGTCAAAACGGGTTATTTGCATAACCCGTCGTAAAGTACCCCTTCGGGGTATCGTAAGATAAATGTTTTTGCATGAAAATGAGCCCGTTCATATACCAAATAAATCTGGAAGGTTTGGTTGAGTTTCGAGTTCGGGAGGTCGGGTTTCCGGCCAGGGATTTTGAAAGTGATTTCGGGACAGCAAGCTGTCCAGATTTTCCGGGCAGACTGTGCAGATTTTTGGCAGTTTTCAAAAATTCATAACTTTTAATCCGTAAGTCGTCACGGGTCGTGCCACCTATCGTTTCGAAGGTGATTGAGTCTATTTTCATCTAAAAATAGCGCCAAGGTCTGATTATGTACTGATTTTTTTCAGTTTATGAAAGAGTAACAGCAGGTCGGTTTTAGTTCAAGCGTTTCCGCGTAAAAAGTTAAAGTTTTCAAAGTAAGCGGGCACGGGGTGTTTCAACTGCCAACCGACTAGTTTAATTTATTTACTTATTGTATATTTATATCATTTTTTATGGTAATGTTTTTATTTCGTATCGTAATGTTTAATTTTATTAATGAAGTGTTAGAATGTTTAATGAATGAAATGGTTGAGGGTAGAATTTGTAAGTTTTGAAAAAGTTGTGTTATTTGGTGTTTTGATTGCGGGTGTTTTTTGGTGTTATGTTATTTGATGTTAAAATGACGTGACGCTGACGTGGCACAAGAAGGCTATGTTTGGCGCGGAGTTTTTTGGGGCAATGAACAATGAGCAATGAGCTTTTTGATTTTTATTATTCGTTTGGTAAAGGAGTGGTGAGCTTTGCTATTTTTTATGAAAGCTCATTTTTTCAATACTTCTTTAAAATGTGAGCGGTGAGCTATAAGCTGTGGCTACTGCTCACAGCTCACTGCAACCGCTTACTGCTACTTTCACTAAACACACCCAAAATAGGATGCTAACACGTTACCATTCCTCGTGCTCTTAGACTAACAAAATGGAACAGACACAACCTCAATTGGAATCCGTTACTTATGAACGGTAGGCAGTTACTTTGAGTTTAGACCCAGCCACCGTTATATTTTAGGATTTTTACATATATATCCTTCCGAAAATGCATAATTGCATATATATCCAAAGCATGTGATTGATGCTAAACCACCAACTTATATTGACGAAGGAATGGTCAACAAAGTTAAATAGCCTAGACCAATGCTCCAGGTAATATAAGGTATCACCAGGTCGTTAAATCCCGACAAGGTGTGAATTGTGACTGAGCGTGCTTTGTGATCGGGTGTTTATTCAAAGAAAAGGGTTGTTGTGAGAATTATTTGGAAATAATTAAACAAAATAGCTTAGAAAAGCTATGTGAATGAATACGGGAATTTAGATCAAGAAGATTCGAGCTAGAACCTAAAAACGTACGTTTTAATTAAAAACGTACGCAGACGAACGAAACAAAAAGTACAACTGATGGACGGAAAAGGTTATAAGTGTAAAATTATTATTTTTACAATCCTAACAAATAAAGAAAATTTTAAGAAAAAGGAAAATTATTTTTACACTATTTAATTATTAATTATTAATTAATTACTAATTATCTATTTATTAACTAATTAAACTAATTAGAATTATTTAAAATACTAAAAAGGCTTAGAAAATTAAGAAAAATTTTACAAATCTAATTAACCATCATAGGAATCCTAAAAAATTATAAAAAGTTGATTTTATGTATTTTTAAACTAATTTACTAATTATTACTCTAATTATTAATTAATTACCAATTAAACTATTTATATTATAAAAATTAGAAAATGAACAATATAAATTCTAGAAAAATTTATAAAAATGTTTTAACTTATATAAAAGCTATAAAAATTATAAAAACTAGGTTGTTCTTTATAAAATATAATTATGCTATTTAATTACTTAATATTAATTAATAATTAATTAAACTAAAATTAATTCTAAAAACCACTAAAAGACAAAATAAAAATCTGGAAAAATTTCTAGAATTACTTTAACCTAAAAGAGAATTTATAAAAATATAAAAATGATATATTTCTTATGAATAAGCTAAAAAGAAAATTAAAATGATAATTTCTATTAAATAGAAGCTATCACTAAAATTAAAGTTGGTTTTTTTTGGTTTTTTCTTTTTCCAAACTGATTATACACTAAGAACTAAAACTTTTTATGAAAACGCTTTTTACACAAACAAGAAATAAGCACTTTGAGTGCTTATTAGTCCACTCAGTTGACTTTTGTTGACTGATGATGGAATTAAGCTCAAATGGAATAAGGTGGGGTCCACAATGGTAAAAATTGATTTCTCTGAGTTGTTTGATCAATTATAAGCAAGTTTCAACCAATTAAGCAGCTTGAATAAGCCACACAACACAAATAAGCACTTTGCTATTTGTGATTCTCAGACAGAGTTGGGACAGTCTTTTGAGGCAAAACAAAGTGGGGTCCACAGGTCCAATGGTCAAACAATTGGTCAAAGTCTCAACCCTGGTAGGAGGGGGGTTGATTGGAACCAAAATAGGTCAATGGGACCCACTGGAGTGGTCACAATGAACCACCAAAGTTGGTGGTGTGACTGAGTTGCTGGTGCACAGGGCAACAGCTTGCCCTGCAAGTGTTTTCCAAGGGCAAAATAGTCCAACAGAAAAAATCACAAAAATCAAATAAGTATGAAAATCACTAATTCTACTGGTATACTTCACTCACAACAAGTTTCAGATCCTAAAACCACCCACAAAAATCAAGAAAATTCATCCCATATTGGACAAAATCTGAAACTTGTGATTTTGACTTTTTGGAAAAAATTGAGATTTGACTTATGTGAACTTCAAACACTGATTTAATGACTTAGAATGTTATGGTAGGCTATAGTATGACCAATTTTAGTGAAAATACAAACTTGTGAAAAGGATTTGATGGTTTTGGACTCCAAAGATCACCACAGTTAACTGTGGTGATGATTTCCTTGTGATTTTGACTTTAGCTGAGTTTAAGACTCAGAAATTGGTCACTTTGACCCTAAAACAACCCAAGTAACTGAATGAAACACAGAGATATATTATAAAACCACTAGAACACTTCAAACAAGTTACAACCAAACACCCCTTATGTTGACAGATTTGGTAATTTTTTAAGCCAATGAGTAAACTAAACCTTGCCAAATGATCACAACAGTTTATTATGCCACACAAAACTAAATTAAACACAAATTAACAACCAACAACTTCTAAAACTCAAAATCCTATGTTGAAATAAATAGACAGTCAAAACAACAATTATGAGCTAACAAGTTTCTATTGAACAAATACTATGTTTTAAGCAACAATTACACTACAAGATGGTAGAAATGCATAAAAATCACAAATATAACAAGTATAAACAACAAAGCAGTAAAAGGCTAAAAATTTCAAAAGTGACTCACAGTCACTTCCAGCTGAGATTCAAACAACGAAGATCCAAGAACCAAACCTATTGACTCCCACAAGTCACTAGTACCCACAGCAATCCAGAATCAACAAGTCTCCAAGCTTCTTCAACCTTTTTCCATCTTTTTCATTTTATTTTGATTTTTCTTAATTTTTTTTAGTAATTATTGAAAACTGAGTTTTGGATGTTATCACAAGCTTGTAAAGCTTATAAAACCTTGTTTTCTGAGTTTATATGAGCTTATGAATAGATTACACAAACATTAGAACCTTAAATTAACACTTGAAATATTTTAATGGAACTTGAAAATGCAAACAGGAACTAAACTTAAAACATTGCTTTCATTGATTAAAACTGAGTTACAAAAGTAAGTTACAACATTTTTAAAGCTACTACTAAAATATTACACACTTCCTAAGGCTCATATGAGCTTAATATATAATACGAGCTAAAATTAATCCCTAGGTCTTCCCACATGGCTTTTTTTATTGAAAACTGAGAGTCCCTATAGCTTTATCTTTGACCTCTGACCAAATCCCATCCATCAATTTAAGCTTTGATCAATCTTGACCCTTGATTGCATTTTCCCGCCAAAACTGAGACAGGGCAAATATGAGTGGAACTGTTGGGGTGTATTTATTGTGGTGGTGAGGGTTGGTGTGGTAGATGAGGGGCATTAATTGTGGGGGGCTGTGTGGTGAAAAAGGTGAGTAGGGGGGAGCAAGGTGCCTGGTTTTGCGTTGGATGTTGGAGGGAAGAAGGTGGTCAAGGGTCGTTTGACCCGTTGTTGACCGTTTGACCCTGCGTGGTTTTATTAAATGGGAAATGGGCTGGGGGTTTAGTTGGCCTAGGATTGGACTGGATCATGGGGTTTGTTTGGGTTTTTGGTTTTGGATTGGTATAATAATAAGGATGGGTCCGGTTGGTTAAGGATAGCACAAGGACCATTTTTGTAATTTCCCAAAAGATAAGGACTGATTTTGTAGTTTTCCCAAATTGCTTCCAAGGACCAAATATGTTACAAATCCAAAGTCAAAGAACCATTTTTGCCATTTTCAATTTTCAAAATTTCCCAGGGACCTATTTTGCCATTTTTGAAAACTCAGTGACTAACCATGTAATTTTGGAAAACTTATGACCCAAGTGTAATATTTTGTGAATTTTGACTTTCAAAACCTTGGGTTGACTTTTCCTTTCAAAATAAATGCATAGGGACTAATTTTGACAAGTTTTGAAACTTGGGGGACTGAAACTGCCAATTTTGCAAACTTTGTACGTTTTTCCTTTGTTTTTGCACATTTTGCATTTAAAACACATAAAACACAATCCCTGGGATAATTTAAGTATTTTGATATCTTTTTTATTGTTTTTGTATGTTTTGGCAGTTTAAATACGACAAAAATGATGAGTGTTTGAGCACTCATCAATCCCCCACACTAAACTATTGCTAGTCCCTAGCAATCTTTTTAGAAAACTTGATGGATTTGAAAAACTCTTTACCAAAAGCCATCACTTCTGGAGTAGCCAGGTGTGAGAACTGTGGTACACCTGATAACCGTGTGATTTTGAGCAAACCACCAGCTGTCAACGGATTTGATTAGTCTTTACCAGAAGCCGTTTGCTTCTGGACTAGCCAACTCTTGATGGACCTAGTCAACATCTTGGTGAGCTGATTACCAATTATGGATTTTCCACGGCCTTTACCACAAGCCATAATCTTGCGGGCTAGCCAACTCATTCGCTTTATGGGATATGGGGAGTTGAGGAACCATACAATTTTGGGCAAATTGCAAGCCGTAAACGGATTTGAGTTATCTTTACCAAGAGCCGTTTGCTCCTGGATTAGCCAATCCCTTTGTCGGTTAGACCTGGCGGACTGATTACCACAAAATTTTTGAAATAAAGTGAAAAAATTTTGAAAATTTTGGCCAAAAACGGGGGTACTAGAAGATATATTTTGATAAAATTCGCTAGAATTCCCCCCCCCCCCACACACTTAGAAATGAATATTGTCCTCAATATTCAAAGTCCCGGCTATTATGCCGACTCTTTGAACGTAAAAAGCTAAGATTCGAATCTAACTGTGGAAACACCAAATTTCACTTTATTTCTATATATACACATTTTTTTAAACTTATATACGTATATACGTTTTTTCAAACAGCGGGGGGGGGGGGGGGGGGGGGGGGGGGTGTGGCCATTCCCCCACACTAGGTGGTAGAAAATAGAAAGAATCAGAGATACGGGTGAAAACTCGTATTGTGCTATTGTTTTTGTTCATCGAGTCGCTAGCTTGACTCGATCCCCGAATTCAATTGTCCTTGGGGAAAGTTTGGAGATCCGGGACAACCATGGATGGTATGTCCTCTCCAAAGTAGTGCTTTAAACGATGTCCATTCACTTTGAAATTAGGACCGTCATTTTGAGATAATTTGACTGTGCCATAAGGATAAACCTTAGCGATAGTGAATGGACCAGTCCATCGGGTTTTGAGCTTTCCCGAGAAGATCTTGAGTCTAGAGTTGAAAAGAAGGACTCGATTACCAACGTTAAAAACGCGGTTTTTGATTTTTGAGTCATGAATCTTCTTTGTCTTTTCTTTATAGATCAAAGAGTTCTCGTAAGCTTGATCACGAAGTTCGTTTAATTCATTTAGTTGAACTTTTCTATGATCACCCGCCGTTTTGAGGTCAAAATTGGCATGCTTGAGAGCCCAATAGGCTTTGTGCTCAAGCTCGATCGGAAGATGGCACGCTTTTCCGTACACAAGTTTGTAAGGCGTACACCCAATGGGTGTTTTGTAAGCCGTACGGAAAGCCCAAAGTGCATCATCTAATTTGTCCGACCACGATGCACGATTCTCACCTACAGTTCTTTCCAATATTCTTTTAATGCCCCGATTAGAAACCTCGACTTGTCCACTTGTTTGAGGGTGGTACGCAGTAGAAAGACGGTGAGTTACACCGTACTTTTACATGACTTTGTCGAATTTGCCATTACAGAAGTGCGTACCACGATCACTAATAATAGCACGTGGAGTTCCGAATCGGGCAAAAAGAGCTTTTAGGAATTTCACAACTACTCGGGCATCATTTGTGGGTAAAGCTTTCGCTTCAACCCATTTTGACAAATAGTCAACTGCCACGAGTATGTATTTATTGCCATGAGAAGATGGAAATGGCCCCATAAAGTCGATGCCCCAGATGTCAAAAATTTCACAAACTTGAATTGCATTCTGAGGCATTTCATTCTTTTGTGAAATGTTCCCGTGACGTTGACAAGCGTCACAAGACTTGACCAATTCTTGGGCATCCTTGTAGATCGAGGGCCAATAAAAGCCGGAATCAAACACCTTTTTGGCGGTGTAGTTGGGATTGTGGTGGCCCCCCGTGGGACCAGCATGGCAAGCCTTTAAAATTTCAGTGGCTTCCTGACCATACACACACCGCCGGATGACTTGATCCGCGCATATTTTGAACAAGTAGGGTCGTCCCAGAAGTAATGTTTTACATCTTTGAAAAATTTATTTTTTTGTTGAGACGACATCCCTTTCACAACAAAGTTACCCGCAAGATAGTTTGCAAAGTCGGCAAACCATGGGGTAATCGAGTCTCCACGAAATGAAACCGTATTGAGGGTTTCGAGAGGGAATGTTTCGTTTATTTCCTTTTTCTCGAAAGCATCTTGGTGAGGGTTTTCAAGACGGGAGAGATGATCAGCAGCTAGGTTCTCAGCTCCTTTTTTTATCACGAATAATGATATCAAATTCTTGTAGGAAGAGAACCCAACGGAGTAGTCTCGGCTTTGCATCTTGTTTTGCAAAGAGGTACTTCAAAGCCGAGTGATCCGTATACACTATGCTCTTGGTCAGAATCAAGTATGGCCGGAATTTTTCAAAAGCATACATCACAGCTAGTAATTCTTTTTCAGTGGTGGTGTAATGACTTTGAGCCTCGGTCATAGTTTTGCTGGCATAGTGTATAGGCTAAAAATGTTTTGTTTTGCGTTGCCCCAAGACTGCCCCTATCGCATAATCACTAGTATCACACATGAGCTCGAAGGGCAAGTCCCAATCGGGGGCAACAAGAATCGGTGCCTCGGTAAGCCTTTTCTTTAATGTTTCAAAGGCTTCGATACACTCAGGGGAGAAGATAAAAGGAGCATCCTTTTCGAGGAGATGGATCATAGGCCGGGCGATTTTAGAAAAATCTTGAATAAACCTACGGTAGAAACCGGCATGACCCAAAAAGCTCCTAACACCTTTTACATTTATGGGATGAGGCAATTTTGCAATGACATCCACTTTGGCTCTGTCAACCTCAATCCCGTTTTTCGAAATTTTATGGCCGAGGACAATGCCCTCTTTGACCATAAAGTGACTCTTCTCCCAATTTAGACATAACTTTGTGTCTTCACAACGTTTTAGCATGCTGTCTAAATGGGAAAGACATGATTGGAACGAATCCCCAATGACCGAAAAATCGTCCATAAAGACCTCCATAGTTTTTCCGATCATGTTGGAAAATATGGACATCATACATCTTTGAAACATGCCCGGGGCATTACATAAGCCAAATGGCATACGTTTATATGCAAAAGTTCCATAGGGGCACGTAAAAGTGGTCTTTTCCTGATCTTGCGGATCAATGGGAATCTGAAAGTAACCCGAGAAACCATCGAGGAAGCAATAGTACTCATTCCCCGCTAATATCTCGAGCATCTGATCCATAAAGGGCAGAGGAAAATGATCTTTACGGGTGGCGTCATTTAACTTGCGATAGTCAATGCAGACACACCATCCCGTAACCAAACGAGTTGGAATCAACTCATTCTCCTCGTTTGTGACAACAGTAATGCCACCCTTTTTTGGAACACAATGAATTGGGCTGACCCAAGGACTGTCCGAGATAGGGTAAATCAATCCGGCATCAAGAAGTTTTAAAACCTCTTGTTTGATAACCTCGCGAATTTTTGGATTCACCCTTTTTTGTTGTTGGACTGCAGGTTTGAAGTCGTCCTCCATTAAAATCTTGTGAGTACAAAATTCAGGGTCAATGCCCTTGATGTCGGAGAGTCGCCAAGCAATTGCTTGTTTATGAGACTTCAAAACCTTTATAAGAGCAGCCTTTTCCTCAACACTTAAGTCTTTAGCAATTATGATGGGCAATTTATCATCACCCTCCAGAAATGCATACTCAAGATGAGGCGGCAAGTCCTTAAGTTCAACCTCGGGGAAGTCATCAGTTTTCTCAACATTTTTGACTTTCTCCTTATGAAGTTGTTGTGGTAGAACAGGAAGAGGAGAGGGATCTTCATTTAATAACTTCTCAAGCAGGAGAATATCCCTCTCGGGGTCAATCTCTTGGTTATCGATTCCATCGGGAATCGAATCACTTTTGAGAAAGGCCTCAATTTCTTCTAAGATGAAGTCACTTCCCTCAAACGGAGTGAGGGAAGGAGAAGAATTGGCAATGATGGGATAAGAAGATTGAGTGACGTTTTCACTCGAAGAATCATCAATGAAACCTAAAATCTCTTGAGCATACTCCTCAGCAGCAACATCGATGACATCAATTTGATTCACCGATTCACAGTCATAATTGGAGGAGTATCTCAAAGTTTGATTTAGGTTGAAGGTGACGGCTTCCGATCCAACACGTAATGTGATCTCATGCTCAAATACATCGATAAGAGCGCGCCCAGTTCTAAGGAATCCCCTCCCAAGAATGAGAGGGACCCTAGAATCGGCATCAAAGTCAACAATTACAAAATCTGCCAGAAAATGGAACTTTCCCACTTTAACGAATACGTCCTCGGCAATGCCAAGAGGACGAGAAATCGAACGATCGGCAAGCTCTAAAGTCATGCACGTGGGAGTGAGTTCAGGAAGAGAAAGTTTCTTCCACACAGAATATGGCATCAGGTTAATGCTAGCACCTAAATCAGCTAAGGCGAAGCATTCAACTATACCCGGGAAAGTACAAGGAATGAGAAATTTCCCGGGATCTCCAAGCTTTTCAGGGAGCTTTTTCAAGAGAACTGCTGAGCAGTGCTCATTCAGAGGAGTTCTTGCCATCTCAAAGAGTTTTTCTTTATTACTCAACAGATTTTTGATTGTCGATGCAAACTTGGGCATCAAGAGAATAACATCCGCGAAGCTAATATCAAAGTGCAAATCTTGGAAGATTTGGAAAAATTTATCCATTTGGTGATTAGCTTTTTCGCGGAGCTTTTGTTCATTGAGACGTGATGGATAAGGAATAGAAGTTTTGGATTTTGCGTTGTCCCTTGGAGTTTTTGGTGGTTCAAAGACAACTCCAGGCTTACATCTGGTTTCAGGATTAACCTGAGGTTGGACGTGTGCTGTACTTTGTGGGCTAGGAGTTTGCACCTTGTCCTTTGTCACCTCAGGCTCACGATCCACTACCTTTGGGGGAGAAGGAGAAGAGGTAGTAGGAATCGCGGGTTCATCATATAAAGCACCACTTCGTGTTGTGATCGCCTTAACATCGCCCCTCGGGTTAGCGATCGTGTTGCTCGGTAAAGTAGTACCTGAGCCCGAGGGTCGATCATTTAAAGACTTCTTGATATCAGAAATCTGGCTGACCAGCAACTTGTTCAACTCTTCTTGGGACTTCATGAATTGTTTCAACAACTCGTCAGATGAAGGCCCGGTTGGAACAACGGCTTGATTCGGATTAGGAAGATTTTGAGCTCGATTGTTTGGATTGGGACCTTGATTGAAATTTCCTTGGTTTTGATGATGGAAATTCCCTTGATTCTGGTGATTGTTTCCATGAAAGTTCCCGGGATAGAAATTACCCTGACCTTGGTTCCGGTTAAAGTTTCCTTGATTTTGGTGTTGGAAACCTTGATTTTGGAAACCCTGGTTTTGATTTTGGAAACCGTGACCCTGATTGAAGTTACCTTGTTTTGATAACCCTGGTTCACTCTATTTTGATTCTGGCCACGGTTTTGGACATTTTGGTTCTGATTAAAACCGGGAGGTCCAGGATAATGGTGAGGGCGATAGTTCGGGTCCATAGGAGGGCGGTATTGATTGCCTCCTTGATTTTGGGACCCGACAACAACATTAGCTTCATATGGAGTACCATCAGTAGCTGTGCAATTGTAGTAGGCATGCGGCCCACCACAAGTCACACAGACTTCCACTTTTTTAACCTCAGCAGGGTGGAGGATGTTGTGGAAATGAAACTTTCTTTGTTAGGGCGAGAACCAAAGCTTGGATCGCTTCAGTGAGCTTGTCAAGCTTAGCATCCGTGCTAGATTGACCCACAGATGATGAAGTAGAAGGACCCGCAATGATTTGAGAAACAATCGGTTTGCTTCGTGTAGAGCGGACCTTGGACTTGTTTTCTATGATTTGCAAAGCTTCTTTTGTGGTTCTACTAAAAAAATTACCTCCCGCGGAGGCATTGAGAGAATCCTGATCAGCTTGGCTCACGCCATTGTAAAACGTATCGAGTTGCATCAACTCAGAGAAACCATGATGTGGACACTTGCGGAGTAATTCTTTGAAACAATCCCACGCTTCACCAAAAGATTCATCATATTTCTGAGTGAACTTGGTGATTTCGTTCTTAAGACTCGTGGTCTTGGAAGGTGGGAAGAATTCATTCACAAATTTTTTGACAAGATCTTCCCATGTCTCAATAGATCGCGGAGGTTGTTTTTCAAGCCAAATCCGGGCTTGTCCCTCCAGAGAGAATGGGAAGAGAAGAAGTTTTATTGCTTCACAAGTGCCATTCTTGTACTTGATGGTCGAAGTGATTTTATTGAACCATCGAATGTAAGCATGAGGATCGTCCCTCTCAAAGCCGTAGAATTGACTTGAGGTTACAAGATTGAGTAACCCGGTTTTGAGCTCAAAATTATCAGCCACGATGGCTGGAACAAAAATGGCATCTCTGTAACCCTCGATGGGTGCTTGGAGAAGCTCACACATGGGGCGGTCTTCCGCCATGGTGATAGTGGGTGTGACAACAGTACGGATCTCAGATCCGACTGTTGGTGCAGAACATCTACAAGGTCTTCGAGGTTTCCGGACAAGCTCACGTAATGGGCTAGTGGACCTTGAAGAACGAGTGCGCATGCACTAGGGATAAAAACTTTTTGGACAATATTTTTGGAATCGTCCCGTAATCTAAAATCGTTTTTCTTTAAGAATTACCTTAAAAGAAAACCGAATCAGAAAACGTTACGATATGTTTTGTTGTTTTTTTTTTTTTTTTTAATTTTTTTGGTGTTTTAACACTTTAGGAAAAGTGTTAATGACTTTTTTTGTGTTTTGATTTGAAAATTTACACAAGTGGTGGTATTTGTACAGTGAGTGAAGTGAGATAACATTAATCTCAAAAGACGCTGCAGAAACGCGCACACCTCCCCGGCAGCGGCGCCAAAAATTGATTGATGCTAAACCACCAACTTATATTGACCAAGGAATGGTCAACAAAGTTAAATAGCCTAGACCAATGCTCCGGGTAATATAAGGTATCACCAGGTCGTTAAATCCCGACAAGGTGTGAATTGTGACTGAGCGTACTTTGTGATCGGGTGTTTATTCACAGAAAAGGGTTGTTATGAGAATTATTTGGAAATAATTAAACAAAATAGCTTAGGAAAGCTATGTGAATGATTACGGGAATTTAGATCAAGAAGATTCGAGCTAGAACCTAAAAACGTACGTTTTAATTAAAAACGTACGCAGACGAACGAAACAAAAAGTACAACTGATGGACGGAAAAGGTTATAAGTGTAAAATTATTATTTTTACAATCCTAACAAATAAAGAAAATTTTAAGAAAAAGGAAATTATTTTTACACTATTTAATTATTAATTATTAATTAATTACTAATTATCTATTTATTAACTAATTAAATTAATTAGAATTATTAAAAATACTAAAAAGGCTTAGAAAATTAAGAAAAATTTTACAAATCTAATTAACCATCATAGGAATCCTAAAAAATTATAAAAAGTTGATTTTATGTATTTTTAAACTAATTTACTAATTATTACTCTAATTATTAATTAATTACCAATTAAACTATTTATATTATAAAAATTAGAAAATGAACAATACAAATTCTATAAAAATTTATAAAAATGTTTTAACTTATATAAAAGCTAGAAAAATTATAAAAACTAGGTTGTTCTTTATAAAATCTAATTATGCTATTTAATTACTTAATATTAATTAATAATTAATTAAACTAAAATTAATTCTAAAAACTACAAAAAAACAAAATAAAAATCTGGAAAAATTTCTAGAATTACTTTAACCTAAAAGAGAATTTATAAAAATATAAAAATGATATATTGCTTATAAATAAGCTAAAAAGAAAATTAAAATGATAATTTCTATTAAATAGAAGCTATCATTAAAATTAAAGTTGTTTTTTTTTTTTTGTTTTTTCTTTTTCCAAACTGATTACACACTAAAAACTAAAAATTTTTATGAAAACACTTTTTTCACAAACAAGAAATAAGCACTTTGAGTGCTTATTAGTCCACTCAGTTGACTTTTGTTGACTGAGGATGGAATTAAGCTCAAATGGAATAAGGTGGGGTCCACAATGGTAAAAATTGATTTCTCTGAGTTGTTTGATCAATTATAAGCAAGTTTCAACCAATTAAGCAGCTTGAATAAGCCACACAACACAAATAAGCACTTTGCTATTTGTGATTCTCAGACAGAGTTGGGACAGTCTTTTGAGGCAAAACAAAGTGGGGTCCACAGGTCCAATGGTCAAACAATTGGTCAAAGTCTCAACCCTGGTAGGAGGGGGGTTGATTGGAACCAAAATGGGTCAATGGGACCCACTGGAGTGGTCACAATGAACCACCAAAGTTGGTGGTGTGACTGAGTTGCTGGTGCACAGGGCAACAGCTTGCCCTGCAAGTGTTTTCCAAGGGCAAAATAGTCCAACAGAAAAAATCACAAAAATCAAATAAGTATGAAAATCACTAATTCTACTGGTATACTTCACTCACAACAAGTTTCAGATCCTAAAACCACCCACAAAAATCAAGAAAATTCATCCCATATTGGACAAAATCTGAAACTTGTGATTTTGACTTTTTGGAAAAATTTGAGATTTGACTTATGTGAACTTCAAACACTGATTTAATGACTTAGAATGTTATGGTAGGCTATAGTATGACCAATTTTAGTGAAAATACAAACTTGTGAAAAGGATTTGATGGTTTTGGACTCCAAAGATCACCACAGTTAACTGTGGTGATGATTTCCTTGTGATTTTGACTTTAGCTGAGTTTAAGACTCAGAAATTGGTCACTTTGACCCTAAAACAACCCAAGTAACTGAATGAAACACAGAGATATATTATAAAACCACTAGAACACTTCAAACAAGTTACAACCAAACACCCCTTATGTTGACAGATTTGGTAATTTTTGAAGCCAATGAGTAAACTAAACCTTGCCAAATGATCACAACAGTTTATTATGCCACACAAAACTAAATTAAACACAAATTAACAACCAACAACTTCTAAAACTCAAAATCCCATGTTGAAATAAATAGACAGTCAAAACAACAATTATGAGCTAACAAGTTTCTATTGAACAAATACTATGTTTTTAGCAACAATTACACTACAAGATGGTAGAAATGCATAAAAATCACAAATATAACAAGTATAAACAACAAAGCAGTAAAAGGCTAAAAATTTCAAAAGTGATCACAGTCACTTCCAGCTGAGATTCAAACAACCAAGATCCAAGAACCAAACCTATTGACTCCCACAAGTCACTAGTACCCACAGCAATCCAGAATCAACAAGTCTCCAAGCTTCTTCAACCTTTTTCCATCTTTTTCATTTTATTTTGATTTTTCTTAATTTTTTTTAGTAATTATTGAAAACTGAGTTTTGGATGTTATCACAAGCTTGTAAAGCTTATCAAACCTTGTTTTCTAAGTTTATATGAGCTTATGAATAGATTACACAAACATTAGAACCTTAAATTAACACTTGAAATATTTTAATGGAACTTGAAAATGCAAACAAGAACTAAACTTAAAACATTGCTTTCATTGATTAAAATTGAGTTACAAAAGTAAGTTACAACATTTTTAAAGCTACTACTACAATATTACACACTTCCTAAGGCTCATATGAGCTTAATATATAATACGAGCTAAAATTAATCCCTAGGTCTTCCCACATGGCTTTTTTCTTGAAAACTGAGAGTCCCAATAGCTTTATCTTTGACCTCTGACCAAATCCATCCATCAATTTAAGCTTTGATCAATCTTGACCCTTGATTGCATTTTCCCGCCAAAACTGAGATAGGGCAAATATGAGTGGAACTGGTGAGGTATATTTATTGTGGTGGTGAGGGTTGGTGTGGTAGATGAGGGGCATTAATTGTGGGGGGCTGTATGGTGAAAAAGGTGAGGAGGGGGGAGCATGGTGCCTGGTTTTGCGTTGGATGTTGGGGGGAAGAAGGTGGTCAAGGGTCGTTTGACCCGTTGTTGACCGTTTGACCCTGCGTGGTTTTATTAAAAGGGAAATGGGTTGGGGGTTTAGTGGGCCTAGGATTGGACTGGATCATGGGGTTTGTTTGGGTTTTTGGTTTTGGATTGGTATAATAATAAGGAAGGGTCCGGTTGGTTAAGGATAGCACAAGGACCATTTTTGTAATTTCCCAAAAGATAAGGACTGATTTTGTAGTTTTCCCAAATTGCTTCCAAGGACCAAATATGTTACAAATCCAAAGTCAAAGAACCATTTTTGCCATTTTCAATTTTCAAAATTTCCCAGGGACCTATTTTGCCATTTTTGAAAACTCAGGGACTAAACATGTAATTTAGGAAAACTTATGACCCAAGTGTAATATTTTGTGAATTTTGACTTTCAAAACCTTGGGCTGACTTTTCCTTTCAAAATAAATGCATAGGGACTAATTTTGACAAGTTTTAAAACTTGGGGGACTGAAACTGCCAATATTGCAAACTTTGTACGTTTTTCCTTTGTTTTTGCACATTTTGCATTTAAAACACATAAAACACAATCCCTGGGATAATTTAAGTATTTTGATATCTTTTTGATTGTTTTTGTATGTTTTGGCAGTTTAAATACGACACAAATGATGAGTGTTTGAGCACTCATCGGCATGCATAAAAACAATTGTACTATGTGCATCAAAAACTTGTACAACGGATATATATGCAATTGTTCATTTTGGGAGGGATATACATACAATTCTGCCTTATATTTTTCGAAAATGTTATGTAATTATAATAATTATTTTTTCATTATTATTTGTGAATGTCAAACATCTATCCCAACCTATATAATAGAGTGTTTCCAATTGATGACCTGGCAAGAACAATATTATGTGGAGGAGAGAGAAAAGCCAGGTAGGCAGACACGCTGGCACAAAACCTTGACTGATTTACGCATTCACTGATACGTTTCTTCATTCACCGAAAATCACTCCCCCAACCTCTCCTATCAATTGGATTTGGGGAAAAAACACCCTACCAATAAAACCTTAAACACTTCCAGTAAATTAAATCCAAAATCATCAATACATCAGGCATAATGATTTTGTTCTTTAATTCCTGCGATATCAAATATGTTTTCAGGCGACATCACGAATAACAAGAACCGTCCGGCTATATTGAATACTCATTTAGGTGTGTGATTAGGTTTTCAATTTTGAATATTATTTCCTGATCAAATATTAATGTTTGTTTCTTATGCAGTTATCCGTTTACGGCAACAATTTTCCATGAACGTTTGTGATGATTGTGTGTATCACATTAGAAAGGTATGATTTACAATCAAGTGGCCATTTTTCATTGTATGATTTTGTGCAATATGGAGTATCAATTATTGATTTTGTAGATTTTCGACGACATCACAAATACCATAAATTATCCGGCCACATGTGTCGTTATAACCTTAAATTGTATGTATTCCAGGTTATTAATTTGATGTTTCTAATTGATTGTGTTAAGAAATCTATGTTTATTTAACCCTGATTATAATTATTTTCATGTTTTTTATTTGTTATTGGTAATGTTTTTTATTTTGAATAAAAGTTTTGTTCATAATATTTATGTTCATGTCTTATGATTCTGCAGTTATCCGGCCACTAGCTACTTTGTGAGGATAACCTCATGACCTTAAAAAGGTGTGAATTCCAATCAACTAAGCAAATTTGAATTTAAAAAATGTGTTAGCTCAAAATAATTCAAAAACATATCCCTGATTTGTCTAATTTGTGTAACAAGAAATGCGTTATTATTTAATTTCATTACCAAAATTACAATAATTTTTTTTTTGTTTAAATTGAAACATAACCTATCATTTCCATAATTATAGCTATTTTTTTTTCTTCTGAAACTGATATATCAGTTCCTTAATTATAGTCGAATCTTATGCAATTTTGAAAACAAGTTTGCTTTTTGTGAGACCATACCAAAGAAGATCATATTGATAGCTTATTTTAGATATGCCTTTCACGCGTTTGATGTAATTATAGTCGAATCTTATGCAAATAGGAGTTTAGGACTAAACTCATATGGAAAGAGCAAAGGATAAGGTTTGTTGACAACATTTTTTCTTCTTTTCGTTGATTATGGTTCAACTACGGTAGAAGGTGAAACATGAACAATAATGTGGCGATAAGATTATTGTTTTTGCTGATAATCTTTTCGCACTTACAGAATATGCAAAAAAACTTCGCAAACTCATGATTTATGGTGCCACAAGGTCCTATCTTGCTTATAGTTTCTGAAGCAACACTTTTATCTTATTTCCTTTCACATGTCCTGAGTGAGAAGTATTATATTTCATGTGTAGCCATACTGAAAGGACAGAGATATAAGAGGCTCTCAAAACCGTCAAGTACGTCAACATTATTTTCCTTTTTGAATTATGATCATGTTCTTAATTTCTCAATATTTATCATAATCTTACTATAAACTCCTAACTTTTAATGGGTGATTGAGGAATGGAAACTATGATAAAGCTCTTAGCTTGGAAGCATATGTTAGCAAACTGTCCAGGACACATCCACAGTAAGATTTTTTAATCCGAGTTAGAAGTTACCTGGATTTTAATCTCATTGCAGAAGCTTTATGAGTTACTAACTTTACCACTCCTAATGGATATCGAGTATATTGTGAATTTCAGTTGTCTAACAGGCCTTATTATTGCAGTTAGCATGATGTCTTCGCATTATTGGAAATCTACGCGCAGTAGAAGCATATAGTGAGTGCGGAATGACGCTACAGGTATCCACATATCAATTCAGTTTTCTCGGTTAATTTACGTATGATGAGCTTATCTGAATCAATCTGTTTCAAAAAGCATGACTTATCTACTTAATGACAATTTTATTGATGTTGAGTAGTTATTACGATGCAGACACGCGTCATGGTTGTCTGAGATTATTCATGACCTGGATCACATAAATGTTATTTAAAATCTAAAAAGGGTTGGTGTACTGTCATACTATATAGTAATTCTTCATTTTGGAAATAAAGGTAACACTAAAGCGAGTTTCAAAGACTATAAAAATCCTATTTCAAAATCTTATAAAAGTAGATTGCGTCTAAAGAAAATTCAAAATGGGTCATAATACTGATTATTTTGGGAGTGCTTGGCTTTGTGTTTTAGATGGTCCATTTAGAAGTAAATTATTCGAAATTATCAACTCCTATAATAATCTTTAAATATAATTATGTAGCACATACAAATGGCGATTATTGGTACTCATTTAGAAGTTAACGAGTCAAAATTGGCATCTCCTATAATAAGTATGCAATGATTTTGATGTATAGTAAGTATACAATGATTTTGATGGAACATGGTGAATCCGCTTTGATGTAATATGATTCTTATATATATTTTCTTTTATATATTTTAAGTTTCCATGGGCCTGATCTAAATATGTATTCATGTAGATTTACTTTTTAAGATTCATCTAAATATGATGAATTAGAAAAAGGAAAGATGATCAAGTTTCAACTTTGAAATCCATATGCAGATTTACTTTTTGTTTATTTCCTGAATGAGGAAAATGAAAGATGATAAAGTTTCATCTTCAATACCTCATTTGTATTGTACTTTACTTTTTCGGTTGAAACTAACAACTTTACTACTCCTAATGGATATCAAGTATTTGTGAATTTCAGTCTTCTAACAGACCTTATTATTGCAGTTACCATGATGTCTTCGCATTATTGGAAATCTACGCTCGGTAGAAGTATATAGTGAGTGCGGAGTGACGCTACAGGTATCCACATATATCCTAGTTAAGTTACGTATGATGAGCTTATCTGAATCAATCTCTTTCAAAAAGCATGACTTATCTACTTAATGACAATTTTATTGATGTTGAGTAGTTATTACGATGCAGACATGAGTCATAGTTGTCTGATATTATTCAAGACCTGGATCACATAAATGTTATTTAAAATCTAAAAAGGGTTGGTATATTGTCATACTATATAGGAATTATGCATTTTGGAAATAAAGGTAACACTAAAGCGAGTTTCAAAAGACTATAAAAGCCTGTTTCAAAATCTTATAAAAGTAGAATTTGCGTCTAAAGAAAATTCAAAATGGATCATAATACTGATTATTTTGGGAGTGCTTGGCTTTGTGTTTTAGATGGTCCGTTTAGAAGTAAATTATTCGAAATTATCTTCTCCTATAATAATATTTAAATATAATTATGTAGCACATATATACCTAACTTATATGGAATTATAATGATCACATGTGATACTACATTTTGTACATTAGGTGGCAGATTTGTTGAAGGAAAATCCTAAAGAAATTGGTGAAAAAATACCGTTGGACCATGGGAAGAGAGACCAGGACACTAAAGCGAGTTTCAAAAGAATATAAAAGCCTTTTTCAAAATCTTATAAAAGTAGAATTTGTGTCTAAAGAAAATTCAAAATGGATCATAATACTGATTACTTTGGGAGTGCTTGGCTTCGTGTTTTAGATGGTCCATTTAGAAGTAAATTATTCAAAATTATCATCTCCTATAATAATCTTTAAATATAATTATGTAGCACATATATACCCAACTTATATGGAAGTATAATGATCACATGTGATTCTACGTTTTGTACATTAGGTGGCAGATTTGTTGAAGGAAAATCCTAAAGAAATTGGTGGAAAAATACAGTTGGACCATGGCAATAGAGACCAGGACAGTTAACTAAGGTTTGGTTTTATTGGACTGATGATATATGCTCATTACACGCACTTTTTTTTTATGTTAATTAAACTTACATACTAATCTTCAATTATATGATTTCTACGGCTGGCAGAAGACTTAGGTGCATCACTAATGTCAATATGGGTAGTGAACAGTGGTACTATGAACTTCTGTTAAAGATATTTATCCTATAAATCTGATCTTATATGACAGTCTGTAATCCTTATGTTTTTGTAATCCAAAGGATTCGATCAGCCAACACGAGGCAGTCAGTCCATCCAACATTGGATATTTGGTTCAGGTATTTATTGCCCATTGTGGGCCATTACCTAACCCACGAAAATTTGAGTAGTGCATAAGAGTGTCTTTTTTTTTTTTTTTTTTTTTTTTTTTTTTTTTTTTTTTTTTTTAAGCTTAGCAGAGATGATGTCTAGAAGGCAGTGGGAGGTGTTGGAACTTGGAAGTAAAGATTGGGACTTGGATTCATTTCATGCGTATCGTAGTAAGCTTTGTTAGTTAAAAGTTACATAATTTATTGAAAAATGCTTCAGGAGGTACCTAATCATATGTGGAAACAGGTGAAGTTACAATTTACTGTGAAAAACGAAGTTTGTTGAGGCAACATGATCAAGATCTCTTTATGTTTTAATGATGACAAATAAACCATCGAAACACATAAAATAACAAACGTTAGCTCAAAATCGCCGGAGCCCATGTCTGCTCCTGGCGCGCTCAGGACACTATATGGTTCCGGGTGAATTTTGAAAGTCGGCTTTACGCTTACCCGAAAAATGTGGATCTTTCAATACAGGTATGAATATGTTATTTGCTTAATTGAGAACACTCGAAACGAGTTTTGAGACTTGAGAGATCCTAATTTTAAAACACCCATTTACGGGAAAACACCAACTCATGCTTTCTAACTATCACCTCTAGCCAAGGCTTTTCTAAACTTAGGGAGCTTATATATTTCATGTAACATCGTGTTGAAGCATCCATATGCTCATATCCCGTGCTTACGTCTTCTCTAATTACGTAACGGGTTTACTCCCTTATTGGTCAAACTAAGTCAAAGGTCACTTTGCGTAAATGCATCCCTTCCCACTTGGGTTATGCTTTACATCAAGGCAAAGCACTTAACTTGTTTGAACCAAGGTATTAGTTTAGATCGTCGAGTCGTGGAAAGTCACGAGATATGAAACTATGGATTCTCGACGTTGTGTTACTTGAACTTATAAGTAACCTATGATTTTCTCAACTTATAATCTTAATTGTCTAAACCCTTTCTTCTTAATGACAATTAGACTACTTCTTAATCGTCTCTTAATCTCATTGCTACATAAGACAAATCCAATCATATCCAAATCATATATTCTCTTACACAATCTCTTACACTCTTACATATTCCCTTGCACACTACATCTCAACCATCTATTCCCTTACAACACATCTCTACTCTCCATATTCCTCACATGCTAATTGTTTGAATTCCAAAGAAAGCTCCCCTTGATCTCAACCATTGAATTCAAACTAAAACCTTCTCAATCATCAATCTTATTTCTTCCCCCCATGATTTGGAATATTCCATTAGCATATTATTTCTTCCTCTCCATTCCATCACATGTGCTTGATCTTCACCATCCATTTCAAAGCAAAACCATCTCAACCATTGATTTACCCTTTCCCCTAAGCAAAGCATATTCCTTTAGAATATCCCTTCTCAATCCAAACGTAGGCTTCTTTGATCCTAGCCATCTATTTCAAATGAACACATCTCAACCCTTCATTTTTCCCACATGTCAAATAATTTGAAAACCAAGGGAGGCTCCCTTTGATCCTAGCCATTTAATTCAAACCATCTCATCTCAACACTCCATCTCATTCTTCCCCCCAAGTATTGGAATATACCTTGGCATATTCTTTCTCTTTTTTCTATGCCATGTGAGGAATAACACTTCTACCCCTTCCAAATTACCCTATATACACTTTATACCCTTGGTAATTTGGTTTTCTTTTAAACACTTCACAAATAATTTTCAAATTGGCTATTTGAGTTGGTAAACCTTAGAATGATTAATGTTAAGGTTTAGTGCGAAGTACAATTGGGGGTTTAACAAGGATAGGTATTTATAAGATCCAAACACCCAACACTTGGGAAAGTTTACAGAAGCCTGGCGCGCTGCCCGCGCGCTGACGCGCGGGTGACGCGCCGGCCTCGGTAAAAAATTCTCAAGTTTGGGTTCTTGGCCTATAAATACCACCCTTGCCTCTTGTATTCCTCACCTCTTGCCATTATTCTCTCTCTAGATTCTTTCTCTCTAAATACTCTCAAATCTCTATCTCTATCTCTAATCTTGTGTTCTTGATTTTCATACTAACATCTTTGAAAGAACACATCTCTTTGCAAGGGAAGAATCACAAGAACCTAATCAACTCTTGTGATTGTGTCGAGGGTCTTCTTTCTTATACCCTTTCTATTACAATCGAGTCTCTAGGTTAAGTTAGGGCTTGGTTGAACAAACATATATTCATTCATTCAATTGTTTGTAAGGGAAGTCTTGTGTCTTGGTGACCAAGCCTAGATCATTAGGGATCTAGTTGGGGTTTGTTACTTCTGGTGGGAAGTCTTGGTAGTGGTCTTGGTGACCCTTAGGTGAAGTCGAATCGCGAGATTCTTTTGGGTGGTTTCCGAGGGCGGAATACCGTTGGGGAGTAACTCCTTCTTTGTGAGCATCGATATTGGTGAATATCGGAGGAGTGAATTGTAACGGTTTGTAGTCCACCGAAAGGATTATACTAGTGAATAGTATCGGAGTCGCGGATTCGCAACTGGACGTACGGATGGTATAAACCCCCATCTCGAACCAGTATATATCGTGGTGTCTTTCTTTACTCGCTTTATATACTTTGGTTGTGTTTGTGGTTATTTGGATTGATTGTACAACCACTTGGTTTTCTTTTGGCTTAAAGTTTTTAAACATCTAAAAAGCCGAAGAAACCGTATTCACCCCCCTTCTACGGTTCTACAAAGTTTGTGATCAAATGTTTGATGATTTGGTGTCTCTTAAGAAGTATATTATTTGGAGCAGTCAGATGAACACTCATATATTGCTGGAGTTCGTCATAAGTTTCAAGACACAGGATTGTGAACAGTAAGTTGTTTCAAGAGTCTTATGTAGTTGCAATTGAATGTTATTTGGCTAATGGTTCTAACTGATTCTATATGCTTTGATTCAATTTAGGGTCTCAAGTAAATGGACTTGTTTGGCAAACCAGTTTCCCCATGGATATCGATTCCCGATCTCATTGCAAACTTATCCAAGATGTTGCCTTCTTTAGGTGTATCAATTTGGGAATTATGTTTTGCATCCGTAGAAAGTTTGGCAGTGTCAAATATTACTTTAGGTGCATTTTGTATATTGAAGTCGGTACCAAAATGAAGGCTAAATGTATATTTGTGAGTAGCACATCCTTATAGCACGGTTTTAGTGCGTTGTTTGATGAATGGTTGTAATGATAGAGACCGATGATGTATTTAGTTGTTTACTGTTAGTATATAAGTATATGTTTATATTTTGTAGCATGTCTGTTAGATATAAGTATATGTTTATATGGTGTAGCATACCCGCAAATCCAAGTGTTTATAATACGTTTACATTTGGCTTATATGGTTAAATAACAAGTATTTATTTATTTATTTATTTATTTATTATTTTTTTTTGTTATATAATATCAAATTTAATAGTGGTAAATACTATAAGATTAAACATATACTTAACAAAAAATATTATAATTTCATACTTAATATAATTACAATTATATGTTGCATTTAAATAACTTTTCCGTTGATAACAATTTTTATTAAACAACATATCATTAAACTACACTTATATTAAATATATATAAACAATAAAACAAAACTAGCCCGCCCATCGGGCGGGTCGTTAATCTAGTTTCAAATATAGAGGTGAGTTAAAAATAATTAAAAATAAAATGAAGCAATCATATACATTTATTGATGCGTGGGAATCGCAACAGGCTTTACCTCTCGAGGGATCTCGAGAAGCTTACAACCCCCACCAGGCAGTGTACCTGATCGTTGTAGTATAGTATAGTGACAAGTACCGGGGGATTGATCGTTCAGCTTAGGAATAGTGTCGCTAGGATTAGAAAGCCTAAATACTAGTTCTAAAGGTGAGGGATAATTATTTTTGTATTTTTATATTTTTATGAAAGCAAGTAAAATATCGGGTTTTGGAAGAGTGGGCGGAATTAGTTGCTATTCAACTAACCCAATACTAAGATGCAATCAAAATAAAATACTAAAAATGAAAATAAACTAATTATACTAAGGTTGTGAGCAGTAATTGGAGAAAATGTGTTTACTTAGATTTCACTACTCCCTAGATATCTTTTACATGTTAATTACTTGTTATAATTGCATGGATGACGGATCGTATTCCTTAATACCATTCATGGGGTGGCATACATAACTCCCCAATTCTATGAGCTCTTATCTCCTCCTACACCATGCCCAGCACAACTATAGGGATTGTAAACAGTGGCTCATGCATTAAATACAACCAATAAAGACCTAGTACGCCTCGGTTCATGTTTCTTAAGACGTTCAAGCATGTTACCATTTGGAGATCTGCCAGTTTTCTTAAGCCTAACATATAAATCATTCATCCAAGACAAGAATAAACAAGTAATCAACACATAATCAATATCTAGGTTTCATTAGATCTAAGCAAACACAAAAGAGATCTAGCCGAGCATGATAGAATTAAGACAAGAACATGATATAGACAACCAACACATAGACATATTGATTGAATTAGAAAAATACTTATCTTAATTAATCATGCAAGGTATCAAGGGGTTGGAACCCTTGAAAAACCTATAAAGTTACACCAAAATCGTCTTTAGGGTTTCTCCCAAAACTTCTCTCTTAATTGTGAAAAACTAGAAAACTATATATAGGAAAATAGGGATGACGGCGTCAAGAACAAAGGTGTGACGCCGTCATCTCGCCGCCAAATACTTCCTCGGACGGCCTTGATCTACTTCTGACGCCGTCAAGGCCTAGGCCGTTACACAAATTACTCTTGACGCCCTATGTGTGACGCCGTCATCAACTACGGATTTTAATTCTTGGGGTTTTGACGCCGTCAGGCAAACTCTTGACGCCTTCATGAACTCTCGGATTTTATTATTGAGGTTTGACGCCGTCAGGGAATTACTCTTGACGCCGTCACCTACTGTTCCCAGCATGGAAAATTGAGACTTTGCCGTTTTCTTCACTTTTATGCTCCAAAAACGTCCAAAATGGCTTCTTTTCCAGAATTCACTCTCCAGGTACCTAAAATCACAAAAGGAACGATTTAGGGCAATATTTGATCGAATAAATTCGGATTCGGGCTTAAATGACCCCCTAAAAGTGGTTCATTTTTCGCCTTATCATATACCCTTACACTTGAGATTTGCTTGTCCTCAAGCAAATGCGCTTTTATTCTAGTCAAAAGACAAGTTAGGGGTCATTTAACATTAATATAAAAGTAATTACAACAAATAATCGTTCCACTAAAGACCAATAGACCAGCTCGGAGGTCATACACTAGCACCTCACAAATAGTGTTTAGATACTCACATCTCTCGGGTGTAATAAAGTAATATAACATTATGGAAATGGAAGATATCTCTCACTACCTGTCATAGCAAAATAGATTACCATAGGCTTGGGAAAGGATCAAACCTCCACCACATGGCATAAGCACCTAGGATAAACTATCAAAGAGGTCTTTTAAAGGGTTGTAACGTTAGGTATAGGGATATGAATTACACGGTTTTGTTGGATAAAGGAAGTTTTTACTGGTGGCGAGTTAACAATCTTAGTTAATTACATGTACAATATGGCGTTGCTAAGCCAAGACTAGACTCGACTTAAGCTAATAAATAAGAAATAACAAAAACATAAAATGAACATAGAATAAAAAGGGATGGTAGTCCGTATGTTTTTTTTCTCTTTTTCCTTTTTCTATATTTTTTTTTTTCTTTTTCTTGATTTTTCGATTTTTTTTTTTTTTTTTTTTTTTTTGCATACACTCTTATCCTACCATCCAAAATAATACATCATAGGGGATGAAAATTCCCCTTACACTTGAATCTTTACATACTTTACAATTAGCTAATCTAATGACTCGAATTAAGAAAATTAAAACACTTGGAGCACTTTTAAGATTAACGTACATATGGGGGTAATAAATGATGTTCTTCCCCATTACTCCATAAAATAAGTACTTACCCATGAGTCCCAATCGTCCCAAAACAATATGTACAAGGATATGACTCGACTTAGCAACCATGTAATCAATTAGAAAGTTAACTTAGGGTTTAACAAATAACAATAATGCACTAAAAATGAGCGCATACACGGAAGGCTAAGGCGATTTGGGTGTACATTTAAGTGGGGTGTAACAAATTCTTCCTTTAAGTAAGATGCTTAAAGTTAGAAATGAAAAGATAGGCTCGGAGGGGTGTACTAGGGGTTTCGTGTACTAAAAATGAGTACAACGCTAAGGGTGTGGAAAAAGTTAGTTGACTTAACTAGCCAAGTAATATGACTTAAATGGTCAAGTAATTATGATACAGGTTTAACACAAGGGTAATCCTAATGCCTCTTATCATGTAGTAAATCCTACCACACGAATGTAGTCTCACTAGCGGTCTCGGAATGCATCACTAACGCAAGTTCTAGAATCTAAATGTTACCGGTACACTCATAAGCACTAATAATGAATGCTTTTCCTATCAAATCTAAATGCGAACCTCACATATTTGGGTGGAAAATTTTTCTGAATATACGGTTATGTGCTAGTCATACAATCTCCTATCCATGAGACGCTTGCTATGGCTAAAGTTTCACTCCTAAATGTTGTAAAAAATTTTAAATTTGGCGCTAAAATTACACTAACAAGTATTTCTCATAGTTTTATTACACATCTACCATTAAACAAAACAAACTCAAGCGAAAGTGCATATGTAAGGTATCATCTTTTTACCCTCCCCTTACACTTAAGATGAACATTGTCCCCAATGTTCATGTAAAGAATGTAAAAGTGAAAAAGTAAAGAGAATGAAATCAAATACTCCCCTGATTCGCTCGGTATGGATTATAGGTGGCCAGGTTAAATCTTCCTCCAAGAAAATGAACAATCAAAGCTTCCCTTCCAGAATATAAATCATCTTCTTGTCATACATAACCTGTAAAACCTGACAAAATAGACAAGACAACCTCGCGTAAAATCGGCGGCATCCTATATAAGTTACTAAATCCTAGAAAACAATGTAAGATATAATGCTTGTGGAATGAAGTTTGCAGATTTCCTGGAGATTATAAAACTTAATAATTCACAAAAACCATAAGACTCCGTTAGAAAAACAAAACCGGTAAAATTTCCAGATTTTAACTCCTGATGCCGTCAAGAGTAAACTCATGACGCCGTCAGAATGGACCTGCAGAAATTCTTATGTTAAGTTTCCGGAAAATTTCTGGAAAAACTTGGTCCTACTTCCTGGAAAATCCTGTAAAAGTTTATTATGACTCAATATAAGCATTTGACTCTAACAAATACGAATATACATGTTCATTTAATATTGTGGAGAATCATGATCGGTTTGTTTCTTGAAAACATATTTGGGGTTTCCCCTTACACTTATCTTTTGCAAAAATACTTTTAGGTTGGAGTTAAGACTAGGCCAAACAACATAGTAAAGTATTTCCACATTTTAATTTAGAAACATGATCAACCAACAATAAAAATAAAACATGCATACGGAAGCAAATAACAATCAAACAAATAAAATCACACAAAACATGGGTTGCCTCCCAAGAAGCGCTTTTCTTTATTTACGAGTCTTGTAGCTAGACTTAAGGTCATGGGTCACTACGTGATTTCATCATTGGTTCCACTCTCTAGGTCGTCTTCTAAACCAGTTTTGTATTCCGGACCTAGTTGCAGGCACTCTTTGTAGAAACCAAACATCCTATTTCTAACATACTCTACTCCTCTACGTCTATCCTCCTCATTCCTATAATAAGCCGCTTGCTTGTGTTCCTTTTCGAAATTAGAGAGAAGGCGGTATTGCTCAATCTTGTAGGGCATTTGATAATCAACCTCATCATTCTCTTTCTTGAACCTAACTATCCCTAAAGTCGGATCATAACTCATCCTAGTGGCTTCAACAAATGGTTTTCCGAATACTATTTGGCTTAGGCAAGCATCTATCACCGGACGAATGTCTTCCACTATCATAAAATCGATTTCATAGGTGAGATTCCCTATAATCACATGTAATCCCTTAACTCTCCCTACAAAATTACTTATCAGATTCTTACCGGGCATCATCCTAAAATTGAGTTGCTTCTTCATCACCCAATTGTAATAAGTCCTAGTCATGATGTTCACGGGGGATCTAAGGTCGATGTAAGCTTTCCATATATGCATGTGCCCAATATTGCATGGGATGTTAATGTTAGAGGGGTCTCCCATTTTGATAAGGGGGTTGCCAAAGATATATGTTTTCTCGGGGCTATCGAATAAATCCTTATGGTATTCCCGTTCTTCCTTGGTTGGCAACTTATCAAAGTATTCTTCTATAGGTTCTAACTCCTCTAATTCCTCATCCTCATTAACCTCAACTTCCCTACTCTCATCCTTACTTTCGGCTTCTACTCTAACTTCATCCTTGTCACTCTCCTCTATCTCCTTATCTATCGGCTTAATGGTGACAACATTGACAAAGTGGACATGTTTGGATGATGAGGGGTCCTTAATTTGGGTTCCACTATTGGTGTCCCTAGTGTCCTTCCTAGGTGTGATTAATGCTTGGTTGTTGAGGGCTTTCAACAAGTTGTCAATCTTGTTGGTCATCTCCGTTTGTTGTTGGTTGAATTCGGTTTCAAACCTAGCTATGCGGGCTTCTTGAGATGCCATGAACTTTGACATCAATCCTTCAAGATTGTTGGTACTACCATAGTTGTTAGAAGGATTGTTGTTGAAAGTACGGTTGGATGGTGGACCGTTTGGTTGGTAGCGATTAGGCGGATTGGAGGAATTGGGTTGATTTTGTTTCCACCTAAGGTTTGGGTGATTTTTCCAAGAGGGGTTGTATGAATCACCGTAAGTGTTTGGCTCGGGCTTGAAAGTGTACCACTTATCTCCCGCTTCGTCGGTACGCGTGGATGCGTAGTCCGCAAAAGCTGTTCCGAGGAGTTCCACACAATCACGAGTGTCATGGGGACCACTACATAATTCGCATGAAGAAGTGATTTTGTTCACTTGACTTGAAGGCTTAGGAGCATCGTAAGATTTCATGAGAAACTTGACTTGGTCCTCAAGTTCCATGATCCTACGGTCGGGAGTGCTAGAGTTGTTCGAAGGCAAAGGTATTGCCTTGACCGTTTTGTTCAAATCACGGGGATCATTCCAACTTTCGTTGTCATAGAGAGCAAGATCTTCTATGAGTTCCCATGATTGTTCCGCACTAAGATCACGTAGCTTACCACCGGCCGATTGGTCAATGGCTCGCCTCGTGGAGATGTCGATATGGTCATAGAAGATTTGGACTTGGAGCCAAAGATCTATGCCATGATGAGGGACTTTTTGGAGTAAGTCCTTGAAACGAGTCCATGCTTCATAAAGAGATTCATTTTGACGTTGTTGGAACATCAAGATGTTATTTCTAAGCTTAGTAGTTCTCCCCGGTGGGAAAAATTGAGCAAGGAAACGAGTAGTGAGATCATCCCATGTGGTGATGGATCCCGCGGGTAAACGCTCAAGCCATTGACTAGCTTGATCCCGTAGAAAGAATTGGAATAGGCGTAAACGGGTTGTCTCTCTAGTTGCAACATCTAGGTCTATAGAATCTACGATTTTGAGGAAGTCCTTAAGATGTTGGTTTGGATCTTCGGAACGAAGTCCATGGAATGCACATCCGCTTTGCACCAACCGGATGGTGTCGGATCGCAAGGGGGTCACATTGGCTCCGGTGAGCTCAATGGTGTTTCGGTAGCCTTGGTGGCTAGGTTGGGAATACTCTCCTAAGGTTCGGGGCCTAAGGGGTTCTAGTGGTGGGTTTTGTTGTGGTGGGATGACGGGTTCAAAGATGTTACCACCTTCCATGATGTCGGATGGTAAAGAGTTACGAACAAAAGCACGAAGAAATAAGATAGACAAAAGAAAACCTAAAAATAAAAAAAAATAAAATCTTACTAGAAAGGAATCTAGCAAGTAGACCTAATAAAAAGAAATCCTAACCTAGACAATAACTATTCCCCAGGCTGCGGCGCCAAAAACTTGATGCGTGGGAATCGCAACAGGCTTTACCTCTCGAGGGATCTCGAGAAGCTTACAACCCCCACCAGGCAGTGTACCTGATCGTTGTAGTATAGTATAGTGACAAGTACCGGGGGATTGATCGTTCAGCTTAGGAATAGTGTCGCTAGGATTAGAAAGCCTAAATACTAGTTCTAAAGGTGAGGGATGATTATTTTTGTGTTTTTATATTTTTATGAAAGCAAGTAAAATCTCGGGTTTTGGAAGAGTGGGCGGAATTAGTTGCTATTCAACTAACCCAATACTAAGATGCAATCAAAATAAAATACTAAAAATGAAAATAAACTAATTATACTAAGGTTGTGAGCAGTAATTGGAGAAAATGTGTTTACTTAGATTTCACTACTCCCTAGATATCTTTTACACGTTAATTACTTGTTATAATTGCATGGATGACGGATCGTATTCCTTAATACCATTCATGGGGTGGCATACATAACTCCCCAATTCTATGAGCTCATATCTCCTCCTACACCATGCCCAGCACAACTATAGGGATTGTAAACAGTGGCTCATGCATTAAATACAACCAATAAAGACCTAGTACGCCTCGGTTCATGTTCTTAAGACGTTCAAGCATGTTACCATTTGGAGATCTGCCAGTTTTCTTAAGCCTAACATATAAATCATTCATCCAAGACAAGAATAAACAAGTAATCAACACATAATCAATATCTAGGTTTCATTAGATCTAAGCAAACACAAAAGAGATCTAGCCTAGCATGATAGAATTAAGACAATAACATGATATAGACAACCAACACATAGACATATTGATTGAATTAGAAGAACACTTATCTTAATTAATCATGCAAGGTATCAAGGGGTTGGAACCCTTGAAAAACCTGTAAAGTTACACCAAAATCGTCTTTAGGGTTTCTCCCAAAACTTCTCTCTTAATTGTGAAAAACTAGAAAACTATATATAGGAAAATAGGGATGACGGCGTCAAGAACAAAGGTGTGACGCCGTCATCTCGCCGCCAAATACTTCCTCGGACGGCCTTGATCTACTTCTGACGCTGTCAAGGCCTAGGCCGTCACAAAAATTACTCTTGACGCCCTGTGTGTGACGCCGTCATCAACTACGGATTTTAATTCTTGGGGTTTTGACGCCGTCAGGCAAACTCTTGACGCCTTCATGAACTCTCGGATTTTATTATTGAGGTTTGACGCCGTCAGGGAATTACTCTTGACGCCGTCACCTACTGTTCCCAGCATGGAAAATTGAGACTTTGCCGTTTTCTTCACTTTTATGCTCCAAAAACGTCCAAAATGGCTTCTTTTCCAGAATTCACTCTCCAAGTACCTAAAATCACAAAAGGAACGATTTAGGGTAATATTTGATCAAATAAATTCGGATTCGGGCTTAAATGACCCCTAAAAGTGGTTCATTTTTCGCCTTATCATTTATTTTTCAATTATATTTAAAAGTACTCACTTTTTAAAACTAAACGAGACAGCATGGCCCGTGCGATGCACGGGCTTCGATTATCATGAAGTAGCAATAGTTTTGCAACGGTTAATTAGGTGTGTTAACATTAGTCATTAAACTTAAAGTGTTAAACTAAAAAATTCGCTTTATTAAGCTTTTACAAATAGAAATGTTTCATATGAAAGATACTTAAAGATGTGTTTGACCATTAACACTCGTGGTTGTAGGTTGTAAGTGCACGTTTGATTTGCTTACCTAGCGGTTATCAGCTTTGAGGTTCCTCGGTTTGATCATCCTTCCATGCTGATACTCTACTAAAGGATAATAAAGGTTACCACTTTACCATGATAGTTTCTTTCGTACTAAAGGATTTAGAATTGCGATGCACGGTCTTTGTTCACCATAAAAAATCATCAACTTTGCATTATTACCTCTCTTTTATTTTACCCCTATCTATAATTTTACCTATGCTAAACCCGTACTTTTATGATCCAACGTCATTGCCAATTGCGAAATAATTACTATATTTGGTATTTAGTTTTAAAATGAGGAATTTTAATATATGATTTTAGGCCTCACAAAGCATGTAAACGACTTTTTAACTCATCATTCAACAAATAATATATAAGTCTATGCCTTTTTACCATACTTTGCCCTTCAAATTCACTCAGAACAACTCTCAAATCAAAATGCGTCTTTAATAATCATCCATGTGAACACACCTAATTAACCGTTTCCAGACTCGCACGGGCTTTGTTCACCATAAAGTATCATCTGTTTTGCAAGGGTTATGCTTATTTTGTTATTATATACTTAGTTTTGATCGGGGGTTCTCGACTAAATTAACAAAGTTTGAAAGAAAGCTTTTATAAATAAAAAAGGTATCAAACACGCGGCTGAGTTTCATCATCGTTACGCGAAACATAAAATATAAAATAAACAAAATTTGTTTAAGAAAGGTTTTATAAATAGGATTGTTTCACATGAAAGGTATTAAACACACGACTGAGTTTCATCATCGTTATGCAAAACATAAAGCATCAAAGACACGGTTGATTTATTTTCCTAATGGCTCTCGGCTTCAAACTTACGCACCATCGTGGTTATATTTTTAAGCCGGACCGTTCCATGTAGACACCTTGCAGAAGAAAAAATAAGTGGTAGTCAAAAGTTAAAAAGTTGATATATTTAAAGCACATTATATGTTGTAAAAATGTAGAAATCTTATTTCGGTATATTGGTTTATTGTGTGAGACAGCATGGCCTGTGCGATGCACGGGCTTTGTTTTACATATTCTTCCATCGTGGTCTTTATTTCTTGGAATGATTCAGCCCCTTTAACAATATTTAATAACATCTTTAGATAATATCGCTCGTCTGATGAGATGTTACAATAATAATGCGCTCAATGCATTTTCATTGTTTCCGAGGCTTTCAAACTTTCTCTTTCTCATGCCACACATATTTTTTTGGTATTTGCAATAATATATTATGTGTATACCTTTTTGCAAAGGGAAAAAGAAATCTAAACTCTTTAAGAGATAAGATTTACTCATTAATTAATTCATTATCGTTAAACAAAAGTCAAAAAGCCCATTCGCTCTCAAGCAAATATACAAAATGCACGAAGAGAATGAAAGGAGATGTCATTGTATTTAAAGGGAATGCAAATATAATATCAACATTTTCAAAAATATTGTTTCACAAATCAAAGAGACGACACATGTTTCCAATCCATCTAATCAGCATGGTATCGTTTTAATATATTTTGTTGATATGCCTATCAAACTTCACATTTGCGAAGCCAAGTTTATTGGTTGATAGCCCAATTAATATTCCATTTTACAGTTCAAGAATATCGATATATTGAATTTTCAAATGTATTACAATGGTATAAAGTTAAATTATAATTGTAGTATAATTTAACATGTGAGAAATGTCAAAGTAAATAAAAAGACGCATCAACGGAAAATATAGATCTTGATATTCAGGTTGCTTTGACACCATGGGTGTATTTTCAGCCATGTAGATTTTCAATATTGTTAGGAATTTGTGGTAAGTTAATTAGAGCAAGTGGGTTTTTATAGATACTCTAATGAACATGGGATAGAAAGTTATTAGAGATATCACATTAAATTAATTAAATAGATGGAAAGTCTAAAGGCTTCTGTTATTGTTATACTCATTTATTATTTTGTATTTGTGTGGCTTAAATAAATGTAAATTGTTGAAAGGAAGTCGAAAAGTAAGAGCATCCACAACGCTCCAAGTTATCAATTACTTGAAGCATTTAATGTATTTAATGCACAGTATAAAGCTTTTCAAAAAGCTATTGAAGCAATGCAAAAAAACACTTCTAAAAGGCTTTGTAGAATAGTGAAAAGCTTTAAGCGTGAGAATAAAGAAGGAATTTAAGGCATTAAAAGCTCGATGGATGGGTCGGAAAATGAATATAAGAATGAATTCTAAGCCATGAGTCGCATGATTAAGTTTTGAGATTATTTTTGCAATATATATCTAAAATGCGGTTTTGAAAACAAAATTCACACCATAAATTTTATATTTCGTTTTCGTTAACATCGTATACCTTATAACAATCTAAATAATAAACTTAATAACAAAATTTATATTATTCGTTCAAAAAAAATGCAAATAAAAAAAACAAAAAACAAAATTTATATTATAAACTTATAACAAAATTTACAAATTAAACTTTATAAAAAAATTCACATAATAGACTATATAACAAAATTAAAACAATAAATATTATAACAAATTACACAATAAATTTATAACAAATATTAACAACTTTGATAATAAAGCAACGACAACACTTACGCGAAACAGTGGTAGTTAATGGCAGCAGCGGCGGTGGCTATTTTTTTGGGCAATTAACCAGCAGCAGTGGCGGCTCATGGCTGTTATAAAAAAAGTTATTATTTTCATTTTTTCCCTCTTCACCTCAAATCAACAGGCTGAAATATTCTATTCATGCAGCGCCAATGATATCTTTTGTAAATCTATCTACCAAGCAATTAGCTTATACATATCGAGATGATGTCCAACAACAACTTAGCAATATTATGTGGATAGAACAAGGAGCATATTTCTGAATAATACCTTAAAACATCGGCGGCGTGGCGGTGACTTTTTTGGCGAGTCAATAGCGGCGGCAGAGGCTCGTGGCGGTGCGTGGCTGATACAACAAAAAAACCCAAAATATAATTAATAGAAACTCATATCTACATATAAACATCAAGAAAAACTTTCATGATTTTAGATCTATTAAAAAACCTTTAGATCTATGAATAAAAGCCTTAGATCTATGAAGAAAAACCTTCGGTGATGGTGGTTTAGTTCGGTGGAGGTGTGGCCGGCCGAGGAGGAGGAGGTGAGGTCGTCGGAAGAGTGGTGGTGATGTGTGTTTTTGTTCTTCTAGTGTGTTGTTATTGTGAGATAGGGTTGGTATGCGTTTTTTTTTTTCTTTATATATATATATATATATATATATATATATATATATATATATATATATATATATATATATATATATATATATATATATATATATAAGCATGTAAAGGCAGATTAATGCTACATCTTTACACATTCCGGCAGACTCTCCAACTTTTCAAGATCTTTAATATTACACCGAACTCAAAGCTGAACTTAAATCTCATCATATTAGAGTTGCAAGCTCAAACCATAAATTCACATGCTCAATTAATGCTCAACTTGCAACTCATTCTTTATATATAATAGATATTTTGCAAATGGCAAACAGTTAAACGATAAAAAATACACAATCGTGTGTGTTATTTTCAAATAAATGGATACTTCGATATACTCTCGATAAAGAGTCACTTTTTATATGTATTAAATTATATGAAATCACATGTGATTTGTGATGTAAGTTTTAAAGTTCAAATCACATGTGATTTTTTAAAATTACAAATCACATGTAATTATTCTGTTCTTAACTTTTAAATCTAAAAAAAAAAAAAAAAAAACAAAAAAAACAAAAAAAACAAAAAAAAAACTAGTGTCGAAGTATATAAAAGTGTATTTATAATGAAAGATAATTTTATGCTCGACGTGATGGTGTATTTTGTTTTATTTAACGATTAATGGTTTGTAAAATATTTAATTTTTAAAAAACTAAATGTAAGTGGGGTTTCTAGTTTTGATTGAAAAATAAGTAGCTAAAATTATTTCATCTGTTTTGTAACACCATTTGTCCTTGCGATGTTATTA
Source organism: Artemisia argyi (assembly GCA_030686995.1). Taxonomy (NCBI): domain Eukaryota; kingdom Viridiplantae; phylum Streptophyta; class Magnoliopsida; order Asterales; family Asteraceae; genus Artemisia; species Artemisia argyi. The sequence continues at coordinate 53,250,308 of CM060687.1, read as the reverse complement.
AGATCAAACCACAGGGACGAACGGTGTAATTGATAAGGACGAATGATGTTACAAAACTTCATTATAAAAAACAACCATGCAAAAATGAAAGTCGAGGGACTTGAAATGTTATTATGGCCAGACCACAGGGACAAGCGGTGTAATTTACTCTATTTTTATTGAACCAAACCCTTAAAATGAGAAGGGATTCAGTGATAAGAAAAATTAAAATGCGAAAAATAAAAATAATTTTTAACCACACATTTCAAATTGAACTGAGATTTTTAAAAATAAATGCATCTATATTTATAGGTGTATCTGAAATGTCTTATGATTTCTTACTATCATTCTTATTTCAATTTATCTTCTTATTTGATCCTAATTCCCCTTCAAATATATATGACAAAATTATCTCATATGTTTAAGCAGTATTTAAACTTATAATTAGTACTGTATTTATTTAGATAGCTTCTCACAAGAACGAAATGCAATTATGCGAGAAACCTTTCAACGACGCATAAGTTAAAACAGTTACAAAAGTAGTTCAATATATTCATTTAAGAAAGAAAATAAATTTAACATACCAATTTCATAAAAGTGATTGAAGACAATTTTCACATCTATTCAAGTATGGTGTTTAGAAACAGATTGATGTACCCAAACAACCCGATGTGCATTTTCAACAGTCTTTTAGTTAGTAAAGTTATTTCGACATAGTCCATTGCACTCTCCACCATCATCATATCCACAAGCAACAAGACAGTCAACAATGTAGTATGAGACGAAGACGATCCACCATTTTCCAATCGATCTTCATCACAATTAATGTGCACTAAGCGTCGCATTCCGTAATGATGCCACATTTAATTGCTACTCATAACTAGCCTCATCGCTAATCTACTCCACATGACCAACCATGTGAAACAGGACCTTCATTGGCACTTAACCAAAAGTAGTTCCCATCATTGAGGGTTGGTTTTGACAGATTTGGGAATAATAGACCTTATTTGTTATCAATATGCTGTATGCACCTACTAAACTTTGGAGGCATCTCGTATCCATGAAACTTCATCGCTCGACCTGCAGAAAACTGCTGAAACTAACCTTTACGACAAATTTTCACTCATCACAAAATTCACATGACATTCATTTCTAATGATGATCATCACGAATAGTTTTTGGAATGTTGCTAAAGATTATTTTCTTCGAACCACAAGGTGGCCCAACGACACAAAGAACCTCTTTTTTGTACTCCGTAATTTTTTTTTATTAAGCTCATACTATAAAGCAACATATTTCAATCGTTCATGCATAATTCAGGTGCTGAATTGTGGTATATACAGAGTTAGGAGCCTATTTTTATTAATCTCATAGTAAAGCAACATTTTATTTATTTTATTTTATTTTCGCGCATCCTTTTTCTTTGAATATATTTTGGAATACGGCTAGTTATTTTCTTCTGCCCATAAAAGATTTTCGAAACCCTATTGAGGATTTGAGGCCCCATTTTCTTTTCACATTCAGTTATATTCCCCGACCACACAAACATTGAACATTTTGTAATCTTTTGATTGATCAATAATTTGGATCATAACTTGTCATATAGTATGCATTTTTGCAACATGTGAATCATGTTATTGAATAATGCTGAATAGTAATTCATTCAAAAATAATAATGATATAGATTCATCTAAAAATTTATTCACCAACCAGGCAACCATGATAAAAATTTAAAAGGATGACACATAGGATCACATGTTCCTTTGCTTCTATACGTTGTCCTCTCCATATATAAGAGGTAACTAATACAACGTATACAAAACAATGATCAGTCATATCAATGAGGAACTGAGAGTTACCGCATAAAAACTTCTGATCCTAATGTCATGGTACGCAATCATTTTTTTTTTTAACAAAAAACGCCTACATTATTGAATGATATGATTTACAACATTGATATAGACCGTTTGGTTATGCAGTTGATGGCACGTGAGGAGCACATGTATAGTTTTCACTAGAGTCTAGACATGTGACTTGCACGTATATTTCTCAACAGCTTTCCTACTGTTTTCCCGCCAAGAAGTTAGTTTAAATACTAGTTGTCTCTTTCATTTTAACTTGGCTTGTAAACAATTTTCTCTTATAATCTCTCATTCCAATTCATTGTAACAAACCATCATTGACAATACAAATCATGATTCGACAATCTATTTCTAATACATAATGAAAATTTTATACAAAAACTCCTGCGTGCACAAGTATTATACAAGCATAAAAACTTTACATAATGTTATAGAAATCTTATTTAACAACATATATGCATCCAGACAAGCTTTATTACGCCAAAATAAAATTTTACAAGATATATTTACATTCTTAACAATTGCATTATTAAAATCACATATGTACAAATAATTAAAATTTAAATGTATTATGACTTATAATAATAAAACCACATATGTACAAATAATTAAAATTTAAATGTATTATGACTTATATTAAAACACAATAAGTAAAATGTATATCAAAACTCTGTTTGCACGAGCATATACCTAGTCGATAACACTGTATGCATTACTTTCACACAACCCATGTTTGTATTAATAATCCTCCAAAAATATCGTTTGGATTAATCCAATCATACACATTGCAACCGATTCCCTCTAGAATAAGTTCCAAAAAGCTATTTGGTCAAATTGTTTATAGCCACGTGGTTACATTGTGAGAAGAAACACTTACGGCCCATTTGGTTGGGGTATATTACGGAGTACTATATTGGTATAAATGTATAACTTTTAAAGTCATTAGTGTTGTTTGGTTGGTTATTGGGCACACCATAATAGCACAATAGATTGAGGGTACCTAAATGTGAAGGTTTTCTCATATTTTATGTGTGGTTTCATCATACATTCTATTACTATTCCACCTTATACTAACTCTCATACCCATTGTGATTCATAACAACAAGCAAAACGCACCCTTAATGTATTAGTTGATCGTTATTGGAATATATTTAATAACGGATGTAATCCTCTCATGTTCAAATTAAACACAAGAGGTTAGAATTTTTTGAGAAAAAAATTTAAATTTTAATAAAATAATTATCCTACAATAAATGATTTATTATTATTTTTTTCACTTATAAAACACTCAACATCAACTCTCATGTTCAAATTAAACATAAGAGCTAAGTACTAATATAGTACAAAATATTTTTTTTTTGTCCCCACCATAGTCACTTTTAAACTAAATTCCCTAAATGGTTATGCGCGACTACTCAACTACGCAACCCCTCCCAAAATGCGACACGTGTCCTTAACCTAGTACAGTTAGTTAATTTGAATGGGCCCACATAACTACCAAACTTACTCAACCTTGTGCGACTCAACCGGCGACAACTCGACTTACATTGATTCACGTGAAAAAGTACAAAGGGAACCTAAAATGTACATAGGAAACCTGAAAAAGTACATAACAAACTTATAAGTACCAATCGGAAAACAAAAACGGAAAAAAAATTAAGCATTAACTTAAGTGTCAATCGAAAAAATTAAGCATTAACTGATTGTGTCAGTTGGAAAAAAAACGTACCGGAATCGTAACGGAATCAAAAATTAAGCGTTAACGGTCGAGTATGATTACTGATGTTGTGTTTTGTTTGAATCCAAATACATAATAATAATAAAATAATAATAATAATAATAATAATAATAATAATAATAATAATAATAATAATAATAATAATAATAATAAAGTATCAAATCAAACAAAAAATAAAACAAAAGAAATCAAAAAAGTATTACCTTTCCAATAAAGTTGCATTGTCAAATCACCGTCAGTTGAGTAGCCGGCGGTTGAGTAAATTTGGAAGTTGATGTGGGTCCCATAATAAGGACACGTGTTGCGTTTTGAGAGGTGTTGCGGAGTTGAGTAGTCGTGCATGACCATTTAGGGAATTTAGTTTAAAAGTGACCATGTTCGGGATCAAAAAAATATTTTGTACTAAATTAGTACTTAGCTCTAAACATAAAACATCTCAATCTTTTAATACTACGTAATTTATATCATGCAACTATCTTAAATTAAATCATTGTCCACATTAGGGGTGGCAATTCGAGTCGGGTTCGGGTTGGCGGGTTCGGGTTGTCAAGTTGGCGGGTCAGAAAACCCCAACCTGAACCTGACCCATTTAAATCATCAGGTCAGCTATGTTAACCCTAACATGTTTACACGTAACCCGAACCTGACCCATTTAACCCGTATATATACTTAGGTTGACAGGTTAAATAGGTTACATGGGTTGAATATGTTAAACGGGTTTCGACTTTCGAGTTGACCCATTTAATCTGTTTTATATATAAAAGTTGGCATATTACACGAGTTAAATGGGTTAAACGGGTTAGTGGGTCGACCCGTTTAACCCGTATAATTAAATATAAATAATTTTTAATTAAGAAAAAAAACTTAAACGGGTTGGCGGGTCGACCCGTTTATTTTATTCCCAACCCGAACCTGACCTGTTTAATAAACGGGTTAGATATGCCTACCCAAACCTAACCCATAATCTATTTAGCTCAACTCGAACCTGTTAATTTTCGTGTTGGTTTCAGATCGGGTTTCGTGTCGAGTCAAAAATTGCCACCCCTAGTCCACATAGGTGGATTATTGATAAATTATTTATCACGGACGGAGCTTTGTGCAAAGTAGGGTATGCTACGGCAAACTCATAAAGTTTTTACTCCCTTATCATATTTATTGTCCATATTTTTTTATAGATGTCTTAAATTATTAATTCATTTTTCATTTTTAGTAAGAAAAAGATAATTTAATATGGGAATATTCTATTTGAGTGGATGAGAATTATAGTGATCACCCTTTTTATTAAACTTTATAATTCTTGTCTCCTAATAATAATTTAAGACAGAAAAAGTACAATTTTCAATAATATACTTAGACTAGGTGTTATGATCATTAAATTCAATACTTTCATCTCAGCGTAAAATCATTATTCAACCCACTACTAAACAGGTGTTATGATCACTACTAAACCAAAAATATAAAAATATTTCACTTTATATAAACATATTCCACAATATACCTCACAGTAAAATAAAAATAATAAATAATAAATAATAAATAATAATAAAAAAGTAGTGGGAAACGGTTTGGGGGCGCAGACTACCAAACTAGTGCAAAAACGTACTTGGTACGTGGTTGGGATGGCCTCAGTGGAGATGGCGCATGGTGAGTGAACGTGGTGGTAGACCACCCACTAGGGGTGTGCATGGTGCGGTTTTTGGTAAAAATCAAACCGAAACTGCATTTGAGATTTTTACAAAATGGGAATCCGCAACCACGCGGTTTTTACAGTTTCGTTTTTAGTTGGTTTCGGTTTTTTTGATTTGGTTTTTGCGGTTTTTTCGTTTTTAAAATTCATTTTTTTCAAACTATTTTTTCGTATATATTTATTATAGGATAAAAATATCTCAAGGTTACATGACGTGTTGCAAACATATATATAAAATGTTGCGTGCTAATATGAAATTATAAATCTAGATACTAGTTAAAGTCAAATGTAGTATATATTTTTAAAAACGTCGATAAAAAAAATAAAAAAATAAAATAAAAAATAAAATAATAAAAAAAACAAAAAAAAACTTTCATATGATCTAAAAACTCACACATTAATTAACCAATAAAATGCGTTTAAAATAATTAATTAAAAAAGTATAAAAAAAGCTATTAATCCCACAAAAATTATAAAATTTAATAGGTTTATTTAGAAAAATATGAATATGGCGGAGTGCTTCGTGACGGTTATTACGGTTTGGTTTTTCGGTGGAAATCGAAACCGCAACGCAAAATGCGGTTTTCTATTTCTGAAACCGGGCCGTTGGTTTTGCTGTGGATCGGTTTGTCAGTTTGGTTAAAGCGGTTTTTTTGGATTGCGGTTCGGTTTCTGCTCACCCTCACCACCCAACTTAATGACTAGTCTTATATTTATGTAAGAATTAAATAACTTGATCAAACTTTTAAAGCACCCGGTGCCTGATGCCATAGGCGGCGTTATAGCCCTATGGAGTCGGCCTATGGAGTCGTCTGACACCCCATCCACGTTATAGTGATCGACGCCATAGCCACTAGTCGAGTTATCACTATTTTTTTCTATTTTTTTTATTAACTGCAACAGTTGGATTTTGGTTTAAAAAAAGAGACATTGGAGCCTCCAATATAGCCTTTTGTTTAAAAAAAAAACACTCCTTTTACACACACTTCTATATACACAAGTTAACAATACTTCTCTTTATTACCTTAAAATGCTATGGATCCCAACAACCATGATCATTAAGATCTTTACTTTCAAGACAATCCCGAAAAGTATATGGGTAATCACGAAGCCGAGAGTTCGGGTCCTCATACAAGGACAAACGTACCATGTGAACGAGGGGTTGCCAAACATCTTTTGGAAGATTATTTTGGCGACGGAAACAATCAACCTAAATACTCGAAAAAGAATTTTAGGCGAATGTATCGTATGAGTTCTAAACTTTCTAAACAAACAGTCAAGGATATTACCAATTACAATGTTGAACCTCTTTCCGAATACTTCCATTTTTTTAAAACAACAATCGGATGCTATGGTTCGTTTAAGTATTAGTCCTCTTATGAAATGTACAACGTCTATACGCCAATTGGCATGCGTCACATCACCCGATGCTTTTAACGAGTACTTGCAAATTGGTGAAAATTGTTCACATGATTGTTTACGAAATTTCAGTAAATGCATATATAAATTATACTTAGAGAAGTATCTAAGAAAACCTGATTTTAATGATGTCCAATGTATATAACTATATATGCATTGCACGAAGAAAAACATGAACTCTTGAAAATGCTCGGGAGTATTGGAAATGGACAAAATGTCCAAATGCACTATACAAGGAATTCAAAGGCGTGATCATAATTTCCTGAATCTAATGCTTGAAGTCGTTGCATCACATGATTTGTAGATTTGGTATGCATTTTAGTGTTGCAAGGGCAAATAACGACCTCAATGTTCAATGTAGTTCAAACTTATTTGTTGACCTTATTGACGATATTGCTCTGGAAGCTCTATTTGTAGTAAATGGAAAACATATAAAAAAAGTTACTCCATCCGTCCCAAAATATAAGTTCATTTTGACTTTTTTAATTGAACTTTAACCTTAAATATTTTTTGTTGCATTATATAATATTTGATGCAAAATATATAGATGAATAGTGTTTTATATGTATTTTCATTTGGTATAATTTTCATCAAGTAATATATAATATAAACAAAAATATTTAAGGTCAAAGTTTGATACAAAACGTCAAACTGGACTTATATTTTGGGACGCATGTAGTACTATTTAGCGGATGGAACGTATCCTCAATGGTCTACATCTACCAAAATGTTTCCATTGCAATGAATGAAAAAACAATGACGTTTAAAATAGTTCAAGAAAATGCAAAAAAAAAAAAGATATTGAACAAGTTTTCGGAGTATTATAAGGTCATCGGGGAATTTTACAACAACCCGCACGTGCTTATCTAACCAATACAAAGAATCATGTATTGTTACATCATATTGAAAGACCAAGAATTAGCGATTAGTGAGTTTAATGAATTGTCCGTTTCTCCAATCGAATTTGCAACGTACATGGATCAAAAGATGCGACATAGCTCGAAGGAAAAACAAAGAACTTCGAGATAGGAGAGTGCACATCGACCTCTGATAACATATTGTCAAGCATCTATGGAACCTTAATCACTAAATTGTTTTTTTTTTTCTTTTTTTTTTCTTTTTTTTATGCATATTTTTAATGTATCGTTATTTTAATTTAATGAAATATGTTGTTTTATTTGAATAGATGAAAAAAATGATACAAACTGTGAGGTCTAGGAGTGTCTTATAACTTGAATTATGAAGATACTCTTTTTTTTTTATTAAACTAGTTATAATACCTGTGTACGCACAGGGTTTTTAAAATTTCGTTTTAATTATGTATTATTATCGATTAAGAAATGAACCACTTAATACGTTTCAAATGATTTTACTTGGTGGACTAAAAATATATGTATATGTTATAATATACCTATTATTTTAGGAGAATGCTTTTGGATTAAAAAATATATTTTATTATTCAAGTAAAATCACATGATAATACTTGACTTGCATGAGATGTTAGTGATATATGCTTTTAGTTTTGCAAACCCGTGCTATCGATTTACGATGTGTTTTGTAATTGTGCTATTCCTTTTACTTATATTTTTGTTAAAATGTGTAGCATATTTATATAGCTTTGAAGATTGATTCATTTCCTTAATTATGAATAACCATCACATCATTTTTATTAATGTACCTTTTTGTTTGGAAAGTTGTATTTTCATAAGTTTGTGTTATTTACTTCTCATGTTTGATCATAAAATTACCAAATTAACATAGATGCTTACACTATAGCTTCTTTATTACATAAAGAGAAACGAAAAAATATGTAATGGGTAGAACTCAAATTTAATCTTACGTTTATGTATAATGTATAAGAATAATTTTTCTCTAAGCCCGAACTATATAAGGAAATTATTATTACTTGTATAAGTAAATTATAAATGCATGAAAAAATGACAAAAATTATATTCGCAAGTCTTTTAGGATTGTTTGAATCCTTACCGACTTTTCACTTTAATGCAACTTTATTAACAATTGGTCTAAATCATCAAGGTAAAAGACACCCATATTTTAGACCGTTGGTTGACACTTATAGTGTTATCACTGATAGCAAACACCTGCTAAGTTTCATTAACTCATTTAAAGACAAATTACACTCCGAAAAGAATTCCTACTATAAAATTCCCTATATTGGCACTAAAACACATCTTTGGTACATTAAAATACATTCATGTATTATCTAAATCAGCAACTCAACTAAATTATACATTCATAACTTGAGCAGGCATAGAAAATCATTCCACGACAATCAAGTGTTGATACATAATCCTCCTCTAAAAAACGCACACAACAAATTGCATTACACTTTAGTTTGTGCGATAAGATAATAAAACTGCAAAAACCACTAATGTGTTGCATTATAGCGAGGATAACAACAAAGTTAGTCATAACTTCAAATAAGAAAACTTCATATTAGAATTAAAGGGGTGTTTAGTTATGCTTATTAAAGGTGCTTATTGGCTTATTCAATTACCATAATACAATAAGTGTATGATAAAGCTATAAGCTTTTTTTAGAAGCCTAGTGAAAAGCCCTTGAACTCACAACTAATTCTATTATAGCTTAGCGTGTTTATAGTAAAAACACAAATATCAAGTGTAGAAGTTTTCAACAAAACATAAAAAAGAGTTACAAAAAGTTGGTGTGTATAACAAAAAAGTTAAACCATAAAAAAAATTACTAAATACTATCAGCTAGATAAGGCATAAGCCAAAGTTCTGTTGAGGTTTTTTTCGGATTCTATTCAGAAGCAAAAAGAGATTTACACATAAATCATAAGTATAGAATAATGGTTGTATCTCACATCTGTGATTACCAACTCAATAACATTATCGCAGTATAGTAACGTAATAACCTGATTAAAACTATATATTCTTGCTGAATAATTCTCATGTACATACTTTTAATTCGTTTATAACAGCCAACTATTTTTTTTTTTTTTTTTTTTTTTTTTTTTTTTTTTTTTTTTAATAAAACATCACAGCAATGAATAAAGTTAAGGAAAACACCAACGTTTTTTTTTTTTTTTTTTTTTTTTTTTTTTTTTAGGAGGTGATTGTTATCAAATAAGAATTGTGATGCGTGCATTTTTTTAATATAATTTAAGGAAAACACCTTCTATATTAAACAATGACTATCTAACCCAAGTGTTTGTTTGTTTTTTTTAATAATTAGCTTTGTATAACGTTTTTAACTGACAGGCATGTTGAGGTTGAGGTTGATTTTGTTGTTACTTTAACTATTGATATCATGTTCTATAAAATGTGTGAATTTAGTAGCACATAATGAGCGTTGATGAAATTAAAATATGCTCTGTAAAGTTTTTAAAATGTTTTTATGGATATCTATATACAAATTTTAAATAACAATTTCATGAGTCGTTGTTATAAGTAGAATCGTGTATATTTATTTTCATATCACAGTATTGTGCTTACCATTTGATATTTATATTCCCGTTACAAATAATTTAGTCGTATTTCAAACCCGTGTACGTATAAATTAAACTTTTAAATAATAACATGAGTCTTTATTTAAAAAAATATTCTAATGGATGAAAGTTTAAAACTAACATTAGTTTAAAAAATATTTAACGTATATTAAAACTAATTCGCATATTTACCAAATGAGTTCTTATTTAAAAATAATATTCTAATGGATGAAAGTTTAAAACTAACATTAGTTTAAAAAAATATTTAACGCATATTAAAACTAATTCGCATATTTACCAAATTTTGTAATTTTAATGGATGAAAGTCTCATGTAATTTTAAACAAAGTTACTATTATAAAGTATAGGGGTATAAAGTGTAAGGGGTTATTTGTGTTTTTTATAAAGTTGTTAAAAAACATGAAAATTTGTAATTTTACACTTTACTATATATAAATTATTTAAAATTCAATCACTAAAGTTTTATTAATTACTTCATCTTTTTTTAAGTTTTTGTTTTCATAAATTTGACACCTATATTTTTATGCATTTTTTTTAACCAAATTTCTCCACCAAATTTATTAAGTTTGACAAAAATCAATTTAATTTTGACTTTTTATTGACCAATCATGTTGCTCGATTTCGCCTACGTGGCAAAATTGAGCTCTGCTATTCGCCTAATTTTTTTTTCAATGAGAAGAGATTTTCAAAAACACTCCGAAATTATATAATTCTTTTATTATATAAAAGATTATAAAGGCTGGTTATAAGAAAAAAGCTGTAAGTGAAAGCAAAAATAACTATACACGATGCTATACCTTAGAGAGAAAAGTTCAATGCAGAACATATTTTATCTAAAGATCAAATCGGTTGATCTCAACCACTAATCCAACTTCAATCAAATGGTTTAGATTAATTATCATTTTAAAATAGTTAATTAATAAAGGTTATATTTGTAATTACACACTCAGAAATTATCCACCCCGTAGGGGTCAGTTAGCTCTCTTTCATTTTTTTTATTTCTTCATTTCATAATTTCTCTCTCACCAACCTCTTTCCCCATTCCCCCAAATCATTCCCTAATAACTTTCTATCAAATCGAATGCAAAATCAACCAAATCGATTGTAAATAATGGACATATGACATGAAGTAACACTATCTCAAGTTGAATCGTTGCCTGAATCATCTTTGGTTCAACTCGCTGATCAAAATGAGCATGATATTGGTAAATTCTTTTTTAATATAATTCGATTTATTGTTCATATTATTGATTAATTGTGATTTTGTATAACTGAAATTTGTATATGTGACAAACTTAAGCTTTTAGGTACTCTGAAATTAGAAAAAAAATTGAGGATTGTATGTGAATCTGGTGTACTATAGTTGTGTTGTGGGTTTGTTGAGTTGATTTGGCTATGGGAAATGTAACGATTTGATGATATTTATTTGTTTTAATGTTTGTTAAATCTGGTGAAGTGTAGTTGTTTTGTTGATTAGTTGAGTTTATTTGGAATTAGGAATTACGTGATGCGTTGTTGACTTATCGATGTAATAAGCTTAAGGTTTAGATGCTTCGGAGATCAGCCAAACTAGTTACCTAGTTTATAAACTAGTAGAGCTCTCTCTTATTGGAGTTATGTTGTTTTATTGTGCTGAGTTTAATGTGAATTTGGTGATTGAGTTGATTTGGCTTTATGAATACCGTAACCGTTTGTAGTTATGCATACTTATGTAATAAACATAAGTAGAAAAGCAATAAGAGAAAAAAATAAGCAATCCCAAAAACCCTCTAGATAAAACTAGTGCTTTAGATATTGTTTTGATAAGCTTGTTAAAGTTGAAATTATTGTTTTTGAATATGTAGAGTGTATGGTCATTTATGATTATATGAAGGTATAATATAAGTAGCTTTACTTGCCTCTTTGGTAATGTTAGTAGCAATTTGATTGAAACCACGTATCTGACCATCAATTTTTTGGATAATCAAGTAGAATCAGGTTATTCCAATGTTAGAAACTAATTATTGCGAGTTTAGTATGAGTTTCAAACCATAGACGGAACTTGAACCATTTTGGTGAGGGGGCCGAAATGTTCATAATCAATTTGTAAAAGGGCCAAACTACTAAAACAAAAGCTTAGCACTAAACTTCTTAAACAAAATACATTAAGGACAAAATTTTTGGAGGGGCCATGGCCCTCCCTAGCCCTCAAGAAGGTCCGTCTATGTTTCAAACACATCCCATGATCCCAACACCCGCTTTAGCTAGCTGGTTTTTAATTAATGTACGAATAACCTGAAGGGTTTATAAAATTTATGTGTATTAACGGTGATCAGGCAAAATAATCTGGTAAGAGTATAGAAAGTGAGGTCCTAGCAAGTTCTAGCATGTTTCTTAATAAAGCTCAGGTCTGCTGAAATCCTGTTTAGTACCTTTATTTGTACATGTAGAAATATCTTTTCATATTATATTTGCATGTTTAATTCAATATGTGCACTCATGTGTTGTTATCATCGTTTGTAGTTTACTGGCATTAGGCTATAGTAAAAAATTTGGCTGGTTCAAGTCTCATAGTCTCATCGTAGATGTAAATTATAGCTTGAATTGTGTAATTTGAGAAAAGCTTGGTAGTGTTAGAACTTAAAGACAACCAATTCGTTTGGATCTCTATAGAAATGTACCATTTTCATTCTTTTTTGAAATTCAAGAATTTATTTTATTTTGTATATGAATCCATTATTGAGATATTTGTTTGGTTCTGAGATAGAACTTGGGACCATTTTCTGGATTAAATCTATCTTAAGGAGTGTTTTGGAAGTACCTTTGTAAAAATAGTTCTTGCGATATGAAGAATCAGTACCAGAAAATAAATTATAAGGTGCTTAAGGTTAAGGAATTTCACATTTAACTTTCTTCAGCAATTAGCTTCTCACATTTAATCTTTTTGAGTAGGCATAGTTAGAATCAGAGTAAATTGTTGAAAGACCAAACGAATTGTTGAAACTAGTTAGCTTATATGCACATTCAAGTACCATCTTAGTTCTTGGTTATAGATTTATGGTCTAGAAGATTTCATTTCTAGTAGTATAAGTTGGTAACTGTTCTTTAGAGATGGATTGTAAAGTGAACTACAAAGATTTCATTTGAGGTTATTTAAATATGAAATTATGGTTTGCTGATAATCATGGAATGGATCATTGAAGGATGAGGTAGTTGCTGATGTTGACTCAAGGATTTCTGCCTGGATATTATTGATGAAGTAGTTTATTATGATAGCTACTTGTTTTATAGTACTTCACGTTCTAGAAGGCGAGAAGAGTTGTAAAGCTTGTTATTTGATGTAGGTTGGCACTCTTTTGGAACTCGCGATATAGATGAACCAGAGTCCCCTCTACCCATCGAGTAAGTGATTTCATTTTTTTCACTTCAATATATGTTAGTTTTAATCATTCTCACTCAACTGTTAGCTACTTGAATTTGAAGTCTACATCCGATACAAACATTACATACTGTAAATAAATACAAGCTAAGCCACCTGTGAATAAAAAATGAAGGCAATAAACCTTTGACTTTTGACTATGCTATATATGGTAGGTTTGGTTGGATGTTGTCTTATTTGGTATTATCAAATGATTATACTTGTCATTAAGCAGTTTTGTTAAATTAAGTATAATTACAAGTGATTTATTTAGAATCACATGTGATTTTCTTAACTAGCCTCATGTGTTTTTGAACAAATCACATGTGATTTGTTCTGAATCACATGTGATTTTGTAGTATAAATATGAGTAATGACTTAAAATCACATGTTACTAACTACAAGTCTTGCTGAAGGCTGAGTCTAAGATTACAAGTCTTGTTGAAGAAAAGCCTAAGCTGAAGAGATAAAGGAAGTTGTTAGATTTCGATGAAGATTCTGAAAGTGATGAGCGTATGAAGGTGTCAAAGAAATTCAAGGGGAAGATGATTAAAGGGTTTTCTAAAAAATATTATTTAAAACATGTCCATTGTAGAATAATTGTTTGCAAGTAGGCTATGTTTTTATGTTTCGTGAATTCAACATTTTAAGTTTTCCTTTTCAATAATAAACTGTGTGTATTTACTTAATAAAAATGTTTTGTTAGATTTGTAAAGTAACATAAAACGAAATTCATTTCAAAAAGTGTTTAAACATATGTAACCGATAGTCGATAGTGGTAGCCTGGACAAGTTATACATGTGATTTTGAGATGAATCACATGTGATTTTTATATGAATCACAAGTGATTTTTAGATGAATCACAAGTGATTTTATTCACTGTAATACCAAATATGTTAGAACATCAAACAAAATAATATTCAAGTAAAATTTCATATATTCGAATTAAAATACATATAACACTTTTGCAGAAGTTCAAAACAAAAATGAAAAAACAAATATTAAAAAAAAACTATGAAATTCAAGAAACATTAGCCACTTTCTTTAGCTATTTTCAATTCGATTCAATGGGCATGTTGTCTTTGTGTGCTTGTTAATCTTCTCTCTACAGTATCCACAGAATATGTGGGTTCTAGAAATCCGAACTCAAAAAAATGATTGCAAGTACATTCCACTGATCCGTCTTCAAGAGAACGTAGAACCTTATTACAAAAAAAAAAAAAAAAAAAAAAAAAAAAAAAAAAAAAAAAAAAAAAAAATTGTTAAATATAATAACCGATAGTCATAGCCCAGACAAGTTATATATCTAGATCACATATGAATCATGAGAAAAACATATGTGATTTTCACATGAATCACATGTGATTTTGATAAAAAAAAAAAAATCACATGAGTTTTTTTACACGAATCAGATGTGATTTTGACATTAATCACATGTGATTTTGAGATTAATCACAAGTGATTTTATTCAGGGTGATAAAGCATCAAACACGAGTCGCGGTTTATCAAACACCAAAAGTTCACGCAGAACAGAATCCTAGTTACATGAAATGGCATATAACAAAAAATTCAGTCAAACAAACATACTTATTTATAGCATTTAACCCATATTCACCAAACTTAGCTAGCACATACTATTTATATTCGACACAAATAAATAAAACTTCACTGTCAAGTCGATTTAGCATATACTACAATTCAGAATTTCTATGAAACAATCTTAGCAACTTTACTATAACTTAGCGACTTAGAAACTTTACTATAACTTAAACCTAACACAACTTGTCTTCACGTCATTTTCACCCTACCAAAACAAGTAATCAACCAAATTACATCAACAAAACATCCACTAAAATAAACTCAAAAATCAACATTCCGAGTCTGTAATGCCCCGTAGTGCATAATACTAACGTCCTCAATTTCAACAAACAAACACCATCTGCATACAAAACTTATGTGACCAGTAGATTCAGCAAAGTAACCACTCAGACTCGTATATCTTAACCTTAACTCGACACTCTTCACATCATTTATAACATCAACAAAGCAAGCTATCAACCGATTCACACTTAAAATGAACACTAATAACTAAGCAACATTGTGTGTCAGTTATACGTCATAGCTCATACTACTAATGTTAACTAAAGTGACTAATAGATTTGACAACTTAACCACTTACTACATTCACAACTAAAGCAGAATCACAAATGATTTTACCTACAATTTAAAATAATAAAGAGTAAATCACATGTGATTTACATTTTTTCTTTACAAAACACAATAAAGCATAATCACATGTAATTTACTTAATTTATAGATAAAAAAAAATCACATGCGATTCTGTTTAGATCTATAAAGAAGTAAATCACACGTGATTTATATTTTTCGATAACGAACTCAACAAAATAGAATCACATGTGATTTTACCTGCAATTTCATGTACATCATCTTCTAGATCTGCATTTTCTGGTTCATCATCTTCCGGTTCAATAACCTCCATTTCTTTTAAGTTTTTTTAAATTAACTGATTATTAACCATTTAAAGACCAACAACGTACGGCAGATCGACGACGGCCGTCAGGTCGACGGTGGTGGATCGACGGCGGTGGATTGAAGACGATGAATCGATGGCGCTGGATCGATGGTGAATGATCGTCGACAGATAATGAGATTCGACCGTGATAATACATAAGGATTCTGGTGGTTTGTTTGTGATGAGAGAGAAAGTTGGATGTGTGTGTTTTGTATAAGAGAGAAAGTGACTAATTAAATGAGAAGAAATTAAGATATTTTTGCTTTTATTAAAGGAGAGAAATGACATTTTTGCCCTTCTTTGTTATTTTCTTTTTTCATCTCTGCCATTGGATGAAAGAATAATGGATGGCTAGGATCTACTGAATTGTTCTTTAGATAATACATGTTTGTTGGGGATCTCACCTGATAGCTTAGAAGACACGTTGTACTCATTTGGCCGATCGAACATTCAACAAATGAAGCAATAAACTATTAGTATATTCTTATGTTGATGCTTAAAATGGATTGACATTATTTTAAATTAGAATAGTTTTATTTATTCTTGGACTTGTTAAAATGGATTGACATTATTTTAAATTAGAATAGTTTTATTCAAATTAGTTTCGGTCTGATAACTTTTCTTATTTTTACTTGGATTTTTGCTTTCTTCTTGCTTATTCCAGAAGTTGTCTAATAGCGATTAGAATGAAGTTATGCTTTAACGTCGAGTGCTAATTTGCTATTTGGCCCATCTAAAATTAAAATTCTAACTCCGTCACTGTTTATCGTAGTTGATAAAATGTAACTTTAACTCATTAAAAGTCTTGAAAACACACAATTTGGTTTATTGTAAACGAAATTTTAGATTTTATCAGTTGTTATTGCTTGAATACTATCTTGATGTCACTTAAAACTAATCAAATAATCGAATAGATTTTATACACCCTTCGACATGGTGCAGCAGATGGACATGTCATATATTCCCTCTTATCGCCGCACATAACAATTGTTTACGTTTGTCACTAGGATATGGTTTTACCACAACTAGAATGGTGGCGGCCGCCGCGTTGCGGGCGGGCCTATTTTTTTGCCGAAATTATGATAAGCCGAAATTAGGCTGAAAGTTCGTATCCTATAACAATTGAAAAGACCTTATACATCTTTATTAATTCATGAAATGTTAAGCATGCATACACTTTAATAGTGTAAATGTACTTGTCGAACGCGTTTATTACAAATGCTTTATATTGACAACAGTGAACATTAAAGTAACAAAGCAAGCCTGGCAATGGTTTTTTTTTCCCCAGCAAGTCTGGCAAACAAACCTGGTCTGTAGGACTCAGCTGTAACATTAGGTTCCTGCAACATGGTAGCGTTCTGCTCAGCCTGCAAAGAAGGATTCACATCATTAGCAAGTTCGGCTAATAAACTATCGTTGTTTTGTAGAGATATACTCGAATACAAATGTCGAATCATTTTACAAAAGATTCCATGCCAGTAAGAATGCAAATGAAGATCATATAACTTGAACATAGAAACTTTGATAATTAACATTGCTGGTCAATTAAAACTTCATGTCTTGTATAGACATTGCAAATCTTTATTCAAAAAAAATTTATCAAGTGCATGTGACTGTATATTGTTGAATACATTTAGAAGTGTGTTGACGTAATAACATGTAAAACCTGGAGAGAAAGGTTTGTAGGTCGACCCAACGTCAAACAGGCCGTTCTAAGCCATACCCAAAAACTGATCCATTTCAAGTTTCAACCCGAACTCCTTATGACACATTACCTTGGGTCAAATGGAAATATCACTGTTTTAAAATCTTGTTATATGGACTACTTATGAGCATATTAAGTAAAAAGAGAATAGCTTAAAAGAAATACCTACTTGAATTACCTTGTGTTGTTGAACGAAGCAGGCATCATTTTCATGTATACGACTGATCCCTTCTGATCATTATTGCATGACCTGGTGCAACTCCCTTCTGATTCTTCATTCATATCTATAATAACAACAGTCGTCAGTGTATTAGTATAAGTTAACTTGTAACTCATATGTCGTGTAACATTAGTATAAGTTAACTTGTCGATGAGTTAATGATAGGTATTATAACAGGTAACCAAAAACGTATAAGTTGTATGGGAATGACGATGCAACCGTTGGTAAAACCCTTAGAAAAGAAAAAATCTATAACCACTTGCCTTTAACAGGTGGCTGTGTACGGTTGCTCGAGACATGTGAACCGACTGGTATACCGCTACCCCGTATATTCACAGCTGGTATATCGTTTTCCTGTGCATTTACGCGTGTGGTTGCTACAGGTGTTACGCCTACAACACGAAAAACATTGGCCATTCAGCATTAACTACTTTAAAATAAATGCACATGTAAAGGAAACAAACCAAAACGTTTCTGCACATATAACTCACAGACATTAATTAGGCATAACCATTGATTCACCTGCAAGTATTACCTCTGTATAGTCATTATCCGAATCCAAAATGTCGAGCCTATTATTCTGACATACATTTACACCTGTGAAATCATGACCAAGGTTTCAACTCCAATTTCTTCACATCATGGACCAAGAATCTGTTACATGCATAAGTGGGTCATCTTCGCAAACATACCGAATAATTAAATAATCGCTTCTGAAATCCCAATTCAAAATACCCCTAATTTCTGCACCATGCGCAATTGCAGCAGCAACTGAATCAGTAGCATAATGAGCAGATATATACAGGGAAGACCATTTTTTAGGCCTATGAGCTTATCAAGTTGAGGAAATGATTTTGTCATAAGCGGATCTTGATAAGTTCATAAGCTGAAAAAAGTGGCCTTTTGATACTTTTCAAGTATACATATGCTCGTAAGCCCGGTAAACAGACTAAAATAAACACTCTCTTAAATAAAAAAGCGATCCGAATTTGTAAAACCAAATTTGCCAAAACATAACGTCACCTATTGTTTAATAGATTTCGTGATAGCGCGCAATCGTCTCCTACGCAAGATAAGCAAATTCGCCAAACATTTATACAACTGATTACCATATTTCATTATAGCAAATCAGATGCAATGCAATTTTATATACGACTTTTTCTCCAGATTTTAAAGAGCATTAGTACTTGTAATAGGAGATATGAAACAGTCAACTGGATAGAAGAGTTTTAATTAAATTGCTATTTTTTTAGGCATTCCATAATGTTGACTTAGAGGTTGTTTGGCTACGCCTATGAGTAAAGCAGATTAACCCAAAATAAAATAAGTCCAATAATATTTGTTTACTACTCCATCCATTCCAAATTTCCTCACACAATTTGGTTTTCATTTTTCAATAATGGATGTTTCAAACCCGTTTATGAGAAAATAAGTTGACGTATAGATAAAAAGCACATACCTATGAAAAGGGTTCTTTTCGGCTTGTTTTTTGTACTTCTTCCAAAGCCTAGAGTCAAAAGTAACATAAGCGCCAACATACACAGTTTTAATGAGAAGACGTTAGGAAAAAAGTCCATGGAATTCAACCTTTGGTAGTCCAAAATGTGTTGAAGAAGAACGATCTCGTATCAATGTATCCTGAAAAAAACACGAAAATGGTAAGACTAAAAGTAAAAAAAAATTATAAAGCGAGTGTGCACATTTGTGGAGAGATGCGGGGGTATGTGATTACCATTATAAGGAGATCACAATCTTATAAAAGGGGATTAGACTCCTCAAGTATGTCACTAACATCACTGCAAAAAAACAGCCAAAATAATAGTAAAAGGATCTTCTTCAAAAAAATTAGTGTAGTAAGCCGTGCGTGTTTATGGAGCGCTGGTGTGTTTTTTTTACCTGATGTAACAAATGTTTCCAAAGCGGAAGCCCAAGGAACGATAATCACGGGCAATCCTAAGACACAACACAAACGATGTAATGTTCAGTCCGTCAGTGACCAAATTATGTATCGAGCGAGAGCATCTTGCTAGTTGAAACTTTCGCACGTTATGTTATGCACATATAAAAATCATTCCAAGAATAATACGAATTTATAGTACGAACTACGTTGAAAAGGTGTTCAAGGCTATAAAAAAAGTGAAGCTGAACCTTAAGGTCATGTACAATGAATGACTTTTCCTGCAACAACAATATAATTAAATGACTTCGCGCTGACGTGGTTACATATACCAAGTTGTATTGCTGCTAACTCATCGCTTATTCTGGTGGGGATTATTCCAGGCGAATCTAACAGTGCTAACAACCTACGAATTAGAGGCCACACCAATACAAAGACAACAACCATGATTCTAATAAAGTCTGATGATTGCTCAGGAAAATAAGTTGTGAAATAGTTGGTTACACAAAAAAGATACTGGAAAGAATTTGGGTATTTCGTTTGCGACTTTCATGTTTCAAATAAAGTTATTTCCAATAATGTGCATATACGAAACAACTTTAATGTATAGGAATTTGTCACCTCAGGATCATCGGCTGAAACACTTGAACTCGTATCAATCACTTTAGTTTTCGATTCACCCTTACCCTACAAAGAAAAGGTATCAGAAATGTCAAAATGGGCCGGCTAATATTTGGGTATTGTATGGATTTTGACTTTTTTTTACTAAGAACCTAAGAACCCAAAGAATGAATAACTGCTGGCAACAATTTCTTGTTCTGAATAATTTTAAAAGCTGCAAAATACAACAAATTTATATCAAATATTTAGTCTTATTTAAAATTCATAACAACATACAAATTAAACAAACCCCACTTCCAAAAGACGTAAACTTTCACAAATTTATCTATAATTAAAAGTCTCAATCTTTGAATACATACCTTTTTTTGATTTCCCCAAATTGAAACCCTAACTGTTCCTTTTTTATTAAAGTCCGGCCAAAATTGAAACCCTTGTTCTTGTGTTTTGATTAACTTCAACCGAACATGAACCAAGCATAACCGGCAACGAAAAACAACAAACATCGCATCTGAATTGCAGGTGTGCGTTGATGGTAACTTGTGGAGATCGTCACACACCCAACACCTCCCCTTCCTTCACATGGACCATCTTTTTTTCGTTTGTTACCGGAGCAGCTCTGAGGATGGAAGGTTTTTTTGTTTTTTGTTTTTTCTTTTAATCACAATGGGAAGATGACGCTATGGTGTTCTAGGTTCTTCTTCATCATATACTCAGTTGAGTGGACAAAACTGGGAGCAAAATGGACTAAAGTCACCGGGCCAAAGGAGCCAAAAAAAATGGCGGGAAACCCAGACGCAAAAACGGCATCGTATCGCATGTGATTTAATAATATGTATAATGAAATACTCCGTAATTGCCATGGTCATTAACAGTGACGCTATTTTAGTATTGTCAAGTTAGTAAAAAGATTTACATAATTCAATTATAAAGGTCACATATCAAGGAGTATTATTACACGAAATTATAAGCTATTTATCAAATTTTTAAAAAAGATAATCATTTTTAAATGTCCGGTTTTTAAGCCGGACTGGACCGAACCAGACCAAGACCGAAATTATGAAAAATCCTAGACCGAGACTGGACCGAATGTGGTCGGTCCGGTCTCAGTCCTGGTCGGTTTTGTCGATCGGTCCGGTCCATCCGGTCCGTTTGCTCACCCTTATATTCAACTAACCAATTTATTCTTTCATATGTACTCAACTTTTTTTTTTCCTATCATATGTGCTCAACTTTTAAAACCACCTTTTGTATGTATCATTAAATTCGCAATACATTTCGTAATAAATCCGTAATACAAAATTAAGGTAGTACGCACAATAGATAAAAGAAATAAGGAATTGCAAATATATCTCTCTATAGGTGAACTAGCTTATAGACCCGTGGTAACCCACAGGTTTTTAGATGAGATCGTGCACAAAAAAAAAATAGTGTGTGTAAACAAAGTAAGGAAAAACCACAAAGTAAACAGGATGAATCATTTATTTGAAATGAATATCAACTAATAAGTCAATGATAGTATAGAGTACAATGCTTGTAACTAAGAATGTAATAAACGGCAAATTACCCGTGCTCCAATCTTGATGAGCCTTGGTAAGGCAATGAGCATTTGTTGATAACCTAATAACTATAAGAAGAGTAAAACATTTTGTGTGATTGATAATATATGTAAAATCATGAAAACGACATAAATCACATCATATTCCAATTGATACATACCTCTCGATACGTGATCATAGACCGTAAAGAACCTCTTTGTAGACTACATTTGTAGTAGTGCCTCTGAATACCATCCGCATCAGAAGCAAACATGTTTTTCTCGACGTTACTCAGTCACAATCCTGTATGAAGTAAGTTATATATGAACATTAGCATATATATTCAAATAATAGTTATAAAAAATAGTAAATAGTGTAGGAGATTTGTAGTGTAACATGCATATCAGGAACAGTACACACATTTACTAAGAAGTGCCTTTTAAAAAAATGGTGTTTTAACATCATCAATCAATTTCCAAATTAGAATTATTTAGCATTGCTGGTATGCAAAGGTTTTTTCAAAAAACACATCAAACAACTCTATACCAACACAATAGTAATCACTAAAATCGTAAGGTTGTTTAATCTACCTAACATAACGGATATAAAAGCGCATTAGCTCAGTGCCCCAACTACTAATTTTCTAATCAAAATAAACACAACACCATTCTGAAAGGTATAAAAACACTACACTTTATACCAACGACAAAATCAAATACTTCTTAGGTTAAGGCTTTTCTATCAAAGAGAAAACCGCATAGCAACATCAACTTACCTATTAACAATTAATAAAGATACATACATTTACACAAATAATATACAAGTATCAGTTTAGAACATCTTTTCCAGAGCTTATATTTTTAAATGAAATCTTGGAAACTTGAATCTAGTTTTCAATAATCTTCTTCAAACTCTTACTGTGAGAGAATCAATGCCACCAAAGATCTTGTTAACTTTCTTTGTTATCTATTTCTTCAAACTCTATTGGAATTCTTTGTAATAAATGATAGTTCCAAACAGTGTATAGACTCTTTGTGTGTGTTTTGTTTTCCTCATGCAGGTTTTACCAGGTTTTCCTCTTTGCCTGCATGATTGCCTTATTTCTCATTTAACGGTCACGCTCTGCCTTTGACCTTACACGGTTTCCATCAATATATCGTCTATAATTTTCCTACATTAACCAATAAAGATAATATTATTGATTATATATAAAAATTGTGAAGCAAATCTTTTCATTAACGATTTTTTCTTTGGTGCAAAAGTAGCATACCTGATAAGTTTCCATTATGACTTCAATCTAATAACATCCTCCATGTCTTCTTGTTCTACAGTTCTACCTAGTCAACCTTAGCATAGTCTATGTCAACAAATATTAAGCTTCTCTCTCAATGCATACAACGGGGGAGGAAGTGTCATTTTTGCATTCTTTAATTCATTGTTTCAATTAAAAACAGTTTTGCAGTTGAAGTTATTTTTTGGCTCGTATAACAGTTTCTTATTTGATAACATTTTTGAAGTGTTTCCAACAGTTTAGTCTTTACCTGCCTATACATCTAAGGTTCAGCAGTTTGATACCAGTCAAACCTCGAAGGACCAATTAAAAAATGCATAATCAAAAATAATGTAACTGATATGAAAGATTAGTAGTGTTCGACTAATACTGATTATTCAAGAAAGTAAGAGATAAGATATTCTAAACTGATACTTATATACTATTTGTGTAAATGTTAATAGTGTTCGACTACTAATACAGAATCAAAAATAGCATACTTTTAGACTTACCCGTACCTATTTTTCTAATCATTCTTGTCATAGTTATCAAGCTCTTGCATAGTTCAGTTCGTATAGATTTTTGATTATCTAAACTGTAGATCTTGAGTGCATATACAACACCTCATATTCACAATAACATACATGCCTAACACCATTATCAGCATATACTATTATTATAACTTAAAAAATCGGTCAATTTGTCGAATATCTAAAGTAACTATGTTTAAAATAAGTAAAGTTGACAAAAAAACCTAAGGAACTGATAAATGGTATACCTAAACATCTAAGATAAAAATAATAGATTGTTTTCAAATCACAGCAGGCCAACAATGTAACAAAATGTCACACATGTCATCGAATCTATGAGATGCAAAATCAAAAATCCCTATAAAACTTAAAACTTAAGCAGGCATACCCAAAAATCCCTATACAGGTGCAATTTTGCAGCATTGCGGATGACTTAAACAACCATTAAACTTCAGTTTTTAAGCAAATCTAAACACCCCTTAAAACCCAATCTCCCCTTTAAAACTGATGTTTGTAATCAGCCCCAAACATCCTTTAATTTTATGTGTTTTGGGTTAGAATAAGTAGATAAAAAGATATTAAGGTGGGTCATTTGCATATATTCGAAGGTCCTGGGTTAGATATTAGCGTCTGAATTTATTAAAATTTAATACAAAATAAGCATTTTGAAACCTGCGCATTGAATATGCGTAGTTTGCCAGCAGATACTCAGAAGCTATTTAGAATAGCCAAACACTCCAAACAATTTATTTGCTTACTTTTAAGCAAATGAGCAGAATAAATAAGCAATACCGTAGGCACTCTTAATTGTACTTTTAAGCGGAAAGTGTAAGGAATTAAATATTCCACATTATCATCCTTCACTTTAGTACATTTTCTGTTGTATGATGCTTTTATTAAGTTCTCATGGTTGCAGAGTTGTTGCTTGTTAGGTGAAGCAGTTATCAAAAATAATGCAAGTTAAAAGACTTGAAACGGATTTTATACCAACCCGTTATCGTATTGACCCGTTAACTAATTTCTCATGGTTGTAGAGTTCTCATGGTACAGGTCGGGTTGACTTAGGTTGTGTCTTATATGATAAACTATTTTATATCAACCCGTTAGCATATTGACCCGTTAACTAATTTCCACCCACCCCAACTATAATTGATACATATAACGTGATAAACTATTTTAGGCAGAAATTTTTTGACCCGGCCTGTACCAAAGTCACTTGTTATGTCAACCCATTTATTAGTTAACATCATATACCTAAGCAAATTTATGCAAATAAAATATAATTAACATATTTTTTTACCTTAAAAATAAAAGTTTCAGCATGTCCCTTTCCCAGCACATCCTATACTTATTTGCAGCAGAAAAATATTTTTCCAAAATACTTTTCTTAGCCCTTAACCAGATTTCCTTCATGCACAAAGACAAAAAAAAAACAAATAGTAAGTAAATCAATTTATACGTACTACCAGGACACTTTCCCTTTCCACATTTCATTGAAAAGTTAAGTAAATATGATATGGGTTAGATTGGGGAAGTCGAGTACCAAATCATAGCGGTTAGAGCTATATTGGTCATATTATTACTTACATCAAGAGCAATGTTCAAAAACCATGAGTGAATTGGCAATGTTGTATCTCCATTATGAGCTCGTAAAACGTTCGATTTCTCAGCCTTCCTAATTTTAGTTGGAGTATTGGGTTACAGTGCTAAAGGAGCTAGTAAACAATATATGGTATTGTAATGTTGTGTAGAGACTATTTTGTACCTGGCTACCTGCTCAACATCTAGTAGCTCAACAATGTTTTTGGTCAGCTGCTTATTCAGAAAATCATCTCTAGTTGAGTATTTGGACTGAGTTGTGCTTAAAGCCGTTTACCAAGGCCATTCGCACAATCGCCTTCATTTTAGTGTTCTGCAACAAAAAATTTATAACTAAGAAATCCATATGTAACAAAAGATTAATTTCTAACTAATAACTAACATTTAATGTCAACTTTGGTATAGATTAGTACTTACATGTTCTTCCATAATAATCAACTACATATTTTTGATCTGTGGTTTGCCATAAAGTTCCTGCATCCAACTTCTAACAATTCATATGCGCAATTTTACGTTGTCTTTCACTGTAGACAAATGATTTCAGAAAAGTCAAAGCGAATCATTTCAGAAAAGTCAAAGCAAATTTTTGTTTACAATAATAAATTGATATTTATGATTTATGATAAAAACTAATATTGTAATTCGCAACAAATAGGGATTGAAAAAACAATACAGATTTACTGCGCTAACATTATAATTGATCCGAGCATAACAAAAATCTTAAAAAAATATAACTTACAAATTCTGTATAGTATGTTTTTGAGATCTATACCAAAAACAAAGATCCATTCAAATGATATCTTTAACAAAGATCAAACAAATCGACAGCTCACAAATACCTCATATGTTATTTTGGGGTAATTATTTGAATCGTATAAAGGAAGTTTCAATCAAGTTGAAAAACACATGAATCATATTTTGGGGTGATTATTTGATGGACGAATTCAAACCGTAAGGTTTCAAATACTAAGATAGTGCAGTATTGTTAATGTATCCAAAACACCATAGAAGCAAACTCACCGGAATATAATGGACTTTAATAGTGTAAGAGCTATTACAACCCTTGATTCACGTCCATGATTTCGCATATGCAGCTTGTATACATAAACCTGGTGATAATATTTCAACCATGTAATAGATATGTTTTCGGGCTCTATATAGGTCTACCTTACAGGTATTTTCACATCCTATAAGCTATGTACCATAAAAAGTAGCAGTATCATTATCATTGAATGCAACACCAAAGTGTTAATAATAGATCAAATCTCTGAGTTAAAAAGTACGTTATCCAATTTTATCAAGCATAGATATCAAAAACACACCTCAATCTAAAACAAAAAACTTACCAATGTCAATTGAAAATTGTGAGTGTACGTCACATTTATATAGCATTTGTTTGATCCTGCATAATGATAGTCCATGTTGTATCATAAATGGCTCCATGAATATCAGGTCCCCGCTACATCATAAATGATATGTGTATATATACAGAGTAAAGTTCAGTTGTTAAGACCAACATGATATGGCGATTTTAGGAAATGTTTCATATTTACTGGTTCAAAACGGTTTAAAACTGAATCATTCTTTAAAGACGGTTTAAAAAGAACCAAACCAATAAAAAAACCATGGTTTACTACTATTATTAGAGATACTCACATGTAATATTCAAATAAGCAATCCCAGTAACCCATATACGAAGTTTCATAAGAAATCCACCATTGCCAAAACGTATTTAACCTGATATGACAATCCCAAACAACCCCTATATTCCTATAAAAAATAAGTTTGGATAATGATAAGCTTAATGGTGAAGATATCATACCTGGTACAAAAGAATATCAGAAGCCATCAATTTATATTGCTCCACGTTCCCATCCCCATCCCCATCCCCATCCTTCTTATTAGACTTAGGCCTCATGGCAACATACTACTGCTCAAACATGTACGATAACATACTATTGTTGAAACCATATGTGTGGCTAAAAACCTGCTGAAACCTATATCAATGGCTAAAAATCACAAAAGAATGCCAAAAATCCAATGATGTTTCTTAACAATTTATGTGATTACCTGTATAGACCATCTCCAACTAAAGCAATCCTTGCCTATGGGATCTTTTCCATGAAACTGCTCAAATAGCACATCAATGAACCTATTAGAAATCTGTATTATTTCTTTAAGGAAATATAAATGTCAAAACTAATACCGAGCTGCAACATGTACACCTTAACAAACAAAATCAAAATAGATGAATCGTCATTCAAACCGGACGTCCTAACAACAGCATTCAAACATCATAATCGTATATTCATTCACTAATTCTAAACACTACAATGACTTCTACTTTTACTTAAAACAACCGGATCATATTTATGACAAGAAATTTATTAAATTGAATAAACGCAAAATTAGAGTGACAACATAAAAAAAACACATCCAAATTGTTGTACTATGTGATTCTTATATAATCCCTAGATTGAACTTGAATATAAGTGATACTCACCGATTCTAAGGTTTGGACACCCAAAAACCCACTGGCATACAACATAATAGTCATAATAGAACTAATAAAAGGATGAAAAGTGTCCTTACTGACGAAAAAAACTCATGCCTTGTTTGACCATTTGAATACAGTTTCTCACCCTCATTTATTGTTCTTTAAAAGTTACCCATTTTGAGTTCTAACCTTGTTAATACAAATATCGCCTGAAAACGTTATTTATATTTTACGATCTTCGCTAAGTTTTGTTAACGACAAAATGTAAACTTTAGTTTCTAAGTAAAACATAATCTTAGTTTTAAAGACTTGCATAAACTAGACTTTTGCTACATTTTACATTCCATAAAACACAACACTTTTTATTTCTTAAAATAGAATTGTCACATCACATTTATGGCAAGTTTTGTCATTATACATTTATGGAAAGAAAATGTGTTTGACTTACTAAGTGGTTGCTTGCAAGTTTGGTGTTTGACTAGATGTAATGAGATGTGACATTGTTTGGTTTGCAAGGTGTAATGAGATGTGACTTTGTTTGGTTTGCAAGATTTATTGCAAAACCAACTGCAAGCCCGGCGGAACCCATCTGAGGGTTCCGCCTGATCCGCCAGACCTGCAGAAGGCTTTGCTATAAATACCAAGCCAAAAGTTGATTTTTGGCTTATCACTCTACATCATATTTTACACACACACATTCATTCTTTCATCTAACCCTTTAACATTTCATATGTGAAGTTTCTTTTTGTAGCAAAGAGATTCACGAGCTCATTAAAAGTAACAAGTTTTCAACACAACGTTGCAAGACTTGTTAGCTTAGCATTGTGTAGACTTGTGTAGTTTACACTTCATTTGATTGTGTATTTTCAGTAGTGATCGGTTAGTATTTTAGTCCTCAAAATACAAAGTGTATCGGGAGTAGTTGTACCATTGTAAAAGAACTAACGGGAGTGGTTGTACCCTTGGTAAAGAACTCGACATCTAGCTTAGTGTCGGTAAAAGTATAAGCGACGTGTAAGGTTTTCTCCACCGGTGAAAGGAGCTTGTTGACTAGTGAAAGAAACTCTCGAGTTGGATACTCGGGGCGTGGACGTAGGGCAAGGAAAAAGAGTCCTTGTAGCCGAACCACGATAAATACTCGTGTTGTGGTTTGATCGTTTCTTTCATTTACTTGCGTGTTATATATTGTGTTTGTGTATATATCTTTGATCAAACGAAAAGTTTCAAAGCCAACTAAACAAGTTAAAAAGATTTTTAACGGTAAACTATTCAACCCCCCTTCTAGTTTTCCACAATTGGCATCAAGAGCTACGTTACTCAAGCTTTTAAAATATATTGTGTTTTAAAACTTGAAACGATCCATGAATTTTGAAAATTACAAAGAAGGGCAATCTATGCAAAGACAACCACTCTTTGAAGCAAATGGTTTTATATATTGGAAAAACCGTTTTGAAACTTACGTGAAATCTAAAGATATAGATTTATGGTATATAATCATTGATGGTGATAACGTAGTTACTAACATTAAAGATGATGATCAAAAGAAATTAATTAGTAAAAATAATGAAGCTAAAATGATGTTTTACAACACTTTGCCTAAGAAAGAATATGAAAGAGTCTTTTTGTGTAAAACCGCCAAAGATATTTGGCAATCTTTAATTGTCACTCATCAAGGAAACTCACAAGTTAAAGATAACAAAATTGATCTTCTTGTTCAACAATATGAACAATCTGTTATTTCCGAAGATGAGATTATTGATAATGCTTTTGCTAGGTTTAACATTATTATTACTTCACTTAAAGCACTTGATGAATCTTTTTGTAGTAAGAAATTTGTCAGGAAATTTCTTAGAGCACTCCATCCGAAGTGGAGAGCAAAAGTGACAGCAATTGAAGAATCCAAAGATCTTTCAAGCATGTCACTTGATGAGCTAATTGGAAACCTCAAAGTTCATGAAATGGTAATGGAAAAAGATTCGGAACTAGTTAGAGGCAAGAAAGAAAAAGTTAAGTCCATTGCCTTGAAAGCTAGAGTCCAATCAAGTGATGATGAAGAATCTACTTCGGATAGTGATGATGAGGAATATGCTATGGCCGTTAGAGACTTCAAGAAGTTCTTTTGTAGAAGAGGAAAGTTTGTAAGGCAACCAAAATATGACAAGAAAACTTTCTGAAAAGATCGTGATGATAGGAAAGGAAAGGTTGAAAGAAAATAATATAGGTTTGGAGACACAAGTCATCTTGTAGGAGAATGTCCAAAACCACCCAAGAGCAAACCTCAACAAGCTTTTGTGGGTGGTGCTTGGAGTGACTATGAAGGAGATGACGATGAGCCAAAGAATGATGATATTGCTCTCATGGCTCACAACTCAAATGAGGTATTCTCCGACTCATCTTACTCCTCTATGGATGATGACACTTTACAAAAAGAATATAACAAACTTTGTAAATTGAGCTTAAAAATCATAAACAAAAATAAATTTTTGAAAACTAAAAAGGAGGTTTTAGAAAATGAAGTTTATGAGTTAAAAGAAAAAGCTAAGAGATTAGAAAAGAGTAAAGGTATTGACACATCTTGCAAATCATGTGAAGAGCTTAAACTAGAAGTTGAGAAACTCAAAATTACTCAAAATGATGTAATAAAACAAACCACAAAGTTTAAGAAGTTCAATAAGAGCATTTCTTGTGCGGATGAAATTATAAAACTTCAAAAGTCACCCTTTGATAAAATAGGACTAGGATTTACGAAAATAGAAACTTCAAAGGGTCAAACGAAACAAGAAAAGACTGCACAAGAAACAAACAAAATTGCTACAGCAGCCTGCGGATCAAACGGAACCCAATCCAGGGTTCCGCCCGTTGGACCCGAAGGTTCAGCCAGGCCTGCTGCAGCAGTAACTCCATCCACATCGGATCGTTCAAAATTTATTAAAGTTACGTATAAAAATGGAACAAAACCTGCTTTTAAAATCGGAGTAGGACTTAGTAAAAATGAATTTAGAGCTAAGACTACTCAACCAAGACCTAAGACTCCAATTTTCAAACGCCCCTTTCCAAAGAGCAACTTCAACGCTCAACCAAACTACCAACATGTTTGGAACCAAAACACTCCTAGACATTACCAAACTCCAAATTACATGTCATGAAACCCTTATGTTCTATTTTCATACTTGGAACAAGTTAATGGTATGCTTAACCAAAATGGACCCATGAGAAATTGGGGACCAAATGTTTGAGTGTTTTCATAAAATAGGTGTGCCTCAAAGTTTGTTTGGAACCGGATGAATGGATTAAAGATAGTGGTTGTTCAAGGCACATGATGGGTAACAAAAGCCTCTTCACTACTTATCACAAATGTGACGGAGGTAATGTTACGTTTGGTAGTAAAGCTAAGAGCAAAATCATCGGAAAAGGTACAATCTCTCATGACTCCCTTTTTATAGATGATGTAGCTCATGTTGATAACTTAGGTTTTAATCTCCTTAGTATTAGTAAACTTTGTCGTAATAAGTATAATGTCCTTTTTAGTGAAAACGGAAGTAAAATACTTAAAAATTGTATAACCATAGCCAAAGGTGTCCTTAAGAACAACGTATACGTCATGAAGATGGATCCAACATCTAGAGACAAACTTTGTCTTACCTCATTAGATGAATCTTCAACTTTATGGCATAGACGTTTAGGACACGCTAACATGAGACTAATCAAAAACATCTCCTCCAAAGACTTAGTTCGAAACCTACCTAAGTTGAAATATGACCAACACTTTTGTGATGCTTGCAAAGTCGGTAAACAAGTCCATGGTAGCCATAAGGCTAAAAACTTGGTTTCTACATCTAGGTGTCTAGAACTTTTGCATATGGATTTATTTGGTCCATCCGCTATACAAAGTTATGGAGGTAACTTCTACACTTTGGTCATAGTTGATGATTACTCAAGATATACTTGGACAAAATTTTTGAAAAGTAAAAATGAAGCTTTTGATAAATTTGAGATTCTAAGTAAGAAAATTCAAAATCAAGTAGGGTCTAATATTGTGTCTATTAGAACGGATCACGGTCGGGAATTTGATAATGAATTTCAATTTGGAAACTTTTGTGATATTAATGGTATTACTCATAACTTTTCGGCTCCACGTACTCCTCAATCTAATGGTGTAGTAGAACGTAAAAATCGGACATTGCAAGAAATGAGTCGAACAATGCTTAATGAACAAAACATTCCACAAAAGTTTTGGTGTAATGCCGTTGACACATCAACGTACATTTTAAATCGAGTCTTAATTAGACCATTTTTGAGTAAAACTCCTTATGAACTATATAAAGGTAAAAAGCCTACATTATGATACTTTAGAGTGTTTGGGAGTAAATGTTTCATTCTTAACACCAAGGATTATCTCACCAAATTTGACCCAAAGTCTTATGAAGGTGTAGTTCTTGGATATTCACAAAATAGTAAAGCTTACATTGTTTTGAACAAAGAAACCTTAAGAGTCGAGGAATCGTTGAACGTAACATTTGACGAGAGTCCACCTCCCTCTAAGACATCACCTTTGGTAGATGATGACTTAGTTGAAAGCCAAGCAATAGAAAGTCAAGAAATTTTAAGTGATGACAAGGAAGATGAACTATTAAACAAAGAACTTGTCAATGTCAAAGAATCTAAAAGTCATCCATTAGATGGTGTCATTGGAAACATTAACGAAAGAACACTAAGGTCAAAAGTTCAAAATGAAAGCAACTACTTTTGTTTCGTGTCAACCATTGAACCTAAAAATATTAATGAAGCCATTAAAGATGAGTCTTGGGTAATTGCAATGCAAGAAGAGTTAAACCAATTTGTTAGGAATGATGTATGGACATTAGTTCCTCAACCAAAGAGTCAAGCTATAATTGGAATAAAATGGGTATTTCGTAATAAAATGGATGAAAATGGAATTGTGTCTAGAAACAAAGCTAGGCTAGTTGCACAAGGATATAATCAACAAGAAGGCATTGACTACGATGAAACTTTTGCTCCGGTTGCTAGGCTCGAGTCAATTAGAATCTTACTTGCATATGCATGTGCACACAATTTTAAACTCTTTCAAATGGACGTCAAAAGTGCATTTCTAAACGGAGTCATAAATGAAGAAGTATATGTTGCTCAACCACCGGGCTTCATCGATTTTGTAAAACCAAATCATGTTTACAAACTTAAAAAGGCTCTTTAAGGACTTAAGCAAGCTCCAAAAGCATGGTATGATCGACTTAAAACCTTCCTAGTTGACCATAAGTATACCATGGGCTTAGTTGATAATACTCTCTTCACTAAGAAGAAAGATTCACATATTATCATAGTCCAAATCTATGTTGATGACATTATATTCGGATCAACTTGTCAAGAATTATGTGTGGATTTCTCAAAAATCATGCACGACAAGTTTGAAATGAGTATGATGGGAGAACTCAACTTTTTCCTAGGACTCCAAATTAAACAACTAGAAGATGGTATCTTCTTTAACCAATCTAAATATATTAAGGACATGCTTAAGAAATTTGGATTAGAAGATTCGAAACCAATCAAAACTCCCATGTCCACGGAAACTAAACTCACCAAGGATAAGGAAAGTGAATCTGTAGATAGCACTAAATATAGAGGTATGATTGGTAGTCTACTTTACCTAACGGCTAGTAGACCTGACATTATGTTTAGTGTTTGTCTATGTGCTCATTTTCAAGAAGATCCTAAGACTACTCATCTCGAAGCCGTTAAAAGGATTTTTAGGTATATTAAGGGCACTACACATTTAGGTTTATGGTATCCCAAAGGAACGGGAATAGACACCATAGTGTATGACGACTAGGATCATGCCGGTGACTATGTCGATAGAAAAAGTACAAGTGGTATTTGTACTTTTGTTGGACATTGTCTCACCTCATGGTTCTCTAATAAGCAAACGGCTCTTGTTATCTCAACAACGGAAGCCGAGTACGTTTCAGCCGGAAAGACATGTCAACAAGCTCTTTGGATGAAGCAAGCTCTTGTCGACTACGGAATTCAACTTAACGACATCACAATTCTTTGTGACAACAAAGGTGCCATTGATCTTAGCAAAAACCCGGTTAAACATGCTCGTACCAAACATATTGAAATCCGTCATCATTTCCTTCGTGACAACGTCCAAAAAGGAAATATCTCAATTGAGAAAGTTTCTTCCGAAGACAACATAGCCGACATTCTCACAAAACCTCTTAAACGTGAACCTTTTAACCTTCTTAGGCTAGGCTTAGGACTCATGGAACCTACATTGTAGTTCTGGACATTAGACAAAAATCACAAAAATCAAAACAAATCCATAACTCTTTTTCTCAGCAGGGTCGGCGGAACCCTCAGACATAACGGACGGAACCCATTTCAGGGGTCCGTCGTGTCCGCCGACCTGCATAATCATTTTTTTTTTGTTTATATTAAACCAAACACCCATTATCTCATACCACTACTTCCAAGCTGCTACTATTCACTTTACCATCCATCCATACCTACGAATTTTTGGTCTTCCTTTCATTTACATTGCTAATCAATCATCATTGTAAGTATTCTAAACTTGATTACAATCCTGATCTGAGTCTAGGAATTCTATTTTTTGCACAAAAACAAAAACTTGGGGTTATGCATTAACTTGAGAAACTCATGCATAAGATTAGGTGTTTAACAAAACTAATCATGTTTCCCATAGTTAGGAATTGCATTCTTACTTAGTATAAACATGTTTGCTAAAACACCTCATGTCAAATCTTTCCAAAAATTTCTCACAAATAGGACAAATATTTTTTTTGTCTCACATTGAGAATACAAAATCAAAACGTTATATTTAAAACATCACTTGCATAATGTCTCTTGAATGCTAAAGGGAATACATAACCAATATGTATTTTCGGGTACATTCAAATGAAGCTACATTGAACTAGGAGCGTTTGGGTTATCTTTTGTTTTATAGCAAAACTTGCATTATAAAACGTTTTTTTTTTTAAGCATCAAAATGAGTCAAGATAATGACACCTCCACATTGTTTTCATATAGGCACACACTAGAACATCCACATTATAATAGTAGTTTACTTAAACTAAAATGTGAAATTTTGTTGTTCGAGGAATCATCATGCCTCCTCTAACCTACTACGACCACAAGGACACCATTAAGTACCTACCAAAACACCACAAAACCAAAGGCCTTACCCCAAACCAAATCAACGTTTTCAAAGCCTTAGAAAAACACTATGTCCATGAGGGTAGAACCATTGACCCGTCTTTCCTAGAAGGCACAAACCTTTACGCCGAATTTGCCACAATCAACTTTGAGTGTCTTTTGAATATCGACGAGCCTATTTGTCCTAGATTCATTCTAGAATTCTATGCATCCTCCGTCCTCTCCACGGATGATTATGGTCAAATGTCTATCAACTTTAGGGTTAGTGGTCATCAATACTCCTTCACTCTTGAGGAGTTTGCTCAAATCCTAGGTGTCCCAAACCGTGGTACTTGCATCTATTCCGACTTGCACTCCCTCTCAACTCTTGACAACCTCCAAGACCGTATCCATCCTTATGACACACCTCTTGTGTCAAAATATGTACTTCGTGACCACTTCTTTGTTAGGACCACCAACACTAGGAGAACCCGTTCGGGAAATGAGGTCGATAAGGACCCATATGGAATGGAAATGAATGAACTTAAGCCCCAATTCAAGAAATGGGAGAAAGTCCTTAGAGCCAATGTCATTAGCACAATTGGAAACCGAGATCATATCAACCTTTGCCTTTGCTACATGCTCTACTCCTTGTCCGTTAGGCAACCTTTCAACCTTGCCTACTACATGGCCAAGAGAATGGCCGACATTCCCGTGCATGGCACAACGGCTATGCCGTATGGAATGCTCTTGACCCGTCTCTTTAGGTTCATCTCACTCATTCCACCAACTTCAAATGGTCTTCGTCTTGACTACTCTCTCATTCCACACACCTTTGTTCCATTTAGTGATAAGAGAGTCTACAAAGCCCAAGGAAAACGTCCTCATCCTCCTACATCATCATCATGTTCCTCAATGAGTGAAGATGACAATTTGCCCAACTCTAGGCTTCCACCTCTCGAATACCTATCCCAACTTCTGGATATTCCAAACGAGTCGAAGGAGTTCAAGCAAACAAAGGGGATGTTTAAGAATCTTGGAAGATTCCTTGGAAAGCTCAAGAACAAGATTGACCATCAATGAGTGCAGGTGTGTAGGAGTGTTTGACACTAGGTGCTATTTGAACAAATTTGGTTGTTTAAGCAATGTTTGTGATGTACTTATGGGTTGGTACAATGTTTGATACTATTTGGAACATGTATTATCTAACTTTGATGCAGGAAGACAACTTTTGGCAAGTTGTCAAATTCTCATGTTTATGTTATTTTCACTAAGTATAGTGAAATTCTCGACCTCAAGGTCAAAGTCATATGATATGTGTGTTTAAGTGTCTATTTTTTGCGTTGTCTAAACAGAAATGCCTTATCTTTTTGATTTTAGGAGTTTTCGAAAATTTTGAAAATTGTCTCGCGGGTCAAAAACGCGGACTGCCAATTTTTTTGGCCCTGGCGGATCTAGCGGTACCCAAAATTGGGTTCCGCTAGTGTATTTTCTGGGCAACCCAGAAATGGCCCAACAGACCCCGCGGAACCCTCAAACGGGTTCCGCCTGTGTAACCTGAGGGTTCCACCAGTTGCCTGCAGAATTTTTGTTTTTGTTTTCAACATTTCAACATCCAAACACCAAAATCCAATCCTTTTAGATAGAGACCCATTTCCTGCAATGTGTTTAGCATAATAGGGTACTTCTCCTTTCATAAACTCAACCAAAACCATTTCCCGCTAAATTTCAAAAATAGTCATAACAACCCCAAGGACCCTTCACACATAAAGGAAGGAACCCTTCTAAAGGTTCCTTGAAATCCCTGAGATTTATACTTCAACAAATCTACCAAAACCACTAAGCATTTAGTGCAAAACTTGTCTTCTCACTTCACCATTTTCATTGGATTGACTTCCATGATATGACAACCTACAATTAGTTTTCCAAATCATTAGGAACCTCTATTTTTGTATGGACTAACATCAAATCCAAACACTCCTTTCCACAATCATTCATCACTATAAATTAAACCATCCTAAACACTATCAAATCACACCTTCTTCATCACACTTTCTAAACTTATAAACCATTTTTTAACCATGACCAAATCAACAATCACCTCTCAACCATCACGACCCATCCGGAGAACCGCCCGGATAAGTGTGAAACCACTATGGTCTAACCAATCCATCAACCGAAGCTCCTCATCTTCGGATGAATTCACCTCACCTATAAAAGATGAACACTTTTTGAACCTTGCATCTCCATCTCCATCACCCAATGAACCAAATGAGCTCACTCCACCACCTACTAAATCACCAATTGACCCAACTCCACCAAGTGCTCTAACCCAACCATCTAAAACTCCATCACCATCACCATTACCCAAAATTGAACCTATGGAGTTATTTGGGTCTCCTCCCATATCACCACACCCTTTTGTCCAAGATCTAAATGATCTTCCACAAAGACCTTCACAACCACCACCTTTTTCACCAAGGTCAATTCTTGACCAAAATGAGCATTTTAACCACACCCAACCACCACAACAAGTGTACCATCAATCCAAACCATTGTTGTTTCACCCTATCTACCATGACATCCATGGTCCTCTTTATGGAGAACCAAACTTTGAAAACCATGATCACCCAATTCCACCACATTCTCAAGCCCAAACCTTTGAGTCTTTCTTCCCCTCATATGAGGAAATCCAAAGCATGGTTGAGAACCACCTTCATCAAGCAATGGAATTTCAAACCACCTTGCTTGACTCAATACCAAACCCATCATCCACCCAAGAACCAAAAACCAACCAACCCTCAAACCAAGAAACCAAAACCAACCCATTTTCACCCACTCATCCCCATGTTTGCTCAAATTGTGAACAAATGGGTGCAAGCATCAAAACGTTGCTTCACCAATTCCAAGATGAAACCCGTTTTGCATTCCAACACGTCATAGTACGTTTGGATGCTCTTTCCCACCCAAACAAATCCTAGACAACCTTTGGAGGCCGTTTGCCCCATTTAGGAAAGTAGGATTTTATTTTTCTTTCTTGGTTATTTTTTAGTTTTTGTTTAGAAGTAGAAGAATATTTCACATTTCTTGTCTTTTGACTTTTCAAAGTCAAAATTTTACTTGGAATGATATTTCTTTCTACTTACTTTCGTGCATTGTTGGTTGATCATTTTTTTGTTGTCATTGTGGTTGCAATGTGTGTGGTAACTACAAGCTTGACTATATATATATCACCAACTAACCATTTTTTTGTAGGATCAAAATCCATGTTTCCCATCTTGGCACTCCTTTTAGGGGGAGTAACAAGCAAGGGGGAGCAAGTGCATTATTCCGCTTCGCTACTCTACTTTTTGTTTCGACAAAAAGGGGGAGAAATAAATTTAACCTTCAAAACTTAACATGATTTTTATCACTTAAGTAAAAAAAGTTTAATATAATTTTTTTTTTAAGTCTTAAACACCAAGATTTTGTGAGTTACTTAAAAACAAAGTTTATGTTTTGTCATCAACAAAAAGGGAGAGATTGTTAATACAAATATCGCCTAAAAATGTTATTTATATTTTACGATCTTCCCTAAGTTTTGTTAACGACAAAATGTAAACTTTAGTTTCTAAGTAAAACATAATCTTAGTTTTAAAGACTTGCATAAACTAGACTTTTGCTACATTTTACATTTCATAAAACACAACACTTTTTATTTCTTAAAATAGAATTGTCACATCACATTTATGGCAAGTTTTGTCATTATACATTTATGGAAAGAAAATGTGTTTGACTTACTAAGTGGTTGCTTGCAAGTTTGGTGTTTGACTAGATGTAATGAGATGTGACATTGTTTGGTTTGCAAGGTGTAATGAGATGTGACTTTGTTTGGTTTGCAAGATTTATTGCAAAACCAACTGCAAGCCCGGCGGAACCCTGGGGGTACACGGGCGGAACCCATCTGAGGGTTCTGCCTGATCCGCCAGACCTGCAGAAGGCTTTGCTATAAATACCAAGCCACAAGTTGATTTTTGGCTTATCACTCTACATCATATTTTACACACACACACATTCATTCTTTCATCTAACCCTTTAACATTTCATATGTGAAGTTTCTTTTTGTAGCAAAGAGATTCACGAGCTCATTAAAAGTAACAAGTTTTCAACACAACGTTGCAAGACTTGTTAGCTTAGCATTGTGTAGACTTGTGTAGTTTACACTTCATTTGATTGTGTATTTTCAGTAGTGATCGGTTAGTATTTTAGTCCTCAAAATACAAAGTGTATCGGGAGTAGTTGTACCCTTGTAAAAGAACTAACGGGAGTGGTTGTACCCTTGGTAAAGAACTCGACATCTAGCTTAGTGTCGGTAAAAGTATAAGCGACGTGTAAGGTTTTCTCCGCCGGTGAAAGGAGCTTGTTGACTAGTGAAAGAAACTCTCGAGTTGGATACTCGGGGCGTGGACGTAGGGCAAGGAAAAAGAGTCCTTGTAGCCGAACCACGATAAATACTCGTGTTGTGGTTTGATCGTTTCTTTCATTTACTTGCGTGTTATATATTGTGTTTGTGTATATATCTTTGATCAAACGAAAAGTTTCAAAGCCAACTAAACAAGTTAAAAAGATTTTAAACGGTAAACTATTCAACCCCCTTTCTAGTTTTCCACAAACCTGTCAAACCCACCGATTTCAAATGGATCATTGATTGAAACATCAACCTAATAGTTTTATCATACTTAAAACCTCACCTAAACACTTAAATAAACATGCCAATTGCTCAAACTCCACCCGAGCTTTTTTAATAGTAAAACTATATTTTAAGACACCATTATTCACTTAAAAGTAGAACACTTATCTTAGTCAATACCATAGCCTAAATGACCATCATATTCACTTTTAATGAATAATTAACGAATAAATCACCTGTCTAAACCTCAAGTAATTTTGAATCAATTATATCCAAGTAATTCATCCATGTGATTTCCCCCAAAAACTTCTTTTAGGGTTCTGATTATACACAAGTTAATTTTGACATAATTAATGGAAATATATCATTATCTGAATCGAAACAAAAGAATTGTAATTTGCAACTAATAAATCGAAACCCTAAATATTAAAGTTAAACGATTACTTACTGGAAAAATCCATGTTGACAATGTACAATCACTGGATGGCCAGCAACAAAAATTCAGAAGATGAGAGTTGTTAGGGTTTAGCATAGATGACTGATTCAAAGTTCAAACAAAAAAAGAGGATGAGTACAGAAGAAGTTTGGGAGACGATATTTTTGGAGATGATTTCTATGAATAATTAATTGATTGTTTGAACACATGAATCATATCTTTATTTGATACACGCTTTGATGCAGTTTCAATCAGCATTTAATTGTGATTTGTAACAGCAAAAGTTTGATTTTAATTGAATTGAATGTAAAGAAGGAGCGTACATAAGAAGATTAGTGTGGAAAACTCAAAAGTGAACGTGTAGTTTACTAAAATAACGATGGTCAAAGTATGAGTTTTCAAAAGCCACATGGCGGCACCTGGTTAAAAGTTATTTTAAGAAAAAATTAATTGAATGTGCTAAAGATGATTGTACAAAGGTGCTTCAGAGAGTTGTAAAAAACTCTATTTTATTAGAGAAAATAGATAGATAGATAATTGCATATGTATCTGTATAAGTTTTTAATACACATGATACAATAGTTTTTATATATGCAAATGATATATATGAAATTTTACATCTAAAAGAAAAGTTGAGTACAGGTTAAAAAAATAAAGTGATTAATCTGATACATTTAAAAATGATTACCCTTATTCAAACTCTAGGTTTTCTAAGGATCAATGTTTTGATCGGGTGTAGTATTCGCCGTTCAAAAATAATATTGATAAAGCGAAACATGATTCCAATAGACCTTATAATGGTGATTTTCTATGTGAAAACTAATCATATCAAACTTGGTCTACTGACTAAACTTATCATTAGGTGGCCCAAATTGGCTATGTCTGGACTCTGAAGTGGTTCTAAGTTAGAGAGCTAGAAATGACGTTAAGAGTTGTTGAGAAAGCGACAGAGGACGGTGATAATATATGATCATTGCGATGAGACGATGTTATAGTTGTTGGTAAATCGATCTCCAAATGAATGAGACATCTCTATCTTCATCATCTTCAAATGAATTGATAACTTTAAAAAGAAATGATATATAGAACTAATTGTAGACCTAAAAACACGTGGCATCATCTTGATGGTTACAGACAGGGACTTACTTATTTTACAACCCGTCAGGATAATGCCACATGCTTTTAGGTTTACAATTAGGTTCACTTTTAGATCCATGTATCATTTCTCAATTTTAAATGGGTCCCTTTTAAATTTTAAAAAATAATAATAATTAAAAAAAAAAACATCAATTGAATGTGAATTATCAAGTTTGTAACATAGACTTAGTCGTGACTCATGATTATGTTTTGTAGAGAAGGGATCCGGTAACAAGAAAAACTAAAATAAAAAGAATGAGAAGGATTTTAGCTAATTTTAAAGGAAATGCATCTATTTTTGTATGTGCATATGAAATGAGTCATTGTGGTTTCTTCTTATCATTATTATTTTAATTTTTCTTCTTATTTGATTTTAACTCTCTATATTATTTTATAATGTATTTATCTTTCTAATCAATATGAGCATTATTATGCATATTGTATAAAATGATAAGCACACGAAGCTTCATATAAAGTTGATGATACATATGGTCTTAAAAATCGGATCAGACCAACGAGTTCAACCGGTTTAATTAGGAACCGGAGTCACCATAAGTTAATCAACTCATTATTGTTATTTTGTTGCCATCTGGACTTTAATCGCAAGGTATCCGCCGTAGCAACATAGGAATACGCCGCTACTATTTAGTATTGAAGTTGGTGAAGATGTGTTATATGGATT
This sequence comes from Artemisia argyi, assembly GCA_030686995.1. Classification (NCBI taxonomy): domain Eukaryota; kingdom Viridiplantae; phylum Streptophyta; class Magnoliopsida; order Asterales; family Asteraceae; genus Artemisia; species Artemisia argyi. The sequence goes on along the minus strand of CM060687.1, from coordinate 53,208,236 downwards.
AAAAGTGGTACCTTCAAAAAAATTTAAGTCATTATATACAATCTTTATAAATAGGAGCAGGGTATGTATTCGTGCAAATTATTATTATTATTATTATTATTATTATTATTATTATTATTATTATTTTAAGATATGAGACCAATCTTCTATTTGGTGGTGAACTATAGAAAGGAAACTGAAAATATACTTAAACATACATAGACAAAATCAGGATTAGGATTAAAAATAACCTGATACATTTATGAAATATTAAACTTGACTTTAGACACATCTTTTGGAGCCATATACATGTCATAAAATTTTTGATAGTTTACATGAATTTTTAGCCGCAAAAATTCATAGGTATCCTATGAACTCGAGACCTCCCGGTTCTAATCACTTTAAAAGCAAAAGGTACCGTCATGGAGGAGCACACCAAATCCAACGTGACTCTCGTTTTGACGCCGCCAATAACCCGCCACCATACCGACCCACCTCTCTCCCTCTCTCTCTGTGGCCAAGTTGAATGCCAAATAACTGGAGGAGAGCCACACCAAATTTGCTTTTTTTTTTTTTTTTTTTTTTTTTTTTTTTTTTGTATTTAAAATGGGTTTTTGTTTGTGTCGTGTTTTTGAGTGTGTGTGTAAGTGTGAGTGTGTGACTGCGTGTAGTGAGGAAGAAAGGAGTGTTTGGACGTGAATTTTGAAAGGGAAATGATTTGCACACTCAATTTATTTATTGAGACACTCCTAGTACATCACATCATGAGTTATGTACAAGTAACTGAAGCATAAAAAAGAGTGTCCCAACTTTTTAAAGTGTGCAAATCACTTCCCATTTTGAAAGGAAGTGTTTATATGCATTTTTTTTCTTCTTCAATTTTTCATTTTTTTATGTAATTTTTTTTCCTATTTTTTCTTTACTTTTATGTAATTTGATTTTTTATTTAGGTTGTTGAAAATGAAAAAAATAAAATAAAAATAAAATAGTTGACGAGGTTCAAATGGTATGTGAAAAGGATATTATGTGAGAAAGGATATTTTGTTGAGTGAGTATTAAAAGTGAAGATGTTAATGTAACGCAGAGTTTAAAAAATAAAATAAAATAAAATAAAATAAAATAAAATAAAATAAATTGCCCATGTACCCATCAATCTAAGGAAACACATGGCACATTCAATCGTTCAATTATGTCCAATTTGGGTGTCAACAAACAATTTGATAACATGTAGGTAGTAGAATCGGTGGTCCATGCAAATAAAATAAAGTTACAAATCATGTGTTTGTTAGTCAATATTAAACGAATAAAAACAATTGTTGCAAATATGACCATATACTCTCCGTGCACGCGCTGATTTTTCATAAAAAATTTTTGAGTGATATATTTTTATTTATTAAAAATAAAATAATTTAATCTTTGTTTTGTTTGATTTATGATTTTTACTTATAGTTTTTTATTATTAAAGATAATTATTTAAAAAGTTTAATCATATTGTTAGTTGCTTCTTATATATATTTTTTGTATTTATCTTATACTTGTGTAATATATCAACAAAACGAATTTATAAATTAGAAAATAATAATTAAAATATTACTTAATAAGAAAATAATCTTTTTTTTTTATACGAAACTCCTGTTTTATTATATAAAATATTTACGAGAAACGTGATACTTAACAAACAGTAAACAACATTTTTTATTTATTTTTTGATAAGAGTTGTGTACACTCGAAGTTATTCAGTAAACTTAACAGATTCTCAATAGCAACATAATAACATTATACGTTTAGCAATCAAATTTTGAAAACAATTGATCTAAAAGTGTTTGCTGATTTTTTGCCATACGAAAGTTTGTGATGTTAAAAACGTATTTGGAAATGGAAAAAGTTGTCATATAAACTTTTTTTTAACGGCCGGATAATATTAAAACTAGCAAGAAGCTAGAAAAAGTAATTACAGAATAGAGTTAAGTAGAGGGTTTTGGATCCAATTGGACCGAGAAACCTTACAATTTCTATTTCTAGAAGTTGTCATATAAACTAAACAAACTAAACTGTGACGCTTAGATTTTAATCCTTTTGTAAATGTTAAAAACGTATCTGGTATAACTCTAAGCGCGTCGTTATATATATACCGTTTGATATACGGAGTATGTTTTATCTAATTTGCAAACCATGAATTTGTCTACTTTGAAACATAATCTGTAGATATTTGTGGAAGAATAACTTACAAAGTTTCTTATTCTTTATCAGAGTCTGAGAATTAAGTTTTTCCTTACCTAAGTTGGATAAGATTGATCACCCCTTCACCCATTTCGCTGCATGTTCCCTTTTAGAATGCGGATATTCGCATATGAAGCGTCGTTGTCATATTTGAGTGTGATGTGTTTTAGCTTTAGCTAAGAACACAAATATCGGGTTAACACCCATTTTGTTGGTTGTTTTCATTGATTACACGAAAATTGGACCCTCTAGAGATTCGACGTGGACCATTTCTTGATTTACATGGTATGAAGCTTGTTTGCGTTATTACACAAGAATGACGTATAATACTTATGGTTTATACGAGTTTTGTAACGACAAACTTATTTTAATCATGTTTAACATTTAATTAGGTCGTTCTAACTTCTAACTCGTGAGAAGACACAACGATCAAGCTAATATAGGCTTCAGGAACTAGGTACGCCAAAATCAACCACCATCCTTGTCATTAGGATTGAAACAACACGATTAGAGGTCATTGACATAATGACATAACCAACATATCGTCAGTTTCCGTTACAAATTCTCTTTAAAATGAGTTATGAGATGTTGGAGTTGGTCCCTAATAGTTGTGTTCTTCAATAGTTATAGTTTGGTTTCTTAAAAGTTAAAACTATCTTGAACTCTTCTTATAATGTTAACAAGACCATTTTAATACAAAGAGTTAAGAGTAGTTGAAGGAATAATAAAGACCATTTTGAATGTCGACTAAAATTTTCTAGTTAAAGGAAACATAATTGAATACGTTTATATATTTATGAAAAAAACTTTTGTAGTTGTCATGAGTCATAGGACCATTTTATGTGAACCACATACATAATTTGGGCTGCAATGGTCCTGTTCATGACTTTACCTATTCATATACAACAAGACACGAAACTTCCTTATGTTCTGCTGTGACCACCCTACGACCATGACCGTTTTGTACTCATACAATGTGTTGAGTTCGTATAATCATGTTTTTTAGCCGATTTGGATTTATTAGAGAGAATTTCAGATATTAAGGTATTTTATATATGTACTCTCAGTGCTTATTAGGGAGTACAATGTTACGGTTCATGTAGTTTTTTAAAAGAGGTTAACCAAGAGTTTTATCAGCTTCGAACGTACGTGATTTGTGCAGTTTGATCTCATGGACTGAGTTGGTTAAATGTCAGATACCTTACCCGTATTGATGTGTGTGTTCTTATAGAAAGATAGGGCAGAATCATGTTTTTAATTTTGTCCACATAGAAGCAACCAAACTAGATGCATAATGACAGAAAAGCGACATGATATGTTATAAGGAAAAAAAAAAAAAAAAAAAAAAAAAAAAAAAAAAGCAACCCAGCTGCTCATTCTTATCAGTTTCCTTCGGTTTCCTGTTGAAAGTATGAAGCATAAGATTCACGTTCATCGGTTCTTTTATCTCTCTCACATGTGCATGTTTTTGTCAAGTTTCTTGATATGATTTATATAGTCGCATCAAAATCATTATACAACAATCATTTCATGATGTGATTCATTGTATGGAACAACACCATTATTGTTTAGGATTGTGCCAGGTGTTGTCTTGATGTTCTTGATGGTCTGTCTTATATATGAGAAATGGTTGAGACACCAGAAAGTATGCAAGTTTTCGTGCCTAAAACTGTATGACATCAGTTTATTGGTTTGTGCAAAAGCGAGTCTCTTCTCTGCAAGCAAGAGAATGTTGTCACGTAAATTTAGACATAAAATTGGCCTCCCAACCATTTCCCTTAATTAGGTCTAAATTCAACACAACACATTTAATGGGGATAGATTGTCCCTGCTAAGAGATATAACAGCAAAACATTTGTTTGGTCGAGCACATGATCTGAACCTCTGGTAGCATAAATGGTTTCCCCTTATTCAAGACCATGTTGCTTTAGAACATTGATAAAATTTCATTGATCTTACAAGCTATTTGTTTTATCCTGATGGTAGGAGTAGTATCCGGCTACATCATCACCTCCCCCTTACCCTGCTTCGGCGTTATTGGGTTTTGGTGTTGTTGTACAAGCTATTTGTCAGCCTCAGCAATGTATCAAAATAAGAATGGTTTTCAGACCCAGTTTTCAAGCAGGTCATTGTATATTGTCTTAAAACAGTTTAACAAATTTAGAAGGTTTATCCCCAGATTATATTGAGAAAATAGTAAGAGATTCAATATGATCTGATGCATAATCATATCAAGAAACAATATTAATCAAAAAAAGACCTTTACCAATTGCAAGACCAATCTCAAAACCAAACAATGGGTCTAACAGGGAGAGCTTCCACTGTCATCAAAAACTGTCACCCAACGCCAAATACTATACGAAAGGGGACGAAGTTCATTTCATATTATAAATCAATTCAGTCTACAAAATGCCAAAATCCAACTACTTTTTAAAGTTTTTTCCCCAATATGCACTCAATTTGCTATTAAAAACAGACCAAAACAGACATTATAGTATAACGACAACAGCGAAACTACAATTATAGCATGCATAACTGTGAGATCCGACACTTAATAAACTATGAGACAGGTTTATGCTTCATACAGTAACCACTCCAATCAAACAACCTGGTAGTTTTCTGTGACCAACTGTGTCCTCTGCGCAAACTTTGGAGCAGCTCCATCTTTTAGTGGGAGGATACTCACAACCTGCAACACAACAATAATCACGTAATTTGTAACTAGTTTACTTTATTAAAAAGGAGCAAATGAAACCGCCATTCTAAAGGGGGTCTGGGTGCACAACATATACCTTCATGTTGCTGAAAGTACTTGTTGCGGAGAAACGCACAGATATGGGGAAGAAGACTGAGGTATCAGCAGGAGGAACAACAAACTCCATCGAACCGCTACATAGTGGTCATTATGTCAAAATATTAATCTCAAATAAAATCACATGTGTTGGCGCAGAAAATATATTGAGAAACTGAAAAGATGGATTCTCCACTTACGTTCGGTTTGAGTCATCGATGAGAAGTAAAGACCACTCCAATATCGAGTTTCTTGAGTCATACCTGCATTTGAAAGAAAAATGAACTTTTTGAGCACCCAGCAAATTGACAAATTTTATTTTCCAACATGTTCATTAGCTCATCATGATAAAATTAAAATGCTAAAGGGTTTTAATACAGCCTCATTCAAGTTCACTTCAGAAACTTATAGCACTAACAAAAAAAAAAAAATATATATATATATATATATATATATATATATATATATATATATATATATTACAAAATCCTTCAATCTCTAAACATGGGCATTTGAGTTGAAGACTTCATAAAATCTACTCTTATAGCATCTTAGCATATTAAACATGTGTTTTGGATTGCATATGAGAACTACTTATCCGCTTAGCAAAAGCAACAGCAAGCTGTTTGTACAAGATAACGTACTCCACTCACAAATAATCATGTTAGCACTTTGCATAACCAATTCCAAAAACCAATCAAGATTACTTGTTTCATCTATAAAAATGGAATAAGCACAAAAACAATGTAGAATTGCAAACCCAGACACCCCTAACCAACGCGCTTTTTTTTTTTTTTTTTTTTTTTTTTTTTTGAACAAAGATACCCATTTAGTTCACTAATTCTTATTCCACCCCCACAATCAGACTCATGGTGGATTGGGTCAACTCTTTAAAAACTAGCTGCCAATCGCTGCTGGCAACAGGAACAATCGCGAGATTCCAGATCTAGCATCGGATTTATATAAAAGAGGAAGCTATAGAATAGGGAGCTTCATTCACTAGAGATTCTGATATTGCTAATTGATCTGTTCACATACTGTTTACCAATATTGTTCACCACTCTGCTCACAACTTCCATAATCAAACGATATCCAAATTCCAAACAAAATATCATAAGAAAAGTAAGAACTTCACCTCCATTCCCCGTCAATTTGCTTTACAACTGGCGCCTCTCTGAGAGCTGGAAGAGGAACCGAAATAACTACATTTTGTAAATCAAACATTGATGAAGCATCGTACTCAATGCTAACATAGGTTTCGTTTCCAGAAACAGAGGGCCAGCAGTTAACTGAAAATTAAAAATTGAGATTAGGGTAAAAATACACATAAGACTTATCCCAGATAGGATTTAATGGCATTAAGTAACACTTACTTGTCAGTGGCACATCCGACTCATCTTTACTTTGCAATCTCCACTTCAGGAGACCAAGACCATCGCCAGACTGACCAGCAGGAAATGGACGGTTAGGATCCTTGGACCCCAGAATACTTTCATTGTTGAACAACTCTTTGTTGATGTTAGGATGTGTCTTGAATTTAATTTCTGGATTATCCCCACTCTCAATCTGAAAATCAAAGCAATACAAACATATCTTAAAGCAAGGAAGTAATAAATCAACTATGAAGGTTCAGCATTAAGCTTAATATACGTAACAGAAGTCGTCAAGAGGTTCAATCCAAAATTATGTTTAGAAAGAAAAAATTATATTAATTGCGTAACAGAAGTCGGTGTTCAAATTATGTTTTGACCAAGACAACATAGTCTCTCAGAATATGGATTTATTAAACAGCTTATTAATAATATTCAAAATCATCGCTTGGCTAATTTCATCTCCAGGATAAACTTTCAGCCCAACAGGTTGCAAATTATTGTCAGCTAAGGTCCATGAATCCTTGGTTAGTTAAACAAGAAATTCATGTGCCTAGAACATGACTATAAAGCGTAAAGCTAAACTAATAGTACAGGTATCAATGGGGTATTTCCCCTAAAGACAGATGGTTAAACAAACAATTACATACAAGAACTCGACCAAGAAGGTGTTATATAAAAATAAATTTCGGCAGTTGTTGATCTTGAATAGAAAACCCAGTTAAGGACTTAAGGATACAAAAGGAATGCAACTGCTTTTTGCTTACTACCTTCAACAGATAAAGGGGCTAGAGACCTAGAGGTGGCAATTTTTACCCAAACGGGTCGTCATAAACCTCCCGACCCGCTCATCTTGCCACCTCTGAAAGAGAGAACATACACATAACATGAATGCGGATGGGATGGAGGAAGGGGGCCATAGGATGCAAACCTGAACTTGGATGAACCCATCATCCTGGTTAAGAACTTGGAGAGACAAGGTTCCCTGCACATCAAAGTTACTGACACCACCATCTCTCTTAAGTGTCACATTAAGCTTCTCTTCAGTTGTCAAGGTGATAGGATCAGTAGGTGGTGGAGCAGCTGATCTGGTTGAATTAGCACTCGGTCTGACATCTTCCACAATAACTTCACCTTCGGCTTTCAGTGATTCCAGAAACTGGTTTGCCTTTTGTGATTTACCTAGCTTCATACCCATCCCTTTACTTGGAGCACTAACAGCTGCACTTGGACGACCTAATATAATTTACATACAGCGGTTAGTGATTGGTTAGATTTGTTTTAAAGCCATTCCAAACAGACAAGTGATGATAATCAGGCAGTTTTTGGCAAACTTGGGTCTGTTGAAAGATTTGCGTGTAAAATGACCACTAAATAATTAGATAGCCAGAATCATTTATGTAGCAGCTCCCAAGATTGATTATTCAGACAATATTATTTGACCCCTAAATAACTAGATAATCATCAATCGTTGATTCGTTTCAGTATACCCAAACACTGGAAACTAATTATCCATGACTCCGAGAGACAATAATCAGACAATCACTGGCATAAGAAATCTAAGAACTACGATAGTTAAGTTCCACTGGGCGTACAAATAAGACAAACCACCAACCTTTAGACTTGCTTGAAAAAGAGTCGACATCAGAGGTTAGCCCAAATCCAGCACCACTTCCAAAGTTATTACCAGTGGTTATACCCGAATCATTACCAAAACCACTGTCCATTCTTCCCATTGAACCCATTGATTGTATAGATGAAAAGCCACCTTTGTCCATTTTACCCCTTTCAATCTGCATGAACCACACAGATTCGTTATAGCATAATTAGGAAGCAGAAAATTATATGAAGATTAGAGAATAGTTTAGGTAACATTGAGCATAATCAACTTACCCTGTTTTTATCGATCTCATTAGCTTTACGCTTCATAACATCCTTGGTTTCATTAATTTTGCTCTGCATTACCAGTTTGTGTAATCTTTCTTCATGACTCTCCATCTCACAGTATTGCTTCACCTGGGCAACAGTCACATTCTCCTTGTGCCCAAGGGAAATGACTTCGTCAAATGCAAAAATCAGCTCAAAAGCATACTTGCAAATGCCTTCTTCATCCAGAGAGGTACAAAACTCAGGGACCTATATATATATAGTTAAGGAATCAAGCTGTCTAAACCTCTTATGCGATAGATGAAATAGAAAAATATTTCCCTCATTATGCCAACGACTACGATATGCATGCAGTATGCATTGAATAAAAAAAGTTACACCTATTAGTTGGTTTACGAAATATTATATTGAAAAAATTCAGTGAATTATGAAAATAATCACATCTTTGAAAAAGATAGTAAACAATATATGTTGCATTATACTGGTTGAAATAACCACATCAACCATTGGAACACAATTTTTTCAAGAAATTCTGAAAGCCCTAAAAGAAGATCAACCACATTGTACGAGTGTATGATTGTCTTTAACATAATAGACAAATGGTTCAACAGACAGGATACAAACGCCTTAATATTCAAATATAACAAATTTTCTGTTCAAATGCATCTTTACTGAAATGGTGAAGTGTGGTAAAATAATGTATCAATAGATGTATGACATTAACAAGAGACAGATGCATTAATATTTAAATTAAGGTTTACTTTCTACTCTAATGCAGCTTTCGCTAAATGGTGAAGTGGGGTAAAATAATTTATCAATAAATACAACTCAAATTTTACTCTATGCACGTCAGTCGCATCAAAAACGTTAATGCAGAAAAAAAAGGATACCACTTTAGACAGAAGCCTCAGCGTATCGAGATCGTCAAGAATATTGCTTTGCTTGTTAGTCACAAGTAAGAGATATAAGCCCTCAATTGGCTGGTACACATAGCGCACATTCTCAGTCTCAACATAGGTATGCTGTTTCCCACTTCCAACCAACTTAGGAAAAGCTGCAAGAAGCCCCTCGATTCTAATTCGAGACATGTCAACAAACTGCCTCGAAACAAGTGCTGTAAAGATTTATATGTATTAGTTAACATCCAATGAGAGTATTAGCAAGAATGTTAATTATCAAAGACAACTTTTATGGTTAAAAAGAAAAAAAGAACACCAATAAACCGGCAAACAGCAAGCAATAACATTTAATGTGCGTTAACACTCTTCACTATAGTGGATGTAGCGAGTGGCTTAAATTTGCTGTCAAAAACATACATACATTCGCAGCAAATTAATGTGCTCGATCGGGTGCTGCTCAGAGCTAGGCAACAGCCTCGAAGAGAGCAAAAATTTGTAGGTTTAAGCTCAAGACACATGCAAACGGGGAACTTATGCACTGTGAAAAATAAACATTCTAATTTTCTTAAAGGAGGTGCATCAACTTATAGTGGCTTAAAACAATAACCCTTTCACGGGAATACTTGTGCTTAAAACGTATTTATTCCATTGTTAACACACTAGCAATACACCTCTAAAGGCTCAGATCACCTTAAGGTAGGATGCACTTTGCCTCGGATAACTATATGTATCATACACAGACTAAAATGACATATATCAAATCCTACAAATTACAAAAGGGGTGCATCCAATCATCTAAACCAAAAAAATTGGGAAGTCATGCACTATGAAGAACAAAGCTTCAATAATACTTATAGTGGTTTGGTACAATAACCTTCTAAGAATAAATATCTCCACCTCACCTCTAACGGCTCAAACCACCTTAAGTAGGCCGCCCCTCACCCAAGTACATCATAAACAAACCCCGATAACAAATATCAAATCCTACAAATTACATATCAAGTGCCGTATCCAACAATCTAAGTAAGAAACACAAAAATGCAAGTATCCTAAATACATGCTTGTATATATTTTCTATTAAAAAAATAACGCTTAGATCCGTGAAATGATCACAAGATTTACACATTTCAATGTGCATAATTCCCTACGCATAAGCCAAAACTATGCAATGCCAAACACCCTTTTAGATCTAAATGACAAGATCAAAAACATAGCAAGTATCATTTTTTGTTTCACGTAGATCCGCGATATCAGCATAACTTGTAAAAAAAAATTCTATTCTCACATTTACACAAAATCGGCAAAAATTAATCACATTTCATCATCATATACACATATTATATTAAAAAAAAAAAAAAAAAAAAAAAAAAAAAAAAAAAAAAAAAACGTAATGAAATGAAACTGACCTTTGCCAGATTTACTAATAATCGAGGCGGCTAACACAACCTACAAAAACCCAAAATTAACAATCAGAAACCCTAATTTCACAATCAAGAACAATAGATCAAATCTGATCCAAAAATCAATCAATTAATCACAAATCTAACTGTACGGATATCAAATTCAACGATAATTACCATTTTGCACCGTCTTGTAGATCAATGTAGACTGAACTGGTTGTGATTGCTTGATTTGAACCTGTAAAAGTAAATTAAAAACAGATCAGGTGATTATATAAAGTGAAGATGAAGTAGATCGGGGAGAAGGGGATGTTACCGGTGAGTTAGTTGGTTCAGGTACGGTGGTTTTTTTTGTTGGATCGGGATCTTTTGATCTCAGTATGTGTCTGTGTGTGTGCGAAAGATGAAGAAAATGAAATGTTTTTCATTTATACCCCCAAGGATATCAAGTGTGGTTCATTTTTTAACCGTTTTTATGTTTTGGTAGCATGGAGCAAACTTCTTTTTACCTTTTTACTTTAGTTAGGTGAAAATGTTAATAATAGGTAACTTGAACCGGCCCAAAATCGGTTGCTTTTTATAATGTGAAGGTCATACATGACTCAGTCAATAGTTGTGGCTATTTGAAAGATTGAACTTTTGACTTTGTGCTTGTTAAGTGTAAAAATGCCCCCACCTATTAGCAACTGCTACACGCCATTAGTCTTTTTACTTTCGTTAACCAAACGTGATTTGTACATGCCACTGAAACAGAAACAAAATATGTATAATTATAACTATAACTAGGATTAATTGGATGACCAAAATTTTAACATAAATATATGCGGTTTAAAATCGGTTGCCTTTTCATAGTACGAGGGGCATACATGACTCAGTCAATGATTGTGGTTATGAGGTGACAAAGATTGAACTCCTGACCTTATGTTTGTTAAATGCATAGATGCCCCACTTATTATCATCTGAGGTACACATCATTGGTCTTTTTACTTTTTTTACTTTAGTACGTGATTTGTATACGCCACTAAAACAGAAACGAAATATCTGTAATTATAACTATAACTAGGATTAATTGGACAACCAAAATTTTAACATAAATATATGCGGCTTAATTTGATTGTTTATTATTTTCGTTGATCATCTATGAAATGTGTGCTTACTATTTTACGAAGTTTGAATATAAGACTTTTTGTGAGAAAATAAGCGTGCCTAACCACTAGGCCACCTGAGTGTATAACACTACTGTATGTATAATAATGGTATACGGTTTACAGTTATATAAAAATGCGTAAGTATCTTTTAATTGGTTGTATTTTGATTTGTATTTGTACAAATTAAAATTACAAATGGATGAATATACTACGGGGCAATTCCATATCTCCCTTTAAAAAACTTGCAAGTCATCTTTAGAAAGTATTGTACATAATGCATCAATGGTTGTATATTGGGTATATGCGAAATTAATCACGAAAAAAAGAGAATATATGAAATTCCCTCGTATGCGTATACTAATCAATAGCTCATCTGAGTATGAAGTAATGCTACTTTAGGATGGAACTAGTTTAAAACTAGCACCATATTAATACATGGGTTAGCACAAAACTACTACAAGCTGTATTTTCTTCTTTGATGGGTGCAAGTAACATGATTGAAATTTCAAGTTAGCACACAAGTCAATATTTCAAGCTGAAAGATTACGTACGTGGGATAATGTATTGTCAACGTTAAAAGTTGAGATCGTCGTATCAAGTTGTAATTACCTACTGAAGGAACCAAAGACACTTTAATCGGTAACACTTTGATGGTGGCATATCACGCATAACACCATATGTGTAAGTGCTTCATTCACGACTTCGTGTCTATGACAAATTAAATGCAAAATGTCTCTCCTTTGCAAAAATACAGTAACATAATACTGGTGTTACTAACTAATCATTGTCTTGCATAAAAAAATCATACATAAAAAAAAAATTTGGATTCCAAATGAAACAGGTTTCCAACAATACCAATAGCATTATGAAAATAAGTAAATATCCCATGATCCACAATATGCAACAAAGTTTACTTAAACTAAACCAAATAACTTATGCATATTTTGTCATGAAATCCTTGGTCTGCTATGTATTCATCCACCTCGTGAAATAGCACTAGATCACTTCGCCTTCAGCTTTCAGTGATTCAATAAACTGGTTCCCCTTTTGCGATTTGCCTAGCTTCATACCCGTCCCTTTACTTGGAGCCCTAACAGCTGCACTTGGACAAATTCAGATACAAATGTTACTCGCTTGTTTCATTTATTGAATTCTGATACAATATAATAAAAAATATATATATATACAAATAGAAGGTCATTGTTTGTCGTTGTATCTTCAAAGTATAGAATTATTAAGATTATCAAAATACTATTAAGCCAAAAATTGATTAATCGACAATTAAATTATTTCTTTTATCAGTTTCTATTTAGCCGTACACTAGAAAGTGTACATTTAAGACTTAATAAAGCTATAAACAAATAATCAATTTGAATATGTGCAATGCCGTACGGAATATAAGAAACTATAACTGTGAAGTCCGCCAATGGGAGTATCAATTAAAGAAAGTGCTAACCTGTAGGCTTGTCTGAATACGTGTGAACATCAGAGCTTAATCCAATTCCAGAACCACGTCCATAGTTATTATCATTGGGTATCACCGTATCATTACCAAAACCACCATCCATTAGTTGTAAAGATGAATAGCCACCTTTGACCATTTTAGCCCTTTCAAGCTGCTGCAGAGTTAACACAAATATTTGTTACATCAGCAATTGGATATGCAATTCCCTTTGAATCTAATTTAGCTTTACCCTGTTTTTCTCGATCTCAAGAGCTTTAATCTGCATAGCTTTTCTGGTATCTTCAATTTTTCTCTGCAATTCCGCTTTGTGCAATTTTTCCTCACGACTCTCCATTTCACAGTACTGTTTCACCTGAGCAACAGTTACGTCCTCCTTGTGCCCATTGGAAATGACTTCATCAAACGCAAATATCAGCTCAAATGCATACTTGCAAATGCCTTCTTCATCTAGTGAGGTAGAAAACTCAGCTACCTATACATTGTTAAGGAGTTAAATAAACTGTATGTTTTCATCGTTATGGTAACAACTACAATTTTTATGAGCTACAAAAGAGAAATTACACATAAAGAAATTAATTCATATGTATATAATTCTCATTGATCTATACGAGTCTCTAAAATTTCTGTGAACCTATTTGCACGTTAGTTGAATTAAAAAGTGTTATGTAGAAAAGATATACCACTTTAGAGAGAAGCCTTAGTGTATCCAGATCGTCAAGAATATTGCTTTGCTTATTCGTCACAAGTAAGAGATATAAGCCCTCAATTGGCTGGTACACATAGCGCACATTCTCAGTCTCCACATAGGTATGTTGTTTTCCACTTCCGACCAACTTAGGAAAAGCTGCAAGAAGCCCCTCGATTCTAACTCGAGACATGTCAACAAACTGCCTCGAAACAAGCGCTGCAAAGAAGTATACGACTAATAGTTAACTACAACGTAACTGAGAGTATTAATGAGAAAAGCAATTATTTCATCTAAAGTTAAAGGTGAAAAAACAAATGAACACACTGATCAAAGGCTACTAACAATTTATGTTTGGTGATAGTCTTATGTAGACATGTAGTAGATGGCTTATACATTGCTGTAAGCAACATGTAAACGCTCAAACCAAAATGAGGTGCTAAATTGGACTGTTGCTTAGGGCTAGACAACACTCACCGCCCTAGTAGAAAGCAATAACTTGTAGATTTGCATTATGAAGAACAAACCTTATGGTGGCTTTGATATTTAGCCTCCTTAAGGGCCAATTTTGTGCGCATAACATTTTTATTTTAGAGACACTAATAGTTAATATCTCCGCGTCACCTCCAAAAACTCAAGAGGCTCAGACCACCTTAATTGCATCAGATAACTACGTGGATCGTATACAAAGTAAGATCACAAAACCAAATAATACGAAATACGAAAATTTGTGTATCCATCTATCCAATTCAATGATTTAAACTAAATTATCACGTGTATTAAACTACTTCGAAAATTCTTCACGCATCAAGAATATGTTCATCTATTGATCTCAGTTTCGATCATTCTTCTTTTTCTAATAATATAATCTCATCCGTGATATCAAGCTAATTAGGTTCTACAATTTATCACTCATTGTACAATATATCACTCATTCGATCAAGTAACATACATGCAAAAGCATCAGTACTATTCTAGGTTGATTCACAATTTATTTCAAACGCCAGGCTCATAAACCAAAATATATACTACAAGCGTACAGATTATTCCAATCAAGTATCAAAACTTAAACATTACGAGACGAAACAGACAACTCACCTTTGCCAGATTTGCTGATAATCGACGCCGCTAGAACAACCTACAAATTAAATAAATAAATCAATATTAGCAATGAACCAGATCTAAATTAAATCACCAAATTCAAAACCCTAATATTATTAGGAAACCAACATATTTTACATAACAAAGAAAGTAACAACGAATGATCGAGCCTTATTACCATTTTGAATATTATTGAAGATCAATGTCTGACTATGTGATGTTTTTGACGTTGAGATGCGGTGGTTTTTGCATGTTTGTTTTCTTGTTTTCTTCGATCTCCTTATATATAGGGTAAATTCCGTAAAATATGTTACCTAGTAAATCATATCCATAGAATGTTTGACATGTGGCAAAGGTAAAATGTTTCAGTTTACACCCTCTCTCGTCAAAGGATGACTTGAAGAGTAGTGATAAATAGAGGTAATACATTTTGACAAGTATATACACACATTTTCTCTTATCATTACACACAAATCAATTTTTCATTTTCACCAGTTAATTTGTAGGTCTAAGTCTATTATTAGTTGGGCTTACAAATCATTTTCTTTTTTAGAAATAAATAAATGTGGGAAATGATTTGTATACCATTTTTTACTGGCAATACACCACTAAATCACACCAATGATGCATACAGTACAACACCTCTATGCATATTTTAGTGGTGGATGGCAAAAAAATATGGTGTACAAATCACCTCCCAAAATAAAATAGCCGATGTAAAAGATGTATTGATTCACTTCCAAATCAGTAAAAACCGCAACACGTAGTCCAGTGGACCACTGGATAGGGGCATAATTTGAAGCGGAAATCAAGGGTTGAAATCTTGTCCATGCGTCTTTTTAATGATAATATTATGTGATTTATTTCTTTCATGTTAGTCGGTAACGGCCAACGGGCCGCCAGTGAGTCGGTATACCTTTTTCTTAAGTGTATTGAAGTAAATCAAGTACCATCATTTAGAACGGGGATGGGCTTAGATTACTTTGGATCTTATGGACCAAAACTTTCTCTATTGGGCTCCCCTTAATTCACAGTTTAGTGGGTGCTTGACAAAGTTGTATCTTATAGACTTGGGAGTTGTAATGTCATTTGAAAGTTATCATACCAGCTATTTTTTAAGATCATGAAGTTTAATCTATATGACTTCATTGGATAGAAAAGGTAATGCAGTGTGGCAGCCTAATGTAGACACACTTTTCGCATCGCAAGCTTCAAAAATGAACAAAGATACAGAGGATTCTAACAGTTCTTTTCTGTGTGAGACTCTTTTTTGACCACATTGTTAAAGCCTACTTGAACATTTTTTTTCTTCTATAAATAGGACATCTAAAGTAGATCTTTTTTCTCCCATAAAAATCCTACATATTTGAAAAGTCGTGCGGTTCTTCGATTCCGGAACCGATACCCGCGGTTCTGGACCGGACCGAACCGAGAACCGCAATTTGCGTTATTTAAGAACCGAGAACCAGACCACAGTTTTAAAATGCGGTTCAGGTTGGGTCGGTTCTGGTTCGGTTCTCAGTTCCGGTTCTGTTCTCGGTCCATTTGCTCACCCCTAAGTTGGAATGTCATTTTAATATGTAAAACTTAATACTCTTTTATACTCTCTCGAATGTTTTAGAATATTTGTCTGTCGACAAAAAATGCCATTAATTAATTAATTAATTAACTAATTAATGTATTTTTTTAAAATGTATAGTAATAATTTCAATAAAAGGTATTAAGTAGATTGATAGAAAACGTGGTTATAATTTAAAAATTATTTAGCAATTAACTAGAGATAGCATTACAGCGAAAGCATAAATTTATAAAAACCTATTTCATTCAAGTGATCCACTTACATGCTTATGACTAATCAAAATAAATACATTATATGTGTACATTGTGCTTGATAAGTAACTTCGCAACAATGATTAGAATCAAGATTTATCAAACACAAGTGTATGTTTAGGGTTCAGCCAAAAACAATAAGAGAGGAAGAGGAGGGTTTTCAAAACCCTAGATGGAGAAGAATAGTTAGAATAGTTCCGAATTAAAGTATTTATAATACTCATAAAGGATATTTTCTATAATTAAATATAAGATATATTTAAAATATTATAAGAGATGTATATTGATATATATCATAATAAAAAGATATGATATTATTATATAGTTATTTTTTTCTCTAAGTAATAGACCAAACCCAAAGTCCATACATATGCCATAGGTACCACATACGCCATAGGTACGGACGAACAGAATGGACCAGATGGGCCTCTATCTTAATTCTTTGGTTCAAGTCCATTTCTTGTTTAATCAATCCAACAAACTCCCACTTGAGCATGTATATAACTTCAAAGTAATTACCTACAGGTAGCCGTATAGCAACAGTCATTCTACTTGCCTCCCAAAAACACATGAGTTATTCGTCTGTCCAAAGAAGCAAAACAACAATCATTAACTGTTAATGATTTTATGATTTGAACTTTATTATTCTTCCTTTTTGTTTCCGAGTACATGTTAATTTGAGACAAGGATAAGCCATCTCAAATCGCTAACATATGTATCTCGGTCGATTTATGATATCACTAAAGTAAGTTACAATAACATTTTAACTTCCACTTCAGTCATGACCGTGCTAATATCAATTAATGCATCGAGTGGCTCAAAACAGTATCATGCTCTTATCATAAGTGGAACAAAATCTTTTTGCCTATATCCACCTTATAATAGATAATTCGCAATGCCCAAAACAACCATGTATGGCCTCGAGTTACCAAGACGTAGGAGTTGAATCAAAGCAAAACTCGTCATGTATTATAAATGTGGTATATATCGAAAGTCTAAAGACATACAATAACACAAATCATAAACATGGCTCACTAATTGACAATCATACATGTAGTGACATCTCGTATGGGCCTTCTAATATTCATCCTTATGAATACACATGAAATTTGGCCCCAAGAATTATATTATCTATACACACAAATAAACACCAAAATTCACATTAGTCTTAATTCATATTGTGCCCAAACAATATTATCAGCTCTGGAGTTTTGAACAATCATATTCATGGGTGAAACGTGCAAATATAGAACACATTAACATAAATGAAGAAATACGCATAACCATTATATATTATTCATATATAAAATTTCTTAACGTTCCAAGTATTCGAATACAAAAAATAAAGTTCTTCTACATAACGAAGCCCAATTCCATTAGTATGTTGATCATGCTTATCACGTGGTAAAGCTATCGTCAGTGGATCAGTAATATTGTCATCAATATGGACCTTAATAACTTCAATATCATTTCTCTTGACCACTTCGCGAATGTAGTGAAATTTACGAAGAATATGTCCACTGCCTTTTTGTATTTGTGGTTCATTTGCAAGTAGGATTGCGCTTGAATTATCACAATACAGTTCTATAGGATTTTCGTTACTTGGAACAACACCAAGATCCCCTATAAACTTCTTCATCTAGACAGTCACTTGAGTAGCTTATGAGACAGCGATGTATTCTGCTTCTATTGACGACAATGTAATGGTGCTCTGCTTCGAGCTACTTCACGCAACCGATCCGCTATTCGAAATGAAGACATATCCAGATTGCGATCAAGTATCATCTCGATCAGTTTGGAACCCAACTTCAGTGTAACATTTTACATCTAGCTCTCCATTCAAACCACAATAAACCAAGAACATATTCTTAGTCCTTCTCAAGTACTTTAATATGTTTTCAACAGCACATCAGTGTTCCTCGCCTGGATTTTGTTGGTATATGCTTGTCATGTTCAACACGAAAGATACATCCGGTCTTATACAAGTCATAGCATACATTATGATCCAATTAATGAAGCATATGGAATCCAAATCATCCTCTCTATCTTACTAGGTGTGATAGGACTTTGATATTCACCTCAAACGTATGTTATGAGCCATAGGTAAACAACCTTTCTTAGGCTCATGCAAATTAAAACTTCTCAAGATTTTATCTACGTAAGTGCTTTGGCTTAGACCTATAAGTCGATTAGATCTATCTCTATAGATCTTGATTCCTAGGATATAACCAACTTCTCCCAGATTATTTATGCCGAAACATTTTCCTAGCCAAGATATTACATCTTTGAACAAAGAAATTATGTTTCTCATTAACAATATGTCATCTACAAATATGATCAGGAAAACTACCTTATATCCAATAATTCTAATAAACACACGGCTCATCTTGACTATGATCAAAACCAAACTCTTTGATTTACTCATCAAACTTCAAGTTCCAGCTTCGTGATACTGGCTTCAATCTATAAATGCATTTCTTAAGCATGCACACTTTCTTAGAATACTTCAAATTCACAAATCCTTCAGGTTGCATCATATAAACATCTCATGGAAAACAATGTAAGATATAACATTTTTAAATTCTATTTAACAGTTAAATAAGCAGTATAATCAGATTATTATGCTCAGTAGAAGACGATAAGATACCCATTAAATATTATAAGAGATATATACCATAATAAAATGTTATGATATTATCCAATAATATACTTATATTTTCTCTAATTAATATACCATGCTCAAAGCCCGTATACACCCGATAGGGCGGATGAATAGAAAGGACCGGATAGGCCTCCATCTGGTTCTTTTGTTTAAGCCCATTACTTGCAACTTTTGTTTAAGCCGATTACTTGCAACTGATTAAGCACAATCCTGTTTTCGTCTTAGATTACTTATGCATTTATGATAAATAAATAAAACCGAAGTTTCGTGATATTGCACATGACCCCATGACCTCATATATTATCGGCAATATTTAATTATGTCATATCTTGCACAAAATCCTACGTAAACTTGATCAAATTAACTTTGTTATCGTAGTTGACAATTAAACTAGGACAATTAAAATGATAGTAGTAACATGGACTATTAATATTATTAATATAAGAGAGTACTAAATATCATGGCCTACAATGATTTTAACTCACCAATTAAGACGCACTACATGCGATTGATACGTGCAACAAATGCAAAACTTCTATCCTCTTCCGTGAAACTCTTATTCATTTTCAACATTGTCGAGTCGCTATTATGCAATAATTATTACACTTAATACTCATAAAAAAGTTCATCGTCAACGACTCAACGTCGATTGTCATACATAAAGCTAAATATAAAGTCTTATCTTATTGGAGTTCAAATGATCACGTTTTCCAACTTGGCAAATACCAATAGCATTATTCGAATAACTCTCTAGTGGAATAATGAAAATAATCCATGATCGACAAGATGGAACAAAGTTGACTTCCACCAAAAAAGTTATAAATACATGCAAGTGTACGTATCAGTGTCGACAGATATGTATGTGTATATTGTATGTTTTACTACTAAGCTGGATTATGTCACTAATGCACCAGGACCACCACATTTCAACATTAGTGTTGATCGAGTTTATTCATTTCGGTTAGTTTGAACAAGTAGGGCACGGGCTGTGGAATGGCAAGTCCTGAACACATTGCAGCCTATTTTTTTACAACAACGATAGATAAAACCCAAATGAATAAATATTGGAAAGCCCGACCCAATTAGTACATTGAAAATTACAAACAAGCCCCCTCTAAATCCTACTATGCACCATTTGGCCTAACAGAGAAAAACTTTAAACAAAAACCAACTCTAGGTGGATCATATTTATCGAGCTGTCAAGAATCAGCAACACTTTGTATTTGGATATTTAACCTCCGAAGCCAAACCGAATGCAGTATCATATGAAAGACATCATACCTCTTTGGAGGAAAATTAACTTGAAAATGTCGTCGAACTTGTTTCCCTCTTCTTTGCATTCTTAGATACTGTCTAGTTGATATTCCATTTAAGACATTTTTAAGGTTCGGGATATCTTCAACCGCAAGTATGACCGCAAAAGATTTCCAGTTTAAGACATCACTAAATGGAGCCACATAATGATCCTTGATGAGTACTGGAACACAACCTGTGTAAAGTGCTTCAACCATTCGTGGGCTCGCCACCTCATACCCGCTAGGAGAAATGCAATATTTGCTTTGTCTCAACATAGCCATGTATGATACACCTTTCGGAAGGTACTGGTGGACTTGGATATCAGGGTCTTTGTCCTGCCAATGCTCTAAAAGTATGGGCCTAATAGGCCCATGGACTCCACCAGCAAAGAACGCCAAAACGGGTCGGTACCTTGGGGATGGCCCGTTAAGTAGTCCGTGTGTCGTTCCGTCAGGTAGTAAGATTTCTGGGATTGAGACATCTTTTGACGGATTAAACCCTTCTGAGGTGTTAGCGTTACATAATGCTCGGATAGAGTTCTTGAAAAGGTACGGATGAGCTTTTGATAACTCGGGCCCCTGTGTAACACAACGTGTTGCCATTAGTAAGGGCGTACCAAATTAAAATAGATTAAAAAAAGGGAAATCTATCATCTTTCAAGAAAAAAATGTACTTTATGAATTCAGCCATGTTACAATTGGTATTTATACAAAACAATTCGTGCTTATACCAAAATGATCAACAATTTCTCAAACTTCTATTGCGTAATAAGTTGTTTCTTCTTCCAAAATTTCATTACCACTAGATCTCTACAAACTCAACTTTGCAACAAAGTCTGAATTTGCAACAAAAATAATCCTTGTGTAAGTTTGCAAAAATAATAGATCTTATGTAACTACTCAAGGTTACAGAAGGCTTTACTCACCCAATCGTGACAAGCGAGTGTGAAATGATCAGCACCTCGACTTCGGTTCCAAAAAGGGTACTTACCACCGACAAGATCAATATAATCTTTAATCGTTTGCTTCATAGGACGCCAATGGTCCACTTTGGTATTCCGTTCATAGATAAACCGTACCATCATAGCTGTGCTCATTGGAAGGAAAAACGTGTGTGCTTTTTTGGGGTTTTTTGTTCGAAACTTAGTGGTTTCCATATTGAAGATAAAATTTCCTTCCATTGAATATATGCTTTTACAAGGACCATCATGAAATATTGGGGGTTCACCTTCTTCATACACAAACACCTTAAATTTCTTTTCCATTTCCAGATAGCTCCTACACAAGTCAAACTAAAAGTCAACTTTGTGATCACAGATGCTATCGCCTATCAGGCTATCATGCTAATGTAATGTGCAAGTCAATAATGTAATGTGCAAGTCAATAATGTAATGTACAAGTCGTTACCTGTGAAATGCGGCTGCGTTCCAGTACATAGGCCCGTATGGTACATATTCCGGATCATGAGTTCTGTTTCCAGAATCAGCTTCCTTGATTGCAGCTCGAACATGTGAAAGACGGGCTTCGAGTCTATCCAAACTAGTGTACGTTTTGTTGATTCGTGTATCGACATGAATTCCAATGGTTTGATTTGTGGACAGAAAAAGGTCAGGTCCACTTAATGTCGCGTTCAAGTCATCTTCCTTGGCAATATCCTAACAAAGAGCCATCACTTAGTCCGACTTTGCGATAACAAGTTGTACTTGGGCTCTAAAGGAAGTTTTACATCATGATTGCAACATCGACAACAATTTACCACACATCATGCTCGATGAAACATCTTTTGGAGAAACGAGAAATTTGTAATGATATGAACATCTTCAAAACAAAACTATCTCTTTCTTTGTTTAACTTTTGGGATGCATATATATCATTAAATTAAATAGGCCCAAAAACAGAAAACTGGATTTTATGAAATGGAAGATTGTTGACATAGTTTTTTTAATAAAAATAGCTTAATTTTTGTGATATTACTAGTAAGATTAAAGTCGAAAAATAGAAGCAAAAGATTCCAGATTAACATAAAAGGGTCGAAATAGACAAATGCTTGCATGAAAAGAATATATTGTGATGGCTGGTCCTAAAACATGCATTTTCATCTCCAAATACCTCATCAAATTCCAAAAGAGAATATAGAAGAAAAAAAATCATAACTTTAATACAAAAAGAGCATAATCAAGCAAAAAGAATAACAGTAATATTAACTATTTAAAGACGTAATACTTATTTGCTTGTTTGTGTTCAATAATAATGTAAGAACTCGTGCTAACACTGACATTATAAATAGCTATTAAACTTAATATATATTTACATGGTTAATACAAAACTTGAATTTGCAAATATAAACAATAATAACTATTCATAAGAATGATATAAACGGTCTAATCCAATTACCCAAAACCACCTATTTCATTCATAACAAATTTGATCCACCTATGTTATCTAAACAGTCATTTACTTCACTAACAATTATCAGGTTAACGGTCAATTCATTACCTCCGTTACTCCGTATACAAACGAAACAAAAGAATTGACCATGATCCTATCTTAAAGTTCCAAAAATAACAACTAACTAAAAATAAAAATTTCACTTTTTTTTCGAAGGAGTATACAAATTAGTTTATTTACTCTATGACTTTTCTAAATAACTAATCCTCGGTTAACTCTGGAAGGTGGTTTTTGACCATAAAAGTTAAACAAGTATTAATTAGTTTCCATTTCTCTACTCTAATCAAACTGAAGGAGGTCAGAGGTAAAGCAAAAATTAGTAAAATCATCTTAATGCATGCTAATATAACTGCAAAAATTAGTTATATTGTAAGTAAACTAGCATGCACCACATAAGAATTTTTTTTTTTTTTTTTTTTTTTTTTTTTTTTTTTTTTTTTTCTGTCAAAATCATGACAAATATTATTTGCTTAGAACTTTAGATAAGTTGTTAGCTAGTAACTTTGATTTAAATTTGATCAAAAACATATAACACCTATGTAAATCTTTAACCTCAGCTCAATCTTACAGTAAAGAGTACCAGTAAATTAAACCTTAAATTGCTAAACTAATTATTCATTTAAATTTTGACACAAATGATGACAATATTTCTCAAAAACATAAAATAAATACTTGTATTTAAAAATGAAAAATTAAGGTGATGAACTTACCGGCAACTGAACATCCGTTTCATCTTCCATAGCCAACGGTGGATAACTCAAACTATTATTACCATAATAATTCTCCGACGGCCCTTCAGCCACCACACCACCACCGTCAGCCACCGGACCCTCAGCTACCTCTGCCACGTCATCTTTCACCACAGAATCAGCATAAGGATTGATCACTGAGCTCCATACCCATGGATAGTAATTATTTCTCGACCCATCACCCCAAAATGACTTTTTTACTCCCATAATAACCACCATAATTACCACTAAAGGTATAATCAACCATATCAACTTTCCTGATGGTTTTCTTGTATTTCTAAAGATGCCCATTTGAGGGTTTCTTATAGAAATGAATAAAAAGATGGCATCACTAAAAACAGTATGTACGTGTCACTATTTATGAGAATTATGGGAATATCATGATACCTTGCTAAAATATATAAATTTGCTTATAAAATGAAATAGTGAAGTTGGTACTTGGTATTACTACAGAGAAAAATATGTATATGAGATTATGACATGAAACTATGGAATATGATACCTTGCTAAAAGATTAATTTTCTCTCATAAAAAAGCTTAGCTAGAAGGTTGTGTAATGTGTATAGATATATAGATATATGCTTTTTTGTATGTATAGGTTTTCTTTCTCTCACTAGAAACATATTAACATTTGGTGAAAGATTGTTGTGGCACCATGCCAAGCGTCTCATTTTGTTTTGCACCTTGTTCAATTCATGCAAAAAGGATTATAATAATAAAATAATGAAAAATAAATGTAAATGTGAAAGGAGTAATTGTTTGTTTATTTATTTACGGTTGTGTTCTTGGATGCTTTAACCTATGATCTCATAAATTACTTGGTTTTTTGTGTGTTTTGGTTTGTCACGCGCCGTGTGCGAGAGTATTGGTTAGGCTTGTGTTTGGTTGTGTTAAAGGTTGGGATGGTGGTGATGACGCGCGTGTGTTGCGAGTGGATGTGAAGGGATATAGGAATAAAGAAGTTGCCGCTTTGAAACACAAAGTGATCGGATTTTACTGGCTATTTTTAGAGCTTTTAAGTAGTTAAGTTTAAAGACGTAAATACCCTTCTTTTTAGTTCTTGTTTTATTTATTTTACTTTTTATTTATTATTTTTATTATTTTTTTGGGTGGGTGGTGTTTAGAAATAGAGGTGTGCTACATCCACCAAAACTTTACAAAACTTTTCCCACTATCTGACGTGGCAGAGTGTTGATTGGTTGGTTTTCTGTGGGCCACAGAAAATCAACCAATCAACACTCTGCCACGTCAGCGAGTGGGAAAAGTTTTGTAAAGTTTTAGTGGATCTAGTATTTTTCTTAGAAATATTTCGGGAGAAAAGAAAAAAAATACAACTATAACACATGTGGAAATTGAACACCGAGTTTTAATGAATTAACAGGGTTGCGTTTACTTGAAATAAATATTTTTATCTTTTTTAAATATTTTGTTACAAAATAAAAAAAAAATAGATAATATGTTTAAGTGTTTAACTCAAACTTTGTTAAACATATTTTCTACAAAACAAAAAAAAAAACATTTTCCAACACAAAAAGCGAAATTAAAAAAACACTTTTTTTTTGTGTTTCCTTTGTTTCTTATGTAACTCTCATTCCTTTTTTTTAAAATAGAAAACAATGTCAATTAAACGCGTTTTTTACATTTTGTGAAAAATTAAATCTCATCAATTTTTTTACAAAACCGAAAATAGAAAATTAAGAAATTTTTCTCTAACTAAACACAATCTAAATGTTCCTTGATACACTATTCCAGCGAAATTGTGTATTGTTATTACAATGTACATCATTAACAACTAGATTATAACCTCTTAGATATTAATATTATAATCAATAAAAACAAGAGATCTCAACTTTAACTATTCCTTAGAGAAAACTATCATTATGTGATCATATCAACCTTTTAACAAATAGGGAGAGCTTTACCCTATTTGTGTTCGTTTGACGATGAGCTCAAACTTGCGAATTAGCTGGCAAGAATAAAGAAACCACGATTATTAGAAGAAAAAAAAGGTAGTGTAGATGGAGGCTCCTAATCTTTTAGTTTTCTTTATACAGTATGATCACGTATCATATGTGAAATGGGTATAAGTAGGGTGGTGGTGGTCGGATGCTTGGTTTCCCGTGTTGAACAATAAGGACCACGTGAGAAGGATGATATTCTTTTAGTCAGGGTAACACTAGCATCGATCGAGTACCTTCGTCTCATCTCGTACGTGTTGATGATGAGAAGGGTTTATGTGGTACCTTCGTCTTACCTCGTAGGAGAGGGTGAAGAGAAGAGTTTGTGTAGTAGATAAGGATAATGGATGTATATCTGTTGTTTGAGGAGGAGGAGGAGCCTATGGAGGCTGGCAAGTGAAATTGTTTGTGCTTGCTTACCCTTGATCCTCCTATCATATACTCACTCTGTCCTTAAATAATGTCCACTGTTGACTTTTAAAGTTTTCTTTTTTCAACTTTGACCTTAAATTATTTCATTTATGATATGTAATACTTGATGAAAATTATACAAATGAAAATACATTTAAAACCCAATTCATTTATATATTTTGCATCAAATATTACATAATATAAATAAAATAATTTAAGGTCAAAGTTAAAAAAGAAATACTTTAAAGTTAATAGTTGACACTTATTTAGAGACGGAAGAAGCAGTATATATAGGAGGGAGTTAGGGTAAATGTGGTGATGAGGCCTTAGGTCAGTCCATCATTTAGGCACTTGGGCCCTTATTAGATTATTTGGCTTGTATAGTAATATTCAAGCCCGGAGGACTTAATGTATATATTGTAGTATACTACATCATCAAGCCCCCTCCCCCCAAGTCTAGTATAGTATGATACTTGGATCATAATGTGCTAGACTTGTATGTAATGTAGACTTTCCTTCTTCTTGATGATACAAATGCTTACGTATGAGTCATGTAGTGGAAAAAGGGTGCATGGGGTACCTTCGTCTCATCTCGTAAGCGAGGATGATGAGAAGGGTTTAATATGCCCTGAAAATGTTCCATTTTGGTTGATGGTTTTCGTGTAGTCTAGTAATCACGGGCTAGGACTGCGTCGATATGTACATATATGGTAAATCTGCTAGTTTAGCGTAACATAATGCTTGGATTATTGTGTGCTAGACTAACATTTGTTGAGTAGCTCATAGCCGATTTCTGACGTATTAGCCAGAAGGGGAGCCAGAGCCTGATGGGATTTGAGCCCGTTGGCGTTTGAGCTTAATGGCGTTCGAGGCCGTTGGCATTTGAGCATGATGTTCGAGGCCGAGATTAATCCATTTTGAGGTTGATGTAAGGTAATTGGGCCCTTGAGCCGTTTTTGAGGTTAATGTAAGGAACTTAGGGCCGATATTGAACCATTTGAGGATAATGTAAGGCACTTAGGGCCGATATTGAACCATTTGAGGATAATGTAAGGCACTTAGGGTCTATATTGAGCCATTTGAGGCTAATGTTAGGTACTTGGGCCGATAATGATCCATTTGAGGCTAATGTTAGGCACTTGGGGCAGATGTTAAGCCGTTTGAGGCTGATGTGAGGTCGTTTGGGGCCAAAGTTAAGCCATTTGAGGATGTACCATGCCATTTAAGGCCTTACCAGGTCGTTTGAGACCGTACTAGGCCGTTTGAGGATGTACCAGGTCGCGTTTAAGTCGTACCAGGTCGTATCAGGCTGTTTCAAGCCACATTCAGGCCATGCCAGGCACTATCAGGTCGTTTTAGGCTACGTCCAGGCCATACTAGGCCATATGAGGCTAAGTTCAGGCCGTATCATGCCATGTTAAGGCCGTGTCCAAGCCGTATAATAGAAATGATGGCACGTCGGGCCAAGTTTTCAGGCCATTAAGCAAGGTCATGAAGCAAGGTTGGAAAGTAAAGGATGGGAATCAAGGCTAGAAATTAGCTAGGCCATGCTCCAAGGTCATGTAGCAAGGTTATGAAGCAAGGTCATGAAACTAGGGTAGGAAGCAAGGTAGGCATGTTCCCAGGCTATGAAACTAGGTCATGAAGCAAGGGTAAGAAGCAAGGCTAAAAAGCTAGGCCATGTTTGACCAGAGCGAACTTTCCACACCCTTTATTGTGGGTCATGATTTATTGTAATAGATCTATTATTTCAATTAAATAATGACAATATATTCTGATAGAAACAAGTAAATAATAAAACTATTTTAATGATACTTTTGATGATAAACGAGTTTAGATTACCACAAAAGATGAGATTTTAAAACTTGAAAAAAGTATAGTATCATCGTTAGTAGATATAGATAAGAAAGAACGAAACAAACCTATTCGTTTCATGTCCCACGCCTGGCGCCATGTTCACGTACCATGTGTGAAATGGGTATAAGTTAGGTGGTGGTGGTCGGATGTTTGGTTTCCCGTGTTGAACGTAAGGACCTCGTAAGAAGGATGATATTCTTGTAGTAGGAATAACACTAGCTTTGATTGGGTACCTTCGTCTCATCTCGCAGGCGAGAATGATGAGAAGAGTTTATGTAGTACCCTCGTCTTACCTCGTATGAGAGGGTGAAGAGAAGGGTTTATGTGGTAGATGAGGATAATGGATGTAGATCCATTGTTTGAGGAGGCGGAGCCTGTGGAGGCTACGAATTGAAGTTGTATGTGATTGCTTACCCTAAATTCTCCTAGCATATGGTATATATAGGAGGGAGTTAGGGTACGAAATGTGGTGATGGGGGATGGGGGCATGTCCATCATTTAGGCCTTTAGGCCCTTATTTGAGTATTGAGCTTGTACATTAATATCCAAGTCCGGATAACTTAATGTGTACATTGTAGTATACGTACATCATCATAGTACCTATTTAATAAAACAAGTTTATAAGTCACCAAATTATGTTTTTGTTTTGGTTTACATTTTGGTCATATTTTATGACGAACTGAACTAAGAACGCTTTCTTATCACAGTAGATACGACTAAAAAAAGATTCTTTTTGTACCCCAATACTAAACATAAACATGCATATAGTCTCATAAAATGAATATTTTATGATGGATGATTATGAAACGGCATGAATGAACCTAATAGTAATAATGTCTAAAAATACAGAAAAGAAAATTAGGCGTGAAGTTCAAATTATGCCATTCTAAATCACTTTTACACAACATAAAACCACATCTAAATTAAGTGTTTAATTTATATTTTATTATTTCATACCTACTTTTTCGTTCATGTTACTTTAATATGTTAGAATTTTATTCATGATTTTCATCTTATAATTTTTGAATGTGTATTTATCCAAATAAATGTTGTCACTTCTCTCTTAATTTTATCTTAATAACTATTTATCCTCTTGCATGGACAAGAACTACATTCTACTTAACTAATAACAAAATTTTGATAGACAAGTATTTAAATATTGTTAACGACGTGTAAGGTTTTAAGCGGCTTTTTTTTTTTTTTTTTTTTTTTTTTTTTTTTTTTTTTTTTTTTTTTTTTTAATAATGTCTTAATGGATTTCCGTCAACTTGTAATTATCTTACACTCTTGATGATCATCTACTATTTATTTTGGTTTTATTTGATGCTTTGAAGAACCAAAATTTACCCTCTCCCTTGCCCTTTGATGCTGCCGATTTCAATTTTCAAGAGAGAAGAAGGAGTATGTGTTTGTGTTCCATTTTTTTTTTGTGAGTAAGAAGTTGTAGGTAAGTTGGTATATATAGAAGTATTTGTGGTAAACATTGAATCTCATTTCCTCGTATGTGACTTGTGTGATCCAAAAAGAGGGATATATAGTGTGTCTTGGGTGGTGTTGGAGCCGTGTAGGGGAGAGCCCAAGAGGGAATCAAGCACAAGTTTTTGGACAAATATTTCAAATGTGCATATGGTAAAGCTTATAACATGAAAGTCGAAATTTAGTGAAACTAAGGATGTTGAAACTTCCTCTTTTGGTGGGTAGGGGTTGGGGTTAGGGTGGGGGAGGAATATATTTTGAAAATTTGATGTATTAGAGCATTAGGTGTGGTTGAAGAGATTTATCTCTTCATTCAGGCTTCACGTATTTCACATCACCCAACATCTCTTCACAACTAACCGCCTCATCACTAAACAACTAACCTCAACCTCTTCATTTGGGTCCACCACTTACACATTTATTTTTTTATTCATTCATTAAATAAAATAAATTCATTTTACTAGTTATAAAACATACTAATTTTATTTCATCAAAATAAAAAACATGCGATACGAACTAAAAAAAAAACGATACTAAACTAAAAAAATAAAATAAACAAACAACAATATAAATACTGCACTAGTTTGACCAATTTCCCAAAAATAAAAATGGAGTACCGAATCACACAAGAGTGTATATTGACCATCACTCGAGTCACTTTTCATTTCACCCAAATGAAAAACATCCACCGTCATCGCCACCATCTTCGACCACCCTTCACCACCATCCCACCATTACAAACCACCATAGTCTCCACTCTCACCACCATCCTCCACCAAACCCAAAACTGGTCAACCACACTAACCCCATCATTCATCACATCTCACAACATAACACCAACCCACATAGAACAACTCCTTTTCATCACATCACACACACACACACACACACACACACACACTTTTATTTAAAAAAAACACATATTTATTAAAGATATGGAAGAAAGAAAAAAAATGAAAGAAACCTCTTGTCAGATTTTCCCCTCGTCGTGACCACAAGGCGGGAGCCAACGGCGAGCAACGGCAAGGTCCGGCGGTGTAGCGGCGAGAACGGCGAGATTGCCACCTAGGAACGGTGGACAACAACGAAGACCACACCTGATGCTCTTAGGGTGGAAGGTGTGGTCATATATTTTTCTTCGTCACATCAGTTACACACCAGTTTTTTTCTTTTCTTAAAAATTTTTTCATTCAAAATTTCATCAACCATTACAGCACATCTCTTTTTCATTAATTTTTTTTTTCTATTTTTTATCATTCAAAAATACCCCCAAAATAAAAATACATACTCACAATACACTTACAAAAAATAAATTAATATTTCCCTCTCTTTACGTAGTGTGTGTTTCTTGCGAGAGTATAATGCCGAACGGGAATAATTTTTACTTTTGTTGAAAGTTACCACAATGTTGGAATTGGGTTTCCCGCTAAGGAAATAGGTATCCTGCTAGTTTCCCGCTGGTGCACCTTATACACTTATGTGTTAATGTATGTATAAGTAAGTATAGAAAACGTGGTGATGCATAATGCATGCATGCACGAACGTAAATGAAAAATGTAATTGTTTTACGTAAAGAACTTATAAAATAAAATGCATGAACTCATAAAAACATGCTTATAAAAGTCATATGACAGATGTTTGACGTAGACTAAACTTAGTCTAGTGTCGGCGTTTAAAGCCATTTTTCGGTTTATGCAATTTAACCTAATGGTTATACATAAAAGTAAATATTTAAACATTCCAAGTAAATTGTTTTAAGTTTATAGACAAGTAAATACAAGTTGTTACATTAAGGCCGTGTCCAAGCTGTATCAGACCACGTTCAAACCGTACCAGGCCATATAATACAAGTGATGGTGCGTCGGGACACATTTTCAGGCCATGAATCAAGGTCATGGGGCAAGGTCATGAAGCAAGGTTGGAAAGTAAGGGTGGGAAGCAAGGGTAAAAAGCTAGGCCATGTTCTCATGTCATGTTTGACCAGGGCGAACTTTTCACACCCTCATGCCATAATTTATTGCAATAGATCTATTATTTCAATCAATTAATGACAAGATATTCTGATTGCAAGAAGTAAATAATAAAACTATTTTAAACTATTGCAATAGATCTATTACCCTAAATACTCCTATCATATGGTATATATTGGAGGAAGTTAGGGTAAGAGATGTAGTGATGGGGCCTGGGGGAATGTACATCATTTAGGCCATTGGGCCCTTATTTGAGTATTGAGGTTGTATAGTAATATCCAAGCCCGGGTAACTTAATGTATCTATTGTAGTAGAGCATTGATTGGTATGCTTAATTCATGTGTTTAATTATATGCCTAATTTTATGTGGCATAATTTTATTGGTAACAGTAGATGGACCTACTTTATCACAAACTAATAAAACAATTTCATATCCTTTTAGGCATAAAATTAGAAACAGATTTAGGTCTCCCAATCATTTTCTATTGTAATATACATATGTCATAATAGTACCCATTTATTACAACAAATTTATAAGTCACCAAATTATGTTTTTGTTTTGGTTTACATTTTGGTCAAATTTTATGACGGATGATTAAGAAACGGCATGAATGAACCTAATAATAATAATAATAATAATAATAATAATAATAATAATAATAATAAAAAAAGAAAATTAGAAGTGAAGTTCAAGTTATGCCACTCTAAATCACTTAACACAACATGAAACCACATCTAAATTAAGAGTTTATTGATATTTCATATCTACTTTTTCGTTCATATTACTTTAATATGTTACTGTAGAATTTTGTTCATGATTTTCATCTTATAATTTTTGAATATGTATTTATCCAAATAAATGTTGTCACTTCTCTCTTAATTTTATCTTAACAACTATCTATCCTCTTGCATGGACAAGAACTACATTCTACTTATTAACTAATAACAAAATTTTGATAGACTAATAGTCTAACATTGTTAACGTGTAAGGTTTCAAGTGACTGTATGTTTGTTGCGTTCAACTTATGGCATAAATCGTGATATACATGCATGCATGCTTTTAGGCATAATGTCTTAATGGATTTCCGTCAACTTGTAATTATCTTACACTCTTGATCATCTACTACTTATTTTGGTTTCATTTGAAACAGTTCATATCGTCATACTTGAGCTTGTACATTGTTATTTGGCTTTGAATAAGTGACCAAATTAACAAATATAAATAATAGGTCACGAAATTAAACAACCAATTAAGCTCTTAAGTAATTTGTAATTACATTTGATATGACCGCTCTGATGGTCCATAAGACCATAAAAATAACAAATGCAAAGTTGAATGTATATAACAATATAAGATAAGTTTTGTTGTTTCATGTATAGCTAATGTTTGAGTACGTCGAATAATAGTTTAATCAAAAGGATGATTCTCATTTGGTATTATATGATGAGTCATTTACCTTAAATATGTACATACAATATACGCCAAAAGAGTATGCTTGTTTCATGAAAGTGTTTTACAGTTGATTTAGACGGGTTTGTTAATTCGTTAGTCAATACATTCACAGTTTAAGCTTATCATTTCCTTTGTTTTTTCTTTTAACCAATGCCTTTCTTTTTTTGTTATGGTATATAAATTAAATTGATTATTTAACTTACTTTGTGGCTTTGTGCCAGGTTCTCATCCAAATGAACTAGATTAAATATAGGTATTTCACTAAAAACATAGCAACTCTCAGAGAGTTGATTTTAAATGAATTTTGAACACTTTGAACACAAATTCTATCACAAAATGTATGCTTTACGGGTAGTTCTATGCTTTGAATCTATCTTGGACCTGATGCGACCATGGTATGCATTATGCCACTCACATGCAAAGTTCTTAATAGGAAATTTTGATTTTTATTAGACCCTTGAAAAGCACATTTACTCCTAATACTGTTAAATCTAACTTATTTTTATTTTTTAAATATCAAGATTACCCTAACATAGTGTTTTTGTTTTTGCTAAGGTTATAAATAGCGTAAGGCGTGGCGTGACGGCATGGTCAAGCCTCAAGCCTTAACGTGAGGTGTGGCGACATGACGTTTTTAAAGCGTGAATTAAGGTGACAAAAAATATTTATAAATTTATAGATTTATATTATATTTCATTAGTATATCATTTTTCATATACATAGAGTTTACAAAAAGTGTTATACATAAGCAATAAAGTCAAGAAACTCTCTTTACATTTGTAATCTTCTTCAAATACTAGTAAACCCCTAAACGCCAAATACCAGTAAACCTCAAATATGATGCGCAAATTCCAATTACTAGTAAATCCCCTAAACACCTCAAATATTAGTATATCTTATCGCGCCTCATCTCATGTCAAGCCTCAAGACGACACCTTGGACTATTGCGTGGCGTGGAGGCGCGCCTTTTAGAACACTGGTTTTTACTATATCATTTAAATTTATAAAGAGTCTTAATATAGACCGGACGGCTACAACACTCATGTTAGTAGGTTCTGCATGTAACCATAAATTACCAGAATAATATACTTAATTATCTTACGAAAATCATTACGAAGCTAATAACAAGACACGGTTAATTGCTAGTCTTTTGTGAATTCGGTCCGTGAGATATTATCTGGTAGTTTACTCGTATACTGTTAATTTGCACAAGAAAAGTTGCTTGTTAACGAACATAAATATTACATAGAGATCACGATTTTTGTCAAACGTTGCATCTTTATTTAAGTCTCTTCATTTGAAAGGAATATGAATATTGTAAACAAAAGATGTCGATCGAGTAAGATTATAAATTGGTAATTCAATCTTGAACAATTTTCAAAAGAATGGATAAATTCAAGTTGGAAAGCGAAAGGTGGTGTCACACTGTCACTTGTATTGATGGAAACCTACGAGAAAATTTTGTGAAGTGCAAATGCTTTTGGGTCCATTCTGTTTTTAATTTGCATTATTGATGTAATTGTCATTTTCCATAATATTATCACATATTAATTTAAGTGTATAATCATCTAAAGGTAGTTAACTTAAGCAAGCAACATGCACACTGTTAGGAATAATATAAACGTGAAAAAAATTGTTTTGTATATAATCGTATGATTATAACGACAGATTGAGGCATGCGATTAGCAGTGTTTTTAAACAGAAATTCGTCCTATCTAGTACGAACTGTTTAGAGGATACAACAATCAAATCAAATATGAAACTTGAATCTAGCGAATCGATTATGTTACGATGATGAAAATGAATGATATTTGTGTGTTTTTGACGATTCAAAAGTGACAAATTCATCCTCTATATATAGGCACATGGTGACCCTTCAAAACAGTCACAATACCCCTTCAAATAGCCTTAGAGACACTTCTTTTCATAACAGTCACAATGGTTCAGAATTAGTGACGCTTTAGCGACGATCTAGCGACAGAATAACCGTCGCTAATTGCCACTAGTTCAAACAGTCGCGATGGTTCGCTCATTAATGCCTTTTTAATAGATATAACTATCAATGTTGCAAAAATCGGCCGAATCGGCCGATTAATCGCTAATCGGTGATGCACCTTGTCGATTTTCGAAAATCGGTGAAAAAATCGGCCTAGGCAAAAAAATCAGAAAAAATGGGTCAAAAATCGGCCGAATCGGTCAAAAATCGGCCGAATCGGCCAAAAATCGGCCGAATCGGTCAATTTAAAAAAAAATAGAAATTTAGGCATTTTACTTAATTTGGGGATCGTTTATTTCACTTATAACGTACAATGGGTCTCATAATCAGAATTGAAGCCTTTTATTGAGGTTTGTAAACATAGAAGGTTTGGAATCAGTTAAGATCTTTAGTTTGCTCTCTAGAAATTCCCAAAACATGCAGGAAATGCCAAACCGATTAATCACTGCCTTGACCGATTACAGGCTGCAGGGTGGTCGACCGCCCGACTACCGATTCACGATTTTTGCAACATTGATAACTATCACCAATTCGAAAAGATGCGTCTTTATAATAATGACGGTCAATTAGAGACGGTTTAGTGACAGAATCACTAATATCTATTTCGTGGCAATCACTAAAAACAACAAAACCATTAAAAGTAATGTTCCAACAATACCCCACATTTCTATTCAAACACCAATAATACCCCACATTTGAATAGAAAATAAGAAAATTACTTATTATTCTATTTCCATCAAACGTAATATGATGTGCATCAAATAGGTGTTATTTGGACTTGAACCTATCCTAGTGAGTACATATCGGATCTACTTTGTGGATAGTGAACATAAGTCTTG
This sequence comes from Artemisia argyi, assembly GCA_030686995.1. NCBI lineage: Eukaryota > Viridiplantae > Streptophyta > Magnoliopsida > Asterales > Asteraceae > Artemisia > Artemisia argyi. Next base: position 53,172,347 of record CM060687.1, on the reverse strand, counting down.
AACTAGCCACGTTTTGTAGTAAATCGAGACAATAAGTATTACACATATCATATTTATGTAATAACAGATTCTTACCATTGTGTTCATTTCGGTTGTGAATATATCCTTATTCATGAGAATTTTAGAGAACTTAGCCATCTGATTCCCAAAGATACGACCACACATCAATCTCATATAGGTAATGCCAATCAAGAATATTCCGTAATATTCCACTATAAAAGCCATTAGCATTATTAAGAATTAGAATTCAGCCCTCAATCATCAACGGAAAACACACAACATTCATCATAGGAATGGGCATACCTATGTGTTGGTACTTTTTGAGTTTTCCTCAACTAGTTTTCCTATTGAACGTAGACCATGGGATCTCCAATTTTGCTAGGTTAGGTTTCCGCTGAGTAGTTACTCATTGTGTTGGCTTTAAGCCCATACCCCTCGATGTAAATATGACTTGTTCTCTACAAAGTCCTTTTGTCAAAGGATCTGCCATATTTTCCTTTGACTTAACGTAGTCGATGGAAATGATTCCATTTCTTAACAAGTCCTTTATCGTATTGTGGCGACGTCTTATATGTCTTGACTTGCCGTTATAGATTTGATTCTTTGCTCTGGTAAGAGCAGCCGTACTATCACAATGTATACACACAGCAGTCACAGGTTTTGGCCACAAGGGAATACCCTCTAGAAAGCTTTTAAGCCATTCTGCTTCTTCAGCAGCTTTGTCTAAGGCTACAAATTCTGCTTCCATTGTTGATCTGGTATTCACAGTTTGCTTAGATGATTTCCGTGAAACTGCAGCCCCTCCAAGTGTAAATACATAGCCACTTGTGGACTTTCCTTTATTAAGATTGGAAATCCAATTTGCATCACAAAATCCTTCTAACACAAGAGGATATTTAGTGTAATGTAGCCCATAAGCCATTGTATGCTTAAGATATTGAAGCACTCTAACTAGTGCATCCCAATGATCTCTCTCAGGGTTATGTGAATATCGACTAAGCCGACTTACACTATATGCCAAATCCGGTCATGTATAGTTCATTATATATATCAAGCTTCCTAGTACTTGTATATATTGTAACTGAGATACACTTTGTCCTTTGTTCTTCTTGAGTTGAAACTTAAGATCAAAGGGAGTTACAACCGGTCTATCATTGTAATGCCCAAATTTCTTAAGGGTCTTCTCAATGTAATGAGATTGGGTTAGGATGTATCCATTGGAATTCTTTTGAATTCTTATACCAAGAATGCCATATGTTTCTCCCATGTCTTTCATCTTAAATGAAGAAGAGAAAATTACACCATTCGTCCATATGGTTTACCCAAAATAACACCGCAAGTCTCTTGGTTTTCATTTTTGCGTCACGAGTCCTTATAATGAAGTTTATTAACACCATTAGTCCTTATCCTTAATGATCGTTAGCTTTCTCCGTTAACTCCCACATGTGCGTTACATGTGTCGTCCATTTCTAACGACCGTTAACTTTTTTTCACGTTTTCATCTGTTTTCGCACGTTTTCGTTCGTTTTTCACGTTTTCGTTCGTTTTTTCATGTTTTCATCCGTTTCGTCCGTTTTTGGACGTTTTCAGCCTTTTTTATGTTTTCATCCGTGTTTCTTAAGTTTTTACGTTTACATACGGACAAAAACTTGCAAAAAACCGACGAAAACGTGCGAAAATGGACGAAAACGTACGAAAACATGCAATAATTTTTCACGTTTTCATACGGTTTTTTCCGCTTTTTTATGTTTTCGTCCGTATTTCTTCGTTAGTAATTTTTTTAATTTTATTTTTCAAAAACTTTTTTTTTCAAAATTTTTTTTTTCTAAATTTATTTTTAGAAAATATTTTAGAATTTTTTTTTTCAAATGCTTTTTTTTCTAAAATTTTATAGAAAAACAAATTTTGAAAAAAAAAAGTTATAGAAAAAGATTTTCAATTATTATTTTTTTTTTCAAAATTTTTTTTCTAAAATTTTATAGAAAAACAAATTTCGAAAAAAAAAGTTATAGAAAAAGATTTTAAATTATTTTTTTTTTCAAAATTTTTTTTCTAATATATTTTTTTCAAAATTTTTAAGAAAAAAAAATTTTAGAATTTTTTTTAGCGAAAATATTAAATTTTTTTCAAAAATTTTTTTTTTGAATTTTTTTTTTTCTAAAATTATTTTCGAAAAAAAATTTTAGAAAAAAAATTGAAAAAAAAAAAGTTTTTGAAATTTTTTTGAAAACCTTTTTAGCGAAAATATTTTTTTGATTTTTTTTTTCAAATTTTTTTTTTTGAATTTTTTTTCTAACATTATTTTTCTATTTTTTTTTTCTGATGAACGAAAAGGTGCAAAAACAGACGAAAACGTCAAAAAACGGACGAAAACGTGAAAAAACGAACGAAAAAGTGAAAAAACAAACGAAAACATGAAAAAACGAACGAAAACGTGAAAAAAAGTTAACAGTCGTTAGAGATGGACGACACATGTAACACACATGTGGGAGTTAACGAAGAAAGCTAACGATCATTAAGGATAGGGACTAATGGTGTTAATAAACTTCATTATAAGGACTCGTGACGCAAAAATGAAAACCAAGAGACTTGCAGTGTTATTTTGGGTAAACCATAGGAACGAATGGTGTAATTTTCTCAATGAAGAATGAAGCATTTTCTTGGTTTGGTTTATAACATCTATATTTGTTTCTATGATCAACATATCATTTACATATAACAAATAATGACAAATGCATTTTTGTATTGTTTAACATAGACACATTTATCACATTCGCTTATTTGATAGCCGTTTGATAAGAGAATGTTATCAAACTTCTCATTTAAACGTATTAGGAAGCAAAATAGCTTTTGAGATGTTATATTCGGAAAATAATAATAATAATAAATAAATAAAAAACCTTTGAAATATATCTTGTTCTATTTTAGAAGTTGACATATCTAAACTTCGTTTATTAAATCATTTTTATTTCATGAATTGGATTTACAAAAAAATGAAAGGCAAACGAGTGACAAAAATTCACTAAAAAAAACGATGAGACTAATGCTAAAAGTTTAAAACACCATAAATTATAAGTTGACATATCTAAAGTTTGCATGTATATATATTTACACATTTTGTGTCTTTACTCATTTATTTCTATCACCGAGTTTATACTTTTAGTCTTATATACAACTATTCTTAGTTTTTCTTAATTTATATGTTTGCGTGATCGTATGCTCTCATGTCTTTATGCACCGTATATGCTTTAATGATTAGTTGTTGTGATGTTATCTTAGACTGAGCATTTTTATGCCTAATCTATTCATTTTGTGACACATGTATTCCACTTATTCTCACTCCTGTTATATACCACTGATTTAGCCATGCGTTTCAGGATCCTTATTAGGCATGAAATTAGGCACATGAATTAGTCATGCCAATCACTACTCTTAATATACCTTAGCCTTTCAACTTTCGACGCTTCACACCAACCGTCACTTACGCTGGTCGGTCGAAGGCTCTGTCTTCCTTCCTCTCAGTTTAAGTTATTTGTATTTGTTTCATGGCGATTTTTTCCGATAAGGGTCGTGTATTGCAGGTTTTATGTGAGAATTTTGTGGTTGGTATTTTAGATTAGGTCATTTAGTTGGTGGATCTATTTTAAGATCCGATCGTCGTTTAGGATTGTTCAAGCTTTGGATTTAGGTTTGTTCTGAAAATGTTTTGGTGATTCAGCTTAGAACAATTTGTTCAGGTTGTGTAGGGTTCAAGTTGTGATGGACATACTACGGTGAGCCAACCAATGGTGAATTAAGCAGTTTTATTCAAATAGTTGAATTCAGATCTTGTAACACCTCGAGTTTTTGGTAATGATTATGAATATATTATATAATTCGAAAGTTAGTTTATATCATACACTGCGAGTATTCCTTAACTAGAAGGACCTTATGTGAAAAAGACTTTAAAGAAAAAAGACCCTACACGCAGTAGAATGACTAATGAGAACTATGCCAAGTGATGAAAGTTAATTGAAACGACAAACATACCCTTTAGTATGAGTTAGATAACACGGGAAACTCATTCTTCCCCCCATATCAACATGTGTTTTAGGGTGTGTTAAGGTGTAAATGTGTGTTCATCTTTCTTTCATAGCTAATAAATTCTACAAGGTGATTCTAGAGCTTAGAAATTGGATTAAAGGTGTGAGGGGTAGAAATTTTTAGTGTTGTTATTAAATTATATTGAAGGTACGAATTGGGGGATTTTGGTTAATTTCCATTTGAGGGTGTTTAAGAGTTTAAGAATGATGATTTCATGATTTACCAATGATAATTTATAAAGCTTATAAGTTTTGGAATGATCATGGAATCAAAGTAATTGGGAAATTATGTTATGAAATGTATGGATAATTAAGTAGTGGTTGTGAGGTTTCAAAGAATGATTAGGTGAATGGTAATTTTATAAAAGAGTGAATTTTGGTTAGTAATGAATGACTATCCAAACACCCCATTTGTTCATATTTATTCCAAAGAGCTTTGCTACAACATCCTACCAATTCATCATATAAATCCTCCTACGCACACAAAAATATTATACAGTTTTTTTCCATTAATTCTCTCTCTGTATCCAAACCGCCTGTTCTAACATTTTTTAGGATCCTGTTAATAGGATGTTTTGTAAGAAGAAGTTGTAGGAGGTTTTAGCATTTTTGTATTCCAAATACTATCTTTAGAAGTGATGAATTCACATTATGAATGATTACATGTCTATGTCATAAAAGCTAGTTATTTGCCTTCGAAAATCATCTTTAGTGGGATGAGGTGAGTAACGAACCACTAATAAAGTATAGGTATCGGATGGTTAAACATTCACACAACATGTTCATGATGACCCATATGTTTATGATGACCCAAATGATCAAGTTGACCTAAATAGTCATGATATCCTAAAAGCTCATGTTGACCCATGTGGTCATATTTACCTATAGCTCATGCATGCTCATGCTCATGTTTAGTACTCAAGATGCACCCTATAGCTCATAGTATGGTCATCCTTATGCTCATGTTTGGTTCCCAAATAATGCACCTAAAGGTTCGTGTTGTGATGTTCAATGATGCACCCAAGTGTTCACGTAATGTTACTCAAGTGATGAAATAATGTTACATAAATTATGATATAATATGCATTATGATTGTTTTGCCTCATGATTATTCTCATTTACGATTTCATTTACTCGCTAAGCTTTTGCTTACGTTGTTCTATATGGCATGTTTTATTGGTGATCCAAGCGGCGTTCTAAAGGTCAAGCGAAAAGGGGCTATGGGTTAGCTAACGGTGAAGCTCGAGTTGGTAACGAGCAATCTTTTATCCCCCTCTTGATACAAATATTTACGCCCCATTGTCTTTTGAAGTAGTGTCAAGACTTTCTAGAAATGTAATATGTAAAATGATTGATTTGTATATGATATGCAAAAATTTGGGTGTTTGGAAATAAGTTTAACTTACCCACTTTTAGGTCAAACGGGTCTAAACATGTAAGAAACCATGTTATGATATTTATTCTATGTTTAGTATGTTATATATGAAATATATGTTCAGTTTCAAGTTTTCAGAAATGTGTTTAAGTTTAGTTATCAGAAAGTTCAAGGTTTGGATCTCAAGCCTCTATAAGACGTATATGCCCCATATGGTGTATAGAATGAAGTCTAGACGACGTATGGTTGACTGAATTAAAAATAAATAAATACTGTAGTTAATTAAAAATTGGGCGTTTCATTTCTTTGATTTTAGGTTGGTTTCATAGTTTTTTGTGGGTCGTGGTAAGGTCTCGGTGTAGGTCATGTTTGGTATTTTGGAAGTTTATTGGCCATATTGTTTTTAACGGAATTGTAACAAAAGTTCGGGTCATGGTTTGAGTTTTCTTTTAGCTTGGGAGGGTCGAGGTTCAAGGATGTTGGTTGGCAAGGGCCATGGTTTTAAAACTTGCAAGCATTGTAGTCATAGGTGTCACGTTTTGAGGTGGCTTGGTCGAGATGGTGAGTTTGGTAAGGGACGTTTGGATCAAATTTCGGGTCGATGTAGTTGTTTAGAATCGTTGTAGTAGTTTAGGGTCGATGTTGCTCCGTGTGAGTCTGTAGTTGTTGAGAATCATTGCGAACAATATCATTGTAATTTCTGGCATTGTGCTAGTATTAGTTTTTATAAAACTATAATATATGCCTTACCTAAAGAATAGAAACAGTATTATAAGTGGTAACCTTTTATGAAAAGTTTAAACATATGAGCGTATGGTGCAAAAAATTTGAAGTTCGACATCTTCAATAAAGAATAAAGCGAAAGCTAAATTCCCTAAAGTTAAGTCGACCTTAATTGTAACATATGTTTATGTCATTTGTCTTATTTTCCCAGGTACGATTTATAGTTGTATTAAATGAAATGTTATTTAAAGATCATGTTATAAAAAATAAACTACGTCATTTTATTTTATTTTATTTTGTTTTATTTTTTAAGTGAAATGCTTGGAAGGGTAACTTTGACATTTGACATGAAGTTAGAATTAGAAATCAGTTGCCACCGCACTCTCACGCTCACACCTCTATTAATTGGTTTCTATAAATGACATTGTGTGGGCGGTACATTTTCTTAGTAAGCACCGCCATAAATAATACAAGGATGTAAATACATGTACGGAGTATATTACTAAATCTATATGCATTAAATTTTATTCTTTTATCAGTAGTCAAACATTAGGTTTTATTACATGCATATAGACTCATGACCGATTTATCTAACTTCTTACAAACAAGGTACATGCATGAATACGTACGATCTTTCATCATAAGCCGGCATTCGCGACCGTATTTCACATGTTATGGAATTGTACACATACATATTATAGAGAAAAGTCAATTTAAAAACTGATATTTTTTGCAATCAGGAGACAAATTCTGCTTCTTATTTTATAAAAGAAAAATAGAAAGGATTGTATGATCTTTTTAATTAAAATTCATTTTCACATTTCTCTTCTAAATTTACATATTTTGTATCCAAAGAATCATAGATCATTAACATAAATAAATTAGACCGTTGTGATAAACATTTAATTATTTCAATAGACAAGTACATTTATATACATTTTTTTTTTTTTTTTTTTTGCTTGATATACCGCATGTGTTATAACACTAATTTGTAAATTCGAACACTCAACATGTTGTTGTAAGATGGGCATAAATATTTGTATAGAAATTCCAAATGAATCATCGTTTCTAGCATTGAAAAATACACATCTTTAGCTTTTCAACCAAATATCACATATAATTTTGAAACCTTTAAATCAGTACAGTTTATTAATAGAAGTTAAAGAAAAGAATAATATTTTTTTTTATAGTAAAACTCGCTTAATGTATCACATGTGATATAACACTAATCTGTAAGCTTGAATACTCAACATGCTGTCGTAAATTGAGTATAAGTATTTGTATAAAACTCTAAAAGATTCACAATTTCTGCATTAAAAATTGGCATCTTTGGCTTTCCAACAATATATGATGCATAATATTTGAAAATCTATCAATAAGTTTATTCATAAAAGTTAGAAAACTAACCAAAAAAAAAAGAAAAAAAAAAGGATTGATATTCAATATCTCTTTATATTACATGTAATATAACACAAATTTGTATGTTCGAACACTTAATATGTTATCGTAAAATGTGCATAATAAGTATTTGTATAAAACTACAAAAGATTCACCCTTTTTTACATCGAAAAATAATACTTATGTTGATTTTACGATAACATATTCAATATTAGAATCCACAAATTAGTATTATATCACATTTGATATATCATACGATTATGAATATTAAAATAATTATTTGTTTTCTCGAATGTCTATTAATAAATTTTATTGATTTAGAAGTTGAAAAATTATGTGTGATATGTTAATACAAATATCGCCTAAAAACGTTATTTAAATTTTACGATCTTTGCTAAGTTTTGTTAATGACAAAGTATGAACTTTAGCTTATAGTAAAACATCATTTTAGTTTCTTAAGTCTTGTATAACTACATTTATATGTTAAACATAACCTTGTTATATTTCTTAATAAAGAAAGTATAACATCACATCAATGTGCATTTATGGAAAGCTTGTGTGTTTGACTATCCATAAAGCTCTTACATATTTTGGAAGCATTCCATGTTGATGTGATCTCTTGAAAGTTTGTGTATTTGACTTGAAATAACTTGATGTGATGTCTTGTAAGTTTGACTGTCAGATCTGGCGGAACCCTGGGGGTATATGGGCGGAACCCATTCTAAGGTTCCGTCGTATCGCCAGAAGTCTGGTTTGTTTGGGTATAAATACCAAACCACTTGCAAGAAATCACTCATGACTTTAGGACATATATTTCATATATTCTCTCATCTAACTCAGTAGCAACTCACTTGTGTGATTGTCTTATGTAGCATAGAAGTTCACAAGTTCATCCAAGAAGTAACAAGTTTCAACTCAAGGTTGCAAGACTTGTTAGCTTAGCCTTGTGTATACTTAGTGTAGTTTATACATCATTTGATTGTGTATATTCAGGAGTGATCGGTTAGTATTTTAGGCCTTAAAATACATAGTGTGACGGGAGTTGTTGTACCCTTGTAAAAGAACTATCGGGAGTGGTTGTACCCTTGTAAAAGAACTCAACATCTAGCTTAGTGACGGAAATAGTGGATAGGCGACGTTAGGTTGGTTCTACCTTAAACTAGGACCCGGTATCTAGCTTTGTACCAGATAAAGTGTAAGCGACGATTGTAAGGGTTTCTCTACCCGTGAAAGGAGCTTGTTGACTAGTGTTTGAAACTCTCGAGTTGGAAACTCGGGGCGTGGATGTAGGGCAAGAAAAAAGAGTCCTTGTGGCCGAACCACGATAAACAATCGTGTTGTGGTTTGATCGTTTCTTTCTTTGTCTTTGCATATTACATATTATCTTTAGTTAGAATCGTTAATTACACGTAAAGCTTTTCAAAGATTAACAAGTAATTTGAGTTTATATCCTTAATTAAACGTAAAGTTTCTAAAAGATAATTAAGTTAAAAAGCGGTAAACTATTCAACCCCCCTTCTAGTTTTCCACAATTGGCATCAAGAGCTACGTTACTAAAGATCTTTAAAATATATTGTATTTTAAAACTTGGATCGATCCATGGATTTTGAAAATCTCAAAGAAGGGCAACCTATTCAAAAGCCACCGCTATTTGGAAAAGAAAACTTCCTTGAATGGAAAAGTAAATTTGAAAACTATGTGAAATCAATTGATCAAGATCTTTGGCACATTATTTCTATTGGTGATTTCAAACCAACAAAAACAAGTTTTGAAAATCAAAATGATTATCTCAAGTTTGATAAAAACACTAAAGCTAAGATAATGATTTATAAAGCTTTACCGAGAATTGAATATGAAAGAGTGTATTTTTGTCAAACGGCTAAAGATATTTGGAGAAATATAATCAACTTTCATCAAGAAATATGTCAAGTCAAAGATGATCAATTCGATCTCACACATGAGTTAGGAGTCTTAGAAAACCTAATAGATAGATACTTAGTTGAAGTAAATACATGTGCTACTAGTCTAAATGCTTTAAATGAAGGTGTAAGTGAAGATGATTACTTATGTCGAGCTCAAGTGGCCTTGCTTACGATTCATGGAATGACACGGATGAAGATGAAGCCAACTATCCGGTTTGTGATTCTCAACTAGATAAAACATCAAGCAAGGTACAATTTGAAACCAAACACTTTTGCTTTGACACATTTATCCTAGAGTTTTCTAAACTAGAAAATGAGTCTAAACTTTTATGCAACATGGACCTAAAAACTATCTTTAACAATGAACATTCAAAATCTCTTGTGAACAATCTTGAAAAAGAGATAATGTTAGAAGATAAAATGTCTAGACTTGAAAGCAATATTGAAATTGATCTAGGATGCAAAATATGTCTAGAATACAAACATGAAATTAAAAGGCAAAATGAAAAAGAAAAAATGTTGGCTAAGTTTGAAGAAAGTTCAAAATCCCTTGAAAGATTGTTGAAAAGTCAAAAGTCATTCAGAGATAAAACCGGTTTAGGATTTAACTCAAATGCACCATCAACAAGTAAAGAGAAAGTAAAGTTTGTTGAGCCTAAAAGAGATATTTAGAAATATCTCAATCTCTAATAGAAGCTTATGATCTAAGAATATCATATTTTATGTTTATCTAACCTCTTTGGATTCATGAGTAATTGAGTTTCCAAGCCTTTCTTTATGACAAGATTAAACGCTTAATGATTATCTTCTTTATAATCTATTCATGGAACTCAAAAGGTACACATTTCTTCCACTTACCTTTTATTGTCTCTTCTTGTTATCTTTAAGGTTTATCGTGTGTAGGATTTGTTGTGCATACTCTATGTTGTTCTTTCTTTAGTTAGTTATAACGTAGATTAGCTTCTCCTTGTTTAAAGGATTTCTAAGTTTCAATGAATAGGAGATATAAGGTGCTTCAGTTCTTATAACTTTTGGGAATCGACACGAGATACTCTTGAGTGAGTCTCACTTAATACTTGTCTACAAGTGAGCTAACTAAGAATCTCCAAAGTGATTAAACAACCAACACTTTTGTGATGCTTGCAAATCTAGTAAATCAAAACATTTCACAAGCATTTGTAACACAACATCTTTTAACACTATATGTTCAGTCGTGTTTTAATTTAACCACTCTTTTAATAAAATCTCATATAAGACACACAAAGGAAAATAAACCACATTAAGATACAATGGGATGATTGAGAGAAGATGATTTATAAAAATCTACGATTTGCATATCAAATTCGACCCATAGTCTTATGATGTTGTATCTCTTGGACATTTACAAAACATGAAAACTTATAGTGTTTTTCTTTTTTTTAATAAAGAAACCTAAAAAGTCGAGGAGTCGTTAAATCCAACATTCAACGAAAGACCACCTCCTTCTAAGATATCAATTTTGGTAGGTGATGACTTAGTCGGAAGTTCAACGATGGTAAGACAAATAAGTTAAGAAAAATAGCAAGAAAGATGAACTATTAAAAGGAGATAACATAGATGTCCAAGAATTCATAAGTCATAGTGTCATAACATTAAGGACAAAAGTTTAAAATGAAAATAACATCTCTCATCTTGTGTCAAGCATTGAATCAAGTAAAATTGACAAGGTCATAAGACTTGAATTATGGATCATAGTTCTAATTAAACAAATTCGATAAAAATAGTTTTTGGACATTAGAGTAAAACAACCATCGAAAATAAATCTTTCAAAATAGATAAAATGAATGTAGTGTCGATCTATGAAAGACTTTTTGAAAAGTTAAGCAAGCTCAATAAACAAGGAATAATCACTCAAAGACATTCCTAATTACTCACAAGTTCACAATGATTAAGTCTTATATGACTTATCAAGAATGAGATTAGTAAATTCGTAGGTAAAACTAAACATAGAGAAATGTTTGAAAGTTTACTTGTTCTCACAACAAATAGATCCAACATTATGTTTAGTGCTTGTCTATGTGCTCGTATTAGAGAAGATCCTAAAACAATTCTTTTGGAAGAGATTGTTTGGATACATCAAAAGGTACTACACACCTAAGAGTATGGTATCCCAAAGGAACGGGAATAGAAACCATAGTGTATGCCAACTAGAATTATGTCGGTAATTAAGTTGATAGAAAAAGCACAAGTGGTACTTGCACTTTTATACTTACTTACCCAATGATTCTCTAAGAAGCTTAAGGCTCTCAAACTAGTATCGAAAGGAGAAGCACATCAACAAGCTCCGTTAGAACAAGCAAACTCAAGTCAACAATGGAATTCCTCTTTTCAATAGTATCATCGACTTCAGCGACAATCCGATCCTATGTGTTTTCAATTAACATATTGTGATCGATCATCATCGCCTTGGTAAAAATGTTCATTGAGGAACATCTTAACCGAGAAAGTTTCATATCGTCAACGTTTTCACAAAACCTCTTGAATGAGAATCATTCATCCCTCTTAGATTTAGTTTAGGACTCGTGAAACCTAAAAACCTTAGTTTTGAACATTAAGATAAAACCACAAAAGTCAAAACAAATCATTCAAAATTTTCACCTGCTGAACCAGCGGAACCTTGCCACATAACGGGCAGAACCCTTCCTTTGGTTCTGCCTAATCCGCCGTATCTGCAGTTTGTTTTTATCTTAATTCAAAACCAAACACCTCTTAACTCACTACTTCAACTTACAAACAACTATCACTCACTCACAAACACCTTACCACACGAAAATTAGGGCTCTCACTCACATCTCTTCCAATCAAATCAACTTTGTAAGTATTCTTATCATAATTGCATTTTCAATCAAAGTCTAACATTTTCATTTACATACATTAACTAGAATCTTAGGGTTTATGCATAAACTTGTTGATTCATGAAAAACCTTGGTTGTAAACTAATCATAATTTCCATTAGTTAGGAATTGTATCCTTTTTGTTATTATCATGATTTACCAAACACACCAAGTTCATTGTCTTTCAAAAGTCACTAGAACACCACCTTTCACCAGATTATTAAAACAAATGAAAAACGTCATTGAAACATCACTTTCATAATGTCTCTTGAATGCTAATGGAAATACATAACTAATATGTATTTTCGGGTACATTCAAACGAAGCTATATTGAATTAGGAGCGTTTGGGTTCTCTTTTGTTTTGTAACAAAACTTGCATTATAAAACGTTTTAAGCATCAAAATGAGTCAAGATAACCGCACCTCCACATTGTTTTAATATAGGCACACACTAGAACATCCACATTGTAAAAGTCATTAACTTAAACTTAAATTTTGTGTTTTCTAGGAATCAACATGCCTCCTGCAACATTCTCCGATCACAAGGAAACTCTTAAATACTTACCCAAACACCATAGGACCAAAGGCCTTACTAAAGATCAAGTTGAAACTTTTAAGGGTCTAGAAAAACGCTATGTTCATGAAGGAAGAACCATTGATCCATCCTTCCTAAAAGGAACTTCCATTCGTCAAAACTTTGCCGCTATCAACTTTGATTGCCTCCTAGACATAGATGAGCCAATTTGTCCAAGGTTTATTTTGGAGTTCTATGCAACTATAAGCCTTTTCTTCTATGACGATGGTGAGATCTCATTAACATTCTCAACCAATCAACATCCACATTTCATATCCTTAAAAGATTTTGCCACTATTCTCGGTGTCCCTAATGTTGGTACATGTCTCTACACTGATAAGTGGCCTATTTCAAGTCTTAATTCCATTGAGCGTTATCATCCATACGATACTCTTCTTGCTAATAAGGAAGAAATTCGTGAGCATCTCTTTGTTAGGACCTCAACAACTAGGAAGAATCATTCGGGAAATGAGGTAAATAAGGACCCTTTTGGTATGGAACTCAATGAGCTTAAACCACAATTTAAGAAATGGGAATAAATTCTTAGAGCCAACGTTATAAGTTCCATAGGAAATAGAGATCATGTCAACACATGTCTTAGCTTCATGCTCTATAGCATTTCCACCGGTCAACCTTTTAACTTAGCCTATTACATAGCCAAAAGAATGGTCGACATATCCTTGGTAGGAACAACCGCTCTTCTTTATGGAATGCTTCTCACCTGCCTCTTTAGAGCAATCTCACCCATTCCTCCTAACAATAATGGAATTTGTCTTGATTACACTCTCGTTCCTCACATATTCGTCCCTCTAAGTGATAAAAGAGTCTTCAAAGTTAAGGGCAAGCGTACTCGCTCTCTTTCACCATCATCTTCATCATCCGATATGAGCGATAACGATAATCTTCCTAACTCTAAGCTACCCCCTTTAGACTACCTTCAAGAACTTCCCGTCATTAGCAATGCATCCGAAGAGTTCAAGCAAACCAAAGGAATAATCAACTGCTTTGGAAGGTACCTAGGAAAGCTCAAGAAGAAGATAGACTGGTTTGAGATGTGTGTTTAATGAGTGTTTGGCTTATGTAGCTTTTAGAACTTTGTATGTGTTAAACTATGTGATTTGTATTGATTTTTACTTTCATGCTTTATTATTTTCGTCGAACTATGTTTTGTATGAGCCTTTATGCATATTGACGATATTTGAGGTGTTTGTCAAATTTTCATGCTTATGGAAAATTTCACTAAGTATAGTGAAAGTCGCTAGCCCCCGGTCAAAGTCCGATGATATGAATGTTTACATGTCCATTTTTTGCATTTCCTAATCAGACATGTAATAAATTTTCATTTTTAGGAGTTTTCGGAAAATTTGAAAATTGTCTCGACGGTTAAAAACATGGACTGTATGCTTTTTTGGGTCTAGCGGAACCGGCGGAACCTATAACAGGGTTCCGCCAGTGCAAAATTCTAGGTAACCAAGTTTTGGCCTTAGGGATCAGACGGAGCCCTCAGAAGGGTTCCGCCCTTGATGTGTCAAGGTTCCGCCAGTCTCCTGCATAAAGTATTTTTCATTTTTCTAAATTTCAAAATTTGTAAAATGTCAAAATTTTTATCTTTAGTGAGAAACATCTTCCCTTACTTCCAATAAATATATTAGGACCACTTAGGAAGTCATTTCCCGCCAAAAATTCAAATTCAAACATAACTAACCCAAGGAACCCTTAAAAAGGATCCTTCAAACCCTTAGAACATTTTCAACCAAATCACTCCACCCAATTTCATTGGATTGACCTCCAATGATTTGACATTCTCTTGGAAATATTCTAAATCATTAGAAACCTCAACATTTGTATGGTAGAACATCAAATCCAAACACCCCTTCCAACATCTCTTCCACTCTAAAAATTTGACAATCTTGCAACACTTCAAATCACACCATCACCATCAAAATCCCTTCTCTTAAGCTTCTAAACCACACCTTTGAAATGACTAAATCCAACACCTCATCCGAATCATCAAGATCCATTAGAAAAACCGCTAGGATTAGTGTAAAACCTTGTTGCTTCAACAAAACCATCAAATCAAGCTCATCATCATCAAGTGATACATCACTTGACATTTCTTCACCTATCCAAGATATCCTTAACCTTACTACCTCAACACCATCCTCAACACCTTGCAATACCAATGTGATCGCTATACAAGATTTGCTTAATCTTGCTACTCCAACACCCTCTCCAAAGCATTGCAACACCAACATAGCCACTATTCCGCCACTAACTAGACCTTCAAGTGATTCAACATCACCTTCTCAACAAACTCAACCATCAAAAACTCCATCACCTCAATCACCAACACTTACACCAATGGAATTTTCCATACACCACCAACATCACCACTACCCTATTTGGAAACTTTAGAAGACCTATCACCTAAATCATCAAGCCCTCCATCATTGTCACTCTTTGAGACCATTTCCGAAATGGAAACCCAACAACAACCAATGTTTCAACCAAATGAGTCATTGGATGATGAACCTCATCAACCATCATTGATAGAGGGTTTGGCTTATCGCTATGCTAGATCCTCAGTCTTTCCACAAGATCAAGGTCATACATACCCACAATCATTTGTGTTTCACCCCGTTTACAAATTCATTCATGATCCTCTTGAAGGATAACCAAGCTTCCGCCATTATACTCAACAACAACAACCACCACAAGAGTCTTCCCAACACTTTGATTCAATGTTTCCTCCTCATGAGGAAATAAATGCATCCGTAAGGGCCACATCTCCAACCTCAACAAGTATAGGAAACAAAAACACCTCTCAATCATCCACCCTTGCTCCATCAAGCACAAGTAATCCACCACCAACAAATGAGATCCCTTTTCCACCAAACTTTCCCCGCCATGATTGCGGACATTGTGAAAGGACCGCTCACATTACCGAAAGATGTCGAACGGAAATCCGCGAGCTAACTTATGAAATGAGGTTTATCCTAAACCACATTTTGGATCGTATAGAATCCTTGTCTCACCCACCTCTAGTTTAGAGTCTCCAACAATGATAGAGTCTCATCCGTAGTAGTGCCAAAAACACAACCTAACAAGCCAAAACACTCATTCTCATCATCACCTACCTTAAAACATTCTTTAGGAGGATGTTTCTCATTAAGGATTACGATGTTTTTATTTTTATTTTAATTTTCCTTTTATTTTTTTCCCTTTTAAGGTAGGATGTTACCACCCTAATTTCTTGTCTTTGACCTTCCAAAAGTCAAATTTTACATGAAATGAATTTCATTTTACTATGTGGCAAGCATTGTTTGTTGACCATTTAGGTATTGGTACTATACCTTGTGATGTCAACATATATATCTTGTGCTAACTCTCTTTTGTAGGATCATTATCCATATATCCCTTCCTTGTTACTCCAATTTAGGGGAGTAATATTCAAGGAAGAGCATGAGAATTGCATCATTCCGCTTCGCAACTCTTCTTTGTGTTTAAACAAAAAGGGTGTTCATGACTTGTTCTACACTTGTCTTGTGCGGCAACTAATTTTTTTTGTAGGTTCAAAATCCATGTCTCCTTACTTGGCACTCCATTTAGGGGGAGTATTGTCCAAGGGGGAGCACTTGCATCATTACGATTCTCTTCTTTTTGTTTCGACAAAAATGGGGAGAATTTATATTAAACTTGTTCTCATCCCCAACTTTTGCTTATCACATCATCTTAGCAAAAACAAGTTTTAATACAAACTTTATAAGACTTAACACTAAAACTAGTAGCTTACTTATAAATAAAGTTTATGTTTTATCATCAACAAAAAGAGGGAGATTGTTAATACAAATATCGCCTGAAAACATTATTTATATTTTATGATCTTTGCTAAGTTTTGTTAATGACAAAGTATGAACTTTAGCTTATAGTAAAACATCATTTTAGTTTCTTAAGTCTGTATAACTACATTTACATGTTAAACATAACCTTGTTATATTTCTTAATAAAGAAAGTATAACATCACATCAATGTGCATTTATGGAAAGCTTGTGTGTTTGACTATCCATAAAGCTCTTACACATTTTGGAAGCATTCCATGTTGATGTGATCTCTTGAAATTTTATGTGTTTGACTAGAAATAACTTGATGTGATGTCTTGTAAGTTTGACTGTTAGATCTGGCGGAACCCTGGGGGTATATGGGCGGAACCCATTCTAAGGTTCCGTCGTATCCGCCAGAAGTCTGGTTTGTTTGGTTATAAATACCAAACCACTTGCAAGAAATCACTCATGACTTTAGGACATATATTTCATATATTCTCTCATCTAACTCAGTAGCAACTCACTTGTGTGATTGTCTTATGAAGCATAGAAGTTCACAAGTTCATCCAAGAAGTAACAAGTTTCAACTCAAGGTTGCAAGACTTGTTAGATTAGCCTTGTGTAAACTTAGTGTAGTTTATACATCATTTGATTGTGTATATTCAAGAGTGATCGGTTAGTATTTTAGGCCTTAAAATACATAGTGTGACGGGAGTTATTGTACCCTTATAAAAGAACTATCGGGAGTGGTTGTACCCTTGTAAAAGAACTCGACATCTAGCTTAGTGTCGAAAATATTGGATAGGCGACGTTAGGTTGGTTCTACCTTGAACTAGGACCCGGTATCTAGCTTTGTACCGGAAAAAGTGTAAGCGACGATTGTAAAGGTTTCTCCACCTGTGAAAGGAGCTTGTTGACTAGTGCTTGAAACTCTCGAGTTGGAAACTCGGGGCGTGGATGTAGGGCAAGGAAAAAGAGTCCTTGTAGCCGAACCACAATAAACAATCGTGCTATGGTTTGATCGTTTCTTTCTTTGTCTTTGCATAGTACATATTGTCTTTAGTTAGAATCGTTAATTACACGTAAAGCTTTTCGAAGATTAACAAGTAATTTGAGTTTGTATCTTTAATTAAACGTAAAGTTTTTAAAAGATAATTAAGTTAAAAAGCGGTAAACTATTCAATCTCCCTTCTAGTTTTCCACATGATATATGCTTAGAAAGCTAAGCAAGTGTGTTTTTATATGTAAAAATGGTCAATCACTTGGAGTTTACACAAATAATTATGTCCATTTTACGACAGAATATGTTGAATGTTCAAACTTACAGATTTGTGCTTTATCATATGTAATATATCATGCAAATTCTTGTACCGAAAAAAGCACCAAAAACCAAAATAAAATGATTGTGAAAAGTATAAAAAAAGTGCCCAACTACTGAAAGATAATTGAATACTTGTCGTAATCATGTAATTTATTTCATCTAACGATTAACAGTTTTTGAGATGTATTGTTTTCAAAAAGAAAAGTGAAAGTGGGTTTTATATGAAAAAAGGGGTCGGGAGGATGAAAGTGGGTGTCTTTTTAGTTAAAATAAGTGACTAAGATTGATCATTTAATCTCCGTTCTTTTTATGATCTCTAAAATAACTCAACTACAATAGAATATGTGTTATATATGATAAACACTATCCAAAATATATCTAAAAAGCGTCCATACGATGATTAGGTTGGGTGTAATGGGTGGTGATCCACCACAACCACCTCCTTTGACCACGTGTGAACCTTATTTCCTCCCCCTCTGACCGCGCGTCGTCCTCCATTTTGGCACTTGTGGTCTGCACAACCAAACTTCTGCATTTTTTTGTGTGTGTTTGTAACATATATTATGAAATATGTTTGTATAAGATAGAATATTTTTTTATATTTGATTTTGATGGTGATCATTGCATCTGTTTAGTGATGAGTTTGATGATGTACCGAATGGTGAGTGTTGATAGGTATGTAAAGTTGTACAATTAAGAGCATTAGGTGCAGATGGGGAGGCTTGCCTCCTCATTTGGGTCCCACTCCTGCCACATCACCAAATACCTCAACTTCAACTATCCACAACAAACCCCCTTCACCAAACAACAACCCTCAACTTCCTCATTAGGGCCCCACCTCTTACACATTTATTTTTTATTCATTTCATTAAATAATTTAAATTCATTTCACAAATACTAAAAAATAACAAAACATACTAATTTTATTTCATCAAATAAAAAACTTACAATACGGAAAAGAAAATACGATACGAGAAAAAAAAAAAACACGCATAGAATATGGAAAAGAAAATACGATACGAAAAAAAAACATACGATACTAATATGAAAATTAAACATTTTATACGTCATCTTCGCGGTCGAGACTTTGGTATTTCTGAGTTATTCTTGCTTGTCTCTTGCGAATTACTTCGGCTCTAACCGGGTCAGTAACCGTGTTTGGATCGAGCATTAGCATCTGCATATCCTGCCACTCCAACGCCGCAGCTTCTTTCTCGAACACCTTTTCCTCCCTCTTCCTCCGCGCATCGTAACAAGCCGTTTGAGCGTCTTTTGCTTGATTATACTTTTCGGATAATTGTCCCGAAAAAGTACTCGTTTGACTCCCACCGGAACTCGCCGCACTCGACGTTTCCGTCGACTTTTGTTTCTTTCTGGGTCGCCTGTTGTTTCTTTCGGGATGAGGGGACGTTTGTCCGGCCCTAATATATCCTCAAGACATGTAATGTCTAGAGGTTCTTCAGCATCCCATTTCGGGTAGCGTTTCAGGATCTCCCAAACGTGAACCAAAGTGAAACCCCACTGTCCAAAACGTTGTGAGAAGTTCGCTTTGGCATTCTCGACATGATCATGATCATTTTCACCACTGCGACACTCTAAATGTTTATAAATAGCGTTGAATTTTTGGCAGTCGGCATTGATCCTTGACCATTTACCGGATAACATGTTTTTCGTTCGAGGGTCTTCAGTAGTCCGCTCGTTGAAAAGTGCATGAATTTCGTTCCAAAAGAATTCATTCTCTTTGTCATTTCCCAGATCTTCGTCTTGGGAAACTTCTATCCACGCTTCCGCAAGAATCGTTTCTTCTTGTTTGGACCACAACTTTCGCGCAAGCGTATGAGCAGCTTCTTCCAAGTCATCGTCATCGTCCGCGTCCAAATTTACGACGTTTTTTCCTCTTTGGGCTTTGGTTTTTTTTCCTCGGCCTTTGGGCGGTGATCGTGCCTTAGGTACTTTAAACGTACCTTGAGATGGTTGTGACGGTTGTGGTGGTTGTGATGGAGGAAAAGTGGATGGTTGATTTGGGTTATAAAATTGTGGCGACGAATTGAATTGTTGTTGACTTGCGAATCCTTGTTGAAACGCATATTGTTGGTTACGGTAAATGTCATTCGGATTTAATGGTTGCGAACCGTATGGCGGTGAAGGGTTTGGACTTGGAGACGAGGGACTAGAAGATTTTGAGGCTCCCCCGTATTGACGTTGGTTTGAAGTTAGGAGGTTCGTGAAATAGCCTCCTTCGTTCGGGTTTTGAGACATTTTTGTTTTGATTAGGAGAAGAGGTATAGAAATTTTAAGTTTAGATTTTTGACTGTAGTGAAGAGAAGTGAAAAGGAGGTTAGTATTTATAGTGTTTATGTAAAAGAGGGTAGGGAGAAAAAAAAAATACAAACAAACACTATCGTTGTAAAACAAACGGTAATATTTTCACTTTCCACCTGGCTCTCCAACGTTAATCTTCACATTTGTCAGCTTTTTTGGTTCGCCGTGGCCACGGGGAGGTGCCCAACAAAGAGGAACGGTGAGGGGTTTTTGGTGTAGCGGCGAGCTACGGCTCACCGTTGATTGTGCCAAGTCGGACGGCGAGCCTAACGGCAAGCCCTACACCTAACGCTCTAAGAGTTTGGTGAACAGTACACTAATCTTTATAGGTATGCAAAATTATATTGTACTGTTGATCCAATAAACCCATGAGAAACGTAAAAATTGTAACCACAATCAAAACCATAACCATGAAATCATTGTTACAAATTAAATAAATAGAACATGTTTTTTGAAATGAAAATGTTACCAAAGAAATATTCTAAGAAAACTTTATGGTTAGGAAATAGAAAGTAACAATTTAATTGCAAAATATTACTACATCTCATCTTTCAAAATCTTTTTTCAGTCTTTTATATTTTATGACTTTAAACTTAAATTTCTACACATTTGCACAATTAAAATGAACACGTGTACGTATATGCATTTGTTCGGTACGTAGTTTGGTTGAAAATTTTAGTATCAACTAATGAGCTCGACGATCTTCATCCATCGGACAACTTTTTCCCTTTTCTTGTACATTCAGCCTCTCGTTATATGCTTAAAATCATAAGTTAAAATGACTAACTAATCTAACCCACACATAAAAATTCGAACCTAAAATGTCATCGATCAACCATAATCAATATTAAAATTTGTAGTATAAATTTTTTACTCGATATCGTTTGTCTATTAGTTTAATGTGCGATACGACTTTGGCTATAATTTCAATGAAATTGTCAAATAGTTCATGCATGAGTCATGGTGGATGTTCCTTTGTTGCATGCCACATCTCATGTCAAAAGATATGCATTTCCCAAAATTGTTACTGCAACTAACTAAACTCATCAAGTTTGGCAACTTACTAAAAATAGCAATATATATATATATATATATATATATATATATATATATATATATATATATATATATATATATATATAAATTCTAAAAACCCAAACTCAGAAAAAGACGTTCATGGTGAAACAACCTTTATATATGTTCGAGTTGGTCCACGTATCCACAACTAGACGACTTTATTGAAAATGAGAGTTATTTATGCTGAAGAAAGTTTTAAAACAATAGTTATATCATAGGGTAAATTGCAAAAATGGTCATTAACGTTTCACAAAATTTTAAAAATGGGATTGAGATAAAAAGTAGCGCAAAAAAAAACACCCACGTTTCACGTTTTCGTAAAATCGCCACCGAGAGGCCTTTTCCGTTAACTTCCGTTAGTTTTCCCGTCAGTCAATGGTATAATCACATGAAATGACAAATATACCCCTTTAACTTCAGATACAACCCTAATTGTTGCCGCCAAATCTTTACCAGTGCATTTTCCTATTCACTGCATTTGAACGATACGTATAGATCCGTATAGTTCCGGTTAGATTACATCGATCGTCCGTGCCTTTTAACGATACGGTAAGACACAGTGCATTTTCCTCTTTAATTTCCCTCCTGTTATGTGAGTTTTTATTTATTTTTTATTTATTTTTTTTAATTTGTTAAAAGGTGTATTTGTTGTTAATGTTATGGACTTACAATTGTAGGTGGTCAGATGGGAAATGTGAAAGTAGTAAAGGTAGATAGTGAAACAGAAGAACAGAGTGGCGGGAGTGATTCAGAGGATTTGGACTATAATCGAAATGATGATGAAGTGTTTGATGACGATGATCAGGTAATTGAAGATGTTCCCGTAAGTAAGTCTGATTTGCTATGCCATAAAGCCTGTGAAATTCAATCAGGTATACCTGTTTTTACCAAACATTATGCACTGCTTAGAGAGTATGCCCAAGAGTTGGTTAATCAAAATCCAGGCACTACTGTTAGGATTGATGTACAGATAGAACCAAATCCAGCTAGTTCAACAAAAACTTTTAAAAGGGTGTATGTGTGTTTGGGAGCTATGAAACAAGGTTTCAAAGCTTGTGGCAGAGAATTCTTAGGATTAGATGGATTCTCCATGTCAGGTCCTTTTCCAGGTCAATTACTAACAGCAGTTGGGATTGATGCAAACAATGCGATTTATCCAGTAGCATATGCTGTAGTTGATGCACTAAATAAGGCAACTTGGTGTTGGTTTTTGAAACTACTAGGAGAGGATCTTGGGATAGAAACCAACTGCAAGTTCACTTTCATTTCTGATAGGCAAAAGGTGCACATTTCTATTGTATAATTAATCATGTGTTTTATGCACAATGAGAACATGTAAATTTTTAATACCATCCATAACCTTACCTGCTCACAGAGATTGATACAAGCTGTTGCTAGTGTGTTTCCAAATGCTGCTCACAGGTTTTGTGTTAAGCATATTCAAGAGGAAATGAAGTCACATTTGAAAGGTGGTGTTTATAAGGACATGCTTTGGAAGGCTGCAAGAGCCACAACTGTTGTTGAATTCAACAAAGAGATGGATCATCTGAAGAATAACAATGCTGCAGCTTATGATTGGTTGCTGAAGATTCCAGCTGAACAATGGACCCGATCACATTTTTCAGGCAATTCATTAAGTGGCACTGGATAAAAGCATACTGATAATTGATCATATATTAATACATAATGTGTGATTTGTTCAACAGGCAAAGCCCTATGTGGACTACTCTTAAACAACATATGTGAGGTGTTCTGTAGCCAGCTAAATGATGTCAGAGATAAATCCATCATCGTTTGTCTTGAATATATCAGGGAGTACTTGGTGAAGAGGATTGTGGTAGTTCAGTAAATAATAGAAAGGAGTGTTGGACAACTTACTCCTACTGTGCAAGCCATGGTTGATACAAACAAAAAAGAAGCTACTGATTGTGTTATTGAATGGATTGCAGCTTCGTTATATAAAGTATCTGTGCCTAACGAGGATCATTGTGTTGCTAACATGGATAGGAAGGAGTGTGGTTGTAGGATGTGGGAGCTGACTGGAATACCATGTAAACATGATGTGGCTGCAATAAACTATATGAATGAGGATGGAAAAGGAGTTGTTGTACCTGAAGAGTGGGTTCATGCTGCTTACAGCCTAGAAACATGGGCGCGTATGTACTCATTCAAGATCAATGGGTGTTCTGGCCGCAGATACTGGCCAAGAATTGAGTCTACAACAATCATAGTACCACCCAATCACAGACCTCAGGTTGACAGACCAACTAAAAAGATGAAGTCAAATGATGAGCATGCACTTCCAGTCATGTGTTACCCACTGATCTTGAAAAATATGTTTAACGTTATTGTCTATTGGATTCTATATTTGTAATCTTTGTTTAACTTGATTGTGTTTAGAACAATATGTTTGAACCCATTGCAGTTGGACTTTCAAAAGTCAAACTTGCAAAAATGTTTATGTTTCTGATGTATTTTATGTTTGTTTGCATCAACCATGTTCTGGTTAATGAATGTAATGGATCTCATGATCCAGATTGTGTTTAGAACATTATGTTTGCACCCATTGCATTTAGACTTTCAAAAGTCAAACTGCAAATGTTGAATTGCATAAAGTCAACTGTCATATAAGTCTTTTATTTTTGTCCAAACATGAAGACTACACAGTACGTGGCAATCTTTTATAAGCCCTTTTATAGGCAAACACATGAAGGCTACTAAATACGCATCTCTTAAAACACTCACTTGCAAAACACACCTCCCTATTTCCTTAACCATGAACAACTCTCAATGTATTAATCTAAGGGTTGTCTGTAACTCGTTTGTGCTAACTGAACTAATGCTTGGCCCTTACCACACCGAGATTCTTCAAGACTTGCAGCAGGCACACGATTTGGAGTACAAGTCCAAAAAAATTATTGAAAGGGTCGAACGTAGGGGGGATGTCATTGTTAGACTTCGAAACTATTCACGTGCAAGAATTGCAAGGAGCAATACAAAGAAGCTTAGGAGGCTACAAACAATTGATAAGCGTAGGGCGAATGCACTGTTGATGATGGCCAGGCAAGTCAAGGACAAGATGTTTAAGAAGATTGAGTTTGTTGTAAAGAAGAAATATCCATAAGGGGGTTGGTTGTTTTGAGATTAGCGATGGTTAATGAATGTAATGGATAGGGTTGGTTGTTTTGAGATTAGTGATGGTTAATGAATGTAATGGATCTCATGATACAGATTTTGTATGAATAATGTCTTCACATATGTTTATACTTCATTATTGTATTTGATAGGTATCAAAAACATAAACAAGAAACTCACATTAATGAAACATTAAAACACAGACTAAACATAGTGATTCAGTTTGTGGTTTGGACATGACCAAAACTACATCCTAGAAACACAGACTAAACATAATGATTCAGTTTGTGGTGTTGTTTTTAATGAACTTTCTTGGCTTCTTTTTACTCTTCTTCTTTGCTTCAGTTGATTGAGTTGCATCTGCAACACCCCCTGCACTTATGTTTCTACTTGTAATACCCAGACCAATGACACCACCACTTACTTCCTCTGCCGTTGCACAACCTGCCTGTCCAAGTATCACAACACTATGCCTCCAACACTTAACATCCCCACAACAGATGAAGCATCTTTCGTCCAACACCTCTATCTTTGCACCACCCCCTCATGTTTTGTTCCCACTTCTGATACCGAGACCAATTACACAACCACTTACTTCCTCTACCTATGTATTATTACGACTCATTTTCTTTCTCTTTAATTTTTGAGTTACAGATTCTGCCATATGTATGTTTATGATAAAGTTGGGCATGAGACTTTACTATACTAGCTGGTTGGATAATTTACTTCATTTTGTGCGGTAGGTAAAGGAGTATTAACTTCTTACTGGTGCTAGTCAATAAACCAAGTGAATTTCACCCGTTTGACTTTCACCTGTTTGACTTTCATGCAAAACATCACCTATCTAATGCTTTCTGCATAAGCTGCATAGGAGGTACCCATATATTTCAAAAATGTAACACAAACATAAAGAAATGAAAATCGAAACACAAACATATCAGTAACATAAACATTAAAACTTTCATTGATCATAGGAGTTCACAACCATTACAAATTTCCAAACAGATATCTAAACAAACACTTGTTTAGTAGTTTTACCCCTTTTCTTCTTTTTCTTCAATTTTTTTCTTTCTTGTCCTTCTTCTCCTTTAGATACTTGAACACCTTTTCAAGATTGGAAATCTTCTATTCCAACTCATCAAACTTGGGTAAAATGGTATCCACAGGCTTTTGCTTCTCCTCCTCATCACTCAAAAGCTCTTCATAGTAGCCATCTTGTTTCCTCAGATGGGTCATAATCTTAGCTTTTAACTCCTTAGGTATCTTCCTATAAGAACCATACTCATCAATTGGTTCTCCGCCAAATGCATCAAGAAGTAAATCGTTTAGATAATAGGTTCTTAAAACTTTATCAAATTCCTCTTCCTCGGTACCAATGTAGATACTCATCCCTTTTCCATTGTTTTCCATCGTCAGTTGTTTTGATCGTTGGGATTGTGTGTGTTATGGTTGAATAAGTGGGATAAACATGAACTTTATAGTCCTATGCAATCGCTTGTGTTGCCGAGTTACACAAAAAAAGAGGGAAAGGTTAATCGTCAAGTGTGCCTCCAAAATTAAGTTTTATGACTTTGCAAATTTGGTCATTGAAATAAAGTTGGGGTAGTCATAGGCGGGAAGCGAGTGAAATAACGATTATACCCTTGACTGACGGGAAAACTAACAGAAGTTAACGGAAAAGGCCTCTCGGTGGCGATTTTACGAAAATGTGGAATGTGGGTGTCTTTTTTGCGCTACTTTTTGTCTCGGTCCCATTTTTGCAATTTTGTGGAATGTTAAGGACCATTCTTGCAATTTACCCTATATCATACTACATTTATTTTAAAATTTTAGGGTAAATTGCAAAAATGGTCCTTCACGTTCCATAAAATTGCAAAAATGAGACCGAGACAAAAAGTAGCGAAAAAAGACACTAACGTTCCACATTTTCGCAAAATCGCCACTGAGAGGCCTTTTCCGTTAATTTTCCCGTTAAGTGCCACGTAGTTGAGGGTAGTATCGTCATTTTACCCCTTTCCCGCCAATAACTTCAGTTGCAAGTGTTTTGTTTTACAAATTTAGTCCTTTAGAGCAATACTTTATATACGGGTATCAATTTCTTCCAAGGAGATTAATTTCACAGGTAAATATCTTGACAATGGTTAAGCTTTGGCAAAATCATGCACGCAGTACCTCGATACCTGATTTAGGAATCCTTTATGGTAAGAATATTCTGTTCCATTTTAATGTTTTCCATTTAAACTTGTTATTGTTGTCGAAAGTAATTGATGTTTTATGTGTTCCATAGATTTGAATGAAAAGGTGTTTTCTTTGCAAATCCATCACAATGGTGAATTCACCTCAAAACCAGGAAGAAGATATCTCTTTGGAGATACAAATTGGTTTGACGGAATTCTCTCTGACGTTTTCTCCATGGAATTATTGGGCGAAATGTTAGAGGATTTATGTTACTCGGATAGTACCCTTATGTTTACTCACTTTAGGATACCTTGGGAGTCACTGGATGATGGTTTACTACCACTAAAGTCTGACGAAGATGTGAAGACACTTGTGGAGTATGTTGCTATATTTACACAATTAGATTTGTATATTAAAACCGGTGTTTCAATTGTTGAGTGTGAGATGATGGATCGAATGATGACTAAGGGCAAGGGTGTGGTGATAGAAGAAATAGTGGATGATGATATGAATGAGGCTGCTGGAAAGGGTGTTGATGGTGAGACTGCAAACAGCGGGAAATTACTATTGTCAGGTTGGACCATTTTATGATTCTGATTCTGACAATGGCTTCCCACCAACATTTTGTGCCGAAAAAATGATTGCAGATCATACAAAAAGGATGAGTGATGAGTTTCAATTCAGAAGGTTATTGGGAGAGATTGACCAAGACTTTACTATGGAGGATTCAAGTGAGGAGTCTACAGGTTTGCTCGATTTTTATGATCTCGATTTTGATGATGCATATTATGCTGACGCAAGTGATGAAGAGGTTGATCAAGAATGACATGGTGATCCATACCATTTAGTTGATGTACCTGAACCTGAAGAGATGCATGCGATTAAAGAGCCTGAAGAGCCTCAAGAGATTAGTGACATGTTTGCTAAAATAGATCAAGCATTGGATGAACTTGATGACGTTGTTGCAGCTGGAGAAGGAACAGAGGTGTATGCTCTTTATGCTGAACCAAATAGTTTCAGTTTGCTTCCACTTGTGGATGTTGATGGTGTTGATGGTGATGATGGTGAACAAAGAGTTCGTGATGAGGATGTGATTCTAGATGAGCAGTGTGATGAAGTAGTTGGAGATGGTGAACAAAAAGTTTGTGATGTGGTGAACAAAGAGTTTGTGATGTGGCTGTGATACCAGATGATCAGTGTGCTGTAGTAGTTGGAAATGGTGAACAAAGAGTTTCTGATGTGGCTGTGATACCAGATGATCAGTGTGCTGTAGTAGTTGGAAATGAGGGATGTATATCAGTTGTTGAAGGAGATGTGATTAAGGACAAAGAGGTTGCTAAATAAGGAGATGAGCCAGTTCAAGTGCTTGAAAAAAATGGAGTTGGGCAAGATGGAGTGATCGCAGAGGACAAGTTTGAAGACCAAGGAAGATCAATCAAGAGGCGAAGACTGATGGATGACAAAAAAACCCAAGGTTGCTGCTGACAAGAAACCCAAGGATGATGCTGACAAGAATCCCAAGTATGATGCTAAATAATGGTTATGCTTTTATGTTTAGGTCAATAAATTGTTGTGATTCTGCTATGGTCTTTTAGTAGATCATTTATAACAATGTTTACTTTATTAATGTTTATGTATCGGTTATGTAATCTTAACTAGGTTCAATGGTTGCATAACATGTTATCAAATCTAATGGAAGCAAAAAAACTTGGCAATTTTGGGATGCCAAAAACTTGGTAACCCAACCGTTTTTCATTTATTACCCAAACACGCCTAAAACACAGTTTCATATGTACTTACCACGCCTATTTAAAGCCTATACCCAGAAACAAACACAATAAAACTATTTTGTCAAGGATTTAGCAAAAGAATGTCTCAATTTGTCCTTCTTGAGGAACTCGCTGCTGCTGCTAACGCAACCGAGTTACCATACCAGATGACGGTGTTTTTTGCTAGGGAGACAGAGTGTGATATCAAGTATGCCAAAGAGCTGTTTGTGGCATATCAAGAGTTGCTTGATATTGTCGTTCAAAGGAACAAGATGATCTCTGAAATGGAACTGGTGCGTCCCTCGGTGCAGATGTTCAAATGCTTGGAGTTCTTGAAGAAGCTTCAAAAGTCTGATGTTATGGAGCTTTTGGATTTGAAGAAGAAGATGGCAGAAGCGAAGCTCAAGCTCTTCAACAAGCACGCATTTGTCAAGGGACTTTAGAGTTTCTTTCATGGTCATCTTTGTTTTGATTGTTCCTTTTATGTTTCCATCCTTTTTATGAATGTTATGTTTGAATAATGATATATTATGATTTTGTTATGTTTCTGTCATCTATGTTTTGTTGTGTTGATTTATTATGTTTTGCTGGTCAACCATTGGGTATTTTTGCAAAAGTCAACCATAATGTTAGTTGCAAAAGTCAAAATTGATTGTCAAATTGGGTAATTTTGGGTATTTTTGTGCCTGCACATTATTTTTGTGCCTTCTTTTTAGATTCATTTTGCGCAATTCTGGATATTTTGGTGCATGTACAATCATGTGCAAAAGTCAAACAGATTGTCAAAATGGGCAAGTCTGGGTCCTATGTAAATATAACTACTACGAATTACCATTAATTTACCATTTACAACCATACCATTTACCATTCATCAAAAGATCGGGACCAACAGGATGGGGTACATAAACCACTAAAACTAAGACATCAACAAACAAACTACACTAATTGCCACAAAATGGCCAGACACCTTCCTCAAAACAAACATCCTCCAACAACGACGACACAAACCCATTCTTATCACCGGCATCATCCACATGTAGAGGCGGCGGCAGGCTCTGGGTAGGCGGCAGCAGGCTCTGGGGAGGCGGCATCACACTCTGGTAGTCTTGGTACTCCGGCTGATCAAACGTGGTAACATAAGCCGAAGTGATGGTGGGGTTCATGGGGTTTTTCCTTTTTCTGTTTTTCCGGCTACCACCTCCAACAGGGATGTCCTGGAGCACGCCGCCATGGTCCAGTGTCTGCGGCAGCTACGGCAAAAGTGACGCGGCTGCGATGTGTTGTAGTTGTTGTAGTAGCAGAACTTTGTGTCTTCTGAATGACAACGTGGACATGGCCGTTGTTGTTGGGGCTGTGTCACAGTTGTTGTGGTCACCAATGTTGAAGTTTCTTGGTGTGTGTTGGTGGTGGTCGTTGTCGTTATGGTGGTGGTTATGATGGCCGTGTTTTCTGACATTTGCGGTGATTGCATTCTTGTTGTGATTTTGCTATGGTCAACTCGAGTCGTGGTGGAGAAGATGTGGGTTGTAGGGGGTTTATGGGGGTAGAGGTTTGATTTTACTTTGCAAATTTAGCTATTGAGTTCTAATCACATTGATACCAAGCACATAGGTGATTATGGCGCCAAATTTAATAAGTATGACCAGTTAAATGACGATACTACCCTCAACTACGTGGCACTTAACGGAAAAATTAACGGAAAAGGCCTCTCAGTGGCGTTTTGCAAAAATGTGAAACGTTGGTGTCTTTTTTGCGCTACTTTTTGTCTCGGTTCCGTTTTTGCAATTTCATGAAACATTAAGGACCATTTTTACAATTTACCCAAAATTTTAAGATGCAACTCATCTGGCAAATTATACAAGACTTTATTAGACTATTAGTAATCGACATATTATTTGGAAATGCAAAATAACTTATAAAATTGATAATAAAAATTGTAACTAGAAACCATTAAAATATAATTAATTAAATAATCATCATTAAGTTTTAGTTACACAATTTTAAATTCGCATTAATTTATAGGTTATTTGTTTTAATATAATAATAAAAGATTGTTTGAGATGATAGATTTATTAAAATTTTAATTCATGTAGAATTTGTTAATATAGCGAAAGAAGAGATATTTGCTCGAAATGATAAACTCAATCATCATGCTTTCGTAATATTAAGAAGTATATTGTTTTAACATTTGAAGAAATATGCTCAAGGTACAATATAAAGTTAAATGATTATACTCATATAGAGTCACACATATACACGTAAATATCATTGATATAATATAAATATACTATTTATAATCTTTTATATAATAAAACAAAACGTCAAGTGGGGCTTTTCCATTTCAAAAAAATTAAATCATACTTTATTTAGTAATAATTTTATTTAAAAAAAAAATATTTTTTTCTTATTAAGTAATATTTTATATTTATCCATAATATAAGTAGAAGATAAATACAAAAAATATAGATAAGATGTAATTAACAATAGGATTAAAATTTTTAAATAATTATCTTTAATAATAAAAAATTATAATTAAACATCATAAATCAAACAAAATAAAGATTAAATTATTTGTTTTTTAATAAATAAAAATATAAGATTCATAAAAATTTTAAAAAAAACCCGCGTGTACGCGGGTATTATAACTAGTATACAAGTATAGAGAATTTGCATATTCAAAAATTAGATTTTTATTGGGCTAGTTCTAATAATGAGTTAATTGACTCAAGAGGTGGCTATCGCATTGCTTTGTCCATTTACACGCCTAGGCCAAAAAGAGAACAGCCTTTTTTTTTTTTTTTTGAACGAGTCTTGCAATTAAGAAAGTGTCTTCTTATTTATGATAAATAAATAAAATCGTTTATTATTATGAAAAAAACAAATAGACAATATTAAGTTTTAGTTTTCTAGAAATAAGATTTATATTTATTCACATGTTTATACTGTATACACACACTTACAGATAGGTACATCTTTACTACGATTAGTCTTTTGGTTATAAGAAGTAAAACTAAATCAATGTTTGTTTAAAATATATATCAAAATCTCATGTATGTATGAAGATGTGTTATAGCCTTGCGGGGGTAAGGCATATATACTTGGGGCCTTCTTGGCGTATTGTGGGGGAAAAAAGATCAAAATAACCATGCATGTTCACATTAAATAAATGGATTTTCGTCTTTTTTGGTTAGCATAAGTGAAAGAAACAAAACAAGTTCTTTATAGCGTTCATTTTACACCTCTTAACCGAGCAATGGTTTCTTCATAAACACGGAAAACTTAAATGATAATTTTGACAAATTGTAGCGAACTAAAAATACAAAAACGATAAATGTATATGGTCCTAATATCGTTTTAGGAAAGCGTGATGTTGTTTGTACATTCAAGCCCAAAAAACTAAGCGAATTAAATTATCGACGACTTTTGAGTTGTGAAACCATACATACTTAAATAATTCGATATGGACTTGTTTGAAAATATGCATAAATGATTTCGACATGATATATATGTGCTTGTTTTTACATGTTTTGATGCAATTTCGATGACAATTTAAATTTAGATTAGTAGAGGAACACATCAAATTAAGCAAGTATTCGGTTTTTTGCATTGCCAACAACAGAAGCCGAATCACTCCATGAGATTAAATCACCTAATTCGGAAAACCAGCAAATGCTTACCAATCGATACCAAACGCCAAAAGGACTTAGTAAACGAGTACTCGACAAAGAGTTGAGGAGGTTTGCAAATCATCATGACACATCGGGGTCAATGAAGTTTAAGACTTCCAAATTATTAAGGACGATTTTTCTAATATCTTTTCACTTGGTGAAAGTGAAACTACAATAAGCAATCTCCTAGGAATTAAGCAATCCCGACCCAACCGTGGGGAAATGCAACTCCCGACCTACGTGTTGCACACGATGACTTTGAATATAAATGAAGAGTAAAAGCTTTTTGACTATTTGTTTTCTGACTTTTATTGTAAGAATTTCTCGAGCCAGGTAACTAAACAAGAAAATGAACGTGAGAAGTTAAATACTCCGTACTTCTTAATACTGTACTTAAATAGCTTACAATCATCATATCTTTTGGCTACACACTTCAAAGCCGATTAAATTATAACATCGTTTTTCAATGTAATCTGTATCTAGGTTGTAGAAAAAATTTATATTAGCAAAATGCGTGAACTTGTGATACGAGGAAGTCTAGAGATGAGCAATGGGTCAAACCCGGCCTGAACCGACAAAACTGACCCGACCTGAAAACCGACAAAAGAAAAAAGCGAACCAAGAACTGAACGAGAAATAGCTATCGAAACCGAACCGAATAAGGTCGGTTCGGTTCGTTTCGGGTCGGTTTAAGTATTTCTAAAAACTTCTTCAATATGTTAATTATATGTTTTCTGTTAACTTTTTGCACATTGCTTATTTTTGCAAAACTTGTTTGTCCATAAAACTTATTCATAAACGATATGGTACAAGCTTTGTTTTATAGGAAATGATAATTCAAGTATTTCTTCAATTTCTTAATTTGATTTCCTTGATCTTTAATAATCTTTTATGCATACTAACTACTAGACGAGTACCCGTGCATAGCAACGGGATTTTATAGCGACAAATAGTTTATTGATAAAAAAAATTTATAGGTTATAAACGAAAAATAATAAAAGTTTGAAGTTTTGGGAATTTAACATAATGTTTTAAAACCCGGTTCGACCCGGGTGGTTCAACCGGTTGAACCGTTCCGGTCGAAAAATAGGTCGATTTAAACCGGGTCAACTTGCTAGGTTGGGTCGAAAACGGGGCAAATTAAACTGGGTCAACCGTCCTGGTTTGAAGCGTCCTGGGTCAACCCGGTTTTTGTTTTAATTGGTTGTATTTAATTTGATAAATATGTTTTTAATTAGTTGTACAATGTGAATAAATCATTGTACTTTTAAGTAACGGATAATGTTTTGAAACCCGGTTCGACCCGGGTGGTTCAACCGGTTGAACCGTTCCTGTCGAAAAATGGGTCGATTTAAACTGGGTCAACTTGCTAGGTTGGGTCGAAAATGGGTCAAATTAAGCCGGGACAACCCGCCGTGTTTGAAGCGTCTCGGGTCAACCCGGTTTGTGTTTTAATTGGTTGTATTTAATTTGGTAGATATGTTTTTAATTGGTTGTACAATGTGAATAAATCATTGTACTTTTAAGTAATGGGGTATTTTAATAAGAGTATTAAATGCATTTCAATATTTCCTTATATACATTTTTCAACATTTCACATTTCACTTTTCTTGACTTTTCCACTTTCACCTTTGACCATTTTTCCAGTAAAGATAAAGATAATAACAAGACTTTGCTTATTTAGATCGTTTTGATGGCAAGATGGACTGACATTTTTCTATGTACTGAAACTCGATAACAAATGGAAATTTGTGGGAAAAGGTGGCGATGGCTTCTAATTGAATAAACGTTGAGTTTTATGAAAATTGACGATGCTCTAATTTCCTAATTTCAATTTTCTTAAAACTGATTTTAAAATCAGGAATTGTTGACGTATGTAGCCGAATGTATGGAAACCATTCGGCTCATATAGGTCGAGCCGAAGAGCACAGACCGAAGGAAAAGTCTCAACGGATATGAACCGAGGACATAACACAATCCCAGGATTTCAGGGATCGTGTCTCCCACTTGCCCTGACATCCAACAACCAGGTATGGCCTTGCTCCTTCCCAAGGCAGAGTAGGTAATAAGATGAGTAGTATAAATACCCTTCACTTCATTTATGATGGCACCAACACACACACTATACTCTTACGAGCATTTATTATAAACCCTTCATCCTTACACATACTCATCCTCACACCGGAGGTTGGTCTTTGGATAAAACCCAAGGCGAGCCTAACGTGTGCTACTCTTGTGCAGGGCATTATCTGAGGCCGGACGGCAAGCTTAATGGTAGGACCCACTTACAAGGTTTTACTTCAACAAATTGGCGCCATCCGTGGACCCGCTATTCATTCTACCAATCGAATCCGAATGTCGGGACCACCTCCTTTTCGCCCCTTCCACACACCTGATCCCCAGGTCGGAGGGAGTGGGGATAACAACGACAACACGAACAACCAGGACGATTCAGAGAACGATTCGTCCAACCTTCAAGCGATGATACTCAGTCAGATGGCATCCCTAACGGAACTTATTAAGGAGCATAATGCAAAGGGTGGAAGGATGGTCCAACCCATACGCCTGGATTTCGGAGATGAGAATGACAAAGATAAAGGAAAAGAGAAAACAACAGAGGCCGAGGAGGATCTGAAAAAACCTTTTAAGGAAGTCCTAAGGTCTCCATTCACCCGTCGAATAGTAGAATTCGCAGGAGAAAACTATGTAATGCCGTTGAATATGAAGTTTTATGATGGGTCGACGGATCCGAATGACCACCTTACCAGGTTCACCGGAGCTGCAAACCAAGGGCAATGGCCGATGCCAACTTGGTGTCTCATGTTCCAACAAACGCTGGATGGAGCAGCCGGAGGATGGTTCGAACGGCTGAAGCCAGGTAGTATAGACAGTTGGAACAGTTTAAGGGAACAATTTTCAACTCGTTTTTCGTTAAGGAAGAAGTGTACTAAAGACCCTACAGAAATCACTAAAATTGTCCGGAGGGCACATGAATCGTTACCAGATTTCAAAGAACGGTGGACAGACGAAGCAAGCTATATCAGTGGGGTTCCGGAGATCATGCGCATTTCAGCCTTCATGGGTGCACATAAATGTCCAGCTCTTGCTAAGAAGTTCTCAGATAGGGTGCCACGAACGGTAACCGAGATGTTCGCCAAAGTGGACGACTTCATAAGATCTGAGAAAGCCTTCCGAGATATAGAACTGCCCAAAGGGGAGGGAATAGATATAGGCCGGGGGAACTACTCTGCTCCCAGGGGAGATCGCATGGCCAGAGGAAGCTCAGGAAACAAGTTCGTGGTAGATCGTCGGAATGACCAGAGATGAAGAGATGTATTCCAACCTTACATTGCTCCTCGAACCAATTCCGGACGGAACGAAGTAAATAGCCGAGGTTATTACCAACGTTCAGAACCATTTCGGAGCAATGTTGAGCGTACGAACATAGGCTCGTTGGTAAAACTTCCACGTGAAATCTTATCTACCGAACGTCAGTTGAATCTGCCTCAACCTCCGCCGATGATTGGGAGACCGAGGGCAGAAAACATGGATAGGTTCTGTGAATACCATGGGGAGAGGGGCCACCTCACGAACGATTGTCATCAACTCAAAAAGCAATTAGAGATGGCATTGAAGTCGGGAAAACTCGATCACTTACTCAGAGACTGGAAACAAAGGGATGCCGGAGGAAATAGGGATTTCCCTAAAAAAGAGGACAAAGGAAAGAACAAGGTGATTAACATGATTCGGAGCTCTCCTATCGTCCAGAAAAGAAAGTACGGAGGCTGGGACGAAGAGTGGATGAAAGTACCGATAGTATTCCCATTTGTGTCGACAAGTGATTTGTCAGAAGAACCACTTATCATAGAGGGAGACATAGAAGGATATCTGGTAAGGAGAATATATGTAGACGAAGGGTCTTCTGTCAACGTAATGTATGAACATTGTTTCCGTAATTTAGATACAGCCATTAAGGAGAGATTGGAAGAAACCAGTACTTCGTTAATTGGTTTCTCTGGGGAAACAAACAGGCCGTTGGGAAAGATAGAATTAGAGGTAAAATTCGGAGACAATGGGTTGTTCCGAAAGACCATGATGAAATTTTGTGTGGTACGATCCCCGTCACCTTACAATGTTATACTAGGAAGGACTGGGTTGAAAGGGCTTAGGGCTGTTCCGTCTACTATTCACTCCATGATCAAGTTTCCCACTCCCCAAGGAGTGGCCACAGTAAAGGCTAGATCCGCGGCTGTTCTACAGTGCCGAAGGATTGAGGAAGGCCAACAAGATAGCCCACAAGGAAAAACGATACCGGAGGAGAAAGACAGGGAGAGTATTTCAATGGAAGAGGTGCTGGTGAACCCAGCGTATCCAGACCAACTAGTCGCTATAGGTACTGGATTCTCCAAGGAGTGTCGAAGGTATCTGGTCGAGTTTCTAAGAAGGAATAATGATGTATTCGCTTGGCAACCCTCCGATATGACCGGTGTTCCTAGGAGATTGATTAAACATCACTTGAACGTGAATGTTTCAGACACGCCGGTCGCCCAAAAGAGAAGAAGTCTCTCGTCTGAAAAGAATCAAGTGATATTGAAGGAAGTGGAGGAGTGGCTAAGAGCCGGTATTGTTAGGCCGGTAAGATACCCTACGTGGATTTCCAACCCAGTGTTAGTCAAAAAGTGTGACGGAAGTTGGCGTATGTGTATTGATTTCAAAAATTTGAATTCTTCCTGTCCGAAGGATTATTACCCTCTCCCTGAGATTGACTGGAAAATCGAATCGGTGGTAGGATACAAGTACAAATGCTTCTTGGACGCGTATAAGGGATACCATCAAGTACAAATGGCGGAGGAAGATGAAGAAAAGACGGCGTTCTACACGGAACAAGGAACTTATTGCTATACAAAGATGCCGTTTGGTCTGAAGAACGCCGGAGCAACCTACCAACGTCTGGTTGATTCTGCCTTCCGGACACAGATAGGAAGAAATTTGGAAGCTTATGTGGATGACATGGTGATCAAAAGTAAAGGGGAAAAAGAGATGTTGGCAGATATTGCCGAGACCTTTGATAACCTAAGGAGAATTAACATGAAGTTGAATCCTAAGAAATGCTCATTTGGTGTAGAAGAAGGAAAATTCCTAGGACACATGATAACCTCCGAAGGTATTAGAGCAAACCCCAAGAAAACGAAGGCAATTTCACAAATGCAATCCCCAAAGACTTTGAAAGAAATGCAATCTCTGAGTGGGAAATTAGCCGTACTAAACAGATTTCTTTCTCGGTCGGCTGAAAGATCACTCCCATTCTTTAACACGTTAAAAAACATAACCAAAGAGAACAAAGAAGAATACAAATGGACGGAAGAGGCTGAGGCTGCTTTCCAGTCACTCAAAAAGCTAATACTAGATTTACCAACATTATCTACCCCCAGGAAGGGAGAAACCTTGTACATATACCTTGCCGCAGCTCAAGGTGCCGTTAGTGCAGTCTTGATGGCCGAGAAAGAAGATAGGCAACTGCCTGTTCATTATGTAAGCCGAACGTTGCAAGACGCCGAGAGGAATTATGTTCCGGTTCAGAAGTTGGCCCTCTCTCTGCTACACGCGTCTCGTAGACTGAGGAGGTATTTTGAAGCCCACCCAATAAAAGTCATAACAGATCAGCCCATAAAGCAAATCCTTAACAAAGCCGAGGCATCTGGAAGAATGGCCAAATATTCGGTAGAGCTAGGAGCTTATGATATAGATTATGTTCCGAGGAATGCAATCAAGGGACAGGTTCTCGAAGATTTTATTTCAGAAATCTCAGTTGAGCCGAAGGATGCTGAGCAAAGATTTCGAGAGGAAGAAGTACAAGAAGTCTCGAAACCGGGCAACTGGATCCTTTACACAGATGGAGCCTCCAGCAAGAAAGGATCCGGAGCGGGATTGGTGCTGATCGGGCCTGATTTAGTCGAACATACGTATGCACTTCGTCTCGACTTCCCAAGTACTAACAATGAAGCAGAATACGAAGCACTCTTAGCCGGCTTAAGAATCGCTAAGAAAATGAAGGCGGAGGAGTTGGAAGTGAGAGTTGACTCTAAGTTAGTAGCAAGCCAAATAAACGGAAATTTCGTAGCAACTAAGGAGAGTATGATGCAATATCTAGCGAAAGCAAAAGAGTATATTGGGGACTTCAAAAAGTTTAAAATTTACAACATACCAAGAACCCAGAATCACAAAGCCGATGTGTTAAGCAAACTTGCATCGGTAGCTTTCAACCATCTTACCAAAGAAATACTGGTTGAAGTACTGCGGAAACCGTCAACCGAAGAGAAACAGGTGGGAGCAATAGTAGAAGAGGAAGAAGACAATTGGATGACCCCCATCATCAGATGTTTGGACGAAGGTATCTGGCCTGCAGATCCCAATGAGGCTAGGACCTTACGAATGAAAGTTCCGCAATACGTAATGGAAAATGGTATACTTTTCAAGAAGTCTTACTTGAACCCAATGCTACGGTGTGTAGGACCTCTGCAAGCAAACTACATCATTCGGGAGGTTCATGAGGGGATATGTGGAATGCACTCCGGACCCAGGTCGGTAGTGGCTAAGTTAATAAGGCAGGGGTATTATTGGCCGACGATGCACAAAGATGCAAAAGAAGAGATTCAGAAATGTGACTCCTGCCAAATCCACTCTCCGGTACCAAAGCTGCCCAAAACCAATTTAACATCCATAATGGCACCATGGCCTTTCTATCAATGGGGGATGGATATGTTAGGTCCCTTTCCATAAGCACCCGGAAGGTTGAAATATGTGATTGTAGCAGTGGACTACTTCACGAAATGGATTGAGGCCAAACCGCTAGTCAGAACCACCGGCAAAGACGTGAAGAAATTTGTTTGGGAAAATATCATTTGTCGATTCGGTTTACCAGGGATCATCGTAACAGATAATGGAACAAACTTTGTTAATGATCCTTTTAAAGGATGGTGCGAGAAGCTAAAAATAAAACAAATAAACACCGCTGTAGCACATCCACAGGCAAACGGATTAGTCGAAAGAGCAAACAAGAGCTTGATGCACGGCATAAAGACTAGACTTGGAAGGGAAAGGGCCGGATGGGCAGATGAACTGCCGAATGTTCTATCGGCATTCCGAACCATGATGAAAACATGCAACGGTGAAACACCTTTTAGCCTGACGTACGGCAGCGAAGCAGTGATACCGGCGAAAATAGGAATGCCCACACACCGAACCATGCTTTACAATCCGGAGGATAGTGAAGAGCAACAACGGCTAAATTTGGATCTATTGCAAGAAAGGCGTGAAATGGCAGCGATTCGCGAAGCAAAATATAAAGCGAAGGTCGAGCAATACTATAACCGAAGGGTTAAATCGATGGCTTTTAAGGTTGGGGACTTTGTGTACCGAAAAAACGAAGCTAGCCGGGTTGAAAACCAGGGGAAACTGGGTCCGAACTGGGAAGGGCCATACAGGGTAATAGAAGCATACCAAAATGGTTCGTACAAACTTGCTACTATGGATGACAAGGAAATTCTTCGGACCTGGCATGCAATCAACTTACGAAACTGTTTTATGTAAAATGTTTGTGACGATCAATGATAGCTTACGTCTTCCCCACGTTACGGGAAGCGAATTTTCCTAAAAAGACTGTGCAAATTACTTATACGGATCGTGCAAAAACACTCCGTCCATCTACTTATACGGATCGTGCAAAAACACTCCGTCCGTCTACTTATACGGATCGTGCAAAAACACTCCGTCCATCTACTTATACGGATCGTGCAAAAACACTCCGTCTATCTACTTATACGGATCGTGCAAAAACACTCCGTCCATCTACTTATACGGATCGTGCAAAAACACTCCGTCCGTCTACTTATACTGATCGTGCAAAAAACACTACGTCCATTAGTTATACAATATATATATATATATATATATATATATATATATATATATATATATATATATATATATATATATATATATATATATATATATATAAGATATATAGAGAACGCATAAAAACAAAATGATCATATATATGGGAACAAGAATGTCCTTCGGTAACACGATTACAATCCAAAATGTGTTAAAAAGTACTTATTACAATCCAAAAGGACACAAAAAGGGGAACAGGCACCCCGGATAAAAATTCTAGTCAACCTTTGGTGGAGGGGGAGCAACAGCTGGGGAAGGAGTTGTCTTCTTGACAGGCTCTTCCGGTAGGAGGTTAATTTGATCACCAAGGGGAAGTTGGAAGGATTCCGCAAGCTTCTGAACATACGGATATTCAGCTGAAAAAAGCTTATGATATTCCGGCTTCCATAGTTTTGGAGCCTCCATATTAAGCCTTTTTATCTTTTGTAAGATCTTTTCTGCATCCTCCGGTTTCCTTTCGGTGCGAACACCGTCTATGAATCCCCCGGAATAAGATAAGCTATAGACCTTTCCAAGACTTCTTTTATACTCATCACTCTGGAAAAGCCTTCGGAAGGCGGCAGGGATTAATTCCTTAACGGTATTCTGGCGAACAACCTCGGCAACAGCCAACTGAGCAGTTAGGCCTTTGTTCTCTGTCGCAAGCCTTTCGGCCTCCGCAGATTTCTCCGCCAGTTTCTTCTCAAGCTCCTCAATTCTAGAAGTCTGAGAAACGGCCAAACATGTTGCCTCATTTTTCTCCTTCTCAATTTCTTCCAGCTGATCAACCAACCCTTTCTCCCGGATGGAGGCTGCACTCCTCTCCTCCTGCTGTTCTTTCTCCAGCACACGGAACTCTTTTAGCAAGGTCTCAAATTTTCGAATATGGGCATCCCTTTCGTCCTTCAGCCCATCGGCAATAGACTCACACTCCCCATGAGTAGCCTTTAGCTCTCGGTGGTCTCGATTCAATTGGCTGAATCTCTTCAACACCTCTGCTTGAAGTACCACGCCGGAACCACAGTTGGTGTAAGATTGTCGGACAAGCTGATTATTGTTCAGACTGGCCAGCGCTTCTTCTTCAGCAGGAGTGGCAAGATGTGACATCATCTCACGGCACGCTCGGAATGAGTTCATACGAACGTCATCCCTGAGGGTCCAACCGGGGATGAAGTAACCTCCGGTCAAATCAGTGTGACCTGAAAATAATAAAGCCGAACGACTAAGTAAAAAAATAAATAAATAAATAAATAAATAAATAAAAAAACAAACACAAACAAGAGGATAAGTAAACGCACCTTCAGACAACGGTTGATTCTCTCCGGTCTGCACATGAGCTCTAGAAGCTTGATGCTCTGAATGGGCTGTACAAAAAGATATAAACAGTTAGGTAAGCATAAGTATATTTTAAAACCGGACTTGGAAAAGGAGGATGGTTCTCACCATCAGACGGGGTCGGAGGGGGATTATTCTGAAACCCTTCGTCATTTTGAGCAGGAGGAGTGTTGGATTTTTCCAAAGAATGATGCTCCTCTTCGGCATTCTCAACCGGATCATTGGGGCCTTGACCACCATCATTCTCCTGCTCAGCCCTTTCCGACGGCTCAGCCTGGTTGATGGGATTTACATCCACTGTATGCTCCTCGGAGACAACGACTTCCTCCTCAACCTGTAGCTTTCTCCTCTTCTTCGGCTGGCTCGGCCCAGCTGCAGCCTTCTTCTTACCCACAGGATGGGTCTGCTGTTTCTTCCTTTCCTTCTCTTCCCGAGCGGCCACCACATCGGAATTGGCCGTTTCAACCATTAGCTGCGCATAAGTTTTCTCGGGAATTGCAACATCGGGAGCGAGGGGTTCGGCCGTTTTGTTCGGACGGGGTTCGTTCTCCGCCAACGGATCTCCTTTGCTCACAGCAGATCCTTCGAGTTCCGGAAGTTCAAGATACTCGGACATAATTATCACTACAAAGGAAAAACACACAATCAAAACAAGTACAGATAGTCCGAAGTAAATAGTAATAATAATAAACACCCCTTCTTACCCTCCCCTCTGGCATTCTTGAAAACAAGATGATGACCCGATATTCGGAAGGTGTTGGTAAGCCCATACACCCAAAGAAGACTGTTCGGTGGTTTCCGAAGTACTATAGGTCGAAGAGCCAATGTGTTGGCGTCTCGCTGGGAATAACCGGTTGGGAAACGATCCGTTATCTGCGAATCCCTATGCCTCCACGGCATAGCGTTCGGTATAGCTCTCCGGTCAATCAAAAAGAAAAAATCTTTCCACCGTTTCAAACTTGTCAAAATCTCAATAAAGCACGTTTTGGCATGTTTACCCGTCCGATGTTCAAATGAGAACCAGTGTCCCTGCTTACATAATCGGTAGAACACTCGGAACAAGGAGACTGTGGGCACAACCGCTAAACTATAACACCGAACCTCAAACAACATCACCCTATTTACACCCAGCGGAACTAACTGAGACAGATGCACGTTAAAATGGTCTATGACGCTTAAAAGGAAGGCCGAGAATGGTATCCTAACGCCTCCTAATCTCATGAGTTGAACGTACACCCCTATTTTGTCTCCCGGCAATTCGTTCATGGTGAGATCTGGGGGGGGGGGGAAGTATGGGATGAAGGTCTAACGGGATTCCGAATTCTATTATCATATCATCTAGATCTCTCTGGGAAAGCCTAGATGGGTGCATATGCATATCAAACTTACCGGGAGGTTTGGATGTCAGTAACAAAGGTGGGTCAACCGGAACGTTCATCTCCCCAGGTTCACTTACGGCCATGGTAAAAAACAATACGAAGTAGCAAAAATAAGAAGGGTGGAAACGCACCTCGAAATATCTTTGCAAAATAACAAGAAGCAACCGAAGAGATTTGAAGAAAAACACAGTAAAAAGTAAAAATGAAGAGTAAAGAAGTGGTATATATATAGTCGATATGGGGATGTGTGAAACATCGTATCGTGTACCGCCCTCGACACGTGGCTAAGCTGGGACCGTTTGATGTCTGCGTAAAACCTAAGTGGTAACCAGCTGTCAAAGGGGGGCATAAGGGTAATTTTGACGCAGTGAATAAACTTCGTACAAAAACGCGTAGCATTTCCACCACAAACGGCAAGGGACAACGGCACTAGCACGCATAACGGAATTGGAGCATCGGTCGGAACCGATACTCCAATACTGGGGGGGGGGGGGGACATGTTGACGTAT
This sequence comes from Artemisia argyi, assembly GCA_030686995.1. Lineage (NCBI taxonomy): Eukaryota > Viridiplantae > Streptophyta > Magnoliopsida > Asterales > Asteraceae > Artemisia > Artemisia argyi. The sequence goes on along the minus strand of CM060687.1, from coordinate 53,128,954 downwards.
GTAGCCGAATGTATGGAAACCATTCGGCTCATATAGGTCGAGCCGAAGAGCACAGACCGAAGGAAAAGTCTCAACGGGTATGAACCGAGGACATAACACAATCCCAGGATTTAGGGATCGTGTCTCCCACTTGCCCTGACATCCAACAACCAGGTATGGCCTTGCTCCTTCCCAAGGCAGAGTAGGTAATAAGATGAGTAGTATAAATACCCTTCACTTCATTTATGATGGCACCAACACACACACTATACTCTTACGAGCATTTATTATAAACCCTTCATCCTTACACATACTCATCCTCACACCGGAGGTTGGTCTTGGGATAAAACCCAAGGCGAGCCTAACGTGTGCTACTCTTGTGCAGGGCATTATCTGAGGCCGGACGGCAAGCTTAAAGGTAGGACCCACTTACAAGGTTTTACTTCAACAGGAATGTTATAACTCGACTTGATGTTTTCAACATATACTTATCGTTGCCAAAATGCCCTCATGTCAAAAATCCATCATTTCTAATTCTAACTATGAGAAAAGTAACTTAGAAACCCACAAAGTTTTAATGATTATAACATGCACTTGAAAATAAAGCTCCAAGTCTCCAACATATATAGTCATAAACTCATAACTCATAATGTGATGAAGGTGTTAGGCCATAAGCCCATCACAAATACAGCAGTCCAGCATAAGAGTGAGTCCAAAAGATATAGCTAATCATCCAATATCAGCCGAACAATAATAAAGTAAAAACAAAAAAAATGATATGACATATTATTGACTTAATTCTTTTTTATCACGAGACATCATGGCCCGTGCGTTGCACGGGCTTTGTTCAGTGTATAGAATCATCGGTTTTGCAAGAGTTATGCGTATTTAGTTATTATATGCTTAGTTTAATCAGGGACACGCAACTAAATAATCGAAAGTTTAAGTAAGTTTTCGTAAATAGAATTGTATTAAGAAAAAGGTGTCAAATACATGACTGACTTTCATCACTAAACACCAAACATATTAATTCATATGCGACTAAAAAACACACCACTTACAAACAGAGTTATTTATTTATTACAAATTCAATTAATAAGACTTCACAGCTATCTTAAGTTTCAACCACATGAACTCAAATAGAATAAAAATTAGTATAAATGTATATCTAACACAGAAGAAAGTGTCTTAAAATTAAGCAAGAAAATGGAAAATAGCAATGTTCGTGAAGAAGAGGATATTCCTCTCTAACTTCAATATCTTTTTTAGCCCATGTAATTTTTATTTTTATTTTATTTTATTTTATTTTTTTTACTGCTATTAGATATTATCAATGTTTTTTTAAATATTTAATGTGAAAGAATCTTAAAAAATTCGCTTCTAAAACAAATTCCAAAATATCTACTTATACTTTTTAATTAATGAAAATCATTGGACACAAAGGTTCGGATGATCATACCAGCGAAGTCCATCATATACAATGTGTAGCCCATTACAAATAGGATAGTAAGACCCAATCCAATAATACCCACTATGTTAGACACATACCCTAAATTATTTCATTTTAGTTTGACCTAATAATAAGCACGCCTCTTTCCTCCTATTTTCTCTCCCAAAGATTATGTGCCTCTCATCTTCCTTTTCTTAAAAAAAAACGTAGTAACACCTCATAAGCATCTCTTGCTACCACAAAATCCGAACAACAAACCCTCCTTATTTCTGTTCGAATCCACTCAAAACACATCTCCTTTCCGATCTAAATCTGAACACGAATCTCGTTTCTCCCATGCAACGGTTTCAAGGTCTTGTTTAACCAAGGTCTCATGTAAGGTTTATATGTTGTTTCATTTTATTGTAAACCGAATAAGAGAACGATTGAAACAATGGTTTTGGTCTTTCTTTAAATGTATTCGGATATTAAAAAAAGAAGCTATACTTCTTATAGATCCATGATGATAAGAGTTCAACTAAAAATCTTGAAAAGATTAGACAAAAAGTTGAACGAATCTGAGATTATTTTGTATTTTTTTTTTTTTCGTTTGGAATGATGTTGACTGTTGTGGAGGATGGGAAATCGGGTAGAGATGGTTGGTGTCGACTGATATGGGTTGTGGTCATAGTATGTTCATCCTCTTTTTTCTTTCTTTTTTTCATTTGACTTTGCGATTTTCGGGGGAATATGTAATTAGGATAGTATATGATGTTGTTGTTGTTGTGATTGTAAATAGATTGGTGATGGAGATGTGTTCGTGAGGGGGTTAAGGATTAGGATAGATATGAGTTGTGTGGGTGCTGGTGCGATGTTGTATGTTGAATACTTATTTCTCCTTACATAACCTTTTGTTTGTAAAAGCTATTAAAAGCTTGTAGAGCTCTGTCTCTTCATATTTCCATCAGTGGTTACATTCTTTGAAAATAAGCTTTCTTTTCATTTTCTTTATTAATTAAAGTTGTATAATTCCACGTTCAATCTTCCTTCAACATATTCGACTTTTTTTTATAGAGAAAATAGTTATGCATAGCGTATAAGAATTGTTTCACTTACATATATATTACATAGGAATATATAATAAATTTGTATATCCTAGAAGGGTTATAAAAGACTGGGTGCATGGGAAGCCATATGTTCTATATCAAAATATCAAATATGGGATTAGTTGGTGGCAACGACATGGAAAATGATAGTCAACAGTATCGGCATCAAAAAAGATGTTTTTGGTGTCATTGACACTAATAATCTAATTAAATGAAAAAATGATGGTAGTAGTTTGCCTAGTCAAAATGAAGTATTAAAAGCTTTCAATTGAAAACATGAACGAATAATAAAATAACTTGCATAAGCTTAAAAGGTCTTAAAAGCTTCGAATATAGTAAATTCATTAGCTTAAACTATATATTTCAGTTTCTTGGCTTGTAGCATTAATGCTCACATTCAATATGGGAACTCAATTTATATATATATATATATAGGTAGATATTAGATATTTTTATATCACATTTGCACAAAGGTTATAAAAGTGTATAAATTTTTTGTTAAAAAAAGAAAAGGTAAAAGTGTCTGTTTTTCTCTTTTCTGTTTTCTATCATGACATCATATTGATTTGTTTTTACTAACTAAGAGCACAAGGTTTAAGCTTGTTTGGAGAGCTCGTCGTTCCGAGGTGGCCTCTCGTTGTGCTCGTTACTGCACTGTGACACCCTCGCCAAAGCTCGCCGTTCACCTTCTACTCGTCTACATGACGAGGTAGTTTTTTGACGAATTGTCAAGTTTTTTTTGTTTTTTTTGTTTTTTTTTTATTTTTTTTATTTTTTTATTTTTTATTATTTTTTTTTTTTGAGTTTTTATTGTTCTGTATAGTTTGAAATGTAATTGTTTTGTAATGTAAGTTGTGAATATGTAATGTTTTGTGTAAATGCAACTATATTAAACATGAGATTGAAATTACATCAAACAACGTACAATTATTTTACAACTACGATTACAACATTAAACTACGAAACGGAAATTAAAACCCATAAATTACGCTACGATAATGATAATAAAACTACGAATCAAGAAAATGATTCAGTCTGTGCCAGAGCCCTCGTCACTCGAATCGTCGTTACTCGAATCGTCCTCACTCGATGGCACACGGTTTAATCCCATAGCCCATCGCCATTCTGCTCGATGGTTTCTTTGATCCTCTTTAGCTTTTGCCTGCGCCTCACGAGCTCTTGCCTGACGTTGTTCCTCCGCTTGAACCTCTAACAACATTTGCATATCTTACTCGAAGAGTTCTTCATCAGTCAACCTAAAGGTATTGGGTTGGTTTTGTGGTGGATTATTTGCCGGTGGATAGTTTTGTGGTGGAATGTTTGCCGGTGGATTGTTTACCGGTGGAAACAGAACTTCTGGTGGAGTGTTTTGTGATGGATTGTCATATGGGAATACGGGAAACAGATCTTGTAGTGGATTGTTATGTGGTGGATTGACGTATGGGAATACGGGAAACAGATCTTCCGGTGGTGTGTTGTAAACTGATTCATTATCTGGTGATGTGTTGTGTGACATTGTTTCGTATGAATTGTTTGTTAATTATGTATGATTTGTGTGTGAATTGTGGGTGTATTGTATGCCTCTGTGAATGGCTATTTATAGGACCGTTTTTTGAGTTTGAAATTTAAATATATCCCGCTCTGTTTTTTGAATTTGAATTTTAAAGGTTTATCCGCTTGTTTTTTTGAATTTGGATTTTAAAAATTTATCCACACGTTTTTTTTTTTTTTTTTTTTTTTTTTTTTTTTTTTTTTTTTTTTTTTAATTTGAATTTTAAAGGTTTATCCACACGTTTTTTTGAATTTGAATTTTAAAGATTTAACTGCCCTTTTTCTGAATTTGAAATTTACATATATCCCGCTCAGTTTTTGAAATTTGAATTTCTAAACACCCCTATATAAAGCGTAGCATAACATACTATTTTGCACACACTTCACTTTCTCAACAATTTTACAATGGCTAATCGTTGGTCTGTTGAAGAAGAAAACTTGCTAGCCGACATGTGGCTAATCGTTCACGAATACCATGGCGAATCCTCTTTTTGGAATGAGGTTAAAGAAAGGTTCAACAACCAATCTGAAGGCGATTTTCGTAGCAAAAACCGGATAACGGCTAAGTGGGCAAGACTTAGCACCGAATGCCCAAAATTCAATGATTTATACTTGAATTTGCAGCGTACAAGCCAGGACAATGATCGTCTTGAGAATTCTATGAATATCTTTAAAGAACGCTTTGGTGGGAGAGGTTTCAAACATATGGAACAGATACAGTGTTTAACGGTGTTTTATGTTTTGTATTTGTATTTTCGTATCGCTTGTATTTGTATTTCCGTATCGTGTTTATTTGTATTTTCGTATCGTTTGTTTTTGTATTTCCGTATCGTGTGTATTTGAATAACGGCTAATTTGAATCTGAATAAACCGCTTAACAACTAGTTTCCCTTTACAATATCTTTTAACGGCTAGTTTTCCCTATAAATACCACTTAAACAAGACTTCGTATTCTCACACATACACTATGGCTAACCAACCAGCTGAGGTGCAAAATGCTATCCTTACCCGATTACGCAATGAACAAGAAAAAGAACTTAAGTTGATTAACAGTTGGTAGGTGAGATAACTCATATTATTCGACAGATGCATACGCGTGCTCTAGAGGTCGAAAGGTTGCGTGAGCTGCCTCAAGACCATCCAATTATCAGGGTCAGTCTAGAAACTCTATTAAGAAAGGATGAAACGGATCTGCAACTTCAGGTAGCCTTGAAAATGGTTAGGGAACAAGTGTTGCAAGTGTGGGAGGAGAAGTTAGATCTTATAGACAATTACAAATCTATATAAATCGTTTGATTATTTGTGTATTAAATTTCATATCGTTTTTTACCGTATCGTTATTTTACGATTCATATGTTTTTAATGTGTTGTATTGTATTTTTTATTTTAATAAAATGAATTTTGTTTATTTAATGAAATGAATAAAAAAAATAAAATTGTAAGTGGTGGGTCTCAAATGAGTAAGTTGAGGTTAGTTGCTAGTGAGGAGGGGTTTAGTTATGAAGAGGATGTAAGGTGATGTGGCATAAGTGGGGCCCAAACGACAAGCCAAGGCTTGTTGCTACACCTTGTGCTCTAAGAGTCCCTTAATTGCACCAAAGAAACAAAAATAAAAACTTTTGATAAACCTTGCATTTTGAAAACACGAATAGCATACATGATTACCTCACGTTATACCGGATCACAATCCAATTTTGCTTAATATTCGGCTTGCTGATTTTGGTCCAAAACCTTTTTTTTTTTTTTTTTTTTTTTTTTTTTAATGGAGGGGGGGGGGGGGGGGGGGGGGGATATGTTAATCACAGAATAAATAAGTACAATAAAATGTGATTGTTTTTTTAGAACGACACCACACTTGAAATCTGACCCCCGAGTTAAATCATCTAAACGGGCATGCCCCGGGACCCGAACCACTATGAGAGACCCGCGAAGGGAAACTCCTAAAACTCACGGCTTCGCATTAGCAGGAAAACCTAGAATTTTTGTCTCTTGCAAGACTTGAAATACCATATTAAACTTCTCGTGTTTTAGACCACTGGATGGGCCTTAGTAGGATTTGATTCTATAGTGTCTAATTCTTGGAGCTCAGAGCATTATAGTGGAACTCCAGATGTTGTTTTAAAGAACAAAATCAAAGCTTTGAGGGCAAGTATCAAATATTGGAGCATAAAGCTTATAGCTGGCCTGTGAAGTTCTTTAGAAATGAGAGAAAGAAGAAAGGAAATGTGAAAGGGAAAAAACTGTTAATGAATTGTTGTGTAACTGATTTACAAAATGTTGGTTATATAAGAAATGAAAATACAACTTCAGTCCCTATATTATACTAGTTGAGTAGAATAGTCCCTATATGTCTTCACACTTCAGTCCCTATACTATACAAGTTGAGTAGAATAGTCCCTATATGTTTTCACACTCCCCCTCAAGTTGTGAGTGGGATGGGACAGAAACTCCCAACTTGGTCAAAAATTATGATGTTGCTCCACTGATACAACCTTGGTAAAGACATCTGGAGGTTCCCAGCCTTCAATTGATCCCTTAAATAGTGGCAATCAACTTCAATGTGCATTGTTCTTGCATGGAAATCTGGATTTGCTGCAATGTACAAGGCTGCTTGATTGTCACAGAATAAGTCCACTGGTTCTAAATCTTTGAGTCCAAGTTCCTTGAACAACTGCACTAGCCATGTTACCTCACAACAAGTCAAAGCCATAGATCTATACTCTGCCTCAGCAGATGATCTAGACACAACAGCTTGTTTCTTAGACTTCCAGGATATTGGTGAATTGCCCAAAAGTATGGAGTATCCAGTAGTTGACCTTCTTGTCATAGACAACTTGCCCAATCAGAGTCACAATAGGCCTTAAGTTCCACTGCAGAATCAAGAGCCAACAAAATACCTTGACTTGGTGAATTTAAGAGACACCTCAGAAGATGCTTAACTGCTTGCATATGAACTGAAGTAGGAGATTGCATGAATTGACTTAACAATTGAACAGTGTAGCATATATCTGGTCTTGTCACAGTCAGATATATAAGCTTGCCAATAAACCTTTTGTACACTTCTGGATCTTGTAAAGAGGTTCCCACATTTGTTTGCATCTTCAAATTATGATCATTGGACATTGGTAACTTGTAAGGCTTGTTATTAAGAACTCCCCCTTCTTTGAGCAGTTCTCTATTATACTTATGTTGAGAAATGAAGATCCCTTGAGCTGATTTACACACTTCCAAACCCAAGAAATAGCTTACATCTTCCAAATCTTTCATATGAAAAGCAGAACTAAGCTGAGCTTTAAGACTAGTGATTTGCGACTCATCATTTCCTGTAATCAATAAGTCATCTACATACACGAACACAGCTATGAAACTAGTCCCTTCCTTCTTCACAAACAAAGAATAATCAGTCTTTGACTGAGTATAACCAAAACTTATCAAAGCAGTTGATAATTTTGCAAACCATTTCCTGGGAGCTTGTTTTAAACCATAAAGTGATTTTTTCAACTTGCATACCAAATTAGGATTCAAAATAGGCTCACTTGTAACATCTTTGCCAGGCCTTGCATACCCCAATGGCAATTTCATATAAACTTCTTCAAATAAGTCTCCATGTAAGAAAGCATTAGATACATCCACTTGACATGTATGCCAACCTTTCATTGTAGCTACTGCAAGTAAAGACCTTACTGTAACCATCTTAGCCACTGGAGCAAATGTCTCTTTGTAATCCACACCATACTTTTGTCTATTACCTTGAATCACAAGCCTTGCTTTCTTCTTATCTTCAGTCCCATCAGCTTTGAACTTAGTTTTAAACAACCAATGAGCACCAATTGCCTTTTTGCCAGCAGGCAATTAAGTTACTTCCCGAGTTTCATTTTCTTCCAAAGCTTTTAACTCAGAATTCATAGCCTCACACCACTTTGAATTTTTAACAACTTCCTTGAAATTCACAGGGTCCATTTGAGCTATTAAGGCAGTTACAAAGGCTTGAAAGTCAACCACAAGGGGTGTTTGTGACACTTGATTAGCTCTGGAAGTATGAGTCAAAACAAAATCTTTAAGTTTTGTTGGAAGAGTAGTGGTTCTTGTTGACTGTCTAGGTGGCAAAGGAGCTTGATTTGGTACAGAAGCAGTGATATTTGGTTGAGATGTAGATGGTGTAATAGGTGTTCGAAACTATACTGATGGAACAGTTGACACATTAGTAGGCACAGAAGAAGGCTGAGTTGGTTGTTGAACTTCAATCTCAATATCATCAACTGAATTGTGAGATTGAAATTGACAAGGTAGTGTAGTAGGCAAAGGTTTAAGAAACTGTGAGATACTTTCAGCAGCATAAGGAAAGATATCTTCATAAAACATAGCATCTCTTGAGACAAAAGTAGAATGTGTTAGCAAATTGCAGAACTTATATCCTTTTTGATTTGAAGGATAGCCTAAGAAAACACATGGCACTCCTCTTGGATCAAACTTATCAGCAACTCTTGAAGGATTACTCACCATAGCAAAACAGCCAAACACCCTCAAATGATCATACTCATGTTTTTTCTTAAGAAGAACTTCATAGGGTGTTTTATTATCAAGCACTGAAGAAGGGATTCTATTAATCAAGTATGTTGCAGCAGTAACACAATCTCCCTAAAACTTAAGAGGCAACTTAGCCTGAAATCTAATTGCTCTTGCAATATCAAGAATGTGCCTACGTTTTCTTTCCACTCTCCCATTTTGTTGTGGTCTGTCTACACAAGAAGTTTGATGAACAATTCCTTTACTTTGCAAATAGGGACCACATTGACCTTTAATGAATTCTAAAGCACTGATCTTACTATTTTCACTTGCTTTTCAAATTGAGTAAGAACAAAACTTATAAAGGCTTTGAGAGCTAAAAATGAATCTGACTTTTGCTTAAGTAAGTAAATCCAGGTAGCTCTGCTGCAATCATCAACAATAGTGAGAAAATACTTGCAATTACCATTTGTTGGCACTTTCTATGGACCCCATATGTCAATGTGAATAAGCTCAAACAATTCTGTGCTATGTGACTGATTCGCGTTTTTGAGTGTATATCAAATTAATACAATGTAGACGTGAGTGGAATTTACGAATCAACCTTTGTGAAAAGGCCGACTTGCAAAAACTCGTGAATACAATATATATGTGATACCGGGCAAGTGATTACCCAGGTCGTGTCCCAACGAGGTGTGAATGGGCGAAATCTTGTGAGATTTGGAGATTAAAATGCTTGTAAGTTCGATTGTGAGAGTTATTTTGTGTTATGGTATGTTAAAGTTACGAGAATTAAGAATTAACGAACGAAAATGAAATAAACGCAACTTAAATGGGAAAATAAACAATGGAATGCTAAGGAAATATTAAAACTACCTAAAAACTACAGGAAACATGATAGGGAAAGCGGGGAATCATAAAACGCAAGCTAATACAAAACGTGACGTTTATTAAAAATAAACGTCAAAGCGCAAATTAAAACTCGAAATTTATGCTACAAAAGTCCTACGGGCATGAAAACAATTTTTTTACGCAATAAATGACAAAAGAAAATTTTAGAAAAAAGAAAATTAATTATTTAATAAAAATCCTATTTAATATGATTTAAATACTATTTTAACAAAATTAATTGAAAATAAATATTAAAACTAATTAAATAAATCTGAAACTTTTTTGATAAATACTACAAGTTGAAAGTAATTTAAAAAAAATCTAAAAAGTAGTGGTCTCGTTTCAAAATAAGCAGAAATTAAGCAAACTAGATCTGAAAGGCTTATTTAAACAAAACAAACAAGTACTACATAAGTAATAAAGGTTGCAAGGTTATGATGAAAAAGACCCAAGGGCTACTGGTTGTGGTGTGTGTGGTGTGAGGCTTAAGGTGCACGAGGTCCAGGGTTCGAATCGCACCTCTTGCAATTTTTTACAAACTATTTTTTTTTTTTTTGTTTTTCTTTTTGCAAAACACTTTAACAACAAAATATAAACAACGTTTGTAAAAACAATTTTTGCTGAAAAGATCAAAACAAGCTTTTGCAAGCTTAACAAACAATCAGATTCAAGGTTTTGAAGTTCATTGAGCTTTTTGAAAATTAAGCCAATTCACATCTACACTAATTAAACCAACAAGCAAAATAAACAACAACAACAACATATGATCAATAATAAACAACAACAAGTAATCAACATCAGGATCAAATTAGGAATCAAACACAATACTCAGATGATGAACAACAACAAGAAAAAGCAACAGCAGACCAAAATGGGCCCAAAATAAGGGCAAAATAAGCAAACTAAATAAGCAGTATAGGGAAATCAAAAAGCAAAACCTTAAAGACTACCAAGGGGGCCACAACAACAAACTAGGAATTTCACCCAGATTTAAGCACAATATGGTCAAGTGAAATTTGTGCCAAGTCTGGGATGCAGGACAACATATTACTCAACTGGGTCACTTTGGAAGCAAGTTTCATTGTCGAAATGAGTTCCAAAATTGGATTTCTTTCTTGATTCAGATTCACAAGCAACAAAATTACTCAAAACAAGAAACATTATCTATTTCCAATCTCTTTTGAACCCTGTGCATGATTTTGAAATCTATCCCATTTCTGGGAATGCAACCTTTGACTTTGCAAGTTTTTGAAAACTTTGACTTTGGTGAAATTGTATTGAACTCAGTTGATTAATTAGGTTGTATTATCACCAAATGAAGCTAATTCAAGCAACCTAAACCTTATTTGAATCAAATTTGAAGTTTTGACACAACAAATCTCAATAGTTTAGCTGTTGTGATAATAAAGATGCAATCTTGACTTTTTCTTTAAAAGTGACAAAGGAAATGGTCAAATTGAACTTGTATGAGCCTAAGAACAGTGAATCAACAAAACCTAACTCTAATAGCAACAACAAATCACTAATAAAAGAAATTCCAAACACACCTTAATCTAACTGATAAGGATAATTTGTGAAGCAAAAGTGGGAATCAAACAAAGAAGCTGATGAATTAGCTTACACTAAGCAATTGTGAACATAATTAGGCAGAACTAAGCAATACTTAACCACAATTATTGAATATCACAGATTATATAAAAAAAATGAGAAAAAGTCTTACAAACTTATCCAAGCATTGAACAAAGATGAACTAGAACTTAAACAACAATCCTATAGCTTCCCATGAAGCACTAAACCATGCCACATCCATTCTCTTTTCTGCTTCAAGATTGGAGACCACCAAATTTTATTTATTTGATGTTTTCTTGTATTTTTCTATTTTTTTTCTTTTTCTGAGCTTTTGTTGCTTTAAGGCATAAAGAAGTTTACAAATGGTTTATATAAACTTGTAAGATTAGAATGAGCACAAATAAGATCAGTTAACAGGACTTTGCAAAAAATTAAGACAAATGAGTAAAATTATAAATTACTTGAAAACTTGAAGAAACTTATATTGACTTAGTGAAAATACATTACAATGGAAAACTAAAAAACTTTAAAGAAAAATACAGAAAACTTAGATGCCTTTTGAGGCTTACAACACATCCTATTTATACTAAAAAATGCTAAGTAGGGTTCCTTTGCTCCTTGTATTTGTTCTGTAAGAGAAAACAGTGCAAAAGCACTCTTTGTGCTTCCTTGAGTTGATCCCAGTCGTTGGATTGAAGTTTCATTCATCCTGGCCCTTGATTAGGTTTTTGGCAGGAAAACTTTATAGGGGAAGTTTGGATTGCCAGCTTGGATTGAGGGGTTAGGTATGGTTTGTGAGGGTTTGGGGTGAGTGCAAGTGAATCTTTTGAGGTCCTTAGGGTTGGGGTGGAGTGTGGCAGAGGTGGTGCAATGGTGGTGGTGGTTTAACTAGGTAAAAGAGGGAGTGGGGGAGAAGGAATAGTTGACCCCGTTTGACCTTTTGACTAATTTGACCTGTGTTTATTAAATAAGGGGTGTTAACTGGATTGACCTGGGTTGGGTGGTTTTTGGGCTGGTATGTAATGGGCCTAGGTAGTTTAGGTTTAGATGGGTTAGTGGGTTAAGGGTTGTGTTGGGTTATATTAAGGATCCGTATGGTTTATGGTTTAAGCAAGCCCAAGGGTACAAGGTGTAACTTCTGAATTTTAGAGGGGCCAAAACTGCTTTCTTATCAAACTTCATCCAAGGGCCAATTTTGTCATTACTTAGTTTCCCAAAGACCTTTGTTGATTTTTTCATCAAAAATAGATATCCAAGGGCCAATTTTGCCAATTTTTTGGAAGTTCAGGGACCAAACTTGTAAACTTTTGAAACTTTTCACCAAAAGACTAATTATGATAACTTGTGTTTTCCAAAAGGCCTTTGTTAATTTTCTTCCAAAATAAATGCTCAGGGACTGATTTTTTCAAGTTTTGAAAGTTGAGGAACTAAAACTGCTAATTATGCAAACTTTGTTCTTTTTTCATCTGTTTTCAATCATTTTGCACCTGAAACATATAAAACACAATCCAGGGATATTTTTTGTATTTTGAGGTATTTCTGAGTGTTTTTAAATGTTTTTGCAGTTCAAATAAGACAAAAATAATGAGTATTTACACTAAACTATTGCTAGTCCCTAGCAATCTTTCATGAAAATTTAATGGATTTGATGTCTCTTTACCAAAAGCCATTACTTCTGGAGTTCCCAAATGTTTTAGTGTGATACTTTGGTACATTGATAACCAAATGATTTTGAGCAAACCATCAGCTGTCAACGGATTTGGTTTGTCTTTACCAAAAGCCGTTTGCTTTTGGACTAGGCAACTCTAAAATTATCATCTTTGTGAGTTGATTACCAATTATAGTTTACCACTGCCTTTACCTCAAGCCATAACCTTGTGGGCTAGCTAACTTTTCACTATCAAAGATATGGTGAGTTGAACACCATACAATTTTTGGAAAATTGTTAGCCATAAACGGATTTGAGATATCTTTACCAAGTGCCGTTTGCTCTTGAATTAGCCAGTCCTTATGTTAGACATGGTGGACTAATAACCATTTGTTGTGTTAGTGCAAAGCACTTCCACTAAATTTTTTTTTTTTGGCCAAAACGGGGGTATTATGGCACTAGAAGGTACAAATGTGATCAAATTCGCCAGAATTACCCCCCCCCCCCACACACACTTAGAATTGAATATTGCCCTCAATATTCAAAGTACCGGCTATTATGCCGACACTTTGAAACGTAAAAAGCTTAGATTAGGGCAAGTGTGGAAACATCATTTTTTTTTTCAAACAACAGCAGGGGTAACTCCCCCACACTTAGGTGTTAGAAAAGATAAAGAAATTTGAGAGATGGGTGAAAACCCATGTTGTGCTACTGTTTTTGTTAACCGAGTCGCTAGCTTGACTCGACCCTGAATTCATTGGGCCATGGGGGAGCAAGATGTGGAAGAGACAATCTCCATCGGACTTTCATTCAAGAAGAAGTACGTGAAAGTTCTTCCCTGATGAGATAACCATCGGTATTCTAATAGTGAAAACTAGTAGAGACGATGTCGTGGTCAAAGATAGTATCCTCATTCCCGAAGGAGTGAAGAAGAAGAGAAATCACAACAATTGTGATGAAAGGAAGAAAGATTTTGGAATCTATTTCCTTGAAGTTGAGCTTGCTTTGATTAATTGCAATGTTAACATTGAAGCTCTTTGGTTTTGTAAAAATCCCGAGATGGAGGGTTGGGATAATTTCATCATTAAGAAATCTTTCATGATAAAGTATGTCTCCCCCCGGGCCATGATCTTCCTTAAGATCAAAGAAATCATACTTCGATAGAAATATGATATCACCATTAGGATAGAATAGAGGGGAATCACTTTTCTCCAGAATTAAAAGTTCCTCGGATGAGGTTTGTAACTTAAAATTCTTATCAAGAGTCAATTTCATTATAAAATGAGTTTTTCCACCATCGAGTATTCCTGGATTGAACACTTTGTCTTCACAAAAAAATGATGCTCGATGGAAGACTTGGCAGAGGAAAGTGAATCATCCTCGAGAGGAGATAAATTGTGAGAAACAATTGTTGGTTCATCAATTACGGTTTCCATTTTTGGTTTCTCATTATCAAAGGTATTGTCCTCACAAGATTCGCCATGCAAAAGATTTTTCCATTCATTTTGATTGGCTTCAAAGTTAAAAAGATCGTCATCACTTTGTGAATCACTAAGCTTGGAGTTAAGATAAGAATCGAGTGATTGATCATGATATAAAAGACTTTCAATTTCTTTAAGGTCGGATTCAAAATAAAAAAAATCCTCGTCACTTCCTGGTGGAAGCGGATCGATGTGAGCGAGTTCATCAGCAAACTCCTCAAGAAGAAAGTCAACATTAGAAGTGTTATTGCCACTACTATGCTCTTTGGATTTAGGGAACTTAGAAGAATGACCATCGGAGGAGAAATTAATAACATCGATGCTTTTAACAAAATGTTTCTTATGCTTGGAAGCATCGGTATGAAAAATCATTTTTTCATTGTCAATCCTCAAGGTCAAAGTGTTCTCATAATGATCAACTAGGGCTTTTGCTGTACGCAAAAATGGTCTCCATAGGATGAGAGGAACTCTCGGGTCAGCTTCATAATCAACCACCACAAAGTCGGCTGGGAAGATAAACGTATTCACATGAACAAATACATCTTCAGCTATACCGATTGGGTGAGTAATCGATCGATTAGCTAACTCTAAGGTCATATGAGTCGGTTTGAGTACTCCCATTCCAAGTTGTTTATAAATTAACAAAGGCATGAGGTTTATGCTTGCCCCTGAATCGGCTAGGGCATTGTAAACCTCATGATCTTTTAAAGAACAAGGAATGAGAAATTTTCCAGAATCTTCAAGCTTCTCGGGAAGCTCTTTGAGAAGGACGGCTGAGCATTGAGCCTTAATCGGTGTTTCAGCCAGTTCAAGCAATTTTTCCTTATTGCTAATGAGACTCTTGAATATGGAAGCAAATTTCGGCATGTAGAGAAGAGCATCTGCAAAACTAATGTTGAAGTGTAGTTTTTGAAAGATTTCAAGAAACTTCATCATTTGGATATTAGTTTTACCACGGAGTTTTTGATCATTAAGCCTTGAAGGATATGGAATTGAAGGCTTAGGAATGCTCTTTTGAAAAAAAAATTCGGGAATTGAAGTTTGGATGACCGAAGGTTGGACATGTGCGGTACTTCGTGGGCTAGAGGAATGCACCTTGTCCTGCGTCACCTTGGTTTCTCGTTCCACTTCCTTCACGGGAGTAGGAGTAGGAATCGAGGGTCCATCATAAGCTTTACCACTACGAATGGTAATAGCTTTCAATTCACCTTTCGGGTTAGCAATGGTATTTCCCGGGAGAGTACCCGAAGTAGAAGCTTGATTCATTTGACCCATGAGACTAGTAAACATGTTCTCAATCTTGCTTTGATATTGTTCAATCTTGTGATTTGTATTTCAAAGTTCATTTTTAAGCTCATTGCCTTGTCTCGACATTGAAGATTGAAAATCACTCTTCAAAGTGTTGATTTGATTTTGCATTCCCCTCATGTTAGCCTCATTTGCTTTTATGTAATTAGCAAGTTCACTTGAAGCAACATTAGGAGCTTGAAAACCTTGATTGAAATTCACCCCTTGATTTGGAAATTGATTAATCAGGGCGTGAAATTGATTTTGAACATTTTGATTTCTTTGTTGTTGATTATGATTGAATAGATTTAGATTATTAGGTTGAGAAAATCCGGGTGGACCATTTTGATTGCTAGCATGATAGTTCGGGTCAACTTGAGGACGGTATTGGTTACCTCATTGATTGTAAGTCCCGGCTGCGGCTTTTACATCAAATTGACTACCATCGGTGGTAGTACAATTGTAATATGCATGAGGTTCACCACAAGTGACACAAGTTTCATCAACCGCTTTGACTTTAGCAGGTGAAGAAGCTTGTGGAGAAGATAGTTTCTTTTGCTTGGAAAGAACCAATGCTTGAATAGCTTCCGTGAGTTTGTCAATCTTTGCATCGGTGCTAGAATTGTTCACGGGAGATGATCTAGACGAGGTTTCATTCACTTGGGAAACAATGGATTTGTTTCGTGAAGTACGAACCTTAGACTTGTTTTCAATTATAGCTAAAGCATCTCTAGGAGTCCGATTCAAGAGATTGCCACCCACGACATTGTTCAAAGAATCTTGATCGGTTTGGTTCAAACCATTGTAGAAAGTATCAATTTGGTGCAATTCGGAAAACCCATGATGAGGACACTTGCAAAGTAAATCTTTAAAACGATCCCACGCCTCGCTAAAAGACTCATCAAAGTTTTGAGTAAACTTTGTGATTTCATTCTTTAAGCTTGTTGTTTTAGACGGGGGAAAGAATTCATTCACAAATTTCGACACGAGGTCTTCCCATGTCTCAATAGAACGAGGGGTTGTTTTTCAAGCCAAATCTGGGCCGTATCTCGAGAGAGAAAGGAAAAAGAAGAAGCTTGATGGCTTCTTGAGGGACGTTTTTGTATTTGATGGTGGATGTGATCTTGTTAAACCATCGAATGTGAGAGTGAGGATCGTCCCTCTCAAACTCGAAGTTACTAATTGTAGCAACCCGGTCTTGAGTTCAAAATTATCGGCAACGATTGCCGGAACAACGATGGCCTCTCTATAACCCTCGGTGGGTGCTTGAAGAAGCTCGGACATGGTACGATTATCGGTCATGTTTGGAGGAATAGTACGAATCTCGGGTTCGACTATTTGATTGGTACGTCGTCGATTATGCCTTCTAGGAATGTTGTTGAGCGATTGTAAAGGACTTGTTGATGTAGACGAACGAGTGCGCATGCACTATAAAAAACAACTCAATTAAAACAAGACCAACTTAAAAGACAATTGTGAACTTAAACCAATAATCACAAACGCAAGGTTAACTTTTAAAGACAAACGCACAAAGGAGCGGGACAGAAGAATGGATCTCTCACTAGGGCGAAGTTCGTTGGATCGCCCTATACCGTTTCGACTCCTCTTAAAGTTTTTTTATCGTTTAAAAGTTTTCCAAAACTCAAGTGATACAAAAGCAAGTTTTGAATCTTTAGTTTGGGATTTTATTAATGTTCACACCCCCAGTTAGTGGGTGTTCTGCCTTGGTTTTCAGCGGTTGTTTTTTATGTTTATTTTATTTAACAAGAAAAACGGAAAATGTTTTTGTATTTTTATATGATAAATATATATAAAAAAGAAAAGGAAAATATTTGTGTGTTTTATAAGTTTTTGAAAACAATAACTTCTTGACGAAGGTTCTACAAGTCACTAATCATTAAAACCGTAACGATATTGTCGCAACACAACCTCTCCGGCAGCGGCGCCAAATTTTGATTCGCGTTTTTAAGTGCGTATCAAATTAATACAATGTAGACGTGAGTGGAATTTACGAATCAACCTTTGTGAAAAGGCTGACTTGCAAAAACTCGTGAATACAATATATATATGTGATACCGGGCATGTGATTACCCGGGTCGTGTACCAACGAGGTGTGAATGGGCGATATCGTGTGAGATTTGGAGATTAAAATGCTTGTAAGTTCGATTGTGAAAGTTATTTGGTGTTATGGTACGTTAAAGTTACGGGAATTAAGAATTAATGAACAAAAATGAAATAAACGCAACCTAAATGGGAAAATAAAGAATGGAATGCTAAGGAAATCTTAAAACTACCTAAAAACTACGGGAAACATGATAGGGAAAGTGGGGAATCCTAAAACGCAAGCTAATACAAAACGTGACGTTATTAAAAATAAACGTCAAAGCGCAAATTAAAACTCGAAATTTATGCTACAAAAGTCCTACGGGTATGAAAACAATTTTTTACGCACTAAATGACAAAAGAAAATTTTAGAAAAAAGAAAATTAATTATTTAATAAAAATCCTATTTAATATGATTTAAATACTATTTTAACTAAATTAATTGAAAATAAATATTAAAACTAATTAAATAAATCTGAAACTTTTTTGATAAATACTACAAGTTGAAAATAATTTTTAAAAAAATCTAAAAAGCAGTGGTCTAGTTTCAAAATAAGCAGAAATTAAGCAAACTAGATCTGAAAGGCTTATTTAAACAAACCAAACAAGTACTACATAAGTAATAAAGGTTGCAAGGTTATGATGAAAAAGACCCAAGGGCGACTGGTTATGGTGTGTGTGGTGTGAGGCTTAGGTTGCAGGAGGTCCAGGGTTCGAATCCCACCTCTTGCACTTTTTTACAAACTTTTTTTTTCTTTTTGCAAAACACTTTAACAACAAAATATAAACAACTTTTGTAAAAACAATTTTTGCTGAAAAGATCAAAACAAGCTTTTGCAAGCTTAACAAACAATCAGATTCAAGGTTTTGAAGTTCATTGAGCTTTTTGAAAATTAAGCCAATTCACAGCTACACTAATTAAACCAACAAGCAAAATAAACAACAACAACATATGATCAATAATAAACAACAACAAGTAATCAATAGGATCAAATTAGGAATCAAACACAATACTCAGCTGATGAACAACAACTAGGAAAAGCAGCAGCAGACCAAAATGGGCCCAAAATAGGGGCAAAATAAGCAAAATAAATAAGCAGTACAGGGAAATCAAAAAGAAAAATCTTAGAGACTACCAAAGGGGCTTCTCAAAACAACAACAAACAAGGAATTTCACCCAGATTTAAGCACAATATGGTCAAGTGAAATTTGTGCCAAGTCTGGGATGCAGGACAACATACTACTCAACTGGGTCACTTTGGAAGCAAGTTTCATTGACCAAATGAGTTCCCAAATTGGATTTCTTTCTTGATTCAGATTCACAAGCAACAAAATTACTCAAAATAACAAACATTATCTATTTCCAATCTCTTTTGAATCCTGTGCATGATTTTGAAATTTGTCCCATGTCTGGGTATGCAACCTTTGACTTTGCAAGTTTTTGAAAACTTTGACTTTGGTGAAATTGTATTGAACTAAGTTGATTAATTAGATTGTATTATCCACAAATGAAGCTAATTCAAGCAACCTAAACCTTATTTGAATCAAATTTGAAGTTTTGACACAACAAATCACAACAGTTTAGTTGTTGTGATAATAAAGATGCAATCTTGACTTTTTCTTTAAAAGTGACCAAGGAAATGGTCAAATTGAACTTATATGAGCCTAAGAACAGTAAATCAACAAAACCTAACTCTAATAACAACAACCACTCACTAATAAAAGCAATTCCAAACACCCCTTAATCAAACTGATAAGGATAATTTGTGAAGCAAAAGTGGGAATCAACAAAGAAGCTGATCAATTAGCTTACACTAAGCAATTATGAACATAATTAGGCAGAACTAAGCAATACTTAACCACAATTATTGAATATCACAGATTATATAAAAAAAATAAGAAAAAGTCTTACAAACTTATCCAAAAATTGAACAAAGATGAAGCAAAACTTAAACAACAATCCTATAGCTTCCCATGAAGCACTAAACCATGCCACATCCATTCTCTTTTCTGCTCCAAGATTGGAGACCACCAATTTTTATTTATTTGATATTTTCTTGTATTTTTCTATTTTTTTTTTCTTTTTCTGAGTTTTTTTTGCTTTAAGGCATAAAGAAGTTTACAAATGGTTTATATAAACTTGTAAGATTAGAATGAGCACAAATAAGATCAGTTAACAGGACTTTGCAAAAAATTAAGACAAATGAGTAAAATTATAAATTACTTGAAAACTTGAAGAAACTTAAATTAACTTAGTGAAAATACATTACAATGGAAAACTAAACAACTTTAAAGAAAAATACAGAAAACTTAGATGCATTTTGAGGCTTACAACACAATATATTTATACTAAAAAATGCTAAGTAGGGTTCCTTTGCTCCTTGTGTTTGTTTTGTGAGAGAAAATAGTGCAAAAGCACTATTTGTGCTTCCTTGAGTTGATCCCAGTCTTTGGATTGAAGTTTCATTCATCCTGGCCCTTGATTAGGTTTTTAAAGGAAAAACTTTATAGGGGAAGTTCGGATTGCCAGCTTGGATTGAGGGGTTAGGTATGGTTTTTGAGGGTTTGGGGAGAGTGCAAGTGAATATTTTGAGGTCCTTGGGGTTGGGGTGGAGTGTGGCAGAGGTGGTGCAATGGTGGTGGTGGTTTAACTAGGTAAAGGAGGGAGTGGGGTAGAAGGAATAGTTGACCCCGTTTGACCTTTTGACTAGTTTGACCTATGTTTATTAAATAAGGGGTGTTGACTGGATTGACCTGGGTTGGGTGGTTTTTGGCCTGGTATGTAATGGGCCTAGGTAGTTTAGGTTTAGATGGGTTAGTGGGTTAAGGGTTGTGTTGGGTTATATTAAGGATCCGTATGGTTTATGGTTTAAGCAAGCCCAAGGGTACAAGGTGTAACTTCTAAATTTTAGAGGGGCCAAAACTGCCATCTTATCAAACTTCATCCAAGGGTCAATTTTGTCATTACTTATTTTCCCAAGGACCTTTGTTGATTTTTTCTTCAAAAATAGATATCCAAGGGCCAATTTTGCCAATTTTTTGGAAGTTCAGGGACCAAACTTGTTAACTTTTGAAACTTTTCGCCAAAAGACTAATTATGACAACTTGTGATTTCCAAAAGACCTTTGTTGATTTTTCTTCCAAAATAAATGCTCAGGGACTGATTTTGTCAAGTTTTGAAAGTTGAGGGACTGAAACTGCTAATTATGCAAACTTTGTTCGTTTTTCATCTGTTTTCAATCATTTTGCACCTGAAACATATAAAACACAATCCAGGGATATTTTCTGTATTTTGAGGTATTTCTGAGTGTTTTTAAATGTTTTTGCAGTTCAGATAAGACAAAAATGATGATTATTTACACACTCATCAGTGACTCACTCACAACATAAGGTAACTTTGTGAATTTTGCCATTGGACAAGATAAGCACTTTGTGCATGAGTCTTAGAAACAAGATCAGGTAAATCATTCATGTATTTCAATTTTGAGTCAGATACATGACCTAATATATGATGCCACAATTCATAGTTCTTATTCACCAAATTTACACTATAGAGACAGACAAGGAAAACTTTTGTACAGAGTTCTTCACCAAGCTTGAGAAAACACTATCAACTTTATCAGAAGGCAAATTCACTAGATGATACAAGCCACACTTCTTCTTACCCAATCCTGTCACCTTCTTGGTGATCAAGTCGTGAACAACAAAGAACTGTGTGTAAAAAGAAACTACACATTGACTATCTTCAGTCAACTTTGGAACAGACAAGAGACTGAATTTGAATGATGGTACCACTAACACATCTTTGAGCAATAATCCATTTTTCAATTTGACTTTACCCACATGTGAAATCATTAAAGTATCCCCATTTGGTAACTTAATTTAAGGCTTAATTTTCAGTGAATATGGGTCGTGTCATATGGTCTGATGCACCAGAATCATATATCCAATCTTCTAAATGTTCTAAAAAATCTAATTGACTATTAAAACAAGCAATACCTGCTGCAAACTGATGATCAAGTTCCTCCTCAGAACTGAAACCTTTCATTTGCTGCACACTTTTCAACAATTGCTCAAACTGTTGAGGAGTAAAGCTAATATTACCACTTTTCACATGAGCTGCAGTTCTGGTTACACCTTGATTGACCTGATTCTTGACATGATTGTTATCATTCTTGTACTGTTGTCTTTGTTGTGGAGGTTTGTACTTAACATGCCATGTAGGATAGCCCACTTTCTCCCAACACTTCTCAGGTGGATGCCATTTGAAGCCACAAATCCCACACTTATCTTTGGTAACACTTCCCTTACCATACAATGTTGTTGCTTCTACATTGGATACACCAGATGTCCCCCAAACAGCATTCTTTGGGATTCTTCCTGTTGTAACAATGAACATGCATTTTCAACATTAGGCAATGGAGTGATCATCAAGATTTAACTTCTTTGATGGCTATAATGATCATCCAATCCATTGAGAAACTGAAAAAGTCTTTGTTCCTCCTTTTGTTTACTCAAAGCAGTCAAGAACACAGAAACTTCATTAGTAACATTACCAATCACTAGTAAAACATTCAAATTATCCAACTCTTCCCAAACACACTTCATTCTTGTGTAGTATTCACCAATTGATCCACCAGACTGAGTAATCTCATAGGTATCTTTGTTAAGCTTATACTTTCTTGATCCATCACTTAAAGAAAACCTTCTTTCTAACTGTTGCCAAATTTCACTTGCAGTTCCAACAAACATAATAGATCTAGCTATGGATTCACTAACAGAACCAATTAACCAACAGATCACCATGTTGTTGCAAGTGTCCCACAACTCTGCAAGATTTGGATCAGTAGTAGTACCCTTAATGAAACCTAACTTCCTTTTTGTTGACAAACCAATTTCAATAGCACGCCTCCATGCTCTGTAATTGTTTGCACCAGACAACTTTTCTTAAACCGTGAGTGAACTAGGTCCATCAGAAGGATGTAGGTAAAGGGGATTTTGAAAAAGTGCAGGTTGTGTGGCGTCTGCCATTGTTGATATGAATCAAGAATAAAAAAACAATGAGTTATGCGGAAACGTGAAAAACAGAGCAATCAATCACACTAGAATAACTGGTACACTTTGTGATTTGATCTAACAAAATTTTAACAACTTGTAACAAACTAGAACTCCATGGATGCTCTGATACCATGTGAAGTTCTTTAGAAATGAGAGAAAGAGGAAAGGAAATGGGAAAGGGAAAAATCTGTTATTGAATTGTTGTGTAACTGATTTACAAAATGTTGGTTATATAAGAAATGAAAATACAACTTCAGTCTCTATACTATACAAGTTGAGTAGAATAGTCCCTATATGTCTTCACATGACCAAAATCATAAAAAGAATGAAATCTATAATCGGCTAAAAGATTGGGACTTGAAGGCTGTAGGCGGGTCTATTTCAAACAAAGATGAAGATATCATGGAGCTTTAACAGATGGAACAATATGAAAGGATGCGTTAAAATTAAAGTCTAGAAGTAAATGGGCCGTTTAAGGCGACGAAAATACTCGGGATTATCATAACTATGTTAACAAGAAATACAGAAAGAGTGATACAACCCAGTTAGGCTATTGATAGATTGCACTACTTTAAGCGAGTACTAGACTCCTTAAGAATTAGGGTTTAAGAGAAGAGATTTGTTTGATTGAAAACTGTCTTTTCATTAACAATGATTCAGTATTTATACCGAATAAACCCTAACTTGTATCACAAGTTGAATACAATATAGATTCCCAAAACAATGACACATTCCTAATTAGACTCAAACACTTCTTAAACACAAAGATAGATAAAGATAAATACTAGCCCATAACATAATCACCATGCCAAATCGGACTAGATGTGGCCCTTTTGGGCCGGCCATCCTTTGGAGGTGCGGACGTAACAAAGAGCAACATTATTGATATCGTTAAATGTGGCATTTTTGTGACGGATCCATAGTCTTTTCGTAGCGTAGTAGAATGAAGGCTATGCACCGACGCTCTCTTTTCTATTAGTCTAAGTGTCTTCGCTAACTCGTTAGCCTACTATACCCTACTATACCACTTTTAGGGTAGGCTAGGCTAACTCAGCCGCTTATTCTACTAATGTAGGGCTAAATAGCGCCTTTTCTTTTTAAAATAACCAATTTTCATTATTGCGAACCTATAGGTCCTTAGTAGCGTTGACAAAAAAGAAAAGCCGGTTAAAAGAAAACGAATATTTTTATTTATATCATAATTATATAAAAGAGACAACTTGGAGTCATTTTGAAGATAGATTTAAAGACCCTGTAAATATTAGGCCAACGTTTGCCAGCCTTTTAAAAAGATTGACCAAGCTGACAATCTATTTTTAGAAGTTGATGTGTCTATGGTCTTAAAAGCAGCTGTTTACTTGTGATGGTTCAAAAGCCCTAGATCCTGATGGTATAAAATTTTGTTTTATAAAAAATATCGGGACGTGTTAAAAGTAGCTTTTATTTAACTGTGTTCAACACTTTATGCATTCTAGCAGGCTCGCTATAGGGTGTAACCCGTCATTCATATTTCTTGTTCCCAACTGATTAAGAAAAATGTTATTTCCTCATACTAATTGTTCCTACTTATCCTCCTACTCACAAGATCTTGACAAGTATCAGAATTGACGGCTTTGATGCATAGAGAGAATGAGTGGACATAATATATGTAACAGAGAAAAGGTCAATGTAGATCTCAAATTCTCTATAGAACCAATGAACAAATCATAGCCATTTATTTCTTAAAAAAAAAAAGAAAAGAAAAAAAAAGAAAACCACTTTCCTTCTTTAAAAAAAATTAAATATCTCACAAAGCGTTAATCATTACGTAAAATGAATCATACCATCACGACGAGAATTAAATCATCTTTCCTATAGAGGGGCACTTCTTTATACTTTAGACGATTTTTTTTAGTTATGTCAGGAAAAATGACATGTGATTTGTATCACAAATCATGTGATTTATGAAATTACGCATGTGATTTGTGATACAAATCACATGTGATTTTTTCAGACGTAAGTGAAATATATATATATATATATATATATATATATATATATATATATATATATATATATATATATATATATATATATATATATCAAAGTTACCGTCTACTGAAAGATAAAAAAAATGCTCGTCCCAATAATGTATTTTTAAAATGAAAAGGTGAAAAGTGGTTTTTTTTTTTTCTTTTTTTTAATCTTGATGAAAAAATAAATGGGTAATATTGGTTCATTCGATCTATAGATAATTTGGGATCTATATTGAACTCAACTCATAAATAATAATGTTGTTTGTTTAGGAGGACTAGTAGAAGGATATTATAGGAGGCTTTAGCAATACTCACTTTTTTTGAACGGTGGATATTATTAAAAAAGTAAACTAGCAAGGAGCTAGAGATTACAAAGTTACAAGATAAGGATTTTTAAGCCAATCAACCCAACTAAAAGATTTCTTACATCTATGCTTACATCAAAGAAAAGACCTAACCACTATCTCATCAAAAATTAGCGCCTTCGAAGGAAAAGCCAGACCAAATAAACTCTTGTTACGGAAACTCCAAAGATGCCACCACATAATATAGCAAACTCCTTCAAGCAGATTTTTATGCTTAGACTGAAGTGGAGTATTCAAAAGCCGCTCTAGCCATTCCTCGTAAGAAGATACTTCCAAAACATTTACATCCCACCAGCATGCCATCTTACGGAAAATCTCTTTAGCTATATGACAAGTGAAGAAGATATGTCTAGTCGATTCCACTTCTTTATCACATCTGGGGCATTAAATAGATTCAATATTCATACCTCGTTTAGAAATATTCAATCTAGTAGGTAAGCAATCCAACCTTATTTTCCAGGAAAGAATATTAACTTTGATAGGCACGACATTTATCCACCGAGTCTTAGAAGAAACTACGGGTAAAATCCTATCATCAAGCATCTTCCGGATGGAAGAAACCGAGAAATCTCCGGAACCTTCTAAGGACCAATACCACATGTCCTTTATGTCGATGAGGGAAACATCCTCCGTATCATTCAGGAGAGGCAAAAATTGTGACTCTTCTAAACCACCTCTTAGAACTCTGATGAGTTCAAACACTCATCATTTTTGGTCAAATCTGAACTGCAAAACATACAAAAACACTCAGAAATGCATCAAAATACTGAAAATATTTCAGAATTGTGTTTTATATATTTTAGATGTAAAATGAGCAAAAACAAATGAAAAACGCACAAAGTTTGCAAGATTGGCAGTTTCAGTCCTCCAACTTTCATAAAATTACAAAATTAGTCCCTGGTCATTCGAAATATGGAAAAGTCACCAAAGGTCCTTTTGAAATCATAAGTTATCATATTTAGTCCTTTGGTGAAAAATCCGAAAAGTTTTGGAAATTTACCGTTTGGTTCCTAGAGTTTCAGATATTGGCAGATTTGGTCCCTGGTGGGGTATTTTTGAAAGAAAAATCATTTTTGGTCCTTGGGAACTCAAAAGTTATCAAAAATGAATTTTGGGTGAAAACTTTTATGAAATTACATGTTTGGTCCCTGGACTTTACAAACTTGTCAATTTTGGTCCCTGGTATTTTAAAATGAAAAAAAAAATCATGGTCCTTATATTATGGAAAGGTGGCAATTTTTATCCTTGTGAGCATTTTGGAGAATATACATTTTCAGTCCACCACTTTCCTAAATTACATATATGGTCCTTGTGAAATTTATACTAAACCAAATAATACAAACACCCCAAAGTCACAACCGGATCCAAACACAACCATAGCCCAACTCCACCCTTATAACTCCAGCCCAATACATCCAGCCCACCAAACAAAACAAACCACCCCCGTCCATTTTAATACTCCCCCCAGTCAACCAAAGTCAACACCCAGTCACCCTCTTCCCCACTTGGAACCCTGGTTATCCTCTGCCATACTCCACATCCTTCCCCTTCTGTCACCAATCCCATACCTGTTCCCCCAAACTCTCCAATCAATCCAAATCCAATAAATGCCCACAAATCCCTCACAAGTAACCACAATCTGCCAAACTCTTTTTTTTCCCGCCAAAGATATTTAAAGGTCAAGATCAATCAAAGCTAATCCTATGGTCATAATTCAATGTGGGAAAGTCAAAAGAGGAACTCAAGACCTATAAAAGGAAGAAAAGCAGAGAAAAGACAAGCTAGTTAGTTAGTTTTAGTTTTTAATGTAAATTAGGTCATAAAATAGGTTTAAATTAATGTAATCTTTTAATTCAAGCTTTGTAATCCTCACTGTAATTGTGTAATCTAAAGTTTTAGTTAACTAAATTTCATGTATAATTTAAATGTTCAATCCAGTTTATGAAATTCTGCATTTTTGATTAATTTTTCAAAAGTTATTAAATGATGTTTAAATGTTCTCAGTAGCTTGTGTTTAGCTTATTAAAGTGTTTGAAATATAAAGGGAGTAAGAAATTAGATAGGAAATGAAAAACAGAAAAATATACAAAAATCCACATTAAATAAAGAAAAATCCAAAAATTTGTGTTCAAAGAAGAAGCTAGCCCAAGAACCTGTCATTTTGGATTGTTATGGTTTAAAGTCTCATGGGAGACACATAGGAAGTAACTTGGTCCCTTGGTTATTTGATTCCCAGTTGAACACCATTGTAAGCTTTGTTCTATTTTTTTGGTAATTCACTGTATTCATACTTATTGTTAGATCATTGCTGTTCTTTTATGTTCATTGGTTGTTATTTAGTCATGTTATAGCTTAAAATTTAGTCTTTGTTCATTAAGATCCTTTGTGCTCATCTGTATCACCTTAACTGTTTGATTTAGTGATATAGTAAATTAGGGTAGTTGTTGTTATTGGTGAAGTTTATACACTCAAATCAGTTCATTTTATCCATATATGTGTTATTGAATCAGTTGATTTGGATAAATCTGTGTTTTGCTGCATAAAACTTCAAAACTGTCATATAAGGGGGTGTTTGGATCAGTGGTTAACACCACTGATGAGCTTGTTTTTGTTGATAGTAACTACTTAGATATGTTGCATCATGTTAGGATAGATTGTTTAAGCTTCTAATTCAGTCCCTTAATAAGCAAAAGTTAAAATCCAAGTTATCACACCATAACTGTTAACTGTTGGAGTTTAACACTCCCAAATCATTCATACTAGTTCATTAAGTGTTGTATTTGCATAATTTAGCTGCATATTAACATATAACATCAATCTCAGTCCATTAGATCCAGTAGAAATTCACATAAGTCAAGCTTTTCATATTTCATTAAAAAGTCAAATTATGTACATCAGGTTTTTCCAAATATTGTAGCAATTGTTGTGATTTATGGGAGTTGAATTAAGGGTTGAAACTTGTTTACATTTGTTGTGTACCAGCTTAAATTGAGAATCACATAGTTTGTTGATTTTTGGAAATTTATTTATGGCTTTTGTGAACCATCAAAGTGGGTTGCAGGGGAACTGACCTCCCCTGCACCACTGACATCAGCCCACACCACCAACTTTGGTGGTGTCTGCAGCCTTCCCTAGTGAGCCCCATGGTTCAATTGTTGGTTCTTTCAACTACCTAGGTGGGGGGCTCTCCATTGCAACCAAATTTGTGTCCCCAATCCTCCTAGTGTGCCCCCTAGGCTGCCATTAACTTTGTCCCTTTTTCTGTTTTGAGCAAGGTGCTCATTTGAGCTTAGTCAGCTTATTGGCTTATTCAGGCTTCACCATTGCTTTTTTTTAGCTTAACCATGTTACTTTAGCTTGCTTACATCCTAATCCAACCCTGGTTCTCAGCTTAAAGCTTGTTTCAAGCTTATAGCTTGGACAGTTGACCAAAGTCAACTGTCAAGCTAATAAGCACTTGTTGTGCTTATATTTGAGTTCCAAAAAGTTTTTTTTTACAAAAAGTTTCTACTTTTAGGTATAAATCAAGTTTCCAAAAATAAAATCAAGAAAAAACAATTTAATATTAGGTGATAGTTTCTATTTAATGTAATTTAATTTTAATTTTCATTTTTAAATTTTTATTAAGTACTTAGTAATTTTATATTTTTCTTAAATTCTTCTTATATTAAATTATTTATAATAATTTTTTCAGATTTTTATTTTATCATTTAGTATTTATTAGAATTAATCTTATTTTTATTAATAATTAAGTAATAATTAGTTTTAAATAGCATAATTAGTTTTTATTAAGTGAAACCTAGTTTTTATATTTATTATAGCTTTTATATGTTATAAAACATTTTTAGAAATTTTATTAGAATTTTTACTATTCATTTTCTATTTTTCTTATTTAAAATAGTTTAATTAGGTAATTAATAATTAATTAGTAATTAATTAATAGAAAAATCACTAAAAGACAAAAATACTTATTTTTATTTTTAAAACTTGTTTTTAGTTATTTTATAATTTTAGAAATTTTATTTTCACCTTTTTAGTATTTAATTAATATTGTATTATATTTAAGTATTTTAAATATTAATAATAAGTAATAAATAGTATTTAATTTATATTAAATAATTAATTAGTGTAAAAATTTATTTTATTTTTCTAAAAATTTTCTTTTACCTTTTAGTTTGTAAAAAAGTCATTTTCACCCCCTGGGGGTTTTCAGATTTCAATTTTCACTTTTAATTTTGTACGTTTAAGTTTTATTTAAACGTGAACGTACGCGTTTTTAAGTTTTAAACGTTTCTGTTTTTTCTTAGCTTCCAGTCTTATTCATATAGCTTGTTTAAGCTATTTCATTGTAGATTCTTTTGTTCAAATCAATCACAAACCCTTTCCCATCCAAATTCACCCGATCACGAAACCGTTTGTTAACCATCCACACCTCGTCGGGACATAACGACCCGGGGAAACACTATACTTCTACGGAGCATTGAGCCTAAGCTGTTTGACTTTGTTGACCATCACCTGTTCAGTTTAGGTTGACGGTTTGGGATCAATCAAACTCTACGAAACGAGAATGACATATCACCGTGAGACATCTTATTAGCCACTGTAACATATTTATCTGTCTCCAAGGCATATAGTATAGGATACATCGTTTTGAGATTATTTTCGCCCCTCCATATATCCTCCCAAAAAAACATATCTTCACCATTACACATCTTCTTGTGAATGAAACCCAGCAGATCCATTCTCTGGTTATAACATTTATTTACCTCACGAACAATATCCAGCCAAACGGAAGGTTGAAAGTTTTTAACTTGCATACCGAATTTACCATCTTTGCCATGAATTCCTTTAATAACCTTGCACCATAATGATGATTGATGAGTACGAAAATGCCACGCCCATTTAAACAAGAGAGCTCTATTTAACGTGTAAAAACTTGACACACCAAGACCACCGTTGTCTTTAGCCGCCAACACTTTATTCCATTTAGCCCAAATCTGCTTCTTACCATTGTGCTCAACTCCTTTAAAAAAATGACATCTGATGGATTCCATTTTTTGAAGAACCTTTGAAGGAACTTTGAATAGCGACATATGATGAATAGGCATCGACCCTAGAATAGATTTGAGAAGCGTTAGTCTTCCTCCAATAGATAACGTCTTCATCTTCCATTTGGATAAGCGAGAAGTGAGCTTATTAACAATCTCATTCCAAGACTGAACACGAGACATTAAGCAACTAACTTTTGAACCTAAATAAGAAAAAGGGGCATAAAGAATTGCACAACCTATTTTCCTAGCTGCTTGCTCTACCTTATCTCTAGACACTGAGATCCCCATGAGTTTACTTTTATTCATATTAATACATAAACCTGAAGCACGATGAAAACAATCCAACACGTGAAGAATAGTCTCAATATTGGAGTCATTCCATTCTCTCATAAAAACAGCATCATCCGCGTAAAAAAGATGAGACAATTGAAGGGAAGGATCAATATTAATGCCTCTAAACATACCTACACCCACCACTCTTTGAACCGAGATATGAAGGCTTTCCATGATCAGAAGAAATAAGAAAGGAGAAACAGGATCACCTTGCTTAAGATCTCTATGAAACTGAAACTCGTTTGTTGGGCTACCATTTACAATAATTGAACCTTTAGAAGAGTAAAGGCAGCTACGAATCCATCCACACCACTTGTCCCCGAAGCCAAACTTCTTTAAAACGTAATCCAAGTAGTCCCAACGAACCGAATGGTATGCCTTCTCAAAATCAACCTTAATAATCATGGTTTGTTTCTTTTTCTTCTTGCACCATTGGAATAACTCATTTAAAATGAACAAGCCCTCTAAAATTTGTCGATTCGCAACAAAAGCTGATTGAACATCGTCCACGATATCCCCCAAAACATTTACAATACGGTTTGCCAAAATATTTGATATAATCTTGTATAAACTTCCGATTAGAGTTATCGGTCGAAAATCTTTCACCATTTTAGCATCATTAGTTTTAGGGATTAAAGCAATAAAGGAAGAGTTACCACCTCTCGGGAATTTCCCGTAATTGAAGAAGTATAAAACAGCCTCCACCACGTCGTTTTCCAATAGAGCTTTAGCAATACTCATTGATTAATCCAACAAATAAATAAATATTGTGTTTCTCGTAACGAGCTATCTTGTTCATTTAAATACGTGATGGTGACATAATTTTTGCATGTAGTTCAATAGTGTACTAACGATAAAAGTCATTGGTAAATTTTGTTAGTATTGTACTTACCAACGATAATGAGTCGTAGATAATTTGTTTTTCAACGAATATCAAACGAAAATATGTCGATAAATAGAGTAGGAATTTTCCCTCCAAAAGCATGAAATTACAAACAAGTTTACCAATAATGCAATTATTCGGTGTTTATTATCTGATCTTTAATTTATTTTTAACAAATATCAAACAAAATTTGTTGATAAATAGAGTGGGAATTTCCCTCCGAAAATTATGAAAGTACAAATTTTTTCAAATAATACAATTGTTAAACATCTGATCTTGATTGGTACGTTTATTTAAAAAAAACGTATCAAAAAAAACTTATTTGGTACGGGTTTTAAATAAATCGTACTAAATTAGTTTTTCTGTTATGGTTTTTTCATGAACCTTATCAAACGAATTTCTTTTTTGGATTTTGGTAAGGTTTCTTCAATTCTCTAATAGCATCAAAAAGGCATTCCAAAGATGCTTTTTTTAGTAGTGTTGTGATGTCTGTCCTTAGTGTAATGGGTGTCGGCTTCGTTGCCCTTCGTCATGGGTGACACGGCACTCGCCATGACACCACCCAATCTCGCCGTTGCTCGCCATAATCAACCTCCTCGTCTGCTCGGCGACCCAAAGTTTCGCCTTTTTTTGGATTTTTGAATAAACATGTAAAATTTAATGTTTTTTAAACAAGAACTTGTATATATTTGATATACATTAAACATGTAATGTTTTTTAAAAATTGTAATGTTTTATAAGACTTGCAATATTTTTTAAACTAGGAATTGAAAATACATTGAACATCAAATTGAAAATACATTCAACATCGGATTAAAAATACAAAGTACGATTAATTGAAACTACGATACGGTAAAGAAAATAGAAACTACGATTAAATGAAACTACGAAAAGGAATGTTGGGATATGAAGATCAAAGTACTTCGGATGTTTAAAGTACTGCTTGTGTCAAAGTGCTGCTCATGGTCAAAGTGCTGCTCGTGCATGAAGAATGTTCAAAGTACTTCTAAGTTAAAGGACCGATATGAAATATCATTTAAGGATTGTTATGTAATATTATTAGAATATTCTAGAATAAGTTAGAGTTAGTTTACTTGCCGTTGAAGTATTGTAAAACGACTTAAGCTTTTCCTTGTGCCTATAAAAGGAGCCTTAGGATGGTATTAGACGTACGAGTACACAATTACAATTTCATAGATTAGAGAATACGATATTAGAGAGTTAGGGATTGTTAGTGAATCTGTGTAAGATAAGCAGGTTCAAGTTAGTTTTAATATAATTATTCAAAGTTCTTCTTAGCTTTGTGTTAGTAGATTCCGCATACTTTACAAGGTTATATCAGCGTTTCATTGTTTGTAGTTTTGAGTTAATCAAGATTGCTAAGGCCATTACAAGTTATAGTTAAGTTTGGTCAGAGTATATCGATCCAACAAGGAATCATCTGATACCCAACCCTCCTCACTCGAAAAGGACCTAAACTCACCATCATAATACTTTCCTTCCATGATGTCAAACCAGTTGTTCTTAAGATGTCATGCATCCATGGCTTCCTGCTCCAAACGAGTAGCTTCCTCTCGTGCCTCGTTTTCTTGTATCTTTCTCAGTATTGCCTCATCCTGCTCAAGTTCTCGAAAGATATTCCTCAGTAAAGTTAAACAGATTGATTTGGTGGTCCACCGGTGG
The DNA here is from genome assembly GCA_030686995.1 of Artemisia argyi. Classification (NCBI taxonomy): domain Eukaryota; kingdom Viridiplantae; phylum Streptophyta; class Magnoliopsida; order Asterales; family Asteraceae; genus Artemisia; species Artemisia argyi. The sequence continues at coordinate 53,096,016 of CM060687.1, read as the reverse complement.
AGTGTTTACCGGTGGAATGTTAATCAGTGGAGTGTTAACCGGTGGAGTGTTTACCGGTTCATTTTCCGGTCGGAATACCGGAAAGATATCTTCCTATGGAGTGTTCACCGGTTCATTTGGAGCACTTGGGAATTGTTGTGAGAAATCTTTGTGAGGACTGCGGAATTGTTGGGAGAAATCTTTGCGAGACATTTAATTTTGAATGTTGAGTTTTGATTTTGAATTGAAAGTGTTTGTGTGTGAGAAGTCTATTAATGTGATTGGTATTTATAGGCACATTTTGAAAGTGTTTGAAAAGTGAATTTGAATTTTGAAAAAATCCCGCCCGTTTGATTTTTAATTTGAATTTTGAAAAAATCCCGCCCGTTTAAATTTGAATTTCAAATTTAAATAAGTCCCGCTTGTTTTTTAATTTAAATTTTGAATTTGAATTTTGATTTTGAATTTGAATTTGAATAAATCCCGCTCTTATTGTTTCAAACGGCTATAAATAACATACCATAACACACTATTTTTCACACACTTTTATATAAAATTGATTCAAAGTTCAAACATTTGAAATGAATACTCGTTGGTCTAAAAAAGAAGAAAACTTGCTAGCTGAAATTTGGGTTGTAGTTTCCCAAGAGTTAACCAACTACAATGAACACTCCTTTTGGAATCAGGTTGTAGACATGTTCAACAATCAGACTGACGGTGACAATCGTAACAAAAATGTGGTCACGGGTAAATGAATAAGACTCGTCAGAGAATGTAAAAAATTCAATGCTATCTACAATAAGTTGCAGCGTACAAGCCGGGAAAATGACAGTGATTGTCTCAAGAATGCAAAGATCATTTTTGAACAACGCTTTGATGGGAAAAGCTTCCAATATGTTCACGTGTGGGAGGTTTTGAGAAACCACCCTATGGAAAACTAGAAGGGGGGTTGAATAGTTTACAGCTTTTTAATGTCACATTTAACTTGAATATCTTTTAGAAAACTTTTACGTTTGCTTAAAGATATAAACACAACGTTATATGTTTGATTCTTAGAAAAGCTTTTTTATGTATATGACAATTCTAACTTTACTAGTTTCATACATTGAAAAGCTTTGCTTGTGATGATCCTAACTTTGCTTGTTTAGTTATTTGAAAAGCTTTAATTTTGTTTGAAGATACAAACACATTCTTACTTGTTTAGTTCTTTGAAAAGCTTTATATGTAACTAGAAATTCTAACTAAAGATCAACATGTAATAAGCAAAGATAAAGAAAGAAACGATCAAACCACAACACGATTGTTTATCGTGGTTCGGCTACAAGGACTCTTTTTCCTTGCCCTACATCCACGCCCCGAGTTTCCAACTCGAGAGTTATAAGCACTAATCAACAAGCTCCTTTCACTGGCGGAGAAAACCTTTACAATGTCGCACTAAGCTAGATGTCGAGTTCTTTTACACGGGTACAACCACTCCCATCGTCGCTTACACTTTTATCGACACTAAGCTAGATGTCGAGTTCTTTACCAAACCACTCCCGTTAGTTCTTTTTCAAGGGTACAACAACTCCTGACACACTATGTATTTTGAGGCCTAAAATACTAACCAATCACTTCTACATACATGACACAAATGAAGTATAAACTACCAAAGCTTATACATGACCAAGCTACCAAGACTTGCAACTTTAGAGTTGAAGCTTGTAACTTCTTCAATGATCTTGTGAAGTCCCTTGCTACATAAGAGAATTACACAAGACAAAATGTTACTGAGTTAGTTTAGAGAGTATGTGAAAATATGTCATAAAAGGGTGACTCAAAACTAACAAATGGTTTGGTATTTATAGCAAACCATTCTGCAGGTCTGGCGGATCAGGCGGACCTCTCAGAAGGGTTCCGCCCGTGTATCCCCAGGGTACCGCCAGGCTTGCAGTTGGTTTTTGCAATAAATCTTCCAAACCAAACAAGGTCGCATCACATTACTTCTAGTCAAACACAAGACTTGCAAGAAAGCATAAGGTTAGTCAAACACTCTTTCTTACCATAAATATATATGGACAAAGCTTACCCTAAATGTGATGTGACATTACTATTTTAAGAAATAAATGTGATGTGACAAGACACTTTCTAATTTAAGAAATAAAAACAATGTTTTGTTTAAAAGGAAATGTAAACCTTAGTTAAACAAGACTTAAACACTTAAAGTGATGATTTACTTATAGCTAAACTTCATACTTTGTCATTAACAAAACTTAGCAAAGATCGTAAAATATAAATAACGTTTTTAGGCGATATTTGTATTAACAATCTCCCCCTTTTTGTTGATGACAAAACATAAACTTTATTTATAAGTAAGTCACTAGTTTTAGTTCTAAGTCTTATAAAGTTAGTATAAAAACTTGTTTTTGCAAAGATGAGGTGATAAGCACTAAAACTTGTTTTTGCAAAGATGAGGTGATAAGCACAAGTTTATATAAATTCTCCCCCTTTTTGTCGAAACAAAAAGAAGAGTAGCGAAGCGGAAGTATGCACTTGCTCCCCCTTGGACGATACTCCCCCTAAATGGAGTGCCAAGAGAGGAGGCATGGATTTTGAACCTACAAGAAAAAGGTTAGTTGCCGCACAAGACAAGTCATGAAAGCATTTCATGTCTAAAACACAACTAAGAGTTGTGAAGCGGAATAATGCAATACTCATGCTCCCCCTTGAATATTACTCCCCTAAATGGAGTATCAAGGAAAGAAAACATGGAAAATGATCCTACAAAAAGAAAGTTAGTTTCTAAAACACAAGATATACAAGTTACCATAACAAGGTATAGTGTAATCACAATACTTTAAATGGTCAACAAACAAAGCATATCTCATAGTAGGATAAAATTAATTTCATGTAAAATTTGACTTTTAGGAAGTCGAAGACGAGAAATGATGTGAATAACATCCTACTTCTAAAAATAAAAGACCAAATAAAAAGAAACTAAGAATATAAAAATCCTACATCTATAAAAAGGAAACCATCACTTTCCTTAATGAGAAACATTCTTCCAAAACAAGGGTAAGGCTGTTTGAGAATAAAAGTAGGTGGTGGAGGATGTAGCGGGTTTCATGTTGAATGTTGTGGGGGTGACACGGTTTTGGTTGTTTGTTTAAATGGTGAAACATTTTCCAAAAGAAACGGTTTTGTTTCATTTTGGAGACTCTAAACTTGAGGTGGTGTTGGTGCTCTAAACTTGGTTTGTTGGTTTTAATGAGCAACATTTTCCAAAAGAAACGGTTTTGTTTCATTTTAGAGACTCTAAACTTGAGATGTTCCACAATGTGGTTTAGGATAAACCTCATTTCATTGTTTAGAGGATCATGAATGTCTTTGTAGATAAGGTGAGACAACAATGGTTTTGGGTGGTGATATTCTTGTTGTGGTGTTTGGTTGTGGTCAAAAGACTCATTTTGGTCAAGCAATGACTGTGATTTTTCATTTGTGATATGTGGTGGTTTTGTTGGTCTTGATGGAAGATCATTGAGATGCTTCTATTTTCTTATACGAAGAAAATAGAGATTCAAAGTGTTGGGAAGGTTCATGTGGTGGTGGTAGTTGAACAAAGTGACAAAGGCTTGGTTTTCCGGATGGATTACCATGAAGGTTTTTGTAAATGGGATGAAACACAAATGATTGTAGGTGTGTATGACCTTGATCATTTGGAAAAATTTAGGGTCTAGCATAACGGTAAGCTAAACTCTTAAGCAATGACGGTGGATGAGGTGCATCATCCAATGACTCATTTGGTTGAAATATTGGTTGTTGTTGGGTTTCCGTTTCGGCAATGGTGTTAAAGAGTGACAATGATGGAGGGCTTGATGGTTTAGGTGATAGGTTTTCAAAAGTTTCCAATAGTGGATGTGGTGATGTTGGTGGTGTATGGAAAAAGTTCCATTGGTGTAAATGTTGGTGATCGATGGTTGAAAAAGTTTTTGATGGTTGAAAAGTGTATATGTTTATATTGTCATGTTGATGTTGCAAGGTATTGAATATGGTGTTGAGGTAGTAGGGTTAAGGAAGTTTTGGATAGGTGAAGAAATGTCAAGTGATGAGCTTGATTTGATGGTTTTGTTGAAGCAACAAGTTTTAATACTAATCCTAGTGGCTTTAGCTTGATGATTCGGATGAGGTGTTTGATTAAGTCATCTCAAATATTTGGTTTGCAAGAGTTTTGAGATTGAGAGAAGTAATGGTGTTGGTGTGAGTTTTGGGGTATTCTAAAGTGATCAAACTTAAAAAGAATTGTGGGAAAGGGTGTTTGGATTTGATGTTCTACCATTCAAAGATTGAGGTATCAAATGATTTTCATGAACTTGTCACATCATTTGATGTCAATCCAATGGAATAGGGTGGAGTGAAAGACCAACATATGCACTCAATGCTTTGTGATCATGGGATGTGATTTGGTTGAAAATGTTCCAACGGTTTGAAGGATCCTTTAAAAGGGTTCCTTGGGTTAGTTATATTTGAATTTGAACTTTTGGCGGGAAGTGACTTCCTAATTGTTTTAGTGAGTGAGAGTTGTCCTAATATGGTTATTGGAGGTAAGGGAAGATGTTTCTCACTAAAGAAAATGGTTTGACACTTTACAAGTTTTGAACTTAAGAAAAATGACAAAAATTTTCTGCAGGTGTCTGGCGGAACCCTCGCGGTACACAGGCGGAACCCATTTGAGGGTACCGTCTGGTCCGTTGGGCCAATTTTGGGTTTCCCAGAAAATACACTGGCGGAACCCAATTTTGGGTACCGTCAGATCCGCCAGGGCTGAAAAATTAGGCAATCCGCGATTTTGACCCGCGAGACGATTTTCAAAATTTTCGAAAACTCCTAAAATCAAAAAGATAATGCATTTCTGGTTTGGCAATGCAAAAATTAGACACATAAACACACATATCATAGGACTTTGACCTTGAGGTCGATGATTTCACTATACTTAGTAAGAATTGCCATAAGCATAAAAAGTTAACAAACACCTCAAACATTGTCATTATGCATAAAAGCTCCTACAAACACAATCCGACAAATGTAATAAAACATTTAAGTGAAAAATAATACAAATCACGTAGTTTAACGCATAAAAGGTTCTAAAACATTCATAAGCCAAACACTCCTTAATCGTCTCATAACCGGTCTATCTTCTTATTGAGCTTGCTTAGGTACCTTCCAAAGCACTTGAAAATTCCTTTGGTTTGCTTGAACTCTTCGGATGCATTTTCAATGACGGGGAGTTCTAGAAGGTAGTCTAAAGGAGGTAACTTAGAGTTAGGAAGTTTATCATCCTTGCTCATGTCAGATGATGATGATGATGGTGTAGGCGAGCGAGTACGTTTGCCTTTACCTTTGAAAACTCGTTTATCACTTAGAGGAACGAAGATGTGAGGAATGAGAGAATAGTCAAGGCACATTCCATTATCGTTAGGAGGAATGGGTGAGATTGTTCTAAAGAGGCAGGTGAGAAGCATTCCATAAGGAAGAGCGGGTGTTCCTACCAAAGGTATGTCGGCCATTCTTTTGGCGAGGTAATAGGCTAAGTTAAAAGGTTGACCGGTGGAAATGCTATAGAGCATGTAGCTAAGACATGTGTTGACATAATCTCTATTTCCTATGGAATTTATAACGTTGGCTCTAAGAATCTCTTCCCATTTCTTAAATTGTGGTTTGAGTTCATTGAATTCCATTCCATATGGGTCCTTGATGACCTCATTTCCGGTTCTAGTTCTCCTAGTGTTGGTGGTCCTAATGAAGAGGTGGTCACGAAGTTCATCTTTGGATACAAGAGGGGTATCATAGGGATAGATGCGGTCAAAGAGTGTGTCAAGAGTTGAGAGGGAGTGCAAGTTGAAGTAGATGTAAGTACCATGGTTTGGGACACCTAGGATTTGAGCAAACTCCTCGAGAGTGAAGGAGTATTGATGACTACTAGCCCTAAAGTTAATAGATATGTGACCATACTCATCCTTAGAGAGGGTGACGGATGCATAGAATTCTAAAATGAACCTAGAACAAATAGGCTCGTCGATTTCTAAGAGACACTCAAAGTTGATTGTGGCAGATTCAGTGTAGTGGTTTGTACCTTCTAAGAAGGATAGATCAATGGTTCTACCCTTATGGACATATCGTTTTTCTAAGGCTTTGTAGACAACGATTAGAGTTTGAGTTAGACCTTTGGTTTTGTGGTGTTTGGGTAGGTACTTAATGGTGTCCTTGTAGTCGTAGTGAGTTAGAGGAGGCATGATGATTCCTGGAAAATCAAAATTTCACATTTTAGTCTAGGTAAACGACTATTGTAATGTGTATGTTCTAGTGTCTGCCTATATGAAAACAATGTGGAGGTGCGGTTAACTTGACTCATTTTGATGCTTAAAAATGTTTTATAATGCAAGTGATGTTTCAATGACGTTTTTCATTTGTTTTAACAATGTGGTGAATGGTGGTAAAGTATGGTTGACGACCGAGAGTGGATATGTGAAATGAGGTGGTGATTGCTTGACCAACACTTAAAGCTTGGATATCTTCTTTGTGTTCTTCACTTGCTAGAAAGTGGAAGAGACGCATTTCATAATGAAATTCACTTGACTTTTGACGACATAGACAAATATGTTAATGAGAGTATGGATATGACAATTGCCTTTTGTTTCAAAGAGCGACAAAAAGGTGAACATAGGTTGATGTATCATGAAAGGTGGTTTAATCTTAATAGGTTAGGTTATAGTGGGGATGACACACTTGTTTGGTTACATTGTGGAATCTTCTTGTGAAGATGACTAGGTGGAGTTATTGGTGAAGATGATATTGACTCTTGGTTTCTTTGAGGGCATGGAAATGGTGGATGACTCGATATTGATAGAACAAAGGATAACTCGGTTTCTCATTTCACATTGGTTGTTTGAGGTTTGAGTGATGAACGGTTATGAGGAAGATGCTTGAAGTTTTGCTCATTTAGTGAATCTCATGGGCTGAGATATATCACAAGGTGAATGTGATGAGATGATGGTGAAAGAACAAGTGAATGATTAAGTTAAGAGGGTGTTTGGTTTAGAAATTAAAAATAAAACATCCTGTGGCTTTGGCGGACTAGGCGGAACCAAAAAGTGGGTTCTGCCCGTATGGTCTGAGGGTACCGTGGGAGCTGCAGGGAAAAATTCAAAAGGGATTGTCTTGATTTTTGTGGTTTTATCCTAATATTCAAAACTAAGGTTTTAGGTTTTATGAGTCCTTGACTAAGCCTAGGGATAATGAATGCTTCTCATTCAAGAGGTTTTGTGAAAATGTTGATAGAATGGTTAACGTATACGACTTTCTTAGTTAAGATGTTCCTCAATGAACATTTTTACCAATACGATGATGACAGATCACAATATGTCAATTAATAACATAATGGATTGGGTTGTTGCTGAAGTCGATGCTTCCTTTGTTGAAGGGATAACAATGTTGATGAGATGAATTCCGTTGTTGACACGAATTTGCTTGTTCAAGCGCAGCTTGTTGATGTGCTTCTCCATCCGAAACTAATTTGAGAACCTTACGTGTTTTGGAAAATCATTGGGTAAGTAAGTATAAAAGTGCAAGTACCACTTGTGCTTTTCTTATCAACTTATTACCGGCATAATTCTATTTGGAATACACTATGGTTTCTATTCCCGTTCTTTTGGGATACCATAATCCTAGTTGTGTAGTACCTTATGATATATCCAACCAAGCTCAACTAAAGAGTTGCTTTAGGATCTTCTTTAACACGAGCACATAGACAAATGCTAAACATAATGTTGGATCTAATTGTTATGAGAACAAGTAGTCTTTCGAACATTTCTCTACGTTTAGTTTTACCTATGGATTTACTAATCTCATTCTTGAAAAGTCATCAATAACCTAACCATTGAGAACAAGAAAGTAACTAGGAATGTCTTTAAGTTAAAATCTCTTGCTTTTGGAGCTTGCTTTTATTATCAAAAATACTTTCAAATATTGACACTTATAATCACATGATTACTTCGAAACATTTATTTTGTTTCACTAGTTGTTTTAGTCTAAATTCCAAAAAATGTTTTTGTTGAATTTGTTTAGACACAACTATGACCTATAAATCAAGTTTTATAACTATTGTCAATTTTGCTTGATTCAATGTTTGGCTCAAGGTGAGAAGATGTTATTTTGTACTTTTACTCCATGCTTGTCTTGTCATCATTGGACTTTCGACTAAGTCATCATCTACCAAAGATGATATCTTAGAAGGAGGAGAACACTCATTAAATGTTATATTCAATGACTCCTCGACTCTTTGGGTTTTCTTACTTAAGACACTATGAACTCTATTTGTTTTGAAAAAGTCCAAGAGGTACAACATCATGAGACTATGTGTCACATTTGATGTGTAAATCCTAGATGTTGAAAACTCATTTTCTTTCACACATCCTAATATATGCTAATGTGATTTATTTCACCTTGTGTGTTTTATTTGAGATTATCATAAAGGAGTGATTGAAGAAAAACACAATTAAAGACTCAAAGTATGGTGTTTGAGAAAGTTGTTTAACAAAAGTTTGTTCTGCAAGCATCACAAAGGTGTTAGACATTTTAACACTTCAGAAATTCTTAGTTAGCTCACTTGTAAGCAAGAGTTGAGTGAGACTCACTCAAGAGTTTCTCGTGTTTATCTCTTGATGGTTAAAGAACCAAAACACCTTATATCTCCTACTAGTACTAATGATGAAATTCCTTGTTACATAGAATCTAATCTTAGTCATTACTAATGGCAAGTAAACACTTTTAGAGTATTACTAACTACACATATTCCAACACATAATGCTAGAAACAAGAGACAATCAAAGTCAAGTTGAAGTAATGCGTACCTTTTAAATTGTATAGAGATGCTATCAAGAGGATAAACATTACGCGCAAAATCTTGGTTTGATGACACGCTTTGAAACTCAATAACTCATGTATCCAAGAAGGTTAGATAATAATATAAAAGCATAGAGCATGATAATCTTAATCCTTTTATCATGAGTTTCCATTAGAGATTGAATTATCACTAAATCTCTCTTCTAGGTTTGACAAATTTTACTTGTGTTACTTTACTAGTTGATGGTGCTTTTGAGTCAAATTCTAATCCGGTTTTATCTTTAAACAACCTTTGACTCCTCAACAATCTTTCAAGAGATTTTGAGCTTTCATCAAATTTAACTAATGATTTTCCTTTCTCATTTTGCTTTTTAATCTTATGTTTGTAATCTAGACATAATTTACATTCTAGATCAATTTCAACATAACTCTCAATTCTAGACATTTTATCTTCTAACAAGATTTATTTTTCAAAGATATTCTTAAAAGATTTTGAAGACTCATTCTTGAAGATAGCTTTTAGGTCCATGTTGCATAAACGTTTAGACTCATTTTCTAGTTTAGAAAACTCTAGGATAAATTTCTCAAAGCAAAAGTGTTTGGTTTCAAAATGTACCTTGCTTGATGTTTTATCTAGTTGAGAATCACAAACCGGATGGTTGGCTTCATCTTCATCCGTGTTATTCCATGAATCGTAGGCAAGTCCACTAAGAGCTTGACATGAGTAATCATCTTCACTTACACCTTCATTTAAAATATTTAAACTAGTAGTACATGTATTTATCTCAACTAAATGTCTATCAATTAATATTTCTAAGACTTCTAATTTATATGTGAGTTCAAATTGATCATCTTTGACTTAACATATTTCTTGATGAAAGTTTAACATATATTTCCAAATATCATTAGCCGTTTGACACAAATACATTCTTTCATATTAGGTACTAAAGCTTTATAAATCATTGTTTTAGCTTTAGTGTTTTTATCAAGTTTGAGATAGTTATCTTGATTTTCAAAACTTGTTTTCTTTGGTTTGAAATCACCAAAAGACATAATATGCCAAAGATCTTGATCAATTGATTTCACATAGTTTTCAAAAATTACTTTTCCATTCAAGTAAGTTTTCTTATTCAAATAGCGGTTGGTTTTGAATAGGTTGCCCTTCTTTGAGATTTTCAAAATCCATGGATTGATCCAAGTTTTAAAATACATTCTATTTTAAAGATCTTGAGTAATGTAGCTCCTGATGCCAATTGTTGAAAACTAGAAGGGGGTTGAATAGTTTACCGCTTTTTAATGTCACATTTTACTTGAATATCTTTTAGAAAACTTTTACGTTTGCTTAAAGATATAAACACAACGTTATATGTTTGATTCTTAGTTATGTATATGACAATTCTAACTTTACTAGTTTCATACATTGAAAAGCTTTGCTTGTGATGATCCTAACTTTGCTTGTTTAGTTATTTGAAAAGCTTTACTTTTGTTTGAAGATACAAACACATTTTTACTTGTTTAGTTCTTTGAAAAGCTTTATATGTAACTAGCAATTCCAACTAAAGATCAACATGTAATAAGCAAAGATAAAGAAAGAAACGATCAAACCACAACACGATTGTTTATCGTGGTTCGGCTACAAGGACTCTTTCTCCTTGCCCTACATCCACGCCCCGAGTTTCCAACTCGAGAGTTATAAGCACTAATCAACAAGCTCCTTGCACCGGCGGAGAATACCTTTACAACGTCGCTTACACTTTTACCGACACTAAGCTAGATGTCGAGTTCTTTTACACGGGTACAACCACTCCCATCGTCGCTTACACTTTTACCGACACTAAGCTAGATGTCGAGTTCTTTACCAAGGGTACAACCACTCCCGTTAGTTCTTTTACAAGGGTACAACAACTCCCGACACACTATGTATTTTGAGGCCTAAAATACTAACCAATCACTTCTACATACATGACACAAATGAAGTATAAACTACCAAAGCTTATACATGACCAAGCTACCAAGACTTGCAACTTTAGAGTTGAAGCTTGTAACTTCTTGAATGATCTTGTGAAGTCCCTTGCTACATAAGAGAATTACACAAGACAAAATGTTAGTGAGTTAGTTTAGAGAGTATGTGAAAATATGTCATAAAAGGGTGACTCAAAACTAACAAATGGTTTGGTATTTATAGCAAACCATTCTGCAGGTCTGGCGGATCAGGCGGAACCCTCAGAAGGGTTCCGCCCGTGTATCCCCAGGGTACCGCCAGGCTTGCAGTTGGTTTTTGCAATAAATCTTCCAAACCAAACAAGGTCACATCACATTACTTCTAGTCAAACACAAGACTTGCAAGAAAGCATAAGGTTAGTCAAACACTCTTTCTTACCATAAATGTATATGGACAAAGCTTACCCTAAATGTGATGTGACATTACTATTATAAGAAATAAATGTGATATGACAAGACACTTTCTAATTTAAGAAATAAAAACAATGTTTTGTTTAAAAGGAAATGTAAACCTTAGTTAAACAAGACTTAAACACTTAAAGTGATGATTTACTTATAGCTAAACTTCATACTTTATCATTAACAAAACTTAGCAAAGATCATAAAATATAAATAACGTTTTTAGGCGATATTTATATTAACACACCCCATATGGGTATCAAGAAATGCTTAACGATGTTGTTTAATTTGTTTTCCGTATCATGTTTATCTTTGTCCGTATCATTTTTAATATGTTGTACTATTACTTTAAATTTGAATTTTAGTTCGTACTATTACTTTTAGTTTGAATTTGAATTTTAAAATATCCTCCAACGGCTATTTTCCCCTATAAATACCACTCTAACAACATTTCGTTTACTCATACAACTTCTTATCAAACTCTCTCGCAAGTATGGCTAATGAACCAGTTAGGGTGCAAAAGGCTATCTTTACCGTATTACGCAATGAACAAGAAAAAGAACTCAAGCCGATTAACAATTTGCTAGGTGAAATAACTCGTATTATGCTACAGATGCATGATCGTGCTCCAGAGGTCGAAAGGTTACGTGAGCTGCCTCAAGACAATCCAGCTATCAGGGTCATCTACAAACTCTATTAAGAAATGATGAAACATATCTGCAACTTCATGTCCCCTTGAAGAAGTCAGATCTCTTCGACAATTACAAATCTATATAAAAGCTTCATGAGAATCGTTGGATGATTTGTGTTTTCGTATTGTATTGTTATTTGTGTTGTATGATTTTTTTTTCGTATAGTGTTTTTTTCGTAATGTTTTTTGTTTTTCATATCTTTATTTTATTTCTCGTATGTTTTAATACGTTGTATTGTATTTTAAATTTGAATGAAATGAATTTTATGTTATTTGATAAATTTAATAAAAAAATAAAATAAGGAAGTGTTGAGGTCCAAATGAGTAAGTTGTGGTTTGTTATGATAAAAGGGTTGTAAAGGGAGGTATGTCATGGTAACGCGACACCCCGTGAGGCCCTAATGAGGAGTTTTAGGATGTCATGACACCCATTGCTCTTAGATTTCACCAATGTAGGATCTGAAAACTATTTATGGTCATTACTTTTGATGAGTATTATATTTATACTAGTGTAGAGATGATTATGAGAAATAACTTGGAAGCTATGAGAAAGTTATTTCTAGTATTTTAGGAGGTGAGGGCTATGTTTGGCACAAAGCTTTTTGGAGTTTTTTTGGGCAATAAGCGGTGAACAATGTGCTTTTTGATTTTTAGTGTTTGTTTAGCATGAGAGCTGTGGGTTTTGCTATTTTTTAGAAAAACTCATTTTCCCAATGCTTCTTTATGAAGCTGTGAGCTTTTTTGGCTACTGCTCACAGCTACTTTTGCCAAACATAGCCTAGGAGTGAAATATCATATTAGCATGACTTGGTTTTGGAAAGTTGAGGGAGCCTCTCATACCTTCAATTCTAGTGTTGTTGTTCATTGGTTATCGAGGCAACCCATGTTTTTTCACATATATCCCTTTGCAAAACAATCAAAAGAAACAAAAGAAACCTCCATTAATCTTACACAATGAATACATGTTTTGGGGTACTTAAGGATGAAGAGGAAACTCACTTCTACAAGCTGTTGCTAACGACAAATATATTTTGGCGACCAAATTTTCTCGAAATTGAATTAGCAGAATTTTTCTTCATATTTTTTTTCAGAGAGTTCACGTCGAAAAGGAGAAGAATGATCACCTATAACTTTTACGGGTTATCAATAATCGAAAATGGTAAAGGGTAATAAATTTTCTCCTTTTTTTTTTTTTTTTTACCTGAGGGATGTTTGTTTCTTTACATGAGCTTTAAGTAAAGACGTGCATCTAGATAAACGAGGATGGCTACGGGCCGCCGCGTTGCGGCGGGACAACGATTTTGCGGTCGTTTGTGTATATGATACGCTAAAAGATAAAATGGTATAAGCTAGAAAACTGTAACCGACATAAACTATTACCAACTTCGTTCATCCTAATACATTACCAAAACTTGGCAGCATGCCAATACCACAGGATTTTCAATATATATACGCTAACTATTCAGACACACATTATATTACATTAACTCGTGCATTGGAGTATGTTGTTCGAACATAGCTATATGTACTGATAAGGTGTTAAGACACACAGGTAGTGTTATCATTCGCCTTGCTTTGACTTTTTTGGAGCCGTGGTTCGTTGTTCTTCCATGTCATTTTTTAGTGACTGCCTTCGAACGGAAGTTCCTGTCTCTTCAACTGTTGTCATGGTTTTGTGTATATTGTCGCAGTGTTCTACAGTAAGTGGGGTTTGCACCTGTAAATTTTCATGAGGAGGGGGGGGGGGGGTGGGTGGCGGTTTTTCGGCCGATACCACTGACTGAGTCCCGTGCTGTGTATCCATATCCGGACCTATTAAAAGAAGAACTTTGTTGCTCGTCTGTGCATCCGCAACATTGGATGCTGCATCCCGTTGAGGTGCTATTAGCAAATGTGGTCCGCTTTCCATAACCGTGTCAAGTATGTATACCGGACTGTCGATCGTAGATTCTGTCGCGAAATGCAACTGAAACAGGTGGCTAGCCCTTCCAATGCAATAAGCGCGATTGGGAGTATGTACGGATCTTTGTGACCTTATTGTACCTATGACTTTATTGCATTCTATCACCATCGAATGTGCCTCGTTGCTGAAACATGTTAATGTCAATGCCCCTGTGTTGTCGGAGATTGTGGCTCTAAAACAGTAACTGCATAGGTGGAACATATAGTATAAGAAGGACAACGTGGCAAATTAATCTTTCGCAAATTGAATAGAATATCGGTGATTCTTATCTCGTGATTGTCATTAAATCGCCTGGGTCGTCGGCGTGAGGCGGTTCCCAGTGTGCCTGCGGACGATTGTCAAAATTTTTGTGCCTGTAGTCACGACAACGACGAAAGTACCATGCTCTTGTCGGTATGATTTCTAAAATCGTGGCGATGACCGTGAATCTAACGTTATGAAAAAAAAGAAACAGTAACAGTTTAGTGACCGTCCTATGTAACCTATTTTTAGATGAGATAGTAGTTGCTACCGTTTGGTTTTGCGGATTTTCTCGCACCAGCTCGTCAACTGTAACTCTATTCCGCAGCTTTTCCTGCTCAATGTTGCCGTACCTATACGTGCACACATTTTGTATGACCGGTGGTGCCACCAGCTGGTTATACCTGTAAAGTTTTTTTCCAGTCAGATTTACAGTTTCTATATCTATGACTTTTATATTTTTATGGGTTATTCAGAAGTTACATGCTTAGTATGAAACCCGTTTCTGGGATTTCTGGGTTTAGATAGTGGTAGGTCGCTGGCGTGCTCGAGCGCTGCAATCCTGCAATCAGTGCCACGTTTATTAAGACGGATTATCTTTTACTTTTTTAAACGCATGTATATGACACTTGTCTTACCTCTGTATGTTTTAACCCAACAGGAACTGACCGCCATGACCATTGGCTTAGCCGCCCTTTCGTACTCATCAACATAGAAGCCCCTAGCCTTTTCATTCCAAAGAGTGAATCTCACACTATCTCCTCTGCATATAGAAAAAAAGCCTGGTTAGTTGTGAATTAACAGAATATTGTAAAAGACAAAGACAAAATATAAACGAAGGTTACTCAAGGTTTTGTAGCATGATATCCCTCCAGACAACCATTTTTTGAGTTGCGTTTCCAGCATCGCGTACGTCTCCAACATATGAAACATACCCGATGGTCCGCCACGTTGCAGCGGGCTGACAAATCCAACATCCAACAGGCGTCATTGCGACATTTTGCATAATCCAAAACCATTCTAAAGTAACTAAACAGATTATGCTACATTAGCATAACAAATACAAAGATGGGTGTTAAAATGAAAGATCAGAGGCTGATCTTTTGATGATGCTTATATGAAACTTAAGATGGAGTGTTTAGCCCAACTGATGGAAACATGGTTTCAATCATTAATTGTGTGTATTGGGTCCCAATAATGGGTAATTAGGTACCAATTAGATAACAGCCTCTCGTAAATGAGAACATGGACAATTATATACCAATTAGCGTATAATAAGGTAACACTCACCTATTTTCCCCCGCCACTACTTCATAAGCACGGAAGTTCTGTTTAAAACACCCATATCAAAATTAGCCGCCGTTTTTATTTAGACGCCAACATTTGTAAACATTAAGCTGCTACAAAATACACGACTATCGTATACTCTTAATTAAACGAAAACTGTCGGTAAATAGCCTAATTCACGCGTTAATCGTCAGTCTGACAGAAGTTCAACGAAATAAAATGTAAAAAACATCTTAAGGGCTTCAACAATAAGACAACGATTGTCACTCCTCCCAGCTCTAGGTTCATTATCCCCGGTTGCAATTATATCGCATAGAAAGACCTTGCAGTCAATTCGACAAACCTATAATGAAAACCCACAAATAAAAAACACACCAGTCAATCAATTAAACTAAATCTAGATCATAAGAACCAAAACAGACTAAAAAAACAATTATAGGTTTTTTTTGGGTTTGATAGTATATCAATCAAATGTTTCTCAAAACCCGCAACAATAAACACAATCAAACCCAAACCAATTAAGTATAAGAAAATCCCAAAAAAAAAAAAAAAAAAAAAAAAAAGTAAAATGAAATAAAAAATAAACCCAACTGAATATTGAAAACATTAAAAATCTAAAATTAATTGCACATCTTATAGGCGATTTGAAGGTCAAACCCTGGTAGGCTACTCTTCTTCTCCATACCCCTGTTGTCTCACAACCTGAAAAATGCATCGGACAAATATTTTCGTGGATTCTAAGGCGGTTTCCGATAAGAATGAGAGAGGCGGTTTTCATGGATTCCTGACGATTCATAAGAAGTGACAACCGCCATATTTACGTCATCAACGATGAAATGCCCCTGTATTTATCTACTTACGAAAAACGGGCTAAGCTCTTGGGCTTGGATAACTGCAGTGGGTTGGGCCAAAGAGAGGCGAATCAAAACAACAACACTCACGTCGTTTTTGCCCATACTATAGTAATTTGGGTTGCTTGTGATAATGTAAGATTTTGTAGTCATATAAAACGTTCTCTTGTTGTGAGAGATAAGTTAACAAAGTTTTAAAAATGTAATGTAAACAAAAAACAAGAGAATGAACGTACTAAAAGAAAATTTAACTACTCGTATATAACAATTAAAAAGTAAGCATGGGGTGATTTAATAAAGTTTGGAGTGTGTGAATGACCCAAACCCTTTTCAAATTTCAACTATGGTCACGTACTCACGTACTTAAATATTAGAAGAGGAATGTTAGATTTACATAAGTTTTACAAAAACAAATTTCACACAATAATATGCATGGCACAATAAATATTTGTATTATCTATAATACTATAAGATTCAGTCCCTAAATTTAATGTGGAGTTATGATGATAGAGTTTTTAGAGTTAGAAACAAGTTGGAGTCGTTTAGTAGTTGCCTAGAGTACAAGATAGCTAATGCTCGGAATTCAATACAGCTTCATAATAACTGTACAATCATGAAAGGAGATGAAGTACAAGGGTTGCCTGAATTGATCACATGACATTCAGTATAGAATTAAAAGTCGGTTAGATGAAGTGCAAGGGTTGCGAAAGGTTGCAAGAATAATTAATGATTTAACCTAATGCATGCCTAAATAAACTGGCCAAAATCACATTTAGTATGTACATTTGAAGATGATTCACACATCTTTTAGATCTTTGATTGTTGGTAGCGGTATGTAAATTCTCTTTTGCAACATTTTGGAGATGATTCACACATCTTTTAGATATTTGTAATTAACTTGATCTTCTTTTTTTCTTAATTTAGTTATCATACGCAGGTACCATGAAAATCACACAAGATCATGTATGCTCAGATAAATGGAACCAAAGATTGGGATACCAACTATTTTATTTGTTTCTTACATATTTAGGTGATTGTTATAGATAATCATATATATATAGATATATGTATTATGTTAATGCATTTTCATATACAAGTAATTTATGTGCGTTTTCTATTGATATAGCTCACATGTGCGAATTGATTCAAGAAAATATGCACGAGCATGTATGTAAAGCAACATTTAAATGGTTAAATGATACTTTTTAGCGTGATTAGTTTACGTAAGTAGTTGCTTTCGAATGCTCTTTGAGAAATATTAGAATGAATTTATCGTGTGCAATTGAATTATTGTTGAAAAGAAGAAGGTCCGCGCATCGCAAAGTGTTTTCTTTTTCTATATGTAGAATCATTAGTGAGAAACAAATATTTACGCCAATTAAATGAGTTTGCCATAATAGCAAAATACGACATATTAAAAATATCACATTAAGTAATGAATATAAAGGAAAAAATACATAATTTTGACTTAAATCCGTTTGTAAATTATAATATCAAATAAAAAAGTTGAGTTTTAAACATAAGCAAAAGTTTAAACTTTTATCGGAAAACAAAACCGGTGAATTTAATGTGAAGTATATACAACATCGAGATGAAAGTGCAAGGCTTGCCGGAATTTATCACATGATATTTAGTAATTAGTATACAATTAAAGTCGGTTATGGATTGAGATGAAGTTGAAAATGTTGCAAGAATAATTGATGATTTAACCTAATGCAATATATATAGACATATGTATTCTGTTAATGCATTTTCATATACAAGTAATTTATGTGTGTTTTCAATTAATGTAGCTCACATGTGTGAATTGATTTAAGAAAATGTGCACGAGCATGTATGTAAAGCAACATTTAAATGGTTAAATGATACTTTTTAGCATGATTAGTTTATGTAAGCATGCAACTTGAATAATGAATATAAAAGAAAAAGTATAATTTTTGCTCAAACCCATTTGTAAATTAAAAAAAATTAAGTTTAAGAAATAATAGTTGAGTCCAAAGGTTTTAGGAGTTATTAATTGTGTGTTAATTAATATTCATTAGTTAGCCATTTAGAATTGTTTATTGATAAAATTTATTACGGAATATTATTAGTTAGACTTCAATGTTAATTTTCAATGAAATTGGTTGTACAATAAAATGAGATGAAGCTAAAAAGGTTTGTAACAATTTTTATACAGTTTATGTGGCATTATTATATATACATTATTACGCAAACTTTAACTTACAAACTTAATAAAGAAAATATTTAATGCACATTAAACTATTAACAATTAGATAAACCCCGTGTGCTTCATATTATCATGCAAAAACCATTTAATAGACACGTATTGTAGGGCTAAGTAATAGACCAAGAGAAACAAAACTATTTTTTTATCATGCAAATAAGTAATAGGCCAAAAGAAACAAAGACATCACAACTTAATAACCAAAAGCCCATATATAGAATACAATACCACAAAACCAAAACAACATCAAACACTTTTAAATTTTTATACAAGAAAGTTAAAATATTTCATACAATATACTAAACAATAATTAAGTATACATTCGCCAATATACAGAAAAAATACACGATTAACAATTAGATTCTTAGCCCGTGCGTAGCACGGGTTCTGCCTGCCTCGTCTCTCATATCTTTGATTCTTTTCTCATATTTGCATACACAAATTAACATACATATCATTATATTAATTTTCTTTTGTAAAATTTACGTGGATTTAGCTGTACTTATATTAGAAAGATAGTTAAGAGAAGTGTTTATCATGCATTCACGAGGCACACATGACACGTACATTAAAAAGTTAAAAGAAAAGTGAATAATTAGTATATTATTCTAATGCGAACGTTATTTATTTATTTATTTATTTTATTTTTTTTAAGTAAGCACATGTGTATACACCATATAAATTATGTGTATTATTTTATATAAATCATGATTTATATTATGTAATAATGCCATGTGATTTATATTTTTTTAGTCATGTTCTTATTTTTATATAAATCATGACATGTGATCCAGACTCTTTATTATGTTACAATAACACACATGGTTTAAAATATGTCAAACGTTTGTATGATTGATGATGTTACTTGTCGCATTCATATCAATTCTTTAATCGCGACAACAATGCAGCTAATCTAATCTCCCATTACAACTCAACATATAAGTAGCAACCTCGGTTTGGTTAAAAGGATCACAATCTATTTTTTTTTCCTAATTCATCTAGATTGTAAAACAGTAATGATGATGAACATCGAAAAACAATCAATCAAACTTGTAAAACCCTTCATTCCAACTCCTCCGACACTCCGTCACTATAAAATAGGCCTCGTCGATGAGCTTATGCCCTTCATAAATATAGGTGTTGCTCTATATTTCCCTACAAATAGCAATCACGATGCAGAGTTTGTTACACGCCTAGAAAAATCGCTTGAGAAAACTTTAACACGATTCTACCCTCTTGCCGGTAGATTTGTCAATAAAACTCTAACAATTGATTGCAACGATCAAGGTGTGGAGTTTATACATGCACAGGTTAACATCAAACTGCAAGATATTCTTGCTCCCAATGTCAATGTTAAGTTTGTTGATGATTTCATTCCATCCAACAAATTTGCCATTGATCAATTCCATGAACCACTACTTACGGTTCAAGTGACCATGTTCGAGTGTGGTGGTGTAGCACTTGGTGTAAGTGCTTCGCACAAGATTGCTGATGCCTCAACTCTATCTACATTCGTAACTGAATGAGCTGCTATGAACCGAAAAGAAAATGAGATTGAATCCACGGGGCCTGGTTTCAACTCTTCCTCTTTATTTCCTGGTCGATGTTTGAGTCCCCTTCCGCTACAAATTATAACAGAAGATATGTCAAGCAAGTATACTAGAATGATACTTTCTTTCAATGAGAGTGCAATATCGAATTTGAAAGCAAAGGCCATGGCCAAGGAAAATATTTTCACCAAGTATTATTCAAAGGTACAGTTGGTGTCATCTATTCTTTGGAAGGCGTTCATCGATGTTGATCGTGCAACAAACAATATTCCAAAAAACTATATACTTTTGCAGCCAGTAAGCCTAAGGGAGAAAATGGCATCCTTAATACCCAAAAATTCGTGTGGTAATATTTTAGCCTTTTGTGCCACTGAAGCTGGAAATGCCAAAACAAGTGAAGAATTGGTAGATCTCTTAACTAACAATGTCAAGAAAACTATAAATAGCTTCTCAAATGTTTGCCATGATAGTGAAGATGGCCAAACGACGATTTTAAATGCTGTCACACTAAAGGACGTTAATATTCAGGAATCGACTCATGTGCTTATGGTAACTAGTTGGAGTAAGTTCCCCTTTTATGAAGCTGACTTTGGTTTCGGAAAACCAGCTTATGCAGCCACCGCGAGTGTCGCTCTCCAAAGGGCAGCATGTTTGATGGACGATGCACAAGGCAATGGAGTTGATGCACATATTATGATGGAAGTAGAAAATGTCCCTTACTTCGAACAAGCTCTAGAAATCATTTCTTTTGCTGATTAATATCATAGTTTATATGTGTTTGTGTATTTACGTGTTTAATTGTATGCTTATTTCATTTCGAGTTGGTTGATGTCAAAGGTGCATATAGTCGTGTAGTTTTTTTGTTTCTCTAATGGAATAAAAAGGGTTGTATCATATTTACGAGTTTAAACAACACAATCAAGAACATAACGATTTATTTAATTAACCAACCACCTTTTTACTTTTAGAAAAAGACATGTATTTCTTCTGTCATATCATTGAACTAACTGATAAAGAAATGTATTTGCGCGACACAAACGTCGGGACCAGGTTGATTTTGGAGAAATCATGATTTTTAACAAAAATCTACACTAGGCGGAAACATCCCGTGAGCCCCTGGAACCCTCCTAGCTCCGCCCCTGGTGATCACCATCGTTTAGCGCCGCTACATCTGCATGAAGAAAGGTGCTAAAAAGGAAGTTGTTGTGTGTAATAATAGCATAGTTAGAGGGTCAATTTTTTAATATGTTACAAATTAAGCATGAGGTGTTTCTTATACATGTTAGCTTGTTTTGATAAAGAATTAAAGAGGCAAAGGATGTGTAACTTTGAAAGGTATGGAAAAGAGCAAGTATGGTGGATGGAGTGAAAAAGAGCAAGTATGTGATTTGTATGATTGATGATATTACTAGTCGCATTCATGTCAATTCTTTGATCGCGATAATATATAATGCAGCTAATGTAATCTCTTCCATTACAACATATAAGTAGTAACAAATTCGTTTTTGCGTTGTGCGTCATCATAGGAGGCAAGCAATGTTTACTGAGATATATTCTTTTGCAAAAATAGTGAAAGAAAAAAACATCACGTTCAATACTCCGTATTACATATTGGATACGCTGGGGTACTTAAGGATGAAGATGAAAATCACTTCTACAACTACAAGTTGTTGCCAACGATAGATATATTTATCTGATGGGATTCTCGGAAAATTGTACTAGTATTAGTTAGAATGTTTTTCCAAATTTTCTTTAGAGAGTTCATGTCGAAAAGGAGAAGAATTGTCACCGATAACTTTTACGGGTTATCAAAAGTCGCAAGCGGTAAAGGGTGATAATTTTTCTCCCTTTTTTTTCCATGAGCTCTCCGAAAACTAGATTAGCATTTAATCACCTCGGTTTCTGGAAATCTAAGCGGCAATATATGTTCATCATTATAATCCACAGCATAGCTTGAATGGACGTTTTTAATCATCATTCAATACCCAATCCATATCCATTGTGTAAGAGTGAGGGATGCTTGTTTCTAATTTACATGAGCTTTAAGTAAAGATGTGCATCTAGATAAACGTGGGTTGCCTGCGATAATGCAAGACTTTGTTGTGGTCAAATAACATGTTCTCGTGTTGTCAGAGATAAGTTAATAAAGTTGGGGGTGCAAAAATGTAGTTTAAACAAAAAAGCAAGAGAAGTAAAAGAAAAAAATAACTACTCGCATATAAAAATAGGAAAAAAGTAAACTTGGTGGTGTAAAATGGATAAATTGTTAAATAGCCCGGTTGCTCTGGGACTAGACATATTTAGCCCGATTTTGAAATATTCCTGTTTTAGTTCGGGTTGCCCTGGGTAACAAACGTATAGCCACTCGCATGATAACAAGTATTATTTTTTGGGGGCACCTTTTGTATTTTTTAGGTAACTTTTGTAATTTTTGGGCAGGTGGAGGACACATGGCATCATGCGGTTGACTATACGCTTGTTTCTCGGGGCAACCCGAGCTAAATCAAGAATATTTTGAAAATTGGACTAAAAATGCTTAGACCGCAAGGCAACGGGCCATTTTGATAATTATCCCTAATTTAATACGGTAAAGTTTATTTGGAGTGTAATGACCCAACCCTTTCCAAATTTTATGGTCACATACTTTAATATTAAAATTTTAGTAAGAGACGTGTTTATCAAACTGTTTAGCAAGCACACATGATGATTGAGTATTCGAGTAAATTAAAAAGTCAAAAGAATAGAGAATAATTATATTACAGTATAAATCATGCCATGTGTACTAAACTTTAATATAATGCACACAAGGTTTAAAATACTTAAAACGTTTGTACGATTTGTATGATTGATTATAATGCAGCTAATCTAATCTCTCATATAACTATATAAGTAGTAACCTCGGTTTCGTTAAAAGGATCACTCTCTATTTTTTTCCTAATTCATCTAGATCTTAAAAACAGTAATGATGATGAACATCCAAAAACAATCAAGCAAACTTGTAAAACCCTTCGTTCCAACTCCTCCAACACTCCGTCACTACCAAATAGGCCTCATCGATGAGCTTATGCCCTTCATAAATGTAGGTGTTGCTCTATATTTCCCCACAAATAGCAATCACGACACAGAGTTTGTTACATGCCTAGAAAAATCGCTTGAGAAAACTTTAACACGTTTCTACCCTCTTGCTGGTAGATTTGTCAATAAAACTCTAACAATTGATTGCAACGATCAAGGTGTGGAGTTTATACATGCGAAGGTTAACATCAAACTGCAAGATATTCTTGCTTCCAATGTGAATGCGAATGGTAAGTTTGCTGATGATTTCGTTCCATCCAATAAATTTGCCATTGATCAGTTCCATGAACCGCTACTTACGGTTCAAGTGACTATGTTCGAGTGTGGTGGTGTAGCACTTGGTGTAAATGTTTCACACAAGATTGTTGATGCGTCAACTCTATCTACTTTCGTATCTGAATGGGCTGCTATGAACCGAAAAGAAAATGAGATTGAATCCACGGGGCCTGGTTTCAACTCGTCCTCTTTATTTCCTGGTCGATGTTTGAGTCCCCTTCCGCTACAACTTATAACGGAAGATATGTCAAGCAAGTATATTAGAATGATACTTTCTTTCAATGAGAGTGCAATATCGAAATTGAAAGCAAAGGCCATGGCCAAGGAAAATATTTGCACCAAGTATTATTCAAAGGTACAGTTGGTATCATCCATTCTTTGGAAGGCTTTCATCGATGTTGATCGCGCAACAAACAATATTCCGAAAAACTATATACTTCTGCAGGCAGTAAGCCTAAGGGGAAAAATGGCATCCTTAATACCCAAAAATTCGTGTGGTAATATTTTAGCCTTTTGTGCCACGGAAGCTGGAAATGCCGAAACAAGTGAAGAATTGGTAGATCTCTTAACTAACAATGTCAAGAAAACTATAAACAGCTTCTCAATTGTTTCCCATGATAGTGAGGATGGTCAAACGACGATTTTAAATGCTGTCACACTAAAGGACGTTAATATTCAAGAATCGACTCATGTGCTCACGGTAACTAGTTGGAGTAAGTTTCCCTTTTACGAAGCTGACTTTGGTTTCGGAAAACCAGTTTGGGCAGCTCCCGCGAGTGTTGCTATCCAACCGGGAGCAATTTTGATGGACGATGCACAAGGCAATGGAGTTGATGCACATTTTATGGTGAAAGTAGAAAACGTCCCTTACTTTGAACGAGCTCTAGAAATAATTTCTTTACCTGATATAGTTTCTGTGTTTGTACGTGTTTAATTGTATGCTTATTTCATTTCAAGTTGGTTGATGTCAAACATATAGTCGTGTAGTTTCTTTGTTTCTCTAATGGAATAAAAAGGGTTATATAAATATGACGCGGAATTTTCCAAAACCACTAAGTTTTGCAATTCTAATAGGCAGTGTATCTAACCGTTGTAGTGTAGTATAGGTAAGACACGAGGGATTGATCGTTTTATATGGGAATAATGTTGTGAAGGCTGAAGTGTATGACATATTAGATTTAAAGGTGGGTG
Source organism: Artemisia argyi (assembly GCA_030686995.1). NCBI lineage: Eukaryota > Viridiplantae > Streptophyta > Magnoliopsida > Asterales > Asteraceae > Artemisia > Artemisia argyi. The sequence goes on along the minus strand of CM060687.1, from coordinate 53,071,409 downwards.
ATGATTATTTTGTAATTTTTATATTTATTGAAAAGCAAGTAAAATCTTGAGGTTTGAAGAGTTTGGTTTTTATAACTACTAATGAAACTAATTAAATTAAATTAAACTACGGTGAAGAAAAGTAAAGTGGTGAACTCGTATGATAAGTGAAGGTGTTTACTTAGAATCAGATTACTCCCTAGTTTAATCATATTTATTAGTCGAATTGTCACGTCCTTGTTTTAATTAGAGTGTTTTATTCCGGGGTATTAATCATAGGGAGGTGTCAAATGCCCTAACTCTATGGATGTATTAAACTCGCTAAGAAGCCTTAATGTCAGCGACCGTAGTTCCACAACGACGGGAAGGTTATAGGACTCGTTGAGACTTCTTAATGTCAGCGATCGTAATCCACGCAATAAATACATCGAATCTACCAACTATTGCACTATATTGAGACATTTAGTTGTCGAGACAAGGTCAAGCTAGTTTTCCAACTTCTAACGCAAAAATAACTAATTAAACAAGAAACGACAATCAATAATCAATAACTAGGTTTCATCTAACCCTAAGCAAGCACTAATTAATTTAGCCGAACATATTAAAAAGAAGAAAAGATAAATAATTAATTAAACAATACATAGACATATTGAATGATTAAATAATGAATAACTTATCTTCAATTAAAACATGGAGTTTTTGGAGCTAAAAACTCATACAATGGCTGTGAAAATCGTCACTCCAAAGTCCCACCAATACGTGTCACACATAATGAAAATCCTACGAAAAATATATACAGGTTTACAATTGTGACAACATCACTTTATGGGTGTGACACCGTCATTAGGGTTTCGTCCTTTGCAGTGTCGCCGTTGTGATGGCGTCGCTTTATAACTGTTTTCATGGTAGTGACATCGTCAAGCTAGGCGGTCACTATAAACTGAATGGTCACTTGCAAAATCTGGAACTTTATCAAATCCGTATTTTGAGAGTGACATGGTCAGAGTACGTGGTCGATCTCTAGAGGCTAAGTGGTCACTTGAGAACTATATAACTTCATTATTAGGGTTGTTTTCGTGACTTGGTTGTTTTCTTTGTTTTCTTGTCCAAATGAGCAAAAAACACATCGATTTTCACAATTTTCTTCCCAAGTACCTAAAATGCAAATAAAAATAATTCAGGGCAATAAATGATCAAATATGTATGAGTTTAGATTCTAAATGACCCCTAAAAAATGCACGTTTTTAATCCTTATCAAAATATCAACTGTTAACGGGTACCTCTTTTGATCCATAGTCTATAAAAGAGGCAACTTGGACACATTTTGAAAATAGATTTAAAGACCCGGCCGGTAAGTATCATACCAACGTTTTGATAGACTTATTTTTAAAAAGATTGACCAAGCTATTAATGTATTTTTAGAAGCTTGTCTATGGAAAAGTTAAAAGCCGCTGTTTGGACTTGTGAGTTGTGACGGTTCAAAAGCCCTAGGTCTTTTGGTAGGCTTGCTAAAGCGTGTAACTCGTCATTCATCTCTCTTGTTCCCAAGTGTTCTGACCCTATTGATATATTGAATTATAGGCCTATTAGTCTAATCGATTGCATTTACAAGATGATTCCATAGCTCCTTGCGAATAGACTCACTTATGTCATTCACAAAGTTATCCGACCTAATCAAACTGATTTTCTAGATGGTAGGAAAATTCTTGATGGGATTCTTGTTCCATATAGATTGTTAACCATGCTAAAAAAGCGAGCTTGCAGTTACTTTTGTTTGAAGTTGACTTCTAAAAGGCTTTTGGTCGTAGGTGGATGAGTTGAATGAAAGGGTGCGTCTCTTTGGTTACAATTTCGGTTCTTGTTAATGGGTCACCATTAAAAGAATTCCATATGGAATGAGGTTTAGGTAAGGGGACCTTTTTTTCTCCTTTCTTTTTTCTCATGGTTGTAGGAGCATTACAAGTCCTCGTCCTTGAAGCATGTGAAAAGGGTTATTCAATGGTATTAGTTTAGGGGACGATGGACCAAATCTTTCTTTATTGCAATTTTTAGATGACGCGCTTATTTTTGGGGAATGGTTTTGAAAAAACATAAATAACCTGATATCCATATTGAAAAACTTCCGAAAGGTTTCAGATCTTGCAATAAATCTCTCTAAAAGCATCTTATATGGTATTGGTTTAAGCTCAAATGAAATTAAAAATGTTGTTCTTTCTCTAAATTGCAAAGGTGAGTTTATTCCTTTCAAATCCCTTAGGCTGCCGGTAGGTAAGGATATGTCAAAAACCTGGAACTAGTCTGAAGTGATTGATAAATTCACAAATCGGCCTTCATCTTGGAAGGCAAACTTCCTTCTTTTGGGGGCTGATTGACTCTCACAAAGTCGGTCCTAGGTAACTCACCTCTTTATTACATTTATTTGTTTCGTGCCCCGAAAAGGTTGTTTCTATGCTTGAAAGAATTCGATGTCCGTTTTTTTGGGCTTTGAAGAAGACTCTAAAAGAATTTATTGAGTTAAATGGAGAACTACTCTTGCTATTTATGAACAAGGGAGTCTTGGAATTGGGATATATGCAAAAAACTTGAGTCTCCTTGGCAAATGGTAGTGGCGGTTTCATACTGAAAAAGAGGCACTTTGGTATAGAGTTATTTCCTAGTTATATGGAAGTGAATGCGACTTATATGGTGGTCGAGGACCAGGCCTAAAATTTTTTGTGTAGGAAAAATATAAAGAGTATAGGGGTTGCAATTGATGGTCTTAATATCCCTTTCAACAGCTTGTTCGTGAGAAAAGTTGGTTGTGGGGATAATACTCCATTTTGGTGTGATAAATGGGTTCATTTAGGCCCTCATGTGAAGTATCAATTTTCGCTCCTTTATGCCCTTAAGGACTCAAATTAAAGATCGTTGGTGCCTTGAAATTGATGTTTGGAAAGGAAATTGAGATGAGCATTCATTTCTAAGGGGTCATGCCTTTTCTGAGTTACAATCTCTTTCATCTCTTCTTGATCGTTTTGTTCTTCGTCCTCAATCGAAGGACAACTGGAGTTGGGCCCTTAGCAATGATGGTCTCTTCACAGTTAAACATCTTTCGAGTATTATTGATTCTGCATACTTAACAGATCGTTGCCTGGGTAAGATCCATGATTGGATTCCCCTTTTCCCGAGAAAGATAAATGTTTTTATTTGACGTCTCGTGCTTGATATGCTCCTTCTCTTAACTAACCCCGACTCATGAGGTATTGATATTCCATCCATTTTTTATCCATTATGTAGTGATCGTCCCGATACTAGAGAGCAACTGTTTCTCTCATGTTCGAAATCTATAGTTATCTGGTCTACATGTCTTAGCTGGTGGGGTATACGTGTTCCTTCAAACTTATCAATTATAGATTTGGTGTCAAGATCTCTCGGGGAATAATTTCCCCAGCTATGGAAAAACTATCTTTAATGGTGTCTGCTACATTGATTTATGGGATATATAGGCTTGGAGAAATAAGGTGGTCCATTTTAAGATTGAAGAAATGCACGTGGAGCTAAAGGTCGATATCTTTCCTTGGGTTCAATCTTCGTCCCTCTGATGGTTTTCCAACAGATGGTGTAAGGAAAAAAAAAAGTCTTAAACTGGCGTGTTTGGGTGTCAAAGCCTTTCGATATCGGTTTAGAGATGGACCTTTCTAATAGATGATATGTATTTTTTTTCCGTTTTTAATTATTGTGCGGCCTTTTGTCCCCTGGCTTTTATTCTCTTTTAGTTTTTATTTACTTCTCAACTTAATGGCGCATATGGTGTCGTTACCTAGCCATCAAATCATATTTCTACTAATAAAATTGGTCTCGTACATCTCGAGTCTGTATGTCGGATGTATAGCTGTTAAAGGATCTTATTTTAACTACTCAAAAATTTTAATAATGCACAATACTTGCACATGCGAATATAGATCCAGAGTCAACAGGTTCATTTTATGAAAAATATCGAAAATCCTAAACCAAAATTAAAAAACATGTCAAGTTAAAAATATATATATATAAATAAATAACTAAAAAAATAAAAATCGACATACCGGAATGATTTGATGGGTCATATCCGGACTAATCGAATGCTAAACGGGTCATCAGCTAGTTAGTTCACAGACAAACCCCGAAATCAATTACTTGAATCACAGCATCGACCACCATTTTTTTCCTCAAAGATTAATCAAGGTAATTTATCCCATCTATGCTACTTCTTAATTGCATTTAATTTCTGATTCTTACTTACAATTGTATTTTTTTCCCCAATATGATTTCTTGATGCTGATAATTATCTGGGATTTAGTAAATTGTCTTTTAATGGGATTTACTAAATAGTGGTTTAATGTGCTTATGTTGTTTGAGTGCTTTTATGTGTAAATGACTTCTATGGGGTTGTTTGAAATCGCTTATTAAAACTGCTTATCTGTTAATTGTTGTAGCAAGGCGTGGAGAGATAGAATTAGGATCGAAGGGTAGTTCCGGCTAGGTGTTTAGTGGGTTTAGGTAGTTTTGGGCGCTTAGTGGGCTAGTTGCCGGAGGTCTCGTTGGAAGCAGTCTCCCTACTCCCAGGTTTCCGGGGTAGGGGTAGGATCTATCTACATTCTACCTCCCCCATACCCTGTCTCGGCGGGATTTGGTTTGTTGTTGTTGTAATACCAAACACACTTAAACTGATTAATCCCCGATACTAGAAACTGATTAACTGCGACGTGAAAATACTATGGCAGACACTCCGTACACTTATAGGATACAACTGAAGAAAAAACCATGATGACAAAAATGAAAAAAAAAAAAAAAAAAAAAAAAAAAAAAAAAACGTAAATTGTCGTTTGTTGCTCTAGTGAATAAATTTAACACTATGCCCGTACCTTGTCATAACTCATAAGCTGTTATATACAAACTGAAGGATAGTGTATTATATGCTCCCTATTTTCCCATCTATGTGCTGTTGTCTAGTCAATTCACATAGTATTGGAATGGAATGGATTTCAATATATTATCTCCGAATACCTGAAATATTGGTTAGCAGATCTAAGAGCATGATGTACCTGAGTGAACGTGTAGAAGATCTAAGGCATCCACATTTGGTTCCTAAGTTGGACATGTCGACCTTATTTGGTCAATATGTTTGATTAGGGTCATTTTTGTTGAACGGCGAAGGTATATGTAAATATATAAAGCATCTAGCAAGTGACTAGAGGATCAACAAAGAAGGCTTATAAGTGTTTAGAAACAGTGTCAATGGTGTTATGTTGGTGCGGTCATATGTTTTTTATTTGGCAGGAGTAATATTTACAAGCTTAGAATGTGTTCTTAACTAATAGATATACTTTGGTACAAATGTGTGTTTCAGTTTAGGAGTAATTGGGGAAGTTAAGCTCTATAAAACTTTGATTATAATCAGAACTTTCCACAGGTAACATCTTCGTTTACCAAAATATAACCTTAGATGGCGTTATTAAATAAACCATAACTTGGAAAATGATGGGGTAGAATACTTTTCATTTAGATAACACTTTATAGCCCATCAGTTTTTCTTTTTTTATCTTGTTCCAAATTGTTCTCAATGGGAGATTTGTTGACTTATTCTGTCAATAGAATGGTTTGCTGGATGCATTATTTATATATATTTTTCTATAATTGTGTTACAATGTTGGTTATTTTTGGATTTTCTTCACAAATATAACGAAAAAGTGTTAGTGACCCTCCCGGCCATTTAATCGCTCTTAAATAGTTCCCTTTGCCCATTTGGACCCAACCCGCCCATTTTGCCACGCTTAGTCGCTTACCAGAAATAACAACTCGCACACTACTTCACACTTTCTCGTTCAACTCCTGCCTACCATATGAAACTTCAGCTTTTCTCAATTGGTTTTAGTCACGATGCAAGTATATGTTGAATTATTACGAAGATATGCCTGTTTGATTTTCAGTTCATTAATTATACTTTGCTAAGTTATTGTTTGATTCAGTTCAAAGTTTGATTGTCAGTTTATTCCGGGGCTTAATTCTTTAATTGTATATGTCTAGATTGATTGTGAATTCTGATTCCAGTTAGAGTTTAAATTCTACCAAAAACTGATAGTTTCAGCAATAAAACGTGACTGCGTTTCTTTATTTATTTCAGGGTAGCCCATTGAGCTTAAATGGCGATATGTCCAACCCTCACCTCCATAGACTTGATCAGATTCAACTCTATTACTAAAACAAAATTTTCAAGTATATCTTTACGACCATCATCATCATTTAAGTTCTCCAAAATCAAAGCCGTGCAAGACACCGATGGAGGACGTAGGCGACTAATTGACATTATACGGCTTGTACCCGATATCTCAAGAAATTACTTCAAAAGCCCGTCTAGAAGAACACTTTTTGGGGGTATATCTCTTCTTGGTGGGTTTTATGTTGCACAAACGATATCACTGTCATTTGGAGCTTTAGGTGTGAACGATGTTATAGCAGCTGTTGTTTGTGTTCTTCTTACCGAGTATGTGACAAGGTTCTATTACAGCAGACCAAAGGTGACGTTCCCCATTGCTCTGCTTAATAATTTCAAGATGGGGTTTACTTATGGTCTCTTCATTGATGCTTTTAAGCTTGCAAGTTGATCAACTCCATTCAACGTAAATTTTGATGTATTACACCGATCGTTATTCTTTTGTTTTGACTAAGATTGAACAATGTTGTAACTCATCATGATATTATTCATTAAGAGATGTATAGATATTTACGAAGCAAAAGGTTGAGGTCCAAACAGGCTAGGCCAATCAGGGTGTCCTATATACATGTTTTGTGTATTTCTTTTTTCTCTAAATTACTGATGCTGTAATTATGATTAGCATTAATAATCTAATATTTAGAATTTAGAAGGTTGTGTACTTGTATGCATTAGAAATAGAGCGCATAAACTTTTGACCTGTTCAACCAATTTGACCCGTTTTACTTTTACCATTTCTGTTTGACCCGTTTGGGGTAAAGACTACCTCAACTGATCTGTTCATAAGAAAGAAGGTCAACATTCTCACGTCCACCCATCTCATATTTGGTACATTCTCTGATTGGAAATATACCATATGTTACTAATAGATTATTTGATAAGCAAATACTCAAGAACATATCATTGTAGAAAGTCTGCTTATTGATGGAGTAATAAACAGAAGGATAATTTATACATTAATATGTTAAATACAGAATCAAAAAGAAACCTAAGAGGATGGTTATGACGTCTTACAAGAAAAGCATTTCGAATATATACACAACTTGTCACTTAGGATCTTATGCTTGTATATTGCGTAACGAATTTCTCTCATGCTTTAATGGCGTGTGCCTACAAGTTCCCGGAACTGTTTAGTGCTTTTCTGCTCATCAGGAATGAAAGTAGTAAGCATGGTCTCTTGCCGCCTACCAAGGTTTGTAATCTCAGTTACCAAACTCAATCGATCGAAGTTCATGTTGGCTCCACTAGTTATCGCTACCACATTTACATCCTTAAGGTTATAATACCGGCAATATGCTTCTGCACCCGCCAAAGCAAGAGCACCTGCTGGTTCAAGAATGCACCTTTTCTCCTCAAACACGTCCTTCAATACAAGCATACACATTATTAGTCACAAAGAAGGAATCAAGATGAAGTTTATTAGAGGACTCATCTCACAAAAAAATATTACTCCGTACTATTTAATGAAAAAAACCCGAAAATAAGTAATTAAATAGAAACTAATGATATTCAGAGTTGAAAAACAGGCTCACTTTTATGGATGAACAAATGGCGTTACCATCAACAAGAACCACCCCGTCTATTAACTCTTTGCATATGCGAAAAGGTTCGATACCAACCTCCTTAACAGCCACACCATCTGCAAAGCCTCCCACTTGATCAAGCCTAACTCTTTCACCATGATGTAATGACAAAGCCATTGCATTTGCATCACTGGGTTCGACTCCAATGATTCGCACCTCTGGTAAAACCCTCTTTACATAAGCAGCTATACCAGCTATTAGGCCACCACCACCCACGGGCACAAATATGGCGTGGATTGGGCTATGCAATTGGCGCACAATCTCCATTCCTATGGTTCCTTGACCTGATATTACGTCTGGGTGATCAAAAGGAGGAATGAAGGTTCGATTCTCCTTTACGCCCCTTTTCTTGGCATACGCTTGTGCTTCGTCATATGAGTCCCCAACAAGAACAACGGTTGCACCCAATCTCTTAACCGACTCCCACTAAGCACATCATCAAGAAAATAAGAGTGATCACAAGGTCAGGTTACAACGAAAGAAAAACCATCATAATCCCTTAAAATCAACATGTTTTGAAACGAACTTAAACCTTGATCCGAGGCGTGGTAACTGGCATAACAATCACAGCGTCACAACCTAATGTCTTGGCTGCTAACGCGACTCCTTGAGCATGATTACCCGCAGAAGAACATATTACACCTTGTTCTAGTTGTTCCTTTGGTAGTTTTGCCATCATGTTATATGCTCCACGAAGTTTGAATGAGAAAACCTACAATTCCGATTACTATATTAGGGTTTTTGTTTTTCTTAATTTAAGCGTTCGTTTGTTCCTTGTTTTAGTACTTTTTCTACCATTACTTGTTATTTTCGATTGTATTGTAATAGCTTTTTATCAGATGACGAATCATAATCAAAATGTTGTGTAATCTATTTTTAGATATGTGTAAATAAATACCAAGACAACATAACTAGCACTCGTAACGAGCAAGTAATATAGTCAAACAAACGGAAAAGAAAAATCATGCAAATAAATAAGGAGTAATAGTTATATGTAAAGTCAAAAGTATCAAAAATCAATCAAATGAATAAGTATAATATTGCAGCAGATATCAAAGTCAAGTCGTAAGACTAGTTTATTCAAGTCATAAGACTAGTTTATTTGCCACATTTTAAGAACTTAGTTTAATAAATAAATAAAAAAAACACATATGATGATGACATGATTTAGGAGACTAATTTTTTTGTAATACACTTGTAACATCTTCTAAACTACTTATTATTTAAACCCTTGTAACATCATCTAAACTACTTATTATTATTTAACCATTTGAGTAAAATTTGAGCAAACGTTCTAACTGACTGGTTAAAGAATGTTTTTCGAAAATAGGTTTTGAGTTCATTCCCGACTCATGGCTAAAAGGTTACTGAAAAATAGGTTTTGAGTCCATTTTAAATTGCAATAGCTACAAACTAATTTGCCACAATTTTTATACGTTATGTAGTTATTCACTGTTACAAGCATGACTTATTTTACCTTTCTTAAGATATTTTAAGATTTATTTTTACTCACTTTGGATCAAATGGCGTATAAATTTTCTGTCCTAACATTATTGTCCGTTATACGTTTATTTTTTGAGATGTTTTAAATTAATTGTCCTTGATGAAAATTTGATATAGATTACCATATTACCTTTGAAATTATTATTACAAACTTAAAGAACAATAAATAATTAGTTGATGGTAAAATTGCATTTTGTAAAAAATAATATAGAGAAAACACTAATTGTTACTTTTTTTTTGAACCTTTTTGTTTTTTATCGAGAGACAATTATTTTGAAACGGAATGACCATCTTTTATTGATCACCACTCTACTTTAGCTCGAGTGAACATAAAGCTTCATTATTTGTCTTATTTGTTGCGATAAAAAATATTTTCGGAGAAAAGTTTAAGTTAATTAAATGCATGCACTAATTAACTTGTATTTGAAGGAGACGTGCATGCATTAGAAAACTTAATAAATTGATTTTATGCAAATTGTACGTCTAATACTACTTACCGGCTGAGCATCCTCCCTCTTCAACCATATATCAACGCCTAGCCTCTCAGACAGCTTCGTCGCATGTTGTAGAGGTGACTCCACTGCCACATCATAAACTTTGGATGTCAATATGCTAGTCAAGTACTCCATTGCACTAAGGGACGTCTTTGATACACCACCATCGGGCACCGCTCCCACCTTACCTTGTTCATACTGTAAAGAGTATGGCGAGACTCGTGGCAATGTTTGTGGTGATGCAACAACAATGGATTTAGTAGAGCAAACCAATCTTGTCTTAGTCGTGGTCTTTTTGCGTTGAAAAGTGAGTGGAGATAGGTTAAAAGGACACGAAACAGCTGCCATTCTAGTCGACTGTACGTAGGTGATTATGGTAGTCGTGAAGTCGCACAAGATAGGTGATGCACAAACTGGAGTTATAGAGTAGTATGGTTATAATAAACGAAGCTTGCTTCCTTTTATAAGCAGAGCTAGAAGATAACGTGATACGAGAAAAAAACAACAAGAAACTTCGTTGGTGGTTGACTTGAAGGATTTGTAATTGATGATTCAATTGTTTAATGGGATATTATAAGTACACCACATTCTTTGTATACATTTTAAAGATAGTTTGTTATGACCAAAGTCGGCTGTTCTAAGGTGTTCATAATTAACAAATTCAATGGCGACTTGTTACTTTAATTCGTTGATTTTAAAAGGACAATTAATAAAATGTTAAACTGGTTGATCATTTAAACTTTAAAATATTGTAAGATGTGTGACTTTGTTTTATCTATATTTAGGTGAATGTTCACATTGAACGTGGATCGCTCAAAATGATCTACGGATTATGGAGTAGCCGTCGAAAATGAAACGAATTAATGCTATCAAAAACATTGTTTTTGTTAAGTATCATCTATACAATTCATTAATCACTATTATTTTCTAAGTAAACATTATTCGTTATTACAATTTCTATATTATAATTCTCTTGGAATTTACTTTAACACGAACAATAAAAAAGAGGGATAACCTCATTAGTGGCTGCATAGTTCTTCCCAATTTTATATACTTGTCCTCGTAATCGTCTGTTTCTATTTATTATCTCGTGATTATTTGGATAAGGATTAAGTTTCATATGTTGCCACAAAAGATATATACAGTTCTCGACTAAAACGTTTTTCTTATGATTTAAACAAATTATTGTTCATTGTTTCTTCGTAATGTCAATTAAATAATGCAGATCAATCGACTTAGATATGACCTAGTGGCTAACGACTAAAACGTTTTTCTTGCTAAAAAAAAAGGTGTATAAAATAGTACAACTCCAGAACTTTAATATTATAACGTGAATAATAAACATATAGAAAGTGACAAACAAAGTAAGAGTTAGTAATTTATTAAAGTGTGTGTACGCGCATATGGGTGCATGCATATGTTAGCTACATTTCAATTGAACTATTAACTTACATTTAATGAAAATTAGACAATAATTAGCCAGGCAAAAAACTTTTCAATCTTAGAGGCTGCATGTGGACTCAAGAAATTTCACTGATATGCATGTTAAATATACAGATCAATTAGGAACTTCAATCAATTTAGTATTAAAAGACCTTTAATTTAATCACCAAGCTGGTGAGTGGTGACTATTAACTAACAACGATTTGAAATCTTTTGCTGTACTTTCTAATAAGGATATCATATCTAGAGAATTCACACTCATAAAAAGCTTAATACACTAGACACTAAACTGTAAATAGTAGTACTTGAAATGATATAATATCCGTTGTGCACGGCTTCAGCCTTCAGGCCTAACTGCTCTCAGCTTACTCCATCCACTTGTTCTTGTACGTAAGATTTAACTGTTAGAGTTCGTAAAATCCCGTAGGCTAAAATGTTTATTCGTCAGGTATTTATAAAGTAATTTACCTGGAAACCTAATGGACCTAGCTCACAAATCGGGCTTGGGCCTAACTTATTCACTCTCTCGCAGTCCGAGCGACAAAATCAGGAAAGCTCGGATGGAGTAGTAAACTTGAAAAGAAAAAAAATAAACATTAACATAATAAAAACATAACTTTAGTCGACTCGTAACAAAACCGTACCAACAGTCGACTTTAGTTGACTAGTACCAATAGTCGGCTAAGTCGACTGGTAACACAACCGTACCAATGGTCGACTTTAAAGACTGATAGCAACGGTCAACTTTAATCAACTGGTAACAAAGCCGTACGAACAATCGACTACCAAACAAACAATAAAACAATCATACTTTTTTTTTCTTTATTTAAATAAAGAAAAGAAAAAAAAACAGAAAAGGATATCTGTCTCTTTGATGTTGACGTGAGGAGAGAAACACAGGGCATTCGAACCAATCGACGATAATCAAATCAAATGAATAACTATGACCACTTAGTAGATGGTGATGTCACTTCAAATAAATATTGAGCAAATAATCTTTAGGGTCAGATCAATCAGTTGATGATTTGCTTATCGATCACAAACGTGAATATGAACTATTGATGGAGATGGATATGTACTGTTGATGGAGATGACGACTATTTTGTATGATGAGTTTTTTGCAAAAATCGTCCTTGTGGTTTGGCCAAATTGCACGTTTCATCTTTACTGTTCATTAATTACAAAAATGGTCCGGATTTGGCACTGTTTCATGTACTTTTAGTCCCCCAAAAATTACTCCGTTTAATTCCACCGTTTGGCTTTGCACATGAGTGACACAAAAAGGGTATTTTAGGCTTTTATCTTTTACTAATAAAATAAACAAACACAATCCTAATAACCCCACCACGTTTTATTTTCCCCCAAATCACACTTATCCCCAAATCACCACTGATCCCCAAAACTTGTGTAAAACCCTAATTTCTCATCCTGCTATTGAAACCCATTGCACTTTTAGTCCTTGTAGTTACAGGTAGTTATAAAGATGAATGAGCCACCTTTATCTCCAAAATTCATGTGTAGAAAGGATGGCGTATCAATTGATCCAAACCTAATTTATGGTAAGAACTTAAGTTTTTTATTTATTGAAATAATCACTTATTTGATACTATATTGTTAGCTCATTGATTTTTTATTTTATTTTTTTAATTTTATTATTATTAATTATTTTTTTTTTGCATTATGATACAGGTGGTTCCAAGTCCATGTTTACTACAGGTGAGACAATATACTTGGATTACATTGATGTTGATAACCTTAATGTTGAGGGAATAAACACAATCATGGGACAGCTAGGGTTTGATAGACAGTTACTAAATGCTAGGGATAGTCCTATTTATACTGCACTAGAATATGTTAGAGGGTATATAATGAAAAGGATTGTGTTGGGTCAGAAAGTGATTGAAAAAAGTGAAGGTCCATTGACACCTAGTGTGACTAAGTTTTTCAAAGTTATAATGGAAGAAGCATCACAATACAAAGTTGAATGGAATGGGGCTAAACTATTTGAAGTTAAGGGTCATTGGAGTCAATCTAAGTGTGTAGTCAATCTAAATCTTAAGCAATGTTCTTGTAGGAAATGGGAAATATCTGGAATCCCATGTAGACATGCAGTTGCATGCATCTTTAACATGGCAGATAATGGTATCCAAGTTCCTATCCCTGAGGATTGGGTTCATGAATCATATAGGTTAGAAACCTGGAGGAAAGTTTACTCTCATAAGGTCAACCCAGTACCTGGTCCACATTTTTGGGAGAAGTCTCAGTTTAACCAAACTAAATTGATTCCACCTTATATTCCACCACAAATAGGTAGACCAGGGGAAAAAAAGAAAGAAGAGTGTAGGTGAGATAAATGAAATGGTAAAGGGGGCCAAGTTAACTAGGAAAGGTGGGACTGTCACTTGTGACAACTGTGGGGTACATGGTCATAACAAAAGAAGCTGTAAGGAACCAAATCCATGGAAAGATCCAAATTATAAGGCTCCACAGTCATCTGCAACTGCTGAACAAGCACCATGTGCTCAACAACCATCATCTGCATCAAATGCATCAAAGGCATCAAGGAAGACTGCTACAACTGGTAAACAAGCATCTGCATCAAAGGCACCAAGGAGAAGCCCAAGGAAAACATCTGCAAGTCAATCCAAGACAACTGCAAGTCAATCCAAGAGCAATGCAAGTCAATCCAAGGGCACTGCAGTTCCAAAAAAATGAAAGAAAACTGCATCGAAGAACATAAACTAGATTTGGTCTTTTGTTAAGGTCAAGTGGCATTATGGTTATGTATTAGTAATCTTATGACAGTATGGTTGTTATGTAGTGGTCTTTTGTTTAAGGTTAAGTAATCTTATGACAGTACTCTTTATGACATTATGGGAACAATTGTGATGCAAATTTTCAGTTTAGCAAGTTGAAAAACTTGTTTAATGTATGTCAAATGTTACCCTTTCTAATGTTGCAGATGTTGTTTCTTACCATTTATCTCATGTTTAATGTGATGCAAAATTTATCCAATGTTGTTTCTTACCATTTAGCTTTTCTGTCAATGTTTCTTACCATCTAGCAGATGTGTTATTTTTGGTTGTTACCAATTTAGCTTGTGTTATGCCATTGTCAACTTCAAAACATACAAGTTGGGCTCAAATGTGTGGAAAACTAGAAGGGGGTTAAATAGTTTTACCGGTTTTTCATTTAATTATTTTTTGAAACTTTCCGTTTAATCAAAGATATGAACACAAAGACAATATATAACATGCAAGTATAAAGAAAGAAACGATCAAACCACAACACGAGTATTTATCGTGGTTCGGCTACAAGGACTCTTTTTCCTTTCCCTACGTCCACGCCCCGAGTATCCTGTTGGAATTATTATATCATGACCTTCATATAAATAAATCAAGTATATCAAAGTGAGCATAGCGGAAGCAATTATAACAAGATCATATAACATGTAATTAATTAATCAATATTAAATAATAAACGTACCTTTGTGATTCTAGCCCGAACAAGAATCAAATTGCAATCTTCAATCAAGAACCCTAATTAGGGTTTATGTGGATTACAAGAATTACCCCTTACCTCTTTTGTAATTCAATCCAAGAATCAAACAATAATGTGTTTGAATCACGTTCTTGTACACACGTACTAATTCAAGAAAAAGTTTATGCAAGTAAATTAATCACAAAACTTTGTTGAAGCTTGAAAATCGAATCCCTTAGGGATAAGTTTGATGGATCGATTTTAGACAAAGAAAAGGAGAGAAAAACACCAATATGTGTGTGTACAAGTTATGTGAAAACAATGCACCTTGGGTTTGTTTATATACTATTTAATACTTGGAGCTCAAGGCACAAAGGAGGTGAAAACCTTCCCTTGGCCGATCGGTTGGAGTCCCCCTAGGGGATTCTGGAACCTTCCGTTGTTTCCAAGTTTTCCTTAGTATTACTTTCCTAATCTTCGTTTAATAGGTCATTAGTCATTTATCATTAAATACTAATTACTATTATTTATTTTGTGTTTATTAATAATTACTTATAACATTTTATAAATAATTATTTCTTTTTCTCTTCATACGTATTGTGTGCAATCCCGTGATCTCGAGTTCGATCCTAACATACGACTACTAAAATAATGTCCATAATCTAACAGCTCCCACTTGGACATATTTTAATAGTGTAATCACATCGGTTAGCGTCTTGCAACACGTCGACGCCTCTAGTACGATCTCGAGTAAGGCTCCTGAAAAAACCTGTTAATGATTTCTCATTATTATTATCCTTTTGTTTCTAATACCATGTTAATGAGGATATGGATTAAAGTCATTCCTTAATTAACCATTCTGTTTCTCGTTGTTAGTGATTGATAAAGATTACCAAATTTTCTGAACATATTCAGGGGAGATCTTGGGTGTGGCCACACATACATCTTACCAACCCTACGAGGGGCCCAGCAGTATTAAACTCCAAAAAATAAATTTGAAAGAACAAATTCTATCTTGAATACAAGCAAAACCCACAAACTTTGTAACATTTCCTAAAACAGCCCTTATGACTACCAGTTACGTACAGCGTTAAGTTGTTCCACAAAAATGTACTACATTCATGACACTTATCTTGCATCTCAAGTCTGAGGATAACTTCTCATGATTTACTTAATAACAAAATCCATAAAGTAACATCATGTAGTTGGGATAAGTCCTATATTCGGTATCATTGAATATCATCTGAAATGGCATGACTACGCATCAATATACTTTAAGTATATTATACCAACCTTCAGATTTGTCTTGATTTAATAATATTCCCATATTATTAACTGACAATGGACAATTTAAAATAACATTTATTCATGGATTTAAACATGCAAAAACATGATACAATATATTATAAATTAAACATACCATGTATTTAAATTTATTATAATAATTGTTTAACATCCCTTATCCAAATACTAAATAGATCAATGCATGATAACTTGTTGATGAATTATGTCTCAAGTAATGACATTCCTACTTGTTGACAAAACATAAATCATCCAACTTTGATCTATCGGAATTTTAAGAATACTTATTTCAAGAATTCAACTAGTGAAGTTCTTGTATGTACATACTCAACTATTTTGACAATGCCATATAATATTTCATAAAATGTGTGACATCCTTAACCACCAATTTATGATAATTAAACTTCCAAACATTTTAAAGTTTAAAGTATTCTTATTCTCTTAATGTATAATGCAACTTTGCTTTTAATAAGTATAACTAGTAACAGCCAAGATGAAATCCTTACCATAACTAGTATTGAGTGTCATCTCAATTTCATTTGCATCATTGTATGCAACAACAATATACTATTAAAACTTTCCGTAAACATTAATATCTATTGTGTAATGTTTGATGCCCTTCAAACTTTCAAGTTTGTTGGCTATGACAATTTTCACAACAATTGAAAAATTATTCATCTATAGAATTTGGAAGCTATTCCAGATTTAGGATGTGATTCTATAATGAAACATATTCTTTTAGAATATTACACAAGTTATCTAATAACTTTTAATTAGATATTAATATTTTCAAATCATCTTGTAATCAAGCATGATACAACAAAACATGATGTTCATGAAAAATCTTTGAGTCATACTTAGATTTTATTCATACATTTCTATTTAGACTTTCTAAATAATATATCATGTTATATTAGATTTATTTACCGCACATGTTTCGACAATAAACATTCATTCCAAGGTTGTATGTCTTATTTTCTAAATCTTTAAAGTTTCATTCCAAACTAAGACTTAACTTTTAACTTATATGGAATGTTACCTTTTATATGTTCTACAACATATATGATTTAAGAAATTAAACATAATACTCCCACTAGCTTTTAAGAATACTTAGAAATTATCTTATTTCAATTATAAATCAAAACATGAATTTAATAATTAAATATAAGAGTAATCTTCTAGATGCATGCATTTATCAATCCATGGATTATTGCACTTTGTACACTTCCAAGATTTATTTGAATTCATAAACTTCCTTTGATTACTTATCGTCCTCGCTCAAGTAATCATACACGAAAGAGTTTTGATATTCTATTATCAATTTCATAAATATGACAATCATAATCTTTACATATTTAATGTGTTTAGAAAAGAATATTCAATCACAGTTAATTGCTTAAGTGTGATTAATAATCTTGTCATAGGACATGCAATAAATATGTGCACAATATTGTCCATATGATTTCTATACAAAGATTTAAACCACAATGGTTATCTTATCATTGAAGAAACTCATCCTCATATTCTAGTCTAACTATTAAGATAAACCAAGTTTCTAAAATTGATTATCTTTATGGACAGCATCTTAATCATTCATATCATGTATACTTTACCCAATTTCATATTTGGTAATGTATCGTAATGATTATCAGGTTTACAATAATCCTGTAAATCATAGCCCTCAGCATTTTAATCAAATATCTGAGATATATTACTATTCTATGAATGATAATTCCATCATCTTGAGATTTAACATTTAACATTTAAATGTCAAACTTTATTACCATGTTGAGATTTAACATTCAAATGTCAAACTTCATCATGATATTTACTAGTGTATTTTAGAAGATTATATATCTTGTAATTTTATCTTTTAAAAATCAAAACTCCCACTTGCTTTTAGCAATTTAAAGACTATCTTTAAATACTTAGCAAATAAAGCAACAATACAATATTCTCTTTGGGATATTACAAATACTTATTGACAGTTCCTGACTTACTTTGTTAATAACCTCTTCATAAGCAGTTAAACAAATTTAGAACTTCAATTTAAGACTTAATGTGATTCATCACATTCATCACATTCCATCATATGATCATGTCTTATTAATCTTCTATGTTGGAGTTTTATTAAATATGTCCAAGCCATATTCAATGTTTTAACCTTGATAACTTTTGAAAGAAAAGAAGTCATAGTTATCTTTAATCAAACAATATAACAAAAGTTTGATTTTCCTAACTGAACATACCATAAACATTTGGTATTTCATTAGTATTAATATTTTAAGACAATCTAACAATATTAAAGATAACCATATTTCTTTTGACTTGTCTATTTACCAACTAATTCATTTTAATGGTATAATAATATTCAAGCCAATTACATGCTTTATAACACAAGTAATTTTTACAAAGTCACTTCATGCTCATGTCTTTACAAGAAAACATAAACTGTTGTAATCCCACTATACGTTATAAGTCATTTAACAATTTAATAACTTCATGTATATGTCTTAATTAAAAGACACAACAAGATAACGTCTTACTTTATTATAAGTCTTGTAACAATTAAAAGACTTTATGTTTATATCTTTACAATGAAACATAAACATGTTTAACTAAAGTAATTATGAACACCATCTCTTGGTTTCAATAGTAATTTCAAGTTAATATATTACTTCACAATAATGTAAACAACATTATTTATTTATTTATTTATGTCATTTCAAGAACACAAAAATATTAAGATTGAAGCAGCATTAGATTACTTTAATTAATTTATGTCATTCCATGAATTCATAAATCTATAAATTAAAGTAGTCTTGATATCATATTGACACATGTTCTAATAGGTATCTAATTTAGAGACTGCAAATTCTCATAGTTCAATTACATCAGTTGATCTGCTAGTAATGAAAATATGAAATTCACCTTGTTGTTGCAATCTAGTTAAGCTCTCACATAACATAAATTGTAACACCAAGTGTTTCTTGAATTAGCCTAGTATAATTCATATCAGAACATTATTCTAACTTAGAAACTGCAAATTCTTATAGTTCAATTACATCAGTTGATCTGCTAGTAATGAAATATGAAATTCGCCTTGTTGTTGCAATCTAGCTAAGCTCTCACATAACATAAATTGTAACACCAAGTGTTTCTTGAATTAATATTAGAACATTATTCTCTTACCTTGTAGTCAAGAGAATCCACTAAATCATATCTTTATGAGTTGTTTCTTGCACACAATAAAGATAACATTTCTCCCACTTGTGCATGGAACAACCTCATATAGTTAATAAACAACATGCCATGCATTTGTTTATGTGTTCAATATGATTGTGTCATAGATTTTAGCATAACACGTATATGTAAAACAAAAATGTCTAGTAAAAAAACGTACAAGACTATCCTTAAAAGTATGAGTGTCTACACTTGGAAAGTAATTATCTTTAGCTAACAAGATATCAAAGCTTGTAACTCCCACTGAATTAAAGATCATTACAATAATTCCTTATTCAGTGATAAGTACACAATACTCCCACTGAATTTGACAACATTGTAAATGTTTCCTATCCAGTGAAAGCAAATAGTGTGCTTTTAACTTTCCTACACCTTTGAATGTCCATACGTAACAATTACTTATGTACTAAAAGTGTATTCTACTACATAAATGATGGACTATCCACCAAATGCTATTAACTTGAAAATTGGGCATGCAATTTCTTCCGTAATAGGTCTACCATCCAACAATGTATGTAGCACCTTTAAAATAGTAAAAACAACTAGTTTGTCTTTAAACATTTTGCAGTAATTAGTCTAGCTTCTAATTATAATAACTCATCAAATGTCGTACATAATTTTCTGTTAACCAAATATCATATTTGTTACTAAGAACTTGATCACCGAATAAGGATGATAAAATCCCTATAAAAATATTCGCAATTTTCTTAACTATTAAAAAATTTGTTATGAGTTATATTAGAATTTAGACATATCTAATATTCCTATTATCCTTTCTCATTCATGAAAAGGAATAAGATTGTGTCTCACTCTTCCTTAATAAAAAGGAGACTTCTTTTTTCTTTTAAGTAAATATTTCTTAATCAAACATTTGTTTGAAAACAGAACTAGATCAATTTACCAAAGCCAAAAATACGTTTACGGTTTGAACGTTGCATTAATACATTAAAACGAATTACAAAATTCAATTTCAGTATTTTCGATAATTAGATCTTTAAGAAAATAAAATACCCATTGGTAAATATTCATATAAACCATAGTATTTTCTTAAAGCTAGGATCCTAATTGACATAGTACCATTACATCAGTTGATCTGCTAGTAATGATACTATTCAACAAGGTAATTGTCGAACAATAATTGCCAATATCATATTTCAATTCCTAGATTTATGGGATTTACAATCACAAAACTTTTGTAATGTAAGCATGTTTGATCCCCATCTTAATGCCTTGATTCCAAGATCTCACTTCCTACTCAATTTAAGTCGTCTAACTTAAAAACTGCAAACTCATAAATCCATCACATCAGTTGATCTGCTAGTTATGAATTTATGAAATTTACCTCTCCATTGCAATCTCGCCAAGTTCTCACATGACGTAAATTACAACTTCAAGTGTTCTTAATTAGATGGCATTCGACTTAATTTTATAAGGGTATTCATATTTGATGTGATCAAAATAATGTATGAAGAAACATGCATACAACTTCATAACATTGGTTTTACAAAACATTTTTTTTATTACCAATTAACTAAGAGTAAAATAACAAAGTTTTGATTGAGGTATCGGGTTCACTAATTAAAGAATTACCATCAATTATTGTCCACTATATCGTACTTTTGCATAAGCCCGAAAGCTTAGTGTTTCGGATAATCATTGTGGAATTGTGGTTAATTCACCCTTAAGATGACAGTGTACATGTAATGGTTGTTCGGTAAGTCTAATTTACACACAAACGAGCGTTAAGACAGAATGTTGTCTCTCTAAGGCCACAATTTAATGCGTTGCCATCCTTATACCCATCTTATAGTGTGTAAACTTCGGTCGAGCCTATTTAATCATTACGTACAAAAATATCAATCAACCAATCCTTTGAAATTTAACCTCTTAAAAACCAAAACAATTTCGCCATTATTTAGTCCGTATTATTTTTCTATTCAAAAATTACCCTTTTCGTTTATAAACATGTCTAACACAATTAATAAACAAAAACAAGTAATGTACAATAAAAAATAAAACAACTAAATAAACAAATATACATAATCATAACAATTAAATATGTATAAAACATGTAGCCACATGCAAATCTTATTCAATAGTCCTATTAATAATCAAATCTAGGTGTATAACGTATTAATTCAATTAAGGCTTTCTTCTTCTTGGAAAAAGAGCCACATACATCGATAAATCGATTGCGTAAGCCAAAATTAAATAAATACCACATAGCACATAATTGATTACTTAATATTGAAGTCTTTCCCAATTCGACATCTATTAATAAATTTACATGTTTCGATATAACTTAACTATTAATTCATATAAACAATTTAAACCATTTAAATTATAACACAATATAAAAATCCATGCAAATATGCACTTTTTCATGGATTTAGCTTAACAATTAACATATTGCACCAAGATCGTTTACTAAAACGCATAACAATTACATGACATCCTAGGGTTTCTAATCATATTAAAAAACTAAAAACCATAAACCCTAAAACCCTAATAAGGTCAATCGACCCATAAAAATTTTAGGGTTAGGAATCTAACAAATAAACCCTAAAAACATGTAACTAAACGAATCAAGATCCAATTTTTATGCGTTTCGATAATTAATTACACATTATAACAGCTCTAGATGCCACTGTTGGAATTATTATATCATGACCTTCATATAAATAAACCAAGTACATCAAAGTGAGCATAGCGGAAGCAATTATAACAAGATCATATAACATGTAATTAATTAATCAATATTAAATAGTAAACGTACCTTTGTGATTCTAGCCCGAACAAGAATCAAATTGCAATCTTCAATCAAGAACCCTAATTAGGGTTTATGTGGATTACAAGAATTACCCCTTACCTCTTTTGTAATTCAATCCAAGAATCAAACAATAATGTGTTTGAATCACGTTCTTGTACACACGTACTAATTCAAGAAAAAGTTTATGCAAGTAAATTAAACACAAAACTTTGTTGAAGCTTGAAAATCGAATCCCTTAGGGATAAGTTTGATGGATCGATTTTAGACAAAGAAAAGGAGAGAAAAACACCAAGATGTGTGTGTACAAGTTATGTGAAAACAATGCACCTTGGGTTTGTTTATATACTATTCAATACTTGGAGCTCAAGGCACAAAGGAGGTGGAAACCTTCCCTTGGCCGATTGGTTGGAGTCCCCCTAGGGGATTCTGGAACCTTCCCTTGTTTCCAAGTTTTCCTTAGTATTACTTTCCTAATCTTCGTTTAATAGGTCATTAGTCATTTATCATTAAATACTAATTACTATTATTTATTTTGTGTTTATTAATAATTACTTATAACATTTTATAAATAATTATTTCTTTTTCTCTTCATACGTATTGTGTGCAATCCCGTGATCTCGAGTTCGATCCTAACATACGACTACTAAAATAATGTCCATAATCCAACATATCCAACTCGAGAGTTTCTTTCACTAGTCAATAAGCTCCTTTCACCACAAAGAAAACCTTACACGTCGCTTACATGATTGCTGACACTAAGCTAGATGTCGAGTTCTTTTACAAGGGTACAATCACTCCCGTTAGTTCTTTTACAAGGGTACAACAACTCCCGTCATACTATGTATTTTAAGGCCTAAAATACTAACCGATCACAACTGAAAACACACGATCAAATGAAGTGTAAACTACACAAAGTTTACACGATGCTAAGATAACAAGTCTTGTAACGTTGTGTTGAATACTTGTAACTTTATATGAACTTGTGAACTTCTTTGCTACAAAAGAAACTTCACATCAAAATGAAATGTTAAGGGGTTAGATGAATGATATGAATGTATGTGTGTGAAATATAATGAGAAGTGATAAAGCCAAAATTCAAACAAATGGCTTGGTATTTATAGCAAAACCTTTAGCAGGTCTGGCGGATACGGCGGAACCCTCAGATGGTTCCGCCCGTGTACCTCCAGGGTTCCGCCAGGCTGACAGAAGGTTTTGCAATAAATCTTTCCAAACCAACCAAGGTCACATCAACTTATTTCTAGTCAAACACACATTGAATCAAAGTAGAATGCTTCCAAAAATGTGTAAGAGCTTATGGTAAGTCAAACACACAAACTTACCATAAATGCATGATGTGATGTTAACATTTTTCTATTTTAAGAAATATAAAAAATGTTGTGTTTTATATGAAATGTAAATGTAGCAAATATCTAATTATGCAAGTCTGTAAACTAAAATTATGTTTACTAGAAACTAAAGTTTACACTTTTTCGTTAACAAAACTTAGCAAAGATCGTAAAATATAAATAACGTTTTTAGGCGATATTTGTATTAACAATCTCCCCCTTTTTGTTGATGACAAAACATAAACTTTGTTTTTAAGTAACTCGCAAAATTTTAGTGTTTAAGACTTAAAAAAAAATGTTATATTAAACTTGTTTTACTTAAGTGATGAAAATCATTTTAAGTTTATAAGTTTATATATCATTCTCCCCCTTTTTGTTGAAACAAAAAGAAGAGTAGCGAAGCGGAACTATGCACGTGCTCCCCCTTGGTTGATACTCCCCCTAAAAGGAGTGCCAAGATGGGAAACATGGATTTTGAATCTACAAAAAAAATGGTTAGTTGGTGATAATGACACATAATCAAGCTTGTAGTTACCACACTATATGAGAATATAAGCAACCACAATCACAAGTCGTATATGATCAACCAAAAATGCAAATAAGATAGTAGAAAAAGATGTCATTTCAAGTAAAATTTGACTTTAGAAAAGTCAAAACACAAGAAATGAAAAATATCCTCCTACTTCTAAAAATAATAATAAAAGAAAAAAATAACTAAGAAATAAAAGAAAAATAACATCCTACTTCTATAAGTAGAAATCATTCAACACATTTCCTAAATGGGGCAAAAGGCCTCCAAAGTTGGTATATGGTTGGTTTGGGTGGGAAAGAGCATCCAAACGCTCTATGATGTGTTGTATAGCAAATCGGGTTTCAACTTGAAATTGGTGAAGCAACATCTTGATGCTTTCACCTATTTTGAGCATTTGCTCACATTGTGAGCAAACATGGTGATGAGTGGGTGGAAACGGGTCGTTTGATGATGGTGGTGGTGGTGGGTTGGTGTTGGTTTCTTGAGTGGAGGATGGGTTTGGTATGGAGTCAAGCAAGGTTGTTTGAAATTCCATTGCTTGATGGAGGTGATTTTCAATCATGCTTTGAATTTCCTCATAAGAAGGAAAGAAAGACTCAAAGGATTGGGATTGAGAATGTGGTGGAATTGGGTGATCATGGTTTTCAAAGTTAGGTTCTCCATATAGAGGACCATGGATGTCATTGAAGATAGGTTGAAACAACAATGGTTTTGGGTGGTGGTACTCTTGTTGTGGTGGTTGGTTGTGGACCTAAGGCTCATTTTGGTCAAACAATGGCCTTGAGTTTTGATTTGTCAAAGGTGGTGGATTTGTTGATCTTGGTGGAAGATCATTGAGATCTTGTACAAAAGGATGTGGTGATGTTGGAGGAGACCCAAATAGCTCCATTGGTTCTAGTTTAGGTGGTAGTGGTGGTGATGGAGTTTTGGATGGTTGGATTGGAGCACTTGGTGGAGTAGGGTCAATGGGTGATTTTGTTGGTGGTGGAGTGGTGTGCTCATTGGGTTCTTTGGGTGATGGAGATGGAGATGCAAGGTTTAGAAAATGTTCATTTTTGATGGGTGAGGAGAATTCATCCGAGGATGAGGAACTTAAGTTGATTGTGTGGTTGGACCAAAGTGGTTTGACACTTATGCGTGCGGTTCTCCAAACGGGTCGAGATGGTTGAGAGGTTATTGTTGACTTTGTAATTGTAAAAATGGTTGATTAGAGGTTTAGGATCGGAGATTGTGATGGTGATGGTGTGATTTGAGGGTGTTCTAAGATGGTTAAACTTATAGAGGTGAAGAATTATGGGAAGGAGTGTTTGGATTTGATGTTTAACCATACAAAAATGGAGGTTGCTAATGATTTGGAAGATTAATGAGGGTTGTCAAATCATTGGAATTCAATCTAATGAAAATGGTGAAAGAAGAAGACAAAGATTTGCACTAAATGCTTAGTGGTTTTGGCAAATTGGTTGAAGGTATATGTCTCACGGATTGCAAGGAACCTTTGGAAGGGTTCCTTCCTTTATGGGTGAAGGTTCCTTGAGGTGGTTATGGTTAAGTTTGAAATTTGGCGGGAAATGGTTTTCTATGAGTTCTAGAGGATGAGAAAGACCCTAATGTGCTTAACAAATAGTAGGGAATGGATTTCTATCTAAAAGGATGATTTGTGTTAAGTGGAAGTTGAAATGTCGAGAAATAATTTTTTTTTGCAGGTTTTCTGGCGGAACCCTGAGACTACACAGGCGGAACCCTTCTGAGGGTTCCGTCTGATCCGTTGGACCAATTCTGGAATTCCAGAAAAATACACTGGCGGAACCCATTTTAGGGTGCCGCCAGTTCCGCCAGTGCTGAAAAACAAGGCAGTCCCCGTTTTTGACCTGCGAGACGATTTTCAAATTTTTCAAAAACTCCTAAAAACAAAAATATAATTCATATCTGATTAGGAAATGCAAAAATTGGGCATGTAAACGCGCATACCATTGGACTTTGACCGGGGGCTAGCGAATTTCACTATACTTAGTGAAATTTTCATAAACTTGAAAATTTGACAACATGCCAAATGTTGTCGTCCTGCATCATAGTTAGTTAATACATGTTCCAAATTGTACCAAATATCCTACCAACACACAAATTCATGACAAACATTGTTTAAACAACCAAATTGTTCAAATAGCACCTTGTGCCAAACACTCCTACACACTCGCTCTCATTGACGGTCAATCTTCTTCTTGAGCTTTCAAAGGAATCTCCCAAGATTCTTGAACATCCCCTTTGTTTGCTTGAACTCCGCCGACTCATTTGGAATATCCGGAAGTTGGGAAAGGTATTCTAGAGGCGGGAGCCTAGAGTTGGGCAAAGTCTCATCTTCACTCATTGAGGATGATGATGAGGAGGTAGGAGGATGAGGACGTTTTCCTTGGGTTTTGTAGACTCTCTTATCACTTAGTGGGACAAAAGTGTGTGGAATGAGAGAATAGTCTAGGCGAAGAACTCTAGGAGTTAGTGGAATGGGAGAGATGAACCTAAACAGACGGCTCAAGAGCATTCCATACGGCATAGCCGTTGTGCCTTGCACGGGAATATCGGCCATTCTCTTGGCCATGTAGTAGGCAAGGTTGAAGGGTTGCCTAACGGACAAGGAGTAGAGCATGTAGCAAAGGAACACATTGATATAATCCCAGTTTCCTATGGTGCTAATGACATTGGCTCTAAGTAGTTCTTCCCATTTCTTGAATTGGGGCTTGAGTTCATTGAGTTCCATACCATATGGGTCCTTGTTGACCTCATTTCCGGTTCGGGTTCTCCTAGTGTTGGTGGTCCTAACGAAGAGGTGGTCACGGAGTTCATCCTTGGACACAAGAGGGGTATCATAGGGATGGATTCGGTCAATGAGTGTGTCAAGAGTTGAGAGGGAATGCTTGTCGGAGTAGATGCAAGTACCACGGTTTGGGACACCTAAGATTTGAGCAAATTCCTCGAGAGTGAAGGAGTATTCATGACTACTAGCCCTAAAGTTAATAGACATGGAACCATACTCATCCGTGAAGAGAGTGACGGATGCATAGAACTCTAAAATAAACCTAGGACAAATAGGCTCATTGATTTCTAAAAGACAATCAAAGTTGATGGTTGCAAGTTCATTAGGTAGGTTTGTACCTTCTATGAAGGATAGGTCAATGGTTCTACCTTCGTGGACATAACGCTTTTCTAGGGCTTTGAAAACATCGATTTGAGTTGGAGTAAGACCTTTGGTTTTGTGGTGTTTGGGTAGGTACTTAATGGTGTCCTTGTGGTCGTAATGGGTTAGAGGAGGTATGATGATTCCTAGAAAAACAAAATTTCACAATTTAGTCTAAGTAAACTACTATTGTAATGTGGATGTTCTAGTGTGTGCCTATATGAAAACAATGTGGATGTGCGGTTATCTTGACTCATTTTGATGCTCAAAACGTTTTAGAATACAACTTTAGTTATACAACAAAAGATAACCCAAGCGCTCCTAGTTCAATGTAGCTTCGTTTGAATGTACCCGAAAATACATATTGGTTATGTATTCCCTTTAGCATTCAAGAGACATTATGCAAGTGATGTTTTTGAACATAACGTTTTGATTTTGTATTTACAATGTGAGACGAAAAAATATTTGTCCTATTTGTGAGAAATTTTTGCAAGAATTTGACATGGGGTATTTTAGTAAACATGTTAATAACTTATAATAATGCAATTCCTAACTATGGAAAACATGATTAGTTTTGTTAAACACCTAATTTCATGCATAGGTTTCTCAAGTTAATGCATAACCCCAAGTTTTTGTTTTTGTGAAAAAATAGAATTCCTAGACTCAGATCAGGAGTGTAATCATGTTTAGAATACTTACAATGATGATTGATGAGCAATGTGAATGAAGGAAGGATCAAAAATTCGTAGTTGTGGATGAGTGGTGAAGTGAATAGTAGCAGTTTGGAAGTGGTGGTATGAGATAATGGGTGTTTGGTTTAATATAAACTAAGAAAAAGGTTCTGCAGGTCGGCGGATACGGCGGAACCAAAAATAGGGTTCCGCCCTTTATGGTTGAGGGTTCCGCCGACACTGCTGAGAAAAAGACTTATTGGTTTGTTTTGATTTTGTGATTTTTGTCTAATGTATAGAACTACAATGTAGTTTCCATGAGTCTTAAGCCTAGCCTAAGAAGGTTAAAAGGTTCTCATTTAAGAGGCTTTGTGAGAATGTCGGCTATGTTGTCTTCAGAAGAGACTTTCTCAATTGAGATGTTTCCTTTTTGAACATTATCACGAAGGAAATGATGACGGATTTCAATATGTTTGGTACGAGCATGTTGAACAGGATTTTTGCTAAGATCAATGGCTCCTTTGTTGTCACAAAGAATGGTGATGTCGTTAAGTTGAATTCCGTAGTCGACAAGAGTTTGCTTCATCCAAAGAGCTTGTTGACAATCCTTTCCGGCCGAAACGTATTCGGCTTCCGTTGTTGAGATAGCGAGAGCCGTTTGCTTCTTAAAGAACCATGATGTGAGACAATGTCCAACAAAAGTACGAATACCACTTGTGCTTTTTCTATCAACATAGTCCCCGGCATGATCAGAGTCGGCATACACTATAGTGTCTATTCCCGTTCCTTTGGGATACCATAAACCTAAATGTGTAGTGCCCTTAATATATCTAAAAATCCTTTTAACGGCTTCGAGATGAGTTGCCTTAGGATTTTCTTGAAAACGAGCACATAGACAAACACTGAACATAATGTCGGGTCTACTAGCCGTTAGGTAAAGTAGACTTCTAATCCAAATTTCTTAAGCATGTCCTTAATATATTTAGATTGGTTAAAGAAGATACCATCTTTTAGTTGTTTAATTTGGAGTCCTAGGAAAAAGTTGAGTTCTCCTATCATACTCATTTCAAACTCGTCATGCATGATTTTTGAGAAATCTATGCATAATTCTTGACAAGTTGATCCGAATATAATGTCATCAACATAGATTTGGACTATGATAATATGTGAACCTTTCTTCTTAGTGAAGAGAGTATTATCATCTAATCCCAAGGTATACTTATGGTCAACTAGGAAGGTTTTAAGTCGATCATACCATGCTTTTGGAGCTTGCTTAAGTCCGTAAAGAGCCTTTTTAAGTTTGTAAACATGATTAGGTTTTTCAAAATCGATGAAGCCCGGTGGTTGAGCAACATACACTTCTTCATTTATAACCCCGTTTAGGAATGCACTTTTGACGTCCATTTTAAAGAGTTTAAAATTGTTTGCACATGCATATGCAAGTAAGATTCTAATTGACTCGAGCCTAGCAACCGGAGCAAAAGTTTCATCGTAGTCAATGCCTTCTTGTTGATTATATCCTTGTGCTACTAGCCTAGCTTTGTTTCTAGACACAATTCCATTTTCATCCATTTTATTACGAAAAACCCATTTTGTTCCAATTATTGTTTGACTCCTTGGTTGAGGAACTAATGTCCATACATCATTCCTAACAAATTGGTTTAACTCTTCTTGCATGGCTATTACCCAAGACTCATCATTTATGGCTTCGTTAATTTTTTTCGGTTCAATGGTTGACACGAAACAAAAGTCGTTACTTTCATTTTGGGCTTTAGATCTTAGTGTTTTCTCATTAATTTTTCCTATGACATTATCTAATGGATGACGTTTGGATTGTTTAACTGATGCGTAGGAATCGCAACAGGCTTTACCTCTCGAGGGATCTCGAGAAGCTTACAACCCCCACCAGGCAGTGTACCTGATCGTTGTAGTATAGTATAGTGACAAGTACCGGGGGATTGATCGTTCAGCTTAGGAATAGTGTCGCTAGGATTAGAAAGCCTAAATACTAGTTCTAAAGGTGAGGGATGATTATTTTTGTGTTTTTATATTTTATCGAAAGCAATTTAAAATCTCGGGTTTGAAGGATTTGGGCGGAATTAGTTGCTAATCAACTAACCCAATACTAAGATGCAATCAAAATAAAATACTAGAAATGAAAATAAACTAATTTATACTAAGGTTGTGAGCAGTAATTGGAGAAAATGTGTTTACTTAGATTTCACTACTCCCTAGATATCTTTTACACGTTAATTACTTGTTATAATTGCATGGATGACGGATCGTATTCCTTAATACCATTCATGGGGTGGCACACATAACTCCCCAATTCTATGAGCTCTTATCTCCTCCTACACCATGCCCAGCACAACTATAGGGATTGTAAACGGTGGCTCATGCATTAAATACAACCAATAAAGACCTAGTGCGCGTTGGTTCATGTTTCTTAAGACGTTCAAGCATGTTACCAATTGGAGATCTGCCAGTTTTCCTAAGCCTAACATATAAATCATTCATCCAAGACAAGAATAAACAAGTAATCAACACATAATCAATATCTAGGTTTCATTAGATCTAAGCAAACACAAGATAGATCTAGCCTAGCATGATGGAATTAAGACAAGAACATGATATAGAAAACCAACACATAGACATATTGATTGAATTAGAAGAACACTTATCTTGATTAAACATGCAAGGTATCAAGGGGTTGGAACCCTTGAAAAACCTGTAAAGTTACACCAAAATCGTACTTAGGGTTTCTCCCAAAACTTCTCTCTTTTAATGTGAAAAATTAGAAAACTATATATAGGAAAAGGGGTCTGACGGCGTCAAGACCAATTAGGTGACGCCGTCACCTCGCCGCCAAAACAATCCTCGGACTGCCTAGATCTACATTTGACGCCGTCAAGTACAAATCATTTCCAGGCCGTCATGACTTTTACTCTTGACACCCTACCTTCATGACGCCGTCAAATCTCTTCTGGATCGTCATGGAATTTTACTCTTGACTCCGTCAGGAAACTACTCTTGACGCCGTCACCTACTGTTCCCAGCAAGAAAAATTAAGACTTTGGCGTTTTCTTCACTTTTATGCTCCAAAAACGTCCGAATTGCTTCCTTTTCCAGATTTCACTCCCAAAGTACCTAAAATCACAAAAGGAACGATTTAGGGCAATATTTGATCAAATAAATTCGGATTCGGGCTTAAATGACCCCCTAAAAACGGATCATTTTTCGCCTCATCATTAACATTAACAATTTATTTGCTTAATGGTTCATCTTCCTTGTCATTTTCTAAGATTACTTGGTTTTCAATAGCTTGACTTTCAACTAAGTCATCATCTACCAAACGTGATGTCTTAGAGGGAGTTGGACTCTCATCGAATGTTACGTTCAACGATTCCTCGACTCTTAAGGTTTCTTTGTTTAAAACAATGTAAGCTTTACTATTTTGTGAATATCCAAGAAATACACTTTCATAAGACTTTGGGTCAAATTTGGTGAGATAGTCCTTGGTGTTAAGAATAAAGCATTTACTCCCAAACACTCTAAAGTATCCTAATGTAGGCTTTTTACCTTTATATAGTTCATAAGGAGTTTTATTCAAAAATGGTCTAATTAAGATTCGATTTAAAATGTACGTTGATGTGTCAACGACGTTACACCAAAACTTTTGTGGAATGTTTTGTTCATTAAGCATTGTTCAACTCATCTCTTCCAAAGTCCAGTTTTTACGTTCTACTACACCATTAGATTGAGGAGTGCGTGGAGCCAAAAAGTTATAAGTAATACCATTTTTATCACAAATGTTTCCAAATTGAAATTTATTATCAAATTCATGACCGTGATCCGTTCTAATAGACACAATACTAGACCGTACTTGATTTTGAATTTTCTTACTTAGAATCTCAAATTTATCAAAAGCTTCATTTTTACTTTTCAAAAATTTTGTCCAAGTATATCTTGAGTAATCATCTACTATGACCAAAGTATAGAAGTTACCTCCGTAACTTTGTATAGCGGATGGACCGAACAAATCCATATGCAAAAGTTCTAGACACCTAGATGTAGAAACCAAGTTTTTAGCCTTATGGATACTATGGACTTGTTTACCGACTTTGCAAGTGTCACAAAAGTGTTGGTCATATTTCAACTTAGGTAGGTTTCGAACTAGGTCTTTGGAGGAGATGTTTTGTATAAGTCTCATGTTAGCATATCCTAAACGTCTATGCCATAAAGTTGAAGATTCATCAAATGAAGTAAGACAAAGTTTGTCTCTAGATGTTTGATCCATCTTCATGACATACACGTTATTCTTAAGAAGACCTTTGGCTATGGTTATGCCATCTTTAAGTATTTTACTTCCATTTTCACTAAAAAGGACGTTATACGTATTACGGAAAAGTTGACTAATACTAAGGAGATTAAAACCTAAGTTATCAACATGAGCTACATCATCTATAAAAAGAGAGTCATGAGAGATAGTACATTTTCTGATGATTTTGCTCTTAGCTTTACTACCAAACGTAACGTTACCTCCATCACATTTGTGATAAGTTGAGAAGAGGCTTTTGTTACCCGTCATGTGCCTTGAACAACCGTTATCTTTAATTCATTCATCCGGTTCCAAACATACTTTGAGGCACACCTATTTTACGAAAAACACTCAAACATTTGGTCCCCAATTTCTCATGGGTCCATTTTGGTTAAGCATACCATTAACTTGATCCAAGTATGAAAATAGAACATAAGGGTTCCATGACATGTAATTTGGAGTTTGGTAATGTCCAGGAGTGTTTTGGTTACAAACATGTTGGTAGTTTGGTCGTGTGTTGTAGTTACTCTTTGGAAAGGGGCGTTTGGGAATTGGAGTCTTAGGTCTCGGTTGAGTAGTTCTAGTTCTATATTCGTTTTTACTAAGTCCAACTCCAGTTTTAATAGCAGGTTTTGTTTCATTTTTATATGTGACTTTAACAAATTTTGAACGATCCGACGTGGAAGTTGTCACTGCTGTTGCAGACCCGGCGGAACCTTTGGGTTCAACGGGCGGAACCCTATTTTGGGTTCCGTCTGTTCCGCGGGCTGCTGTAACATTTTTTTTAGTTCTTGTGCTTTCTTTTCTTGTTTCGTTTGACTCTTCAAAGTTTCTAGTTTCATGAAGCCTAGTCCTGTTTTTTCAAATGGGGACTTTTGAAGTTTCATAATTTCATCCGCACAAGAAATTCTTTTATCTGGTGCGTGGGAATTGCACCGGGCTTTACCTCTCGAGGGATCTCGGAAAGCTTACAACCTTCACCAGGCAGTGTACCTGACCGTTGTAGTATAGTATAGTGACAAGTACCGGGGGATTGATCGTTCAACTCAGGAATAGTGTCGCTAGGATTAGAAAGCCTAAAAACTAGGTCTAGAGGTGAGGGATGATTCTTTTTGTATTTTTATATTTTTATAAAAGCAATTAAAATCTCGGGTTTTGGAAGAGTGGGCGGAATTAGTTGCTAATCAACTAACCCAATAACCAAAGATGCAATCAAAATAAAATAACAAAAATGTAAATAAACTAATTAAACTAGTGGTGTGAACAATAAATGGGAAAATTGTGTTTACTTAGATTTCATTACTCCCTAGATATCTTTTACAGGTTGATAGTTTGTTACAGTTGCATGGATGGCGGGTTATATTCCTTAATACCAATCGTGCGGTGGCGTACGTACTTCCCCAGCTCTATAAGCTCCTGCTTCACTCCTATGTCGAGCCTGCAAGAAGCTTCTAACATGTGATCACTAGAATTCGCTCATGCATTAAATACAACCATAAAAACCTAGTACGCATTGGTTCATGCTTCTTAAGATGTTCAAGCAAGTTACACTATGGAAGTCTGCCAGTTTTCTTAAGCCTAACATCGAAATCATTCATCCATTACAACTATAAACAAGCAATCAACTTATAATCAACATCTAGGTTTCATTACATCTAAGCAAACACACAAGAGATCTAGCCTAGCATGTTAAAATCAAGACAAGCATAAGATATATTCAAACAACACATAGACATATTGAATGAATTGAAATGATACTTATCTTAATTGAACATGAAAGGATTCAAGGGGTGAAAACCCTTGAAAATACTATTAAAATCGTGCTAGGGTTTATTCAAGTCGTCCCTAAAATTGTCCTCCTTTAATGAATGAAAATTACAAAAGTATATATAGATTTTCCAAGGTGACAGCGTCAAGAAGAAAATTCTGACGCCGTTAACCCGCCGCCCATAATAAAATCAGATTGCCTAGATCCAGATCTGACGCCGTCAAGAGTAGTATTTCTCTGGGCCGTCATGAGTAAAGGGACCGTGACGGCCTATGGTGACGCCGTCACGCCCTAGTGTAAAAACATTCTGGATCGTCATGGACTCTACCCTCTTCACCTCTTGTTTTCCTCTTGACGCCGTCATTAAGAAATTGGTGACGCCGTCAGGTACTGTTCCCAGCAAGGAAAATTATGACTTTGCCATTTTCTTCACTTTAATGCTCCAAAAATGTCCGAAATGCTTCCTTTTCCAGAATTCACTCCAAAAGTACCTAAAATTACAAAAGGAACGATTTAGGGCAATATTTGATCAAATAAATTCAATTCCGGGCTTAAATGACCCCTTAAAAACGGATCATCTTTCGCCTCATCATATACCCTTACACTTGAGATTTGCTTGTCCTCAAACAAATGCGCTTTTATTCTAATCAAAATAAAAGTTAGGGGTCATTTAACACTAATATAAAAGTAATTACAACAAATAATCGTTCCACTAAAGACCAAAGACAAGCACAGAGGTCATACACTAGCACCTTACAAATAGTGTTTAGATACTCACATCTCTCGGATGTAATAAAGTATATATCACAATATGAAATTGGAAAACATCTCTCACTACCTGTCATAGCAAAATAGATTACCATAGGCTTGGGAAAGGATCAAACATCCACCACTGGCGTAAGCACCTAGGATAAACTATCAAAGGGGTCTTTCAAAGGGTTATAATGTTAGGTGTAGGGATATGGAATACACGGTTTTGTTGGATAAAGGCAATCTTTACTGGTGGCGAGTTAATATTCTTGGTTAATTACATGTACAACATGGCGTTGCTAAGCCAAGACTCGACTCGACTTAAGCTAATAAATAAAAAATAACAAAAACATAAAATAAACATAGAATGAAACGGGATGGTAGTCCGTATGTTTTTTCTCTTTTCTTTTTTTTTCTTTTTTCTTTTACTTAATTTTTTTGATTTTTTTTCTTTTTCTTTTCTTTTTCTTTTTTTTTTTTTTTATTTTTTTTTATTATTTTTTTTGCATGCACTCTTACCCTACCATCCAAAATAATACATCATAGGGAATGAACATTCCTCTTACACCTGAATTTTTTACATACTTTCCAATAAACTAATTTAATGACTCGAATCAAGATAATCAAAACACTTGGAGTACTTTTAAGATTAACGCACATATGGGGGTAATATATGATGTTCTTCCCCATTACTCTATAACATAAGTACTTTACCCATGAGTCCCAATCGTCCCAAAACAATATGTACAAGGATATGACTCGACTTAGCAACCATGTAATCAATTAGATAATTAACTAAGGGTTTAAACATGTAACAATAATGCACTAAAGATGAGTGCATACACGGAAGGCTAAGGCGATTTGGGTGTACATTTAAGTGGGTTGTAACAAATTCTTCCTTTAAGTAAGATGATTAAAATTAGAAACGAAAAGATAGGCTCGGAGGGGTGTACTAGGGGTTTCGTGTACTAAAAATGAGTACAACGCTAAGGTGTGGGAAAAATTAGTTGACTTAACTAGCCAAGTAATATGACTTAAATGGTCAAGTAATTATGATACGGGTTTAACAAAAGGGTGATCCTAATGCCTCTTATCATGTAGTAAATCCTACTACACGAATGTAGTCTCACTAGCGGTCTCGGGGATGCATCACTAACGCAAGTTCTAGAATCTAAATGCTACCGGTACACTCATAAGCACTAATAGTGAATGATTTTCCTATCAAATCTAAAGGCGAACCTAAATGTAGTCTCACTAGCGATATTGGTGGAAAATTTTTCTGAATGATACGATTTTGTGCTAGTCATACTACTCTTATCCATGAGACGTTTGCTAAGGCTAAAGTTTCACTCCTAAATGTTGTAAAAAATTTTAAATTTGGCGCTAAAATTACACTAAGAAGTATTTCTCTTAGTTTTATTACACACCTACCATCAAACAAACAAACTCAAGTGACAGTGTATCCTATAAGGTATCATCATTTACCCTCCCCTTACACTTAGGATGAACATTGTCCCCAATGTTCAATTAAATAAAAAAATGAAATTAAATACTCCCCTGATTCGCTCGGTATGGATAGTACGGTAACAAGATTAGATCTTCCTCCAAGAAAATGAACAATCAAAGATTCTCTTCCAGAATATAAATCATCTTCTTGTCATACATAACTTGTTAATCCTGAGAAAACAAACAACGCAACCTCGCGTAAAATCGGCAGCAATCAATATATACTAATAAATCCTAGAAAACAATGTAAGATATAATGCTTGTGGAATGAATGTTTGCATATTTCCTGGAATTTATAAAACTAAAGAATTAACAAAACTTTAAGACTCCATTAGAAAAACAAAACTAGCAAAATTTCCAGAATTTTACACATGACACCGTCAGGAGTTAATTCTTGACGCCGTCAGAAGTGATCTTCAGAAATCTTTACGTTAAGTTTCCGGAAAATATTTTGAAAACTTATGTCCTACTGTTATGACGAAGAAACACGTTCCGGAGGTCGAGGTTGATCGAAATACATCATGTTTCTAGAGAGAGAAAGTAGAGAGAGAAAGGTGGAGAAAAGGGTTTATATTAAAATGAAATGAAGCAAAACTTACACACTTTCCCACACCCCTCATGGAGAGTCATGAGGGGTATTTATAGGCTCCAAACATTACTAGTTTTCTTATATTACAATAATAGTCCCTAAAGTACTATTTATATGATATCTAGTCCATTTCTTTATGTGTGACGTTATCTTTTATAAAATACCAAGGCTAACAATCTCCCTCCAAGATATCGTCACACATGAATGGATACAATGAGACCTATAAACACATAAACATGTAAATTACAACAATAGTAAACTATATTGACGTTGTTGAAGCGCAGAGTCTCTGTAGTCTAGATACTGAGGCAGACTTGAAATTCTCTCTTCTGACGATCTCGGCGTATGATCTTTGACACTGACGGCAAAGGTCTTTGTAGCTCTGAACTTCAACTGTAATGGTCTAGTTAGGTTATTACTCCCTCCTAACTAGTGAGCCTTTATTCTTTTTCTTCTGCTCCCTCCTGAACAGACAACTCTCTTCTCATCTCGCAGCGGATAAGGTAGATACTAATGAGTTTGCACAATGGTTGTCGTTCTGGGAGCATCATAGCATAACTCACATAGTATTGCACAGAAGGTTGGTAATACGCTCCGATGTACACATCATTAGTACTTCTTCGGTTCTAGTGTAAGCACAATTCCCTCGTACAACCAATGTACTAGAGATGTAACACAACTTCTTTTGGCATGTTCTTCTCCCTCCTGATGGTTGCGATTTATCGAAATCATCATACTATTGTGTGTACATGCCAAAATTACCCGTACTTTACACTTCTGATGCAGTATAGATAGACCATGAAAGCATAATTTGTGAGAATATGCTGATAGGATATGACTCTCTTTATTCTACAATCTCTTCTCTTCTCTTCAACCTTAAGCGACCTCTTCAAATTCCAACCAGCTAGTAAATGACCAATGACTATAGAAACTACCCAATATAACAAATCTGACAATAAAGTAAACATCCCGTAGATATGTTACTTAATCTTGTACTATGGTGTGACTAAGAACGGTGTAGAGAGTTCGTACACCATCGAATCTCTGAGTACTCTATACTCTTCAACCAACCAACTATCAAGTATAAGACGTACATCACCTCTTGATTATCCACAACTTCGTGTGACACTGAGCACTACAACGTAACTCCTTTAAGTGATAGTTATCTAGGTCTTCGTCCATCCACCCCTTGACCTATGAAAACTAGATAATCCAAGTCTTCGTCACTATCAATATAAGTGAATGCACAAACAAGTATCTTCGAAAGTCATGCATCCATCCACCCCTAGACTTTTAGATAAATAAGTACACATGCCCTTGAAATGAACTTTAAACCCAGAAAAGTGATAAAGAATTATTCCCATAAGCACAAAATCCGATACTAGCCGTTGTCATTTGATTGTGATTCTTGATCAGGATCGTTTAAGCAATTCGTGGTGTGTTTTTAGGTGATTTGAGATATATTGGTGTTGATGATAATGAAACAAGGAAATGAATCATGACCTATAAGATTGATTTACCAATAATCTCATGTGTTTAGGTAAGGTGAAAGTTAGGTTTTAGGGTATATAGACATTAGGTTATTCGATGAGGTAAGGGTTTTGTTTATGTAATAATCTTTTGATATATCCTTTCTCAAAATCCCATCTCGTTACTCGATATCCTAAGTCAATTTCGGCAGAGTTTCGTTTAGATTAGTCCAAAAGAAATCCTTACTCGATAAACGATAAGGTTGGACCAGCCTAACTCGGCAAACTATATGAAACATACTCGAAACATGAAACCGTTGCTCGAAAATCAACCCTAACTCGGTAAAGTTGACCTAACTCGGTAATACCACCAAACTCGGTAATACCACCTAACTCGGTAAAGCTGTCCAAACTCAGTAAGATTTGACCAAACTCGGTAACATCGAAACTCATGACCCTAACTCACAAACTTTTCAAACTCGGTACCCTAACTCTATAAAATTTTTCAAACTCGGTACCCTAACTCTATAAACCTTTCAAACTCGGTACCCAAACTCTATAAACCTTTCAAACTCGGTACCCAAACTCTATATAATCTTTCAAACTCGGTACCCAAACTCGGTATACCACTCCAAACTCGATAAAAATTTTCTAACTCGAAAAATTTATTCTAACTCAACAAAATCAAATCCATACTCGATAATCTCCCTATGAACAGTACCATATCTGATTATTTTCAACCAAAAACGCGATTTTTCACCCAAAAACATGATTTTTCACCACAAAACACCACGATTCGCCCCCGGTTATCTCTGATGCCACTTGTTATGACCAAGAAACACGTTCCGGAGGTCGAGGTTGATCGAAATACATCATGTTTCTAGAGAGAGAAAGTAGAGAGAGAAAGGTGGAGAAAAGGGTTTATATTAAAATGAAATAAAGCAAAACTTACACACTTTCCCACACCCCTCATGGAGAGTCATGAGGGGTACTTATAGGCTCCTAACATTACTAGTTTGCCTATATTACAATAATAGTCCCTAAAGTACTATTTGTATGATATCTAGTCCATTTCTTTATGTGTGACGTTATCTTTTATAAAATAGCAAGGCTAACACCTACTTCTTGGAAAATCCTGCAAAACATCATTATGACTCGATACAAGCATTTGACTCTAACAAATACTAATATACATGTTCATTTAATATTGTAGATAATCATGATCAATATCGTTCTTAGAAACATATTTGGGTTTCCCCTTACACTTATCTTTTGCCAAATACCTTTGGATGAAGTTAAGACTAAGCCAAACGACAAAATAAAGTATTTTCACTATTTTATTTTTGAAACATGATCTACCAACAATAAAAATAAAGCATGCATACAGAAACAAATAACAATCAAACAAATAAAAATCACACAAAGCATGGATTGCCTCTCAAGAAGCGCTTTTCTTTATTTACGAGTCTTGTAGCTAGATTCAAGGTCATGGGCTATGACATGACCTCATCGTTGGTCTCACCCACCGATTGTAAATGTTCTTTATAGAGACCAAACACCTTCTGCTTAATTGCTCCTATGATTCTATTGGCAAATTCCCTATCAACTCTATATTTTGGTCCTAGAGTCAAACAATCCTTATAGAAAAGGCTCTTCTTCTCCCATACATAGTCCATGCCCTTTTTCTTATCCTCTTCATTGATGTCCTCGAAAGCACCAATGTTATCCATGTCAAATGGAGGTACAAAATGAAATTCTTTCATTCTATTAGGCATCCTATAAGTGATCCTATCGGTGTCACTATCAAATCGGATTGTCCCTTCTACCTCATCATATTCTAACTTGGACTCCTCAACAAATGGTTTACCAAACACAACATGGGATAGGCGACAATCAATGACACTAGCTAGATCTTCAACAACCATAAAGTCAGTGATATAAGACATGTAGACCTTTAATTCTCCCGACAAAATTACAAACTCCACCGGGGTATTTGGGATCTCTTCTAGGTCCAAGTCTTGTTTTCACAATATCATTATAGACACTTGAGGACATAATGTTGATTGGGGATTTAAAATCAATATAGGCATTGTCAATGTGTTTATACCCAATCATACATGGTATCTTAGCATTCTTAGGATCGCCTCTCTTTATCCTAGGTTCGATTCTAGTGAAAGGAGGTCGTGGATTATCAATAAGATTATTATAGTACGCAATCTCCTCCTTAGTGGGATATGATAAAGATTAAAATAATCATCTAGCTTTGGATCAATCTCCCCTTCTTCAAGTTCCTCAACAACATCCTCAAAATCTTTAGTTCCTAGGTCCTTATTTGAATATAAGGCGGTCGCTAGGTCACTAAATGCATGGTCGAGCTCAACATTAATCAACCTATTAAGCTCCCTAAGTTCCCTAATCTCACTCTCAATTTGTTCACGTAACAAAGCCACTTCTCTAGGGGAAAGGGGTGGACTCGCGTTTTCCATAATGGTCAACGGAATAGTCAATGAACTTATTTTAGTAACAAAGGCACGAAGAAATAGATAGACTAAAGAAAACCTAAAAATAAAAATAAAATCTTACTAGAAAGGAATCTAGCAAGTAGACCTAATAAAAAGAAATCCTAACCTACACAATAACTATTCCCCGGGCTGCGGCGCCAAAAACTTGGTGCGTGGGAATTGCACCAGGCTTTACCTCTCGAGGGATCTCGGGAAGCTTACAACCCCCACCAGGCAGTGTACCTGATCGTTGTAGTATAGTATAGTGACAAGTACCGGGGGATTGATCGTTCAACTCAGGAATAGTGTCGCTAGGATTAGAAAGCCTAAAAACTAGGTCTAGAGGTGAGGGATGATTTTTTTTTTAATTTTTATATTTTTATAAAAGCAATTAAAATCTCGGGTTTTGGAAGAGTGGGCGGAATTAGTTGCTAATCAACTAACCCAATAACTAAAGATGCAATCAAAATAAAATAACAATAATGTAAATAAACTAATTAAACTAGTGGTGTGAACAATAAATGGGAAAATTATGTTTACTTAGATTTCATTACTCCCTAGATATCTTTTACAGGTTGATAGTTTGTTACAGTTGCGTGGATGACGAGTTATATTCCTTATACCAATCGTGGGGTGGTGTACGTACTTCCCCAACTCTGTAAGCTCCTACTTCACTCCTATGTCGAGCCTGCAAGAAGCTCCTAACATAGGATCACTAGAATTCGCTCGTGCATTAAATACAACCATAAAAACCTAGTACGAATTGGTTCATGCTTCTTAAGACGTTCAAGCAAGTTACACTATGGAAGTCTGTCAGTTTTCTTAAGCCTAACATTGAAATCATTCATCCATTACAACTATAAACAAGCAATCAACCTATAATCAACATCTAGGTTTCATTACATCTAAGCAAACACACAACAGATCTAGCCTAGCATGTTAAAATCAAGACAAGCGTAAGATATATTCAAACAACACATAGACATATTGAATGAATTGAAAGGATACTTATCTTAATTGAACATGAAAGGATTCAAGGGGTGAAAACCCTTGAAAATACTGTTAAAATCGTGCTAGGGTTTATTCAAGTCGTCCCTAAAATTGTCCTCCTTTAATGAATGAAAATTACAAAAGTATATATAGATTTTCCAAGGTGACGCCGTCAAGAAGAAAATTCTGACGACGTCAACCCGCCGCCCATAATAAAATCAGATTTCCTAGATCCAGATTTGACGCCGTCAAGAGTAGTATTTCTCTGGGTCAACATGAGTAAAAGGACCATGACGGCCTATGGTGACGCCGTCACGCCCTAGTGTAAAAACATTCTGGATCGTCATGGACCCTACCCTCTTCACCTCTTGTTTTCCTCTTGACGCCGTCATTAAGAAATTGGTGACGCCGTCAGGTACTGTTCCTAGCAAGAAAAATTAAGACTTTGTCGTTTTCTTCACTTTAATGCTCCAAAAACGTCCGAAATGCTTCCTTTTCCAGAATTCACTCCAAAAGTACCTAAAATCACAAAAGGAACGATTTAGGGCAATATTTGATCAAATAAATTCAATTCCGGGCTTAAATGATCCCCTAATAACGGATCATTTTTCCCCTCATCATTATCGAACTTCTTAAACTTTGTGGTTTGTTTTATTAGATCATCTTGAGTAATTCTAAGTTTCTCAATTTCGAGTTTAAGCTCTTCACATGATTTGCACGATGTGTCAATACCTTTACTCTTTTCTAATCTCTTAGCTTTTTCTGTTAACTCATAAACTTCATTTTCTTAAAACTCCTTTTTAGTTTTCAAAAATTTATTTTTGTTTATGATTTTTAAGCTTAATTCACAAGGTTTGTTATATTCCTTTTGTAAGGTGTCATCATTAATAGAAGAGTAAGATGAGTCGGACAGTACCTCATTTGAGTCGCAAGCCATGAGAGCAATTTCATCATTCTTCGGCTCATCGTCATCTTCTTCATAGTCACTCCAAGCACCACCCACAAAAGCTTGTTGAGACTTGCTTTTGGGTGGTTTTTGACATTCTCCTATGAGATGAGTTGTGTCTCCGCACCTAAAGCATTTCCTTTCAACCTTTCCTTTCCTATCATCACGTTCTTTTTGGAAGTTTTTCTTGTCATCTTTAGGTTGCCTTACAAACTTCCCTCGTCTACGAAAGAACTTCTTGAAGTCTCTAACGGCCATGGCATATTCTTCATCATCACTATCCGAACTAGATTCTTCATCATTACTTGATTGGACTCTAGCTTTCAAGGCAATGGACTTAACCTTTTCTTTCTTGCCTTTAACTATTTCCGATTCTTTTTCCATTACCATTTCATGAACTTTGAGGTTTCCAATTAGCTCGTCAAGTGACATGCTTGAAAGATCATTGGATTCTTCAATTGCCGTCACTTTTGCTCTCCACTTTAGATGGAGTGCTCTAAGGAATTTCCTAACAAAATTCTTGCTACAAAAAGATTTATCAAGTGCTTTAAGTGAAGTAATAATAGTATTAAACCTAGCAAATGCACTATCAATAGTATCATCTTCGGGAATAGAAAATTGTTCATATTGTTGAACAAGAAGATCAATTTTGTTATCCTTAACTTGTGAGTTTCCTTGATGAGTGACTTTTAAAGATTGCCAAATTTCTTTGGCGGTTTTACACATAAAGACTCTTTCATATTCTTTCTTAGGCAAAGCATTGTAAAGCATCATTTTAGCTTCATTATTTTTAGCAATTAATTTCTTTTGATCTTCATCTTTACTATTCGTAACTATATTATCACCATCAATGATTATATACCATAAATCTATATCTTTAGATTTCACGTAAGTTTTAAATCGGTTTTTCCAATATATAAAACCATTTGCTTCAAAAAGTGGTGGTCTTTGCATAGATTGCCCTTCTTTGTAATTTTCAAAATCTATGGATCGTTTCAAGTTTTAAAACACAATATATTTTAAGAGCTTGAGTAACGTAGCTCTTGATGCCAATTGTGGA
This sequence comes from Artemisia argyi, assembly GCA_030686995.1. Classification (NCBI taxonomy): domain Eukaryota; kingdom Viridiplantae; phylum Streptophyta; class Magnoliopsida; order Asterales; family Asteraceae; genus Artemisia; species Artemisia argyi. The sequence goes on along the minus strand of CM060687.1, from coordinate 53,027,765 downwards.
AAACTAGAAGGGGGGTTGAATAGTTTTACCGGTTTTTCGTTTAATTATCTTTTGAAACTTTCCGTTTAATCAAAGATATGAACACAAAGACAATATATAACATGCAAGTATAAAGAAAGAAACGATCAAACCACAACACGAGTATTTATCGTGGTTCAGCTACAAGGACTCTTTTTCCTCGCCCTACGTCCACGCCCCGAGTATCCAACTCGAGAGTTTCTTTCACTAGTGAACAAGCTCCTTTCACGGGCGGAGAAAACCTTACACGTCGCTTACACGATTACCGACACTAAGCTAGATGTCGAGTTCTTTTACAAGGGTACAACCACTCCCGTTAGTTCTTTTACAAGGGTACAACAACTCCCGTCACACTATGTATTTTAAGGCCTAAAATACTAACCGATCACAACTGAAAACACACAATCAAATGAAGTGTAAACTACACAAAGTCTACACGATGCTACGCTAACAAGTCTTGTAACGTTGTGTTGAATACTTATAACTTTATATAAACTTGTGAACTTCTTTGCTACAAAAGAAACTTCACATCAAAATGAAATGTTAAGGGGTTAGATGAATGATATGAATGTATGTGTGTGAAATGTAATGAGAAGTGATAAAGCCAAAATTCAAACAAATGGCTTGGTATTTATGGCAAAACCTTCAGCAGGTCTGGCGGATACGGCGGAACCCTCAGATGGGTTCCGTCCGTGTACCTCCAGGGTTCCGCCAGGCTGACAGAAGGTTTTGCAATAAATCTTTCCAAACCAACCAAGGTCACATCAACTTATTTCTAGTAAACACACATTGAATCAAAGTAGAATGCTTCCAAAAATGTGTAAGAGCTTATGGTAAGTCAAACACACAAACTTACCATAAATGCATGATGTGATGTTAACATTTTTCCATTTTAAGAAATATAAAAAGTGTTGTGTTTTATATGAAATGTAAATGTAGCAAATATCTAATTATGCAAGTCTTTAAACTAAAATTATGTTTTACTAGAAACTAAAGTTTACACTTTGTCGTTAACGAAACTTAGCAAAGATTGTAAAATATAAATAACGTTTTTAGGCGATATTTGTATTAACAAAATGTTATGCCAAAACTTGCAACACATTTAGGTCAATACTTGTAGTTGTTATGCCAATATCAGCTTAAGATCATACACATAGGAAGTATCAGTAGACTTGAAATTACCATTCATACTTGAACATTCATGCATATAACAAAAATCATTGACTAAAGTCAATGTTTAAATTCAAGTTATAGTTTTACAGCTGCCATTAATCAGCTTACAACAAGAAAGTAGCTAAAAAAAGATCTAACTACAAATCAACCACATCTTCAATCTTTGTCTTCCAGCTGCCATTTCAACCAATGATTCTTGAAGCCAATTTCTTGACCTAAGTAGACCTAGATTGATTTGCAATGACCGAGCACACATTGGAGGATCAAGCCAATAAAAAAACCCATAACCCCTTCCTTACACATGAGTACTTCAATCAATAACTTGTGGATGAAATATAACTACAAATTAATACTTACAAAAATTTCTGCACATGAGTGAAAACGGCGTCCTGGGTTCAAGTCTGTCCTTGAAGTACGAACACGGGTCTGAGTACCTCAGAAACAAGTCACCATTTTTATGAATTGATTTTGCCCTTTTCACTTTTTTAGGGTTAGGTTCTTAATTTTTTCGGTGTGTTTTGGATTTGGGGACCAGTGTTTGGAGTGGGTAACTGGTGGGATGGGGTATTATATTAGGATTGTATTTGTTTATTTTATTACTAAACGATAAAAGTCTAAAATACCCTTTGTGTGCCACTCACGTGCAAAGCCAAACGATGGAAATAAATGGAGTAACTTTTAGGGGACTAAAAGTGCATGAAACAGTGCCAAATCCGGACCATTTTTGCAATTAATGAACAGTAAGGACGAAACGTGCAATTTGACCAAACCACAAGGACGATTTTTGCAAAAAACTCTTGTATGAATAGGGTTTGACACGGCGGCCATAGGGAGGCGGCTTAACGTAGCCACCTAGTTCTGAGGATCACACCCACTCTGATATCTCATATTCATTTATCATCATAACCATAAAATACCATTCAACATCATCATCCCATTAATCCCATACAAACCATATCTTAACACCTCAGTGCTATACTCATAACCAACTGAATCACAACACCACGATCCCATAACCATACAAAACCAGCATCATCATAACCATACAAAACCATATTGATACCTTACTGTTACGTATCTTCATAAAGTTACTATAACCATTTGCTTTTACTTTAGTGCAACGTATCATTAACAATTTACCTTTGTTTCATAAGCAATTAATTTTGTTGCCTTCCTTCATATCTTCATACACCCGCTTCGGACCATCCAGTAAGATGTTAATACCAACGGGAGTTGTCAAACTCCAATAGATCTATCAACTATATTCGTGTTCGCGTGGGTAAAATATCCCAAACGATTAGATTCATGAATTTTGGTTATGTAGTGGTGGCAATTAGTTTACTCGTGCAACAGCCAAAGAAAAAGGCTTGTATTCGGTTTTAAGTAAAGCAAGTAACATGTATCCACCTCAAAGGGTTTGTAAAGCATTTAGAGTGAAAGTTTTAAAAAGAGTATGAGGCTATGAACTCACTTGGGCTTAGGGAGAACCAAGTGATGCAAAAAGTTACTCGGGAACTAGACTGCCTTATTCACGTATCCTAGTGTGTTGTAGGTTTGGATGTATGTCAAGCTTTAGTTATCTTGTTTAAGTTTCTTAGGTTATTGTTCTTAGGTTCGTTAATGTTTAAGATATAATATAACACCGTTCTGGCCATCACAATCCAGATGTATTTGACTCCTCACATGAAGCTCTCTACTATTATATTATGTTATCAACATAATACCGTTCGGGCCATCATAATTCAGAAGTTAATAATCCTCACGTGAAGCTCCCTACTATTGAGCTATATTTTTATTAAGTTAAGTTATAATCATAACACCGTTCGGGCCATCATAATCTAGAAGTACATGCAATAATCGTTTGAGGAGCTAGGGCACTTTAATTCGTAAACCCAACAAACTCGTCAAAACGAAATATCCACATGGTACTCCTCACATGAAGCTCCCTACTATTATGTTATGCTTCTAACTTTTATTAAGTTTTATATTTATATGATATTTTCACTTTATACCCTTATAGTTTATATATTTACATTTTCTACCCTAAACTTATAATACTTATATTATTTATACTTATAACTATCTATACTTGACACAACAGTCCCTAGACTTCTATAGTTTTAGAAAATGACATAACTAGTCCTTAGACTCATAAGTTTTCTATATTTACCATTTAGACCTTTAACTTTAGAAAATTTGCATAACTAGTCCTTTTTAGTTTATAACTTATTTTAGTTTCTATCCTAAGGTTTTAATGCTTTGCAAAATGAGTCCTTACACTTATAACTTCTAGGAAATGTCAAAAACAGTCCATAGACTTTATAGTTTTAGGAATTTACGATATATACCTTTATGCATGTAAAGTTTCACAAAACTAGTCCTAAATGCATGTAAACTATATTTTTATGTAAAAAATAAGTTTTCTAGCTTATATTTAACTAATATTAGCTTATTTAAGTTATCTAAACTATGTTATAGATCATGTAAAGGGTATGTAGCATGCAAACATGTATTCGACTCATATTAGGGTTTTAAAATGTAAATTAGTAAATGATTATTAACAAGGCTCATGCAAGGGTTCCTAGGGGATCTAAGGCATCCTAATACTTTCTTAAGACTAAATTAAAGCTATTAGAACTAAAAGTGAAGGCTTACTTGGTTAGCTAGGGTTTAACGAGGTTAACTAGAGAGCGGTGCTAGGGTGCTTGGTTGAGGTGTTTGAGGTGCTTATGTTTAGGTTTTACTAGTTTGGGTTAAGTTTAGACCTAGTTTTACTTAGTGAGTGTTTAGGGGTTTTCCAAAGGTTTAGCGCCTAGGTTAGGTTCCTAAGAGTGTTTAGTGACTAATCCTAAGTTTTAAGGGGTTTATACTAAGTGATGGTAACTTATGGGAAAGATTTGGGAAGGTTTGACCTAGTTTTGTAACCTAAATGACCTATTTGTGTTTAGTGGGTGATTAGGGTTTATCCTAGGGTTTTGTGCCTAGATTAGTGTCCTATGAGTGTCTAATAACTAATCCTAGGTCCTAAGAGGCTTATACTAAGTGGTGGTAACTTATGGTGAAGTTTTGGGATAGTCTAGACCTAATTCTAGAAAGTTATGACTTAGTTATGGTTTTGTGCTTAAGGGACTTGTACCTAAGTTCTAAAGGGTTGTACTAATGCCTAATAGTCCTAAGGTATCCTAATGTTCCTAAGAAAACTCATACTTAAGCCTTGGACACTTTCAAATTAGTTAAGTTAAGCATATAGGTTCAAATAAGCACATAGACCTAATTAGGGTTTAATTAAGGTTTATTAGGGTTTTGTGATATGTTTAGTGTGTTAGATTGGTAGATTAGTTATTATGGTGTTGTGGTGATCTTATGCTTGATATACCAGGGGTTTATAGGATGTGAGTGTTGAGTTATTTGGCTTGTGTGGGTACGTGAGCAGGTCTAGTGAGTCATGCAAGTAATAAATGCACATAAAAAGCAAAAATTTACCTGTAAAATCTTTTATATAATAAAACAAAACCCCAAGTGGGGACTTTTCCATTTCAAAAAAATCAAATCATACCTTATTTAGTAATAATTTTATTTAAAAAAAATATTATTCTCTTATTAGGTAACATTTATCCATAATACAAGTAGAAGATAAATACAAAAAATATAGATAAGATACAATTAACAATAAGATTAAAATTTTTAAATAATTATCTTTAATAATAAAAACTATAATTAAACATTATAAATCAAACAAAACAAATATTAAATTATTTGTTTTTTAATAAATAAAAATATATGATTCAAAAAAATTATAAAAAAAAAACCTGCGCGTGTTCAGGCATTATTACCAGTACCTACTAAAGCTATTTGTAATGGGTATGATAGTAATGAGGTTTTTTGGGTTGTTACACGCGCGTTGCAGCGACGAGTACCCTGGAATGAAAATTTTCAATGGAATTAATAAAAATGTCACGGGATTGGATTCCGACACCTAAATTTGCTTGGTCACAACTTTGTGTATCGAGTCGAGTTTTATTGAGTTGAGTCTTAGTCACAGGTTAATGTTTAGGTTAATATGGAGGGTTGTACATTGTGTTTAAATGATTGTAATATTGGGTGTAGAGGTGTTTTTAATGCTATTAATGTAGAATGAGGGTTGTACATTGTGTTTAAATGATTGTAATATTGGGTGTAGGGATGTTTTTAAAGCTATTAATTTAGAATGATGGTTGTACATTGTGTTTAATGATTGTAATATTGGGTGTAGGGGTATTTTTAATGCTATTAATGTAGAATGAGGGTTGTACATTGTGTTTAAATAATTGTAATATTGGGTGTAGGGTGTTTTTAATGCTATTAATGTAGAATTCTAAGGAAAGAGGTCTGAATTTTGATTCATGCTAGTTTTTGTTGTACACAATGCTTTTGTTGTTGTAATTTTAAAAATTGCTTGTTTTAAAGTGTTGTAAATCATGCATCATTTTGTGTACATCTGAATTTTTTTGGAGAGAGTCTTTCTGTTGGGATATAAAAGATCAAGGTACTTTTGTATGTCAAAATACTGCTGCATGAAGAAGAAAGTCAAAGTACTGCTGAAGATAAAAGTCAAAGTACTGCTGTTTACTGAAGAATGTTTAAAGTACTTCGAAGGAAACAAGGACTTATGTGCAATATTAGTTAAAGGATTAATGTGTAATATTGAACGAATATTTTAGAATTAGTTAAGGATAATGACTTATCGTTCAAGTTATATGTTGTAAACCGACTTAAGGTTATCTATATAAAGAGCCTTAAGAGGTATTAGTCGATATATGTTTTAGAGTTGTTCAAAGTCGATAATAGTTAGGGATTGTTAGTGAATCTGTGTAACAAAGCAGGTTCAGAGTTTGGTTAATATAAAGATTCTTCTTAAGCTTTGTGTTAGTAGATTCCGCATACTTTACAAGGTTAAACAGTGTTTCAATATCAATAGTGTTAAGTTTACTTAATATTATTAAACCTTTACAAGCTACAAAGTAGTTTGGTCAGAGTACATCGATCCAACACTTTCCTCTATAAGTAGTATAGCTATTCCAAGTTGCACTATATATAACGAAATAAAACACAAATAAGCATAGATTAATCTAACTTTATTTATTGATCGATGAGAAAGGAAGAGATAGAACAATTCAACGCTTCCGTTCTCATTTTTGTTGTACAATATAGCGATTCTAATATATGTACAATATATTTTCAGGTTAAAACATGATAGTTTCAACTCAAGTTAATGTTACTCCTTTAACACACGCGGAATTTAAATTTTTTGGTCACAAAGATCTCTCAATGCATTAGAAGTTGGAACCCTTCATTGTCACTTTCGATTTCATAGTCGTATCCAAGATCATTGGCACTGCTACGAAACTTGTTTAATTCTTTTGATGGGACTTGGATACCAATTAGTACATTTGCACCCGCTTCTCCCTATAAAAATAGAAAGAAGCATTAGAACTAGAATCCATATATAGCAAAAGGGTTATCATTACGACAATATAGAAAGTTAGTGTCGTGAAGAGATAACCTGTGACCGGTAATGAAACAAGCTAATATTCCAACGCGGACTAATAACATCTAAGAATTGCGCCAAAGACCCACGCCTCTCAGGAAAGGTAAATCGACATAGTACCTCGTTTTCAACATTTGATCTACCACCCATCTGTAGATTAAGAATGGTTTAGAGTTTAGACTTCTACATACGCAGTGCCTTAGATATTATTTATAATTTTACATAGTAAAATTGCTTTTTGGTGAGCCAGATTAGTCTACATGCTTTAAAAGAGGGGCTAACTAAATTGTTGTTACTACTTTATTCTTTATATACACTTTTTATTAGCGATGGCCTATTAGTGATGGCCTATCCCATATGTATGCTGGCTCCTCTGAGCATAAGACATGGATGCGGTATATAGTGATTCTATAAAAATGGTTACCAGATGTCGTAAATGATCTTTAACCATATCATTGTTTGTGAACTCTATAGTGTCGAATTGGAACAACTTCATCCTGTCCATCATGTCTTGAAGCTCAATCTTTGTATGAACGCCAACACTGTTATTGCCACAACACAAAATCAAATAGCGCTTGTTAGTTGAAATAGCAAGAACAGCTCTTACTTAAGTTGAAAACGTTGATTTTTAATCAAAGTCAAGACTATAAAGATTCGGATAAGGTCTTGCCTGTACAAAACTAGAGCTCGGTCTTTGTTAGAATCATATCTATACTTGAACTCAGTAATACTTATCGGCCCAACCTGTCAAAGAGTTATTTTTGAATCATTAGAGGTTACAAAATAAAAGTAACACGACCCAAATCAAGCAAGTTTGACTATTTGGGCTGCAATTTACCTCCTTTATATTGTGTTATAAGAAACTTTTAGAAAAAGAAAATAAAAAATGCTTCCAATACCAAGCTGCATATGAAACTTACAAGATTGCAAAACTGTTTAATGCTTCCCGGAACCTCAGGCAAAAAAGTGGTAAGAACAGCCTCTTGTTGCCTACCGATGTTTGCAAGTTCTGTTACCAGTCTCAGTCTATCAAAATTCATGTTGGCTCCACTAGTTATCGCAACCACATTTTCATCCTTAAGGTTATAAAACCGACAATATGCTTCTGCACCAGCAAGAGCAAGTGCACCTGCCGGTTCAAGAATGCTCCTTTTTTCCTCAAACATGTCCTGCAAAGGTAAAAAAACATAATTTAATCATATGAAATTCAAGCCGACCATGCAACGAATATGGTATAGCGTGCATGCTTTTTATGGATGTTTTTTCATGCTCATACTTGTAGGGAAAATGTTTTCATTTATGAGCGTGCAAAAACAAAACAAAAAGTCGCTAAAAAGATACGGAGTGGTACGCATCTGATTAGAACCTTATCAAAATTGGGAGTAAGCTCACTTTTATGGATGCACAGATAGCATCACGACTGACAAGAACTACTCCATCAATCAACTCCCTGCATAGGCGAAAAGTTTCAACACCGACTTCCTTCACAGCAACACCATCTGCAAAGCCGCCCACTTGATCAAGCACAATTCGATGCCCGTGATGTAATGATAGAGCCATTGCATTTGCATCGGCAGGCTCAACTCCAATGATCTTTACCTGTGTATGCACATTCCAGAAGTCTATAAGCTCGTAAGTAGCCCAAAGTACAAGGTAACGTGTTCAGACGTTTAGTGACTTTCAACCATACAGCAAAATCGACATGTTCATATCTGTAGATGGTCCAAAATTAAGGTAAGTACCTGTGGTGAAACTCTCTTTACATAGGCTGCAATACCGGCAATCAAGCCACCACCCCCTACGGGCACAAATATAGCGTGCATAGGGCCTTGCAATTGGCGCACTATCTCCATCCCGACAGTTCCTTGACCACTGATTACATCTGGGTGATCAAAAGGAGGAATGAAGGTTCGATTCTCCACTGCACCTCTTTTCTTGGCATACGCTTGTGCTTCATCATACGAATCCCCCTCAAGAACAACAGTTGCACCGAGCCTCTTAACTGATTCCCACTAGACACGTTGTTAAAATAAAATGTCAGGTAACAACCTAAAGAATATTATCAAATTAATGGCATATAAAATGAAAGAAACATGAACCTTGATTCGAGGTGTGGTAACTGGCATTACTATCACAGCGTCGCAGCCTAATGTCTTGGCTGCTAACGCGACTCCTTGAGCATGATTGCCGGCAGAAGAACATATGACCCCTCGTTCTAGTTTTTCCTTTGATAATTTTGCCATCATGTTATATGCTCCACGAAGTTTGAAAGAGAAAACCTGCATTCAAAATTAGCATTCTGTTAGAAAACCTGGATCATTTTTTTGTGTTTTAGCTTTTAATTGATGTATTACTCTTATTGTCTAAAAATAATTCTCCACACACACACACAAAAACACTTTGAATAAAACATACTACTACAGTAATTGTTATGATTACTGTTTAAATGACTTTATCTTTGACTACAAAGACGAATATCAGTGAACTACACTTATATCTTTCACAAATCAAAAATTTTTTTTAAAGGTGAATTTCAACTTAGAAACGATCACCTTCACGGATAGCGAAGGCCCCATCGCCACCCCGCCAGACTATGTTGTCTTAACTGGGTCCACGCTGCCTCCACACAAGTTTACCTTGCTGGAGAAACAGCCGGATGAAAACCGGGCCATGCTCAAGATTCGAATTCCCGCAACATGTGGCTCAAGGGTTCGAATCCATCATTGCAATACATCTCCGGAACAATATGGTCTACAAGTGGACCACAAGTGAGGACTTCCCGGGTGGTCACCCACCCGGTACTACTCCCACTTGTGGCTCGCTTAACAAGTTAAGCCCCACCCACTAGACCACAAGTCCTTTGATCTTTCACAAATCAATTAACTTTTTTTTTTTATAATTTTGTATTAATACTAAATTTGGAGTAAAGTTGATATGGTAAAATTGATTAAACTTCTCCATTGTTTTCTTTTAGAATAAGCTAAAAAGAAAGAATGAATACTATAAATAGGACATAGGAGTAATATTAGATTAGCGGAAGCGATACGACGTAACACGATAACCAGCACGAAATTAAACAGGTTTGCGCCAAAGAAAAATAGGTTTGGGCTGAAAATAGTCGACCCGTCTAATCTGCTTAATAAACGAGTCGTATTTGGGTAAAATAAGTTTTAAACATGTCAATATATGAACCCGCTTAAATATATAAACCAATGTTTTTTTTTTTTTTTTTTTTTTCTTTTTTTCTTTTTCTTTTTTGGTAACATGGGTTTCCGACTCGATATTGCGAGCCGACTAATCCCACGGACCGGTTGAACCTCTGGGTTGAACAAGTTCTATACATGTGTATACTTTCTTTATATATTTAACATGTAGTGTTCTATGATTTCATGATTTATCTGACTTTATTCTTACATTCGATATAAAAAAAAAAAAAAAAAAAAAAAAAAAAAAAAAAAAAAAAAAAAAAAACTCTACTAATAAGCTTTGTTTTAAGTTCTATATCTATAATAATATATCAAAGATTTGCAAGAATAATCATATTATGATAAATTTATTTTTCTAAGATAGTTTATAACTCTAATTTACGGTTTTACAATATTTTAACTGACATTAGTCATCACAAATTCAACTTGTTAGTTAAACTTTGAAAGGTTGATGGGAAAAAAAGAAGGCTTTGTTAGGTTTTTTTTTTATAAAAAGTTATTACCCGGTCGGATTTATCAAACTAGATCCACCTGGGTCAACGAAAAACCGACAGCTCAAATAACTCAGTCACATCCGGCCCGGTCTCCGAGCCGGTTCTTGAGATGTCGGGTCAACCTGGGTTTTAAAACATTGATATAAATAAACTTCTAAAAGTAAAAAATATATATATAACTTGGATTTTAAGTTGGATATAGATTTAAATGCATTTTGTAATGCACTTAATATGATATTGAATTACAATTATAACTTAGATATTATTACATTTGTTTGATAATCATTTGTTTGTTATTTTTATTATTTTTAAAAGAAAAATGATTTATCTATTCACAATTCTTTCAATTTTATTTCTTATTTTAAATGTGATAAAATTGTTTGACGGTGAAATAGTGGGCCATTTAGTAAATACTCCCTCCGTCCCAAAATATAAGTCCATGTTTGACTTTTCAAAGTCTTTTTCTTCAGAATTTGACCGTAATTATTTTTTCTCGTGTTACATAATACTTGATGGAAAATATATAAATGGATTTGTGTTTCAAATGTATGTTCCTTGGTATACTTTTCATCAAGAAGTATATAACACGAAAAAAAATAATTACGGTCAAAGTCAGAAGAAAAAGACTTTGAAAATTCAAACATGGACTTATATTTTGGGACGGAGGTAGTAAGACATTTTGAATTAGGGAAATATAGTATTTTGAAAGATTTGTATGAAGATAAATCATTTTTTGTAAATAATTTTTGGATATTAACTTGTTGAATCGAGAAACCAACAATCTTTTTCACAGCTTATTTACTTAAAATATTAAACGGGTCATAAATGAGTTACACATGTTATGCAAGTTTAAGTTATGGTTCAGTTTTTTAACACAATTAATAAACGAGTCGCGTTTAAATAGAGGTTATACCAACATGCAATCGATGAACCCAAATATGTCAACACGAACACTGAAAAATATGAGTAATTTTTTTGTTCGCTGAAATAAGTGAAAGGTTAATCGTCTTAAATTAAAAGAAATTATGACAAAACTAACAAGTTTGTGTTTTTTCAGTCCTTCAATTAGGTAAAATTATAGCCATCACTATTATATTTGTCAAAATATGATATATTCACTATAATATTTTGCAAAAATTAAATTTATACCGTATAATCCATAAAGGAAATTATTGTACCAAAAGTTACCCGGCCTATTAATTGTAAAATTTTAGATTTATGTGTATGGGTTTAATTATTTAGATATATCCAAGATTAGTTAATTTTCTATAATTTGTGTTTGTAAATTGCCTTTGACTACATATAAGTACTTCTAGAAACGCTTGTTATTTAAAATTTATTTGTATGATTAAATGATTGCTTTTTCTGCTCGTTATTGTGTTTTAATCTTGTTTTGATGAAACTAATTGGTAGGACACATATGGACAATGACTGTATACCATGATTCATGCATATATATATGTGTATATATATATATATATATATATATATATATATATATATATATATATATATATATATATATATATATATATATATATATATATATATATATATATATATATGCAGTGTTTCGTTAGATGCTGTTTTTTTAATACTTGAAGTGTAGTAAACATATTAGCTAGTTTTGTCCTACCAAATTTTAATAATATACATGCATAGAAAATGAGTTAAAACTTAAAAATGCTCAAAGGATTATATGTTTTACAGTAAAAAGAGTAATTACTTTTCTTTTATTGCTTGACCATGTCAGCATAACTTTACTAAATTAAAGTGATGAGAAAAATATAAAAAAACACTACATGTGATATATTTTTAAACAAACAACACAATAATAAATAAGTTTTTTTTTTTAGAAACAACCAGCTAGTAAAAAACTCAATAAAAAAGACCTGAAAGATTCGAAAATATATATGTGTGGTATGGACTGATTTGATTGGTGGTGTTGGTCTTCAATGTTGAATTGAATAAGACGAAGTGATATTATTTAAGGGATGCCCTATAACCCATGATAATAATACAAAATAGTTGCATAATTGTTTGGATGATGCCAACCCCTTACCAACCTTATGCGGGAAAAGCCATAAAATAATGTTCACAAGACTTAATTTTGTACACAATAATTTTGTCTGCAAAAGTTAAAGGTCCCTATGTAAAACATTTATGTAGAGCACATGTACAAAGATATTCTAAGGGTCCGTTTGGTTTAAATTGGGGAAAAGGAAAGGGAAAGGAAAAGGGAAAGGAATGCAAATGAATGGGTGAGGTGGGTAATCAATACCTTACCCCCCAATTTACTCTATAATGGTTGATTACCGATTACGGGGTAATCAATACCTTACCCCTCCTTTACCAACCACCATTATTTGAAAGATGTGAGCCCTTTTCAATTCTTTACCCATTCCCCACCCCTCCTTTACCTCCCACCAAGCACCCCCTAAGTTTGTCATATAAGAGTTAACATAAGATTAAAGAGCATTTTGTTTGTGGTTTGCTAATTAAGTAGACTTATGCTAAAACATGTACAGTAATATATATGTCTATGACAATCTACATGCATGTTCACATCTGTGTTCTTCAAGTAGCTATGTTGGTTAGTGTTTTGATGCAAGTTTAATTTCATAATGAATTCATATTTGCCTTCCACTTGTATCCAAAGTTTTAGACCATATACACAATGACTTTTATATAAGACACTTAGAATTGCCGTCCAAAACAAAAACGACTTCTATAAATTTCGCCGAAAAGGGTCTCATATAGACAATTGATTTACGAAAGCAAATTTGTTATATGACACTTCAATTTTATTCATGATCATTTTTTTTTTTTAGAAATGCAACATATATAAAGAATCCAAAAGAGGAACAAAATACAATACACGGCGTCTCACCTCAATTAACAAGTTAATTAAAAGAAGATGAGACCCAAAGGAAAACAAAACATGACCAAACATAGATATCGTCAAAGTATCCACAAAACCAAACACTATGTATGGACAGTTGATAACCAATACCCACTTGAGAATATAAATTCATGATCCTTTGAAAAAGCTCCAAAATTTTATCTATTAGATATCGCGCTAAACAACAATTAAAACTAGATTTGATCTTGTAAAATATCATAAGTATGTTTAATAGAACTCGATATATCGTACATGGTTTTATAGACATATTTCTCGACTCCGGAAAGATCAAACAAAGTGCTTGAAAGTTTATATGCTAAAGGTTTGTCCTTTCACCATAGAGTAAGCAAGACAGAAACATTAGGCCGTGAAAAGGATGTTAAAAATGAAAAAGATATAAAGTCTAATGGTGCGTGAAGTTGTGGAAACGTTTTTACAATTTTTCATAGAAAACATGAAATGAAAAGGATGGTTTTGTCTCTAGAAAAATAACTTAAAACAATGATTAGATGTTATTGAAACCATAGAAAACACGAAATGTGATTCCAACTTTTTCTAAAGGCACTACTTGCACCCAAAATTATTGAAACCATTGAAAATTATTTTTGTTTTTATTTGTTGTTTTTTTCTACTGTATTATTTTGGTTTTTATTTGTGTTTGGAGTTATGCATGCGCTGCGGGGACACGGAAAAAAGTCATTTTCCCAATGGCCCTTGGGCTAGACTTTGAAGGTTCTCACCATATATATATTTTTTTAAAGGCAACAAATATATAACCACCGGTCCACCAACAAAACAATTACAAACTAAATGGCATCACACATCCTCAAATAACAAGATTAAGGAAAAGGAGACCCAAAATCAAAAATAACAAGCCACCCCAAGAAAAAGTAAAGGACACTTATGAAACTAGCACTACACTCACATATCCCCTAGGACCACACATCTATATTAAGTTATTAACTAAACAAGCATACACCCAAGACCCATTACCTAGGCCAGCATTCCACACATGAATACTTCAAACACATACTGAGATTCTGAGACTAAGAAGCCAACAATATTGCAAACCACTGACAGCAGGACACATTTGCATTTCACAAATGCAAACAGTTGCAGTAACCATCCAAAACGAGTGATGTATATAGTTTTGTAACCATTTCCTTTCTAGTTTAAGGGGGGCGTTTAGTATCTATATGAGAATGACTATAGATATAGGTATGAAATGGGTTTGTAAACCCACCATCATAGATGGGTATAGGAAATGTCCATTTTCATGGGTTTCATACCCATTTTCAAAAACCAAACCCATAAACCAAACAACTATGTTGTGAATGAAAACATTCTTTCACTCCCATACTTTCAAACCAAACGGCTCTCCTAATAGATATTCAGAGAAGTTAATCTATATACACGGTAATCAAAATATGCAACTACAGCTAGAAATTATGAAGCACCAACAAGATATATACCATACGGCACAAAGCTAGTAAATGACCAGCAGCATTGTTAACCAATATAAAAATCCGACTATAAAAATCGATACCAAGACATGAAGCTTCTACTGTAAAATCATTTTTTCCTTGACATGGAAATTTTATAAATTACTAGCAAGAATCCAGATAAGAAAAACATATAAAACCAGTTTATAACAAAGCTACACAAGCTTTTACAAACATTTTTTTTTTTAACATGAACTCAAAATCTCTTGATTGAAGATTTAACTTTCTCAAATACCGTTAAAACTGTATTTGCCTTTTTCTTATTGCTTTTAACATGTTTAACAAAACAATATAGTATATTGTAATTAGAAAACATTTTCTTAGAAACATAACAGTTGAAAGAGTACTTACCGGTTGAGCATCCTCCCTCTTTAACCATACATTCACCCCGAGCTTCTCAGACAGCTTTGTAGCGTGTTGCAAAGGTGACTCAATCGCAACGTCGTAAACCTTGGACGTCAATATACCAGTTAAGTACTCCATTGCACTAACGGGTGAATCTATTACACTACCATCTGGCACTGCGCCTAGCATACCTTGCTCATATTGCAAAGAATCGGGTGAATACTCTAGCAATGTTCGCGTTGGAGCAGCCACTATGCCTACGCTTCCATTTGTCGTGAGAGGTTTTGCTAAAGAACTTGACATGGCCTTAACATAGAAGGTTTTAGTCACTCTTGTTTCAGTTAGGGTTTTGGTACGATAAAGAGGGAGCGAGGTTAGATTACGGGGACATGAGACGGTCGACATTGCAACGATGTTAGCAATGTCGTGCAACGGCGATGAAGAGGAGGAAGTTAAAGATTTATGGTTTGTTAGTTTAGCTGAAGCTTCTTGCTAGCATTTATAAACTTGGCAAAATGTATTTACACACGTATGAGTCTTTAATAATTTAGAATTTAAGCATGTGTAGCGAATATGTAACAACCACATATATTTAATATCTGTGTTGTTATTTCTTTTTTTAAACAATGTATGTATTGATACGTCCAAATGCATGTGCTAATAAAGAAATAAATATATTTCGTTTCCAAGTTAATCAAGTTATTAGGTTTTGTTTCATGTCATATTCTTTTTAAAGAATCTATCTAGTCATGAAGGAGTTGGAATAGACAAAATCGAACCCCATCAAGAACGTACACACCTATAGCTTAAGAGCTAGCTAAAGGCCCCGGTAACGAAACAATGAAGGTGCAAGAGATACGTGTAGACGATTTATCAGAATGATTATTTTGACTTATATGATCAACCTAGCTAGCATTTAAGATCACACTTCAATAATCAATACCATTAGAACAAAGTCCTACATGTTAGTTGAAGATCACAGCATTATATTGGTTGCCATAAAGATTCCCAAGATGCAAAAAAATAAGTCAGTAGAGACTAAAGAGAAACCTGTTTGTAACATATAATTAGCAAAAGACTGGACCACCGTTGCATTGAAGTTAAATTCGTCAACAAAAGAAAGCCGACGAATAAATAACCACCCTAAAGGCTAACATATATTTGGGGTGGGGGGCAGCAAAAAAAAAAAGTACTGGTTTGTAAGTACACACATATAAACATGCAGTATTATGCTTTGGATGAACAATAGAGTGTGAGCATAACATAAGATATAGGAGTATATATATGTAGCACAACCGAAAGTTACATTATACTGTTTTTTGGTGAATTCTTTATATCTTTTGTACACAAAATTATGATATTATATAGATATAGTATTAATATAATTTAAATGTCTCTTTACTTAAAGGTTCATTCGTGATTATTTAGCAACTACTATCCAACATTTCAAAAAAAGTTTTCCCCGAGGGTATAACTCTAGGAAAATATCTTGTGTTTATTGCAACCTATAAAACCTCTTGTAAGGAAAAGTAAAGAGTAAATTTCATAGATCGTCCATGTGATTTAACGGGTTTAACGGATTTGGTCCCTCGAAAGATTTTTTCTCGGATCCTCTCCCCGTGGTTTATACCCGTAACGGGTTTGGTCCTTCTGGCTAACGCTCATTAGTTTTTTCCGTTAGCTAACGACCGTTTGCAACAAACATTTGCACCGTTAGTCCTTTATACTAACGGCCGTTTATACTTAACACTTTTTTTTTTTTTTTTTTTTTGCTTTTTTTAAATTAAAAAAAATAAAAATAAAAATAAAAAATTAAAAAATTGGTTTTTTTATATATTTTTTTTTCTCAATATCTTTAAAATTTATACGCACGTTTTTATACACTCATTTTTATACACACGTTTTTACACACATTTTTATACACACGTTTTTATATACACATTTTTATACACACTTTTTTATACACACGTGTTTACACACGTTTTTATACACACGTTTTTACAGACGTTTTTATACACACATTTTTACTCACGTTTTTATACACACATATTTTCACATGTTTTTATACACACGTTTTTACACACGTTTAAAAAGTGTGTATAAAAACGTGTGTAAACACGTGTGTATAAAAAAGTGTGTATAAAAACGTGTATATAAAAACGTGTGTATAAAAACGTGCGTATAAAAACGTGCGTAAAAACATGTGTATAAAAATGAGTGTATAAACACGTGTACATAAAAATGTGTGTATAAAAATGTGCATAAAATGGTGTATAAAAACGTGTATAAAATTTGTATAAAAATGTGTGTATATAAACGTGTGTATGAAACGTATATAGAAATGTATATAAAAACGTGTATAAATTTTGAAGATATTTAGAAAAAAAAATTATAAGAAAACCAATTTTTTTTTTTTTAATTTAAAAAAAAAGCAAAAAAAAAAAAAAAAAAAAAAGGATTGTGTCAACTATAAACGGCCGTTAGTATAAAGGACTAACGGTGCAAATGTTTGTTGCAAACAGTCGTTAGCTAACGGAAAAAACTAACGAGTGTTAGCCAGAGGGACCAAACCCGTTACGGGTATAAACCACGGGGAGAGGATCCGAGAAAAAATCTTTCGAGGGACCAAATCCGTTAAACCCGTTAAACCACAGGGACGATTTATGAAATTTACTCAAAAGTAAATGACATGATTTGATATTATCCTGTGTAGAATAGATCATGCAATAGGGTATCCAGCTTCGACCGAATAGTTTTGCCATACGTTAATGCAAATAATCGTATAAAAATATTATTCTATTTAATTATTCATTTATGTTTTGCTAACGACAAATATAAACCATATTAAGTAAGAGTTTACATTAACATGTTTTAGACATAATTATCCGTTGACAAAAATCAATTATAGTATAAATGTGAATCACTAAAATTTGCTTAATAATCAAATAAGATTTATAATACAAAATGAATTAAACTCTTGTATCATTTTATAAAATATTACATAATTTCATAAAGTTTCACATAATTTTATTTACTTTTATATTAAACAAAATGTTTTATAAAATGCTTTTTCCAACTAGCAAGAATCTTTCGTAAGTGATTTAAACTTAATCTTGCATGAAAATATGTATTAGTCATTCTTGCAATAATTCAAAACCTAAGAAGTAAGAATCAAATGTGTTTTTGCATAAAAACTCTCATTAACCATTTTTGAGCTTGGAGTATTTAACCAATTTATGCAAGCATCAAAATGCTTAGCATCGCCCCATGCATTCTAGATAGGAAAACATTGTAAACAAAAGTAGAGTGACCATTAAAAACGGGTAGATTTTTTGCATGTGTTGGACCCATGGATTCTGCAGATCTCATGGATACTGCAAGGATTCGTGGACCCGTCGTCTGTCGGACCTGGTATCACTTTGCCTATTTAAACGAGCCTTTTGCTTTAATTTTTTCTCACCCCTTGCAAACACATTTCTAGCATTGCAAACAAAAGTTAAATGAACATCGAAAACGGCCAGAATTTTTGCATGTGTTGGACCCACGGATCCTGCAGATCTCATGGATACTTCAAGGATCTGTGGATCCGTCATCTGCTGGACCTGGTTCAACTTTGCCTATTTAAATGAGCCTTTTGCTTTCATTTTTTCTCATCCTTTGTAAACACATTTCTAGCATTAAATAACACTTCCATACATTATATTTTTATCATTATCTTGTTTTATATTCCTTTGAATTGATCCACTTTTATCATATAATTCCAAATTTATAAACACCATCATACACTAAACTATAGTGAGTTAGGTTAGTGTTTTAAGCTTTAAAACACAGAGAAAGAAAGGTTGGTTCAAGCTTGTTAGGACTCGATATCTAGCTTTGTATTAGTAAAGGTATAATCTATGGTATACGGTTTTCTCCGGCATAAACGGAGCTTTTTGACATAGCGAAATAACTCTCGATTCAAAACTCAGAGAGTGGAGTAGCGCAACGTGAAGTTTCATGACTAAACCTCTAAACAATTCTTTTGTTTGGTTTGATCTTTCTTTTATTTACTTATTTTCTTGCATTTACTCATTCATATTATTATTCATTCATATTAAGTTTCAAATTAAAATTTTAAAGAATAAATTAGTGCCTATTAATTTTCCACATGATATTAACATACAAGGAAACTCTTAATTTTTTTGGTCCCGGGCAAATCTAAGTATATGGCTCTCATAAATTAAGGTATGTTTGGTATGTGGGTTTAGGTGGGTTGGTTTGAAAGATGTGCAAAATCTAATGTTTGGTTTTCTCAGTTTAGTTTCACGCGCGGGGTAAGACCAAATATTCATCCCCATCTAACCTGGTGGGTTTTGACCACTCACAACAATAAAAGATCATTTAATATTTTTAAAAATATCTCAATCACAATCTTTTGTCTTTTTAATATTAATTTTAATTATTAATTCCTACACTAACTATTAAAATAATCATTTCAAATTAAAGATAAGATTTTCTCTCACATCAAATTCAAATACTAAACCAAATCAAAATCCTAATCATAAACCCATCTACAAATCAAACACACCCTTAAAGCATCCACTATGACGAACTTATAAAAATGTTCATACAATTAACACTCCATCAAATTATAAAACTATGCATATTCATCCACCACTCATCTTAGGGTTGGTTGCTTGTTGTACATCTGTTTTCCATTATATCAATGCTACAACTACGTGCAAATGCAATATGTTGTTCATTTTTAGTCCATCGTTTATCTCTTTAAGCACACACTTAGTTGTTGTTGGGTTATATCTCAGAGATATGTAGGATTTTAGGGTTCCTGTGTTTGAAAATAGATTGCAATGTTTCGTTGTCATCTGATTCGTCAACTTAGGGGGTATATCGGTTCCTTTTTTTGTTTGCAGGTTTGTTGATATGTTGTTGTTTTTGTTTAATCTTTGTAGCTGGTTTTATATGTTTTGTTGTAAGTTATGTTTTTTTTAATCTTTGTTATGAGTTTAATATGTGATCACTGTTGGAAGATTTAGTTGTTAAACGTGATTGTATTTTGCAGGTAAACTTGGTTTTTGAGTGCTGACAAATATATGGTATAAAAGTACTTGCTTGGCAATTCTTTGCTTTCAATTAGAGATTAGAGTAGGTGAGATTGAGAATGTGGTTTCGAAAGTGTTACTATGTGACTTATTTCAATTGTTTTGCGTTTTTGTTTTGTTGCAGGTTTGGAGTTTCTTAGTACATTAGGTGTTTTATGTTTGTGCATTTTTTAGTTATAGTAAGGGAGGTTTGGCAGATTTGTATAAGTGGATTTCAATTTCCGATTTATGTATGCGTTCGGTTTTTGTAGTTTAGGTTCTTCAATTTAGTTTTTTTTTAAATTTTTTTTATCATCGTATATTGAGTTTCAAAGTTCATCAAGGGTCTATCTCTATATCTGAATGTAGGTTTTGGGGTTGTGGTTGATCTTGGTATCATTTGAATTCTGTAAATAGTAAAATCAAAAAGTTTTATGCATGCAGGTTAGCCTCAGCATGGGTACGCTTTTCATTTTTAATTGCGCTAGTTTGCATTAGATGTGTTTTTTTAATGATTCTGGAATGCGGCCATAAGTTATCATTTTATATAGAATGCTACGTGAAACTGAATAATGTTGTTCAGTGTGGTTTTCGGATCATTCTTGGTGTTGTGAGCTTTATTCAGAATTTGTTGTGATAGCTGAGTCTATGTTTTAAGATCGTTGTTTGTGTTGTTACCATGTAATTTGGTATCTTGATGTGTGTTTTTGTTTATTCAGGGGTTTGGCGTTATCTTTTATAGTTTCCTATGTAATAAATCAGAAATAATGGTTGAGTATGTGGTAGCTGGAAATTACATGTTATGAACATGAAAATGATGTAACCTGTCATAAACATGATAATCATAACGTAATTTTGTGCGACATATGTGATGTTACAGTGTAGTTTGGATATATTGATGTATGCTTCAGTTTCTTCAGGATTTGTGATATCTTTTATAGTTTTATATGATATCCTTAAATCAGAGGCAATGGTTGATTACTTGATTATGTGATAGATGGAGGTTGTCTATTGGAAACAATATCATATCATTATCATCTTTTTCTTTTGGTGTCCTTCAAAAAAGCTTTTCAGTTGTGTTTAGAGTTCAAAACACCATTACCGATTTGAATGTGTGAGTTCATGTTTTTAGGTTGGAATTGATGTTGTTATTTTGTGGGTTCTCTGTGCCCCCCCCCCCCCCCCCCCCCCACCCCCCCTATTTTTTTTTTTTTTTTTTTTTTTTTTTTGCAGCAAATGCTTGCTTTAGTAGAGGTTTGAATTTAATTTGTGACGTCGATGTTTTACAATATCAGATATTAGTGTATGGTGATTTTATTTCTCGCATACTTGATTGTCCACTATACAATGCAAACATGTTTCATTCCTAGTATCGTATCCAAGCACATAGTTACATATTTTGGTGCAATTAGAAAAAGATAATTTTCTTTGGTATTTATGCGACACATGAAATGTTAGCATGACATGCTAATGTTAGGATGAGGGGATTGGAAGAAATCGAGGTAAAGTTTTTGTATGGTACTTGATGGAGGAGTACTTTACAAAGCATGGTCAGGTTAATTGTTCAAGTCTGGCACCCCACCCAATCATTTTTGTGGGCTCTGTCATTTTAGGTGGCAAATGGTGATTTTAACGGAAGGTGTGTGTTATTACGAGTATCTGGCTTCCTTCATGTTTACCAAGAGTGGTTGGCTGCTCTGACTAAAGGGGTTTTTGGAGGTGTGCTATTTATTGTTTTTGAGTGAGGTTCATATTTTGTTGCATTTAAGATTATCATGATTATTTTCTGAAGTGTCGATGTTCTTTATGTTGAAACACAAATTAGTGGTCTTTTTTGCACATCTCTTGCCTTGATGTTTCATGCCAGCCCATTACCAGTCTTACCTTAATATGATGGTCACTAATTTATATTGGTTATTGTTGCTTTAGGCCAACGTGATTTTGCATATGTGTTGTGTGTTGTTTTTGTGTGTGTAATTCAGACGTTAGATGCTTGGCTACGATGATTTCTAAACCTGCTGCAACACACGAGGAAAAAATATCTCGTTATATAAACATATTGCAAGCATTACTGGAGTTTAAGATATTAGTATTTTGTTGACCAATTGCTTAATGATAACCATCAAGTTTTAATTATCGTTGAATGTTTCCCAGTTTCCTTATCTGCATATTTTTGTGTCTATCTTACATGTTGTGCATATTCTAATTAGAAACTATTCAGTGTCTCAGGTGACATGTTTGTTGGCTTGTCCTACCCTTTTTCGCCAGACTCGCATTCAGAGTGCCAGAAGTGAAGTTGTGAATCTATATCGAATTTGAGAGGGGATGGATGCTTTCAGAAAAGATGAGGTATGGATTAGTATATTTCTATCTTCTATGTGTTACATTTTATTTGTGAATTTTTGCATTTTTTTTTTCTAATTTCTTTTATGTTTCTACATTAAGTTATCGGCAGAGCACTTCAGAATCCTAAGTGGAGTAATATTTGGTCCGTTTGTCGGCAGTTTTGAGCTTTTAACAGCCAACGGTTTGAGCCTAGAAATGTAAAATCCTGAAGATCTTCCTGGTCAGCCTACCAGTTTAAATTATTATCTGTTTTTGGGAACATGTTTCCATAATTTCACTTTGCAACTTATGGTAAAAGAATCGTGATTTTTAAGGTGATATAAAAGATGGCAACATTTTACACATTCCAAGTATACCATTAGAAATAAGAACCTTGGTTTCTTGCACCAGTTGGTTATATTATGGATTTGTAAGTGTTTGGCATTATGTATAAAATAAATGACGGTATTCATGCCTTGAACAATAATCATGGTAGTTATGCGGTGAAACAACAACTTGCAAACAAAATTAAAGATGACTATACTTGAGCATATGACTAATGATTGTTTACATTTACAATGCCTCCTACAGACAAGCTACATGCCACGAGGAATAAGAGGTCCGTATTAATGTTTGTTTAAGAGAAGACATGCATTGATATATCTGAGGTTTGGATATTCAGTTAGCAGATGCATACTGTAAATTTAAGATAGCTAGGAGTTGTTTGGAACAACTTCAAGATACAATAATTCATGTTGTGATGTCGTGCGCTTTAGAACGATATGTTAAATATAAAGTGGGTACTGATGGTTCGGCATCTGGAAAAAAAATTAGGTATGGATATTGTTGTATTTTTGGTCGTTGGATCTATTATTTTTACGCGTTACATATAGCAGGCTATGCTGTGATATGTGGCACTTTCTTAGGTCCATTTTGAGCCAAATGAGGGTGAGCCGGATATGGGGAAGGTGTGGACAGGCTCATGTTGGGCCGTAGTGGATTGAGGCATGTGTGTCGGGTGATGAGGAATGTTTTGGGTAACAAGAGAGGGTGCTGGTCAAGAAATGTATACGACAGTGGGTGCAAGGTTGTTGTGGATCTGTACAGAAATTGAAGTTCATTAAATGTTACATGTAGAGATGATGACAGAATTTTGCAAAACTTAATAAGTTTTACAAGCCTCCTGGCAGTGTACCTAATTGTTGAAGTAAGACACGGGTGATTGATCGTTCTCTACGAGAATAGTGAGGTAGGTTTGAAATGTATGACTAAATAAGCTTAAAGGTTGAGGGAAGATTATTTTTGGTACTTTATATTTATTTGAAAGCAAGGAAATCTCAGGTATTGGAAGATGTTGGTTTTAAACTACTAATTAAACTAAAAACTTAACTATTGACAAGGAAGTAAATTGGTGAACTTTTAATAATTGGAAAAGCGTATTTACTTAGAATCTCATTACTCCCTAGTTATATCCTATTTTGTTGTCGAATTGTCACGTCCTTGTTTATTGTAGTGTTGAGTATTCCTAATTTCCTGTTGTGGGATGGTCAGGCCTCACGTCTATAGAACTATTCTTAGTGTACGACACCTATCTGAATTGTCAAGTACACCTTTCGACTAGCCTACGCATTAAATACCCACTTCTAGTTAATTAATTAATCTAAGACTTAAGTTACTTATGAATCACGTTTTAGTGGACGTTCAAGATAGTATATTTTCCCTAGCCAGTTTTCCAACTCTTAACATACATACAATTAAACAAGAAAAGACACATAACAATCAATAATTAGGTTTCATGCAATCATAAGCAAATACTAATTGATCTAGCCTAGCATGGTAATGAAAAGAGAAGCAAATAGATAAATCAAACGATAACACATAGACATGATTGAATGATTAATTAAATAACTTATCTTTAACAAACATGAATACTTCAATGGTCAAAAGGCCTGCAAAAGCTGTAAAATTCATCTAGGATTTTATCCTCCAAAGTTGCTCATACATAATGAAAACATTGCAAAAATATATATAGTTTTACAATTGTGATGGCGTCATGTTGAGATTGTGATACCGTCAGCTCAGCATCTTCTAGGGTTTCGATACTGAACCACATAGTTGTGATGACATCACGTTGAGGTTGTGATGTCGTCAGCCTTCATAACTTTGGTCTTGACACCGTCAGCTTAAGGTTGTTTCCAGAGCCTGTATGATCAGCAACCCCTAGGTGTTGGCGTCACATTGTAGTTGTAACACTGTCATAAAGCCTTCTCGTGACGTTTTTTTGATGTTGTTGTTTTCTTTGTTTTTTGATCCAACTACTCGAAACAGGTAATTTTCCAGCATTTGCGTCCCGAGTACGTAAAAATCAAATAGAAATGATTTACGAAAATAAATGATCAAATATATACGAATTTGTAGGCTAAATGACCCCTTAAAAGCATATGAAATTACACCTCATCACGAGAAAGGAGATTTTTGTTAGTGGAGAGGTGAATGCATCGATACAAACAATGATAAGCGGGATATCCTAAAAATATACAAGGGTTAGCGCGAGGTGCAAGCTTATGAGGCGAATAGAGATATGGGTAACAAAGACAACCAAAAATATGCAAACACGAGTACTCGGGTTGTTTGTTAAATTATTTTGTATATGGTATTTCATCTTGATTATGGATTAGAGTAGGAGATTTAGTAAGTAGGTAGCTATATGTAATGCCTCGACTCAAAAGGTTGGTGGAAGGTGAGGTTGGAAGAGAGGTGCGGATACCATTATTAATGGTGCGTATCATCCGTTTTGATTTTCAGTTTTGTTGGGAGGTTTTCTTGCGAGAGAACCTTATTTGAATGCCATTTTGAAGCAAATAAATTCAGAAGCTTGGTGTTATCGAACTCACCACCATGGTGTAACACCCCCAATTTTGTGATAGCGAGGAATTCAAGTCGAGTGTTACTTCATGGTATAACAGTCACAATAATAGAAAATGAACTCTAAATGAGCCGTTTTAAAAAGATTATCATTCAAATAATTTAAATATTAGAATTACAAAAGAGGTCCTCAGTAGTTTCGTGGTTTCATATTACATCAACATAATGTTTTTGAGTTTTTCGAATGATACTACAATATAAAGCCTTCTTAATATCCATGCCTCTCCGTGCCAGCCGTGTACCTTATGGACCTGAGATAAGCATGCTTAAAAAGTTAACACAAAGGTTGAATGGAATCCATAGGTTTATAGTTGAACAGTTGAACACAAGATTTCCAAGTTTGTGAGATAGTGGGTTACCAATTTTGAATCCTTCTATGATTAAAATGTCCAAACTTCTGGTTTTCTAATGAGCATATCTTTTTCGTCGTAAACCTGTTTTTATTGAAACCAAAGACGTATATTTTTAGTGTTTCTAACTTATGGTTGTAAAACTGTTAATACAAATAAATCATAAAAATGTTTATTTATATTTTACGATCTTTTAATGTTTTGTCGATAACAAACAGTGTTGCAAAAATCGGCTGAGGCGGCCGATTAATCGGCCTCGGCCCTGGAACTTGTAGGAAATTCCAAGGTAATCGGCCGAGTCAAGAAAATCGGCCGATTAATCGTCCAAAAATGGCAACTCGGCCCCCGACCGCCTCGGGACCGATTCACGATTTTTGCAACATTGATAACAAATGTAAAAATCATTTTAACGAAATAAATAAAATACATAATGCTTTGAGCCAAAAGTTGACTATCTCATTTCACTAAACAAATAAACCATAAACATGTCTAGTTAAATAGTTTACATAATACCATAACCATTTTTATAAAACATTTATAAGTAACTTTGGTTACTTACATTTTATAAAAATACATAATAGCTAAAATGTAACTTGTAATATAAACATGTTGGACTATCCATAAACCCAAAGTCCATGTCCATGACCGATGACCCATGGAGCTTGATCCAAAACCCATGACCCATTGCATGACATCAATAATGGGTAAAACCCATGACCCAAGATGTCTTTGAGATCATGCATCACATCACATGACAATGGATCTTAACCCAAAACCCGGAATTGTAACCTAAAATCCGAATTGATAATACCTGATAGCCTGATCCCTGGATTTACACTGTCTAGATCCCTTTGGGAAGGGATCCGCTGGATCCGGGTGAACAATAACCAGTTTTGCCTATAAATAGGTGGTCATTTCTCCCTTTCTACTCAACCCACTCAGACGTATCTTCTCTCTATATTCCAAGTTCTCTAATCTCAGATCTAATGATTTTCTATGTAGCTTTTCTTTTAGCGATTCTCTAGGTTCCTCTTAAAGGCGAGATCACGACCTCTAGAAGACTTGCACGCTCAATACATGGGTTGCTAGGATTCGTCATCATCACAAGATTACAAAAGTGACTCTTGTATTTGATTCATCTTTATGTGTCATAGATGTGTTGTGTAGATTAGTATAGAAGGACGTTGGTTCCTCAAGATGTGTTGTACTAGTAGGTGTTGATTGGGTGTTCCTTCATTGTAATGGAACCCGGTATTTAGCCTTGTACCAGGTAAAGTATGTGGCGATGAAGGTTTGGTTCTACCTTGTGTGAAGAACCTGGTATTTAGATTTATACCGGATAATGTGTAAGCGACATTGTGAAGGCTTCTCCGCCAGTGAAAGGAGTTTGTGTTGTGTAGTGTTTACAGAACTCTCGAGTTGGGTACTCGGGGATTGGAGTAGGGAAAGGAATGAGTCCTTGTGGCCGAACCACTATAAATACTTGTGTTGTAGTTGTGTCTCTCTAACTCTATCTCGTAGATTAGTTTATATGCTTATCTAACTATCAATATCCAACACACCAAACTAGATTGACATAAGTCGATCTAAAAGTTTTAAAACAAAGTTTTAATCGGTAAAACTATTCAACCCCCTTTCTAACCCATTTTTCTGTATTATACATTTCGGGACAGCGGGTATACAAATCTTGTTTTGCTTTTTGGTACAACTCGAAAGGGTAATAACTTTTGATTTATAAGTTCGTTTAATCCAATTAAAAAGGCCAACTTTTTGTTATAAGTTCCTCTACAACTTTATGTATTCGCCCAAGTATGAAAGTCTTTAATTTTTTTTCAACAATTTGCATAAGTTTCTTGTTTTAACTAGTTTAATACAAGTCTAATTGGTGATTTCAGTCATGTACAACATATAATCAACATAACTAAACATATATAACTTACTACAAGTAAAGAAATATCGAAATGGAGATGAGTATATGTTGCCTTACAAATATTGGTGTTGGAAAAGGAAAACAAGAATAAGGACAAGAACAATCCCACACTAAGAACCCTTTAACTCTTCTTGTAAGCTCTTAAACTTGTGCTAGGAACTTTGATCACCTTGAATAGCTTGAGAATCACTAAAGCAAAGCAAGGACTAGGTAGAGATCACTAGGGGCTTCAATCTTGATGTAGTACTTGTAGTATGAAGATCAAGTAATGGTGGTGGTGTGGTAGTGGAAGTAGACGACAAAAGAGGGGAGGGGAGGGTTTTATAGGAGCTCTTGACAATCAAAGGAGGTGATAAGGGTGATGACTTATCATACTTGTTAATTAAGAAAAAGATAGGTGTCATGATATTGTGTAAGATTGAACATAACAACGCCAAGTGGCCTTGTTAGTCACTTGGATGACTCACTATGGTGGTGAGGTGTTATGAGATATTTCTCATAAGTTTGTGACTAAGTTTGAAGTTATAAGTGGAACATGTGTATTGTAACGTATCGTCAAGAAAACGCCCACCTAAGGGTGGTGAGGTGGAAGCATGAAGACATAAGTATTTTTTTTGTGCTTAAGTATTGATGTGTTGCGGTGATGTGATGTGCTATGTCGTTTGTAGAATAGGATTATCCTTTAATCAAGTTTTAAATTTACATTTAGCATGCTTATCCTATAACACACACTAACGAGCAGTGTACGCAATCAATGTAGCCTAGTTGGTAAGTAGAGTGTCGATCACTAAGAGTGGAACGTTAACACCTAGAATGACTATCAGTATTTTAATATCCTAAGTTAGTTTTACAATCTAATTTAACGCAAGGGGGTTCAGTCTGAGAGACTGACACGATTTGGTTTGATTCAATAAACTAATAAAACTATTGATCAAGAATACAACGAATGGCGAACATGTACACAGATAGATAAAAGATACAGATAAGAGGCCTGACTAATGATTAAGTAGCTTGTCACTTGTTTTATTGCTAGTTTTATATGATGAGTGTCGTAAACTTTTCTCTCTCATTGGTATCTTGACTATAGGTGAGTAAACCCTTAATGATCACTTATTTCTATATTATTTAACCGTTTACAGGCTTACACTAACTTATGATGCTAGTGAAGTAATCGTAGGAGGGGTATGGCAGCCCAAGCTTGCCACTGCTAGACATACAGGTTATCGAAGAACATATAACAAGAACCAAATAAACATCAAATAAACTTCAATCGACGGGAAAGCAATTTTAAGGGGAGCAATATAGCGGTTACAAGCCCATCAATCCTGATGTATTAAAGTGTACTATTACAATAAAACAAAACTACTTAATTGAATTAAAACATAAGAATGACCTTCTTACTGCTCTGAAATCTTCAATGTGGTGTGTCTTGTGTTGCTCGTTCGTCTGTATTCTTCTCCTTAGGGTTTCTCTTTTTCATCTTAGGGTTTATGGCATACGAAATTCGGCTGTCTCTTGGGGTATTTATAGTTTTTGTCTGAGGGATCAATGCGGTGCATCTACTAAGTAGATGAGGCACATTTACTTAATTTCGCCTGGGGTCCAAGATTAATATATTATGGAATATTCGTACACCGTCTTTAGATGCGGCATATCTTCAATATCAATGCGGCGCATGTCCTTCAGTATCTTGAATTGTATTTGGTGATGTCTGGAGAGTGATGCGCCGTATGTCAGAACTTTAATGCGGCGTATCTGAGCTAGAACAAGTTGGTTCTTCTTCGTTGACCAAAGTTTCATATGCGGCGCATGAGATAATTTACATGCGGTGGATTCTTCAAAGTTAGGCAATGATCTTCGAATTCATCTAAATATAGTAATACGGCATATCTAAGGATAATGATACGGCGTATCTCCTTCAGTTCAGTAGAATTTTCCAATCTTGATCATTTAGATTCATATTTCGTCCAAAATCACTAACTTTCACCAATTGCTTGTTTTTACCTGAGAATTACTAAAGTAAATGATTAAGTATCAATTCTCATAAATAATAATATAAAACAAGTCAAAGAAATAGGATAAACGATGACAATAATATGTACTTATTTGATGTCATCATGCGGGTATATTTTGTTCCCGGTAATTGTTAACCTTGAGTAATTAATTTATGAAAATTAAAACCGGGTATGGTAAAAATATAAAATTCATAAAAACGTCGAAACTTGTCAATATAGTATAACTTAGTATTTTAAGTGAAAAATAAGTTTAACGGAACATGTAACCGTTATTAAAACCTAGAAACATAGGTTTTAGAGTGCGTGAATCATAAAACGTACAAGGTTCTCGTAAGAGCAAAAAAATGTAATTCGTAAAATATTTATATACGGAAATTAAATGCACAAAATGTGTGGGCTACAAATATTCCAGGGTTGGTTGCGAGTTAAGTGGACGTTTATTTTTGTACGCGATTGGACTAATTCAGTTTCTTGTTAAGTAATTTACTTGAAATGAAAATATTAAATGACATAATAAATTAATTAACGACATCATAATTTTAGAATGGTTACACATGGTCACACTAAAAAGTCGTGATATCACACTTGAATTGATTATTTACATAAGAATGAAAATGGGAGAATTTTTGTAATACTTCGTATTTAGTACGTAAAGGATAAATCCACAAATAATGAAAATAATGATCAAGAAACAAAATTAATATTTAAAACCACCAGAACTAACAATAGGAGAAGTCCACATATCTGAATGAACAATCTAAAATCAACATGTAACAATAGAATCCAAAGTTGAAAACGAAAGTCTCACATGTTATCTAAGCTGACATGCGAGACTATTATACGGGGACTTCTCTTTATTACAAGAAATTAACTGACGAGAGATAAGAGAATGTAGCACTTCTTCTTTGAGGTTCCCGAGATGTTGATTCCACATAGTTTGACTAATAGAAAACAAAGCACGAGGAATGGTAGAGGGTTGGGCCACTGGGTAGAGATCCCCAAAACCGTCACATCTGAGGAGGATATTGGCGAGTCAAGAAATCATTCATAGAAAAACCAAATGCGTCAAATTGAACATTAGAGTTATTATCTCTAGTGAATTGACGCACATAAATAAGATTTATTTTAATGTTACGAGTGACAAGAACATTATGTAAATGTAAAGGAGGATTAAGATTAGGTAAAATGCTACTGCCAGTATTGGTTACAAGTATGGAGTTACCATCAGCAACACAAACTGATGGATATAAAAAGTTATTATAAATAGTACTTAAATTACTTGTATGTGAACTTTTATGAGAAGAGGCATATATGTTCATATTCCATGTAGGATCTTGTAGAGTCATGGGACTAAAAGCAATTGTAAGTACAGTTTCTTGAGTTGGGATCATAGCTAGGGCTGGGCCTAATAGACATGCTGCTATGGACGGTTGTTGGGCCCAAAACTCAATCGGTTGGGCCTGAAAAATTGAAGGGGTTTGCTAGGCCAACAAAATCAACTGTTGGGTCAGCTGAGCTTGCTCCCCCCCCCCCCCCCCCCCCCCCCCAACGTAAGATTTTTTAATTGTACCACTAATACTTTTTAAATGATCCGCCATACTTTGAATGTGAAAGAAGTAATTAGTAACTTCAAGGTTACCTATTTTTATAGAACAAAGTTGGTTATCATGAGTGATAGTCTGGGTATCTTCATTGTCATGAAAAAGATCTTTGAGATAATCCCATGCATCTTTAGCATTAACCGTAATTGTCACAACTTGATCTTGTAGGGATTTCGAGCCCATACCTAGAATCCACACTCTAATGAGGTCATCCAACCAACTCCATTTAGGATCCGTGGAACTAAAAGATTCATTTTCAATATGCTTCTTTACCAATGATACCTAGATGTATTTTGAAGGACGAACTCCAAGAATTATAGTTCATGTTTTCTAGGTTTAGTTTCACATGTACATTATTAGTGATACTCGTGACACCTAAGGGGATAAGTTTATTAGATGAAGAAATAGGAGCAAGAGGGGTATGTCATCAACAACCATAAGGCGGTTAAGGTTTATGGTACAAGACGTAGAAGGGAAGGAAGGGAAACGAAATTTAGAGAAAACTTAAGAGATGATCGATTTTGCTCTTGATACTAAATTGGAATTATAATTCGCTTGTTTATTAATCAACTGAAAATTATAATATATAATCTCATAATATTAATACATATACAAATCGCAAATGGGCTAGGTCTATGAAAGTAAAATAAGGCACATAAGGCTCCTAACTATAGTCTCACAGTACGCAGGATATATTTTTGGGCCTTTATTATTTAGGGGCCAGTGGCTGCTCATTTGGTCTGAAATCAAGGACAACACATTTAGCACACATGCGTATCTATTGTCAATTTTTGAACTATTTCTCTTTCGATCTTTTTTTGCCAGCAAATTGGAAAAGAAAGAAATTAGACTGAAACAAAAAACTTTAAAAGTGAACGTTAGAAAGTGAACAATAAAACCGTTGTGACAAATATGCATTATGGTTAAGCCTTTATTTCCTATCAAGTATAAGACTGTATACTCGCAATTGATGTGGGGTTACAAAACCTAGTTTTACAGCCTCATAAACTTAATCGTTGAAGTTTATTATGGGTAAGGCCATGTGATTGATCGTTCTCTATGGGAATAGAAAGGTAGGCTCGAAGTGCATGTCGAATTAAGTTTAGAGGTTGAGGGAAGATTCTTTTTGGCATTTATATATTTATTAGAAAGCAAGTAAATATCCGAGGTTTTGAGGGGATTTTGTATTTTAAACTAATATTAACCTAAAATGCAAAAAAATAAATGACAAGTAAAGTAAATTGGTTGAAACTCTTATGAGGTAAAAATGTATTTACCTAGGGTACATTACTTTCTAGTTGTTTCGAATTGTCACGGCCTTGTTTAGTATTAACATGGGATATTGCTGATTACCTATTGCGGGTGGGTTACTCACACACCTATGCAATAACCTAAGTGAGTGGCGCCTTAGAATGCCTAAAAAGCACCTAATAACTATCACACACAATAAATATCCAATATAATTAAATCCATAAGACATAGATTTCTAACTGGTCGTTTCTAGTGGACGTTTAAGCTAGGACAGATTCCCTAAGTATCTTTCCAACTCCTAACTCCCGCGTTCACTAACAAGAGATACTAGATCAAGCAATTAACAACTAGGTTTCTCGCAATCCTAAGTAAATATTAATCAAGTTTAGCTGAGCATGGTAATAAAGACACAAGCACAAGTAATCAAACAATAAAGGGTAAACATCATTGATTGCTTGGACGAATAACTTATCTCTTTAGTACATAAGGCCTTCAATGGCCAAAAAGGCCTAAAACTGTAAAAAAAAAAAAAAAAAAAAAAAAAAAAAAAAAAAAAAAAAACGACTAGGGATTAGATAAAAAAGCTCCTCAAAAGTTCCAAACACAATAATGAAAACAATGTGAAAATATATACATGAATCGGGTTGTGACGGTATCGCGGCTTACTTGTGACGCTGTCAACTCGCCATTGATCCAGGGTTTTGATCTCCATCGCCATTGTGTGACGACGTCACCCTTTAGGTTGTGATAACATCGCTTGATGTCTCTAACACCCTATTGATGCCCATCTCCACAAACTGAGCCGTCACAAGTGATCATAATTATGAGCTTTCTAGGCATATTTGGTGACTACGTCAGGGATGCTGGTCACGAAGCTTAAATTGTCGTTTTTCTTCGTTCTTTATCTAATCGAGCCCAAAACTTGTACATTTACAACGTTCACTCTCCCAAGTACTTAAAACTAAAAAAGAAGCATTTTAGGGCAATAAACGATTCAAGGTGTACGGGATTAGAAACTTAATGACCCCTACAAACACTACAAAATATGAATATCATAACATAATATGAATTACATAATGCATCACTTTAAACTTGAACATATACATAACATAACTGATAGATGACATGAATTATGAGGATTAATACACATGGAGTATTTAATTAACATTGCATATCTTGGGGGTAATAAATTTTTGTTCTTCCCCATTTCTCCATAAGTAAACATACAACCAAGAGTCCTAATCATCCAAAAACCGTGTACAACTCAAATTTAGAAAAATGTAATTAAATAGATAATTAACTAGGGTTTAACATATATTTTTCAACAATGGGTAACATAATTTAAAAAACTAGTGCACAAACGGCCCAGGGAGGGGTGTGTGTGTGTGGGGGGGGGGGGGGGGGGGGGGCTAAGGTGATTTGGGTGTAACATATTTCATGAGGTGTAAAAAAAAATCTATCATTTAAGTAAACCAAAATCTATTATTCAGAAGTTATCTTTTTTTGCTTTACGAAATATTTAAAGGAAGAAACTAAAAGGATAGGCTCAGAGGGATTCACGAGTGGTATCTTGCATTAAAGATGAGTGCAACAAAGGGGTATGGACAATTACTTGACCAATGAAGCCAATGTAATTATAACAAATGGAGGATAAACCAGGGTTAAATCATAGTGCCTCTTATCACTTAGTAGATACTAATCACGCCAATGTGATCTCACTAGCGGTCTCGGAATGCATCAACTAAAGCAAGTTCTAGAACCTAATACACTGCCGATACACTCAAGCATTAAAGATGAATGCTATATAAGGCTTCCTAACATTTTGGGGTTGATATTTTAGTGGTATAGTTTTTGTGATAAGTTCTATCCTTGAAATGCTTGAAATGAATGCCACTAGTAAAATTCCATACTATGTTTTTAAATTTGTGCTAACATTACCTTAACAAGACTCCTTTTGGAATATTCACATCATTTTAAAAGACAAGACAAATAAGAAACGCAATAATAGTTTCTAAGGTGTCCTTTTACCCTCCCCACACTTAAGTTGAACATTGTCCTCAGTGTTCTAAAACTACCCGAAAAAACAAGGAAGAAAAAATATAAGAAAACAATAGAAACTGAGTACTCCCCTAGTTTGCTCTATATGATAGAAGAATTGAACTACGGTTAAATCTTCCTCCAAGAAGCATAATCATAATAGTCCACGAACACTTCTTATCTAATATAACCTTTAATTCTCTGAAAAAGACAAATATAGCTCGCATAAAATTGATGCGGAATAATATAAAACACATACATTCATTAACCTAAAAGCAAATAACGATAGAATACTTGTGATTTATGACATTAATTCATATAGGAAACTTGGAAATTTAAATTTCTGAAAATTTTTCAAAAGTGTATTTTCAACATTTGACAAAAAAAGGAAAAAGTGTGTTACAGTAGCTGACGCCATCAGGCTAACATGATATATTCTTTTTGTTTTGTTTTCTTGAAAATTGTTGTGAAAAACCTGTTTTTAAATTCTATTTTCCTGCAAAAATTCATAAGACACTAACACAAGTATTTGACAAAAATAAATATAATAAAAACAAATTGTATGTTAATTATCAATTGCAAGTTTTTTACTTGTTTGAATTTTCGTTCTTGAAACCGTCTAAACATTTTACCTAAACTTATTTCATACAAAATACATTTATATGTCATTAAGATGAAGTTAAAAACAAAATAAATCATTTTTATTTAAATTCAAAACATGCAGAAGCAAACAATTAACAATTAAACATATAGGACATATCTAAGAAATGAAACGATAAATATAAATGTGGAATTGCCTCCCACATAGCGCCTTTCTTTATTTAGAAGTCTTTTGGCTAAACTCAAAGTCTCACCTATTAAGCATCATGAATATGATCAAAATCGAGGATGTCGCTTAGATCACCTTCTTAGACAATTTCCTATTAGTAGGTATTGTTCTGTATAACCTTTTAAACTCTTCACCATCAGGATCTATCAATTCCACCTTAAAGTGTCACGCCACGTCTCTTTTTTTGATGGTTTCTCACTATCCCAATCATAATACAAATCCTCCGAACCCCATTTATTTCCTTTAAAGTTAATCAGTAGATGGGTTAAGTTCCGAATCTCTAGCTAAATTCCATTCTACGAGACGAGTGTTGTCCATAAACACTTTTTCTAAGTAGAAAGGGCGTGGGGACCTATGAAACCTTTGCAAAGTTAGGGGCCATATCGTGTTGGTCTTTTATCCATAGTTTACCAATAATGTTCCTCCTCATCATCATCGTTATAACTATGTCTCTTCACATCATAGATTGACCTAGTATAACCTTCATCTACCGCTATCTTAGATTTCTTACAATCTATTATCATACTTGCAATTGCTAGAAATCATCTTCCTACAAGTAATGGACAGTTAGGGTCTTTGCAAATATCTAGGACAAGGAAATCCGCTAAGATGGTTAATCTCCCTATGTATACTACTAAATCCTTCAATATTCCTATATGATAAGCCAAGCTTCCATCCACTAATCTTATAACCATTACCGTCTCTTCTAACCTTCCAAGAATTAAGCCTTTTTTAAAGAGACAACGGGATTAAGTTTATACATGACCCTAAATCAGCTAAAGTATCAAATGGCTTGGAATCTCCTAGCCTACAAGGTAAGACAAACAATTCAGTGTTCTCTATTTTTTTAGCAATTTGTTTTGAACAAAGGCTAACTTGTTTTTGCCTAACTCTACACTCTCAACATATTTATCAAAGAGGGCATTATAAAAGGGATCGTGAGCTAAGAATTTAAGAACTGGAAGATTGATATGTGGTCCTTCAACTCATCATTAAGGGTTGTGTCGGATTCTTTGATTTTAGGAGTTTCATTAATTTGGTCAACCAACACGTCACTTAGTTAACTTTTGGTCTGCTTTTGAAATTTTGTTTTTGTTTCAGACACATTTTAATTATATTAACTGAATCGAAAAGATTAGAAGGTGGTTGAGTTCCTTCATTGATTGGACAAGGACGAGTAAATGAAACCGATGTTATCGAGTTAACATTGAGATTTGGGTTCTTGATAGTGTCACTTGGGAGTGTACCCGTCATTCGGTCATTGATGACCTTCAGGTGAGTATCAATTTTATTTGTCATCTCGCTTTGTTTGTTTTGAATCGGCTTCAAACTTAGAAAATTCTTGAGATGACATAAAATTGGATACTAATCCTTCAAGATTTGATTGATTGTTTGAAAATTTAAGATTATTGTTGAAGGTATGATTCGAGGACGAACCGTTGGCTTGAAAAACAATGTGGGTTTGAAAAACTGTTTTGAGAAGCATTTTGATTTTGCCTGCACCTAAAGTTTGGGTGATTCTTCCAATACACATTATATGAATCACCGAGAGTGTTTTGCTCGGGTTTGAAAGTGAACCACTTACCTCCTGTTTCGTCGGTATACGAGGATGCAAAATCAACAAAAACTTGCTCGGGATTTTTTATGCATTCACGAGTGTTATGGGGACCACTACATATTTTACATGAAGAAGTATTTTTGTTCACTTGATTTGAAGGACTAGGAGCATTATGAGAACTCATCAAGTATTATAATTGATCTTCAAGCTCAATGAGCTGATGACTAAAACTTCTTGAGACCTTAGAAGGCAAGGATATTCCCTTGACCGGTTTCCCAACAAGTTCTCGAGGGTTATTCCAACTTTCGTTTTCATAGAGGGCAAGGTCATCTATAATGCTCCACAAGTCCTCTGCATTTCTATCGAGAAGCTTACCACCAGCCACATAGTTGATGGCTTGCTTACTCAAGTAGTTGACACGATAGAAAATTTGGATTTAAAGCCAAAGATCAATGCGATTATTGTGGACTTTTTGAAGTAAGTCGTTGAAACGAGTCCACACATCATATAGAGATTCATCATGATGTTGTTGGGATATCAAGATGTCATTCCTAAGCATAGTAATTCTCTCCGGTGGAAAATTTTGTGCGAGGAAACGATAAGTGAGAACATCCCAAGTCGAGATGGATCTCGTGGGTAAACATTCAAGCCAATTGCTAGCTTGATCGCGAAAAGAGAATTGGAATAAATGCAATTGCAAACTAGAGGCACTGTTAAAGTCAATGGAATCCACAATCTTGAGGAAATCCTTAAGGTGTTGGTCAGGGTCTTCGGACCTAAGTCCGTGGAATGCACATCCGTTTTGCACCAACCGGATGATGTCGAATCACAAGCGGCATGCATTGGATTCTTCGGAAGCTCAATGGTGTTTCGGTAGTTTTGGTTGCTTTGTTAGGAATAGTCAAGTAGAGTACGAGGTCTTGATGGTATAGGTGGATTTTGAGGAATAGGTGGAATTGTTAGATTCATGTTATCCATTAGGCTACCCACAGTAAGGGGATTCAATCCCCTTACTTTTTCCTGCCACGTCAGCTTTCTCTCTCCAGCGACCTGCAGGCGATTCAGTGTCCCAGTAAGGGCGACCTAGTTCAATTTTTTTTTTCAAACAATATCTACAGCCCACTTAAAATATATATATATATATATATATATATATATATATATATATATATATATATATATATATATATATATATATATATTAATTCGTCTTCCTCTTCCTCACCACACACACACTCTCTCAAACGTGAATTTGTGGAAAGTTGGATCAGAAAGTAAAAAAGAAAAAACAAAACACTCAATCGTGATCTTGACCTAGTTGTTTTTTTTTTCCTTGCTCGACCGACTCTCCACAGCAAAGGGACCGATTGAGGATCGATCGAATAAGTCGCTTCCTCTTCTGTGGGCAGCCTTATATATATATATATATATATATATATATATATATATATATATATATATATATATATATATATATATATATATATATATATATATATATATCTTCTCTAAAAGAATTAAGAGGTAAGTTCGAATTTTATGTCAAATTAAGTCTAAAGTTCAAGATCTTTGTTGGTACTTTTATATTTATTACTAATATAAATGTAAAAGTACTTTTATTAGAGCATCCACTATGATAAACCTTTACAAAGGTTTATAATTATGTCATATCATAAACCCATAAACCTTTTAGATTTATAAACATATGTCTACTATAGATAAAGTTGTTAAAGCTTTATAAATATATAACACAACTCAATTCATTAAATTGTGAAAAGATCTAAGATATTGAACCTCTTCATGCTATGTAAGTATGAAATTGATGTCCACTATGGTTAACAATATTATAGACCTCTTCATCTTTTTACAAACTCTTTTATAAACCATCATTGTGGATGCCCTTAATAATAATTTAACTAATTTGGCAGGTGTTTGACCCTAATTAAGAATGTTCAACAATATATTAACTTGTAGCGAGAGAATAACCAACTCATAAACTAAAGAAACGTTGTTTTATTAATACAATAATGGTAGTATACACTTGCACTACGAAAAAAAATACATTTCTATGCACGCATACACTTGCACCACGAAAAAAATGTGTCTGCAGAACTACACAACCCCACACACAAGACAGGTGGGGTTTACCTTACCTTGCTGCCACATGAAAATATCTCGTGATGTTTGTAGTATCATAAAGTGCCGGAGCCGGAAAAAGTCATCACGTAAGGCGTTGGTAATTTTTTTTTTGGGATGAAATAGCATGTCGATAAATCATACTAGCAGGATACCCGCGCGTTGCAGCGGCGGGTATTCTGAAATAAAATTTTTCAATAGAATTAATAGAAATGTCACGCGATATCATTCCGACACCAAAATTTGCTTGGTCACAGCTTTGTGTATCGAGTCGAGTCTTGGTCACAGGTTTATGTCTAGGTTAAGATGGAGGGTTGTATATTGTATTTAAATGATTATAATATTGGGTGTATGAGGTGTTTTTAAAGCTAGCAGGGTACCCGCGCGTTGCAGCGGCGGGTACCCTGAAATAAAATTTTTCAATGAATTAATAAAAATGTTACGGGATGTCATTCCGACACCTAAATTTGCTTGGTCACAGCTTTGTGTATCGAGTCGAGTTTTATTGAGTCGAGTCTTAGTCACAGGTTTATGTCTATGTTAAGATGGAGGGTTGTACATTGTGTTTAAATGATTATAATATTTGGTGTAGAGGGTGTTTTTAATGCTATTAATGTAAAATCAGGATTGTACATTGTGTTTAAATGAATGTAATATCGGGTGTTGGGGTGTTTTTAATGCTATTAATGCAGAATGAGGGTTTTACATTACGTTTAAATAATTGTAATATTGGGTGTAGGGGTATTTTTAATGCTATTAATGTAGAATTTTAAGAAAAGTGGTCTGAATTTCGAATCATGCTAGTTTTTGTTGTACACAATGCTTCGGTTGTTGTAATTATGAAAATTGCTTGCTTTAAAGTGTTGTAAACCATGCATCATTTTGTGTACATCTGAATTTTTTCGAGAGAGAGTTCTTCCTCAATTATAAGTAGTATAGATTTTTCTTGTAAAAATTGAAATAAGTCGGGGTCAAGTGCCACTTAAAAGCCAGTTTTTTATTATTATTTTATTTTACTTCAATATGTGTTGTAAAAATCAGTTTAGGCGGCTGATTAATTGACGTTTAGGTGATATCGGTCACTAACCGTACAAATTTTCCATATTCAGCCTATTTAATTGGATTGTTCAAAGATAAATAAAAAATTGATCAACAAACCGATTTATCAGACAGAATCGGTCTAACCTGCCTAATCGGTCAACATAGTCAACTCTCTCCAAAAACTAAAATCTTTTTCTTTTTTTTCCCAATATATCAATTGCGCTCCATAATTCACAAATCAGACCATTCACACACACTTGTAGTAGCGGGTTAAACACAAATGAGAAGGTGTGTTTATTTTTTTTTTTTCACTTCGATCGAAAATTGCCTTGATATCCGAAAGAGAACCTTTTGAGGATAATTTCGAGTCAAAAAGTGAAGATCATGTAGATGAGGAGGTTGAGTATGAGTTAGATGGAATCGAAATTATTAAACAATATGTTTATTTTTTAACGCTTGATGTATGTGAACTTTGAAGTATTATGTTTATATTTTAACGCTTGATGTATGTGAACATTGAAGTACTATGCTTATGTCATATGTATAATATTTAACATTTATAGTTTTGTATATAACAATTCTAATTCAATTAATCCTTTATTAATCATCGTATAACTGATTAATCGCTAGACGGTATCCGACCGCTTAACTAGCGCTTAGCAATTGAAACCTTTGGTCTAGTAGTAGAGATATAAGTATCTATAGAATGAACTCTATTCGGTAACTTAAATTGATTTATATTAAAGAAAATACATTTACTTGTATATTGCGTCCATAGATCAAACACGTATAGAGAAATTAATCAATCTTGGGGTGATCTTTGACCAACCAATGCAGCGAGAATGAGATATTGAATGAAATTCAATCGAAGAGATATGTGACAAAAGCAATTAGATTATTTCAAGTAATGTCAGTAAGGCAATATAATTATTTTGTCAAAACTCTTAACTTATGAAATGCTATCACAAAACAAATTAGATTAAAATAAATTTAATACAGTAACGGGAGATAAATTTATTACATTATATTATACTATAATAATATGTAACACCCTTAAAATTTGGTACAGCGGAAGACTCAACAAGCTTTCGGAGTGCTACGGGGATTGGTATCCATCACAAGTAATAAAAGAACGAGATAAAGTAAACGTAAATAAAACACAACCAAACGAGGTTTAAAAGTTTACATTCATCCCAAATTTATCCAAAGTAAGGCCCAAAATGATTAAACGTAGGTCCACAATTACATATCATAGTTTGAGAAAATAGATCCTTGAACCACTTTGCTAAGCCAAGCCTCCAATCCAAGCATCCAAAATCATTACTTAATTATCTGAGAAAACGCGCTAAAAGTCAGCTTTCGCTGGTGAGATCATAGGTTTAAATTCTTAATTCAATCAAGTGGACATATACGCAAAACGCTTGCTAGCTAGACTAGGCCTCAATTCACTAAACCAAACCTATAGGTGCACACACTATAGTCCAAAACCAACCAAATCAATATGCATTCGCAAGATGCGACATGCCCAACATTCGTAAGGATACGACATGTTCATGCATTCGTAAGGATACGACATGCGCTATAACCTACCTAATTCTACAAGCATAGCAAGTTTTAAACAAAAAGTGATAAAAGTCTACATAAAACAATTTGCACGTTTCTCACCCCAAGTATTGAAAACAAAGTTCAAAAGTAAAAGTGGGGCTATGACTCACCTCCAGTCCAGATATCAGTAGAAAGAAACCGATAGAAGTAAGACGTATCATAACTCAAAAGACGGCAACTACGGACTCGACACTTCCTAACAATGTAAACTCTTTTTAGAATCATTAACTCAAAATCAAATATTCCCAATCCCAAACGTATTCCTTTTTACTTTCCAAAAATCCATTTCTTGTATTATTCTTGTATTAGTTTGGCGTTTGGTATCCATGCGGGTGGGAGGTCGACACAACTCAAACCAAGAAATCACAACAAAAGAAATAAAAATAACAATCTACGGGTCTAATATTAGACCAATATATTATTTAAATAAATCATCGATGTTTATCAAATCCGTCGATTTGGTACTCTTTCACAATTTATTTACCTAATATATTATTCCAAGATCATACCCAAAACCGAAGCCACATAGCACGTAGAATACTATATGGTAAGTATCTAAGTTTAATAAACTCCGTAAAATATATCGTCAAACTTACCAAATTCGTCAATTGGGTAAACCTCATGAGATATTTTGTAGCTCATTATTCTCATACATATACCACAACCTATAGGCGTCGTAGGATACAATACACATTAATATACCTATTTTATATAACTAAATAAGTCATGTTTAATCTGTCGATCAAATAAGTTACGTAGTTATAGAAAATGAATATATTAACGTCACATATCCGTGACAAGCACAAAAGTCATAAAATGAATAATACGGCCCAGTTGGACTCAAGTGACCTCGACCTCGTATAACTCGCAAGTTTCCCTTTTTATCTTCCAAAAAGCATTTCGTTTCGTATAAAATCCAACGTTATAATTATATCATTATTTATAATTTGTTTGTTTAAAATAACATTACCGACATTTATTATACTATTTTCATAGTATAATATTTGTCGTCACATTATTATTTTATTACTCGTGATTATTTTATTCGTAATATACGCACTTGTATAAATATATACACGTTTTCACATTTATATACTTATATAAATGTTTATATTATTAATATAATTATTACGAGTTGTTATTATTAATTTTGATTATTATTAACATCGAGTTATATAAGATGGGTCACATGTCCGAGTCATCACCCTCGGCTCATTGTCCAAATCCAAGTGTTAAGGCATTTTGCCGAAATCAATCGTTGACTAGAAAGTCAACGTGACTTCGACTCGCACAACCAAAAGTCCAAAGTAATAATATCAATCACAACCAAAGGTAATCCGTCACCGTCATCAATTCCCATATTCACATGCTACAACAATAAG
The DNA here is from genome assembly GCA_030686995.1 of Artemisia argyi. Classification (NCBI taxonomy): domain Eukaryota; kingdom Viridiplantae; phylum Streptophyta; class Magnoliopsida; order Asterales; family Asteraceae; genus Artemisia; species Artemisia argyi. The sequence continues at coordinate 52,984,532 of CM060687.1, read as the reverse complement.
GTCCGTCTACGGCACCTTTCTGACCTATCTCCGTCAATCTAAATAACCGTCTCACAATCGGTTCCCATACCACCTTTGTCAACACAACTCCAAAATCATAACCAATAGTCCGAATAATCCAACGTCAACCTCATAATATATATATGAAACCAAAAATAATGTAACCAATAATAAGGAAAAATAATACAAATAATACCACAATCAAATCAAACATCAAGCATACGGGTCGACATACCAAGTCAAACCCGGGTCAAAGTTCACCACAAAGCATGTGGGTCCCAGCCGAGACCTCTAGGGTCTCGGCTAGCTCCATTGAGCTCGAACCAAAACCAAATCGAACCTCATGGTTCACGGTATCACGACAACAACAACAATCAAAGAACCCAAGTCCAAAAATGAATCAAAAACCTCAAAACATCTAATCAAAACTCTAGTTATCAACCACTTATGACCAAAATTCATCAAGAAGCCAACATAACTCGAAAATGACACAAGCCGAGAGCATGAGCTGTCGGTTAAGCCTCGACCTCACCAATAAACAAGAAACCCGAATACCAAACTCGTTATTTAACTCATTTTATCCAAAACCCATTTGAGTTCTCACGTTTTTCACCAAAATACGAGTCTCCACTTGTCTTACCTTTGATTCACAAGACCAAGATGAAAAACACTTCGAAAATACACAAGATGGTGGCGAATTTGTGATGTTAACGTGGTGAAAAATAAAGTTTTGGGGCGCGTGTTTTAGTGGATCTTGAAGAGGAGTTGATGGGGAGTTGTTTGGTGGTGGCGGTGTGGTGTGGTGACCGGCAGTGGAGAGGCAGTGGTGGCCGGATTAGTTAGCGGCTAGGGTTTGGTGATATGGGGGAGATAGAGATGTAATATTGGTAATGGTTGTGTTTGTTTTTATGTGTGTGGGAACCGGCCACACAAGGACCAATTTGTAGTATACGCTATTTTTTTTTAAATAACAATAATAATAATAATAATAATAATAATAATAATAATAATAATAATGGTAGGGGTAATTGGCTAGTTATTTAAACACGATGACCAAACCCAAAAACCAATTCAAAATATCATGACACCTTCAAATGACATTCGTTCCCGTAATAATAAAAATCTTTCGATACGTTCAAAAATTATATAGACCAAACGGTAAATCCCAAATTAGATCGTGTTAGGTTATTTCTAGTGCCAGAGTCAACTTAGTGTCACGTAACGTCTCAATCAATAATCTCAACATAAGTTTCATAACAAAATAATAATTCAAATTTAAATTCCATAGAAACCACAAATTCAAAATCACGGTTCAAAGTTTACAGTTTCTCGCGAATAAATTTCAAATATTAAAAAATCATTAAACTTAAAGTAATGCGGGTTTTAAAATAGCTCTCTAATTTGCCAGTTGTCACATCCTCCCAGCCTCAGAAGAAACCCGTCCCGGGTTTCTCTCAGAACAAACCATCTATGACATGAAAAGCTTAGGATATCTTTTCCGAAAATCATCCTCACATTCCCACGTAAATTCCGGTCCATGACGGGAATTCCAACGAACCTTGATGAGTGGAATACGACTGCGCTTGAGTCGCTTAATCTCTCGATCCAAAATCTCAATTGGCTCTTCCACAAAGTTCAAACTCTCATCAACACGAATATCCTTCATAGGTATCACCGGTGTTTCCTCAGAAAGGCACTTCTTCAAATTACTCACATGAAACACATCGTGAACTTTACTCAGTTCCTGTGGTAGCTCCAACCGATAATCTACGGGCACAATTCTTTCCAGAATTAGAAATGGTCCAATGTAGCGGGGGTTGAGTTTCCCATGTTTCCCGAAATGTATCACTCCTTTCCACGGTGAGACTTTAATCATCACTTTGTCTCTAACCTGGAACTCAAGGGGTTTACGTCTCTGATCGGCGTAACTTTTCTGTCTATCTCGAGCTGCTTGTAACCGATCACGAATTTGAGTCACATTCTCAGTAGTCTCCAAAATAAGCTCGGGGCCTGTGAGTTGGCTATCTCCAACCTCAGCCCAACCAATCGGCGAACGACATTTACGACCATATAAAGCTTTAAATGGTGCAGCTTTAAGACTTGTGTGGTAGCTGTTATTATAGGAAAATTTCGTAAGAGGTAGGTACTTCTCCCAGCCTTTACCAAAGTCTATTATACATGCACGAAGTATATCCTCTAAAGTCTAAATAGTTCTCTCACTTTGGCTCGGTTTGGGGATGATATGCAGTACTCATATCAAGTCTCGTCCCCAAAGCGTTTTGAAGTGATCGCCAGAAAGCTGACATGAAATGGCTGTCGCAATCAGAAATAATCGATATTGGAACACCATGACGAGAAATAATTTCCTTCACATACAACCTCGAAAGTTTGTCGATACTATCCTCTTCACTAATCGCCAGGAAATGAGCAGACTTAGTCAATCGATCCACAATTACCCAGATAGCGTCATAACCGCTAGCTGTCTTTGGTAACTTGGTGATAAAGTCCATCGTAATCTGCTCCCATTTCCAAACCGGGAGTTCTGGCTGCGTCAATAATCCTGACGGTCTTTGGTGTTCTGCCTTAACCTTCGAACACGTCAAGCACTTGCAAACGCACAACGCTATATCTGCCTTCATGTTTTGCCACCAATACAATTTCTTCAGGTCCTGGTACATCTTGTCAGAACCAGGGTGAATAGAATACCTTGACTTATGCGACTCATGCATAATCAACTCACGAATTCCTCCATACAATGGTACCCAACTTCGGTCTCCGAAACATAATATTCCATCAAAACGCTTAACAAATCCATTCTCATTTTCTGCCATTCCAAAGATATTCTCAGCAGGTCAGTTTTCTGCTTTCAACGCTTCCATTTGAGCTTCTAATATTTGAGATGGTAACGGCGATACGATAGTCATTCCTAATGACCTAACTCGTAACGGTGGTATTCTCTCCTTCCGACTAAGAGTATCAGCAACGACGTTTGCTATACCGGGATGATAGAGGATTTCGCAATCATAATCGCTTAGCAGCTCAATCCAACGTCGCTGTCTCATGTTGAGCTCTTTTTGATTCAAGATATGTTGTAGACTTTTGTGATCAGTGTATACAATACACTTGGTTCTGTACAAATAATGTCTTCATATCCTCAATGCAAAAACCACAACACCTAACTCCAAATCATGGGTGGTGTAGTTCTTCTCATGCTTCTTGAGCTGTTGGGAAGCATAAGCTATCACTTTCTCTCGTTGCATCAACACAACTCCCAACCCTTTAAGAGAGGCATCACAGTAAACGACAAAGTCTTCGCTACCTTCAGGTAATGCCAAGATAGGAGCACTACACAACATCTCCTTAAGTAATTGAAATGCTTCATCTTCCTTATCTCCCCATTCATATTTAACATTCTTTTGAGTCAATTTGGTCAACGGCTTTGCTATCTTCGAAAATCCCTCAATAAACCTTCGATAGTAGCCGGCTAAACCCAAACATTGACGAACTTCCGTTGGGGTCGTCGGTGCGGCCCAATCTTTAATAGCTTTAATCTTAGCGGGATCTAAATGAACTCCTTGACTATCAATCACATGACCCACAAATTGTACCGTCCGAATCCAAAATTCACATTTGGAGAACGTGGCATACAACTTCTCCTGCTTGAGCAATTCTAAGATGAGTCTTAGATGCTCCTCATGCTCTTTCTCACTCTTCGAATAGATTAGTATATCGTCAATGAACACGATCACAAACTTGTATAAGTAAGGCTTACACACCCGATTCATGAGGTCCATGAATACCGCCGGTGCGTTAGTCAACCCAAACGGCATCACTTGAAACTCGTAATGCCTGTAAAGGGTTCTGAAAGCCGTTCTCAGAATATCTTCCTTGTGCACTCTATGTTGATGATACCCCGATCTCAGATTGATCTTCGAATACACACTCGATCCTTGAAGCTGATCGAACAAGTCGTCGATCCTCAATAACGGGTATCTATTCTTCACCGTTAACTTATTCAGCTCTCGGTAATCAATACACATACAGAACGATCCATCCTTCTTCTTCACGAATAAAACTAGGGCTCCCCAAGGTGAAGAGCTTGGTCGTATAAATCCGTTTCTTGCTAATTCCGCCAATTGTTTCGACAACTCTTCCAGTTCAGTCGGTGCGAGTCGATAAGGTGCCCGTGCCACGGACGCAGAACCAGGTATCAACTCAATCCGAAACTCCACTTGTCTAGTAAGCGAGATTCCCGAAAAGTCATTGGGAAATATATCCGGAAAGTCCTGAACTATAGACACATCTCCAATGCGTCTTTCTTTCTTCTCCTTCCCTCCTTTCTCAGAGATTTTAGCTAAGAAAAGGCAACATCCTTTTTCCATTAGCTTCGGTACTTTAGTGCAAGAAATGACCGCTAACCTGGATGGGCTCCTCATACCTTTTCAATCTCCTTGTATATTCAAAATCTCGCTGCCGTAAGGCACACGCACGATTTTCTCATTGCAAAGTATGTGAGCACTATACTTCGACAACCAATCCATACCAATAATAACATCAAAACTTCCTAACGTGACGGGTAGAAGATCTATGTTGAAAGGGTGATTCAAGAAATTTAACTTGCAACCGCGAATGATAGTCTTAATCCTTTCTATGTTTCCGTTAGCTAACTCTACATCATAACCAATTCCTAAGGCAATCGAGGGTTTTTCTAGTAAGGGTGCAAATGTAGTGGACACAAAACTTCTATCGGCACCAGTATCAAAGAGTATGGAAGCATAACGACTATTGAGAAGGAATGTACCAGTAACGACGTTCGGGTCTTCTCCTCTCTCGTTCCCAATTGCATACACTCTCCCATGAGCACATCCTGCTTCCAAACTTTGGTTCTCATTGTCATGACGTCCACGGTTTCCTCCAGCTCCTCGGTTTCCATGATTGTACCCATTACCACCCGATCCTTGATTTCCTCGGTTTCACGATTCCCTGCACTCATTCCTATAGTATCCCTTCTTCCCACATCCAAAACATGTAACATTCGCCTTACTAATAGTTTCAGGAGTAGCTTGAAACATAGCAAGTGGTCGAGCTCTACAATCCTTAGCTATGTGTCCCATCTTTGAGCAGTTCTTACACATCACAGTACATCGTCCCGAATGATTCTTGTAACAATGACCACACTTAGGTGCATCTCCATTATGGTTCCTATTATCTCCATCTCTAATAGCATAAATTTTAGCAACAACTTGTAGCTTGTTTCGATGGTCGTTACCCTTAGAGTGATGGTCTCTCTTCCTCTTTCCATTCTTATCATTCTCAGATTCTTCCAATACCAATGAGTCCATCAATTGTCGATCGATCGTGATGGCCTCATGAACATTTGCAGGCCTAGCAGCAATCACATCGTTCCTTGTATTCACAGGCAACCCATCGGTATACCTCTCAATCTTTTGATTCTCAATTTGAACCATATCTGGGCAAAGCAAGGCTAACTCCTGGTAACGACGATTGTAGGTCGTCATATCAGTACCCTTCACTTTATGATTCCAAAACTCAATCTCCAACTTCTTAACCTCATTCCTTGGGCAGTAAGTCTGAATCAGCAAAGACTTAAATTGTTCCCAAGTCATGGCATAGGCGACATCACTCCCAACCGAATTTTGGTAATTGTTCCACCAAGTTAATGCTTCATCTTTAAAAGTAAAAGAAGCAAACTTTACCATTGCATTATCCGCACAATTGCTGACATTAAACACTGACTCAGTTTTCTCTATCCACCTGACCAAGTAGACCATTCCTTCAGTTCCACCAAACTCAATGGGTCCACAGATTCGAAACTCCTTAAGTTACATCCAGTAGTATGAACAGGTGGAAAGGTTCCAGCAGACTTGCTGGAATGATTCGACTCAGCTAGTAGTTCAGCAACACGTTGTTCCACAAGTTGATTGATCATAGCTTGATCCACAGTAGGTGCATTCGGTGGAACATGATCATTGTCTCCCTGAACATCAACATTTTGATTCCTGTTGTTGCGATTGGTGGTGTCCAGGTTGTCAGGAGTAGGGGTTTCAACATTTTGAGTAGGATGCCGTCCTCGGCGACCAGGGTTAGTCACTGCCGGACCAGTTCGGGTAGCTCTGACAGGGTTTTGTCGTGGGGCCATTGATCTGAAACACAATACAAGGTTCATGAGTCTCCGATAGTATTTATCATACCCTCAACAAGAATTTAATAGATGAAGCCAAGACATCGGAAGAGTATCAACAATACACCACAAGGCATCAATCAAACAAATAGGAATGCAATTTCCATGACATCCAAAACCACATAACATCATACATAATAACCATCATCCACACAAATAGTGATCAAGACATCGTTCCAACTACAAAAGACATAAAAGATACTAATCGTTCCAAAACGAGACGAACATACAACTGAAATACATCAAAGATATGATAACTAGATTTTCTAACCAAGCACTCCTTGGTTCAGAAAGCAACATGACGACACAATCCAAATATCTAGCCACTATACTGGCGTAGACTCCTCAGCTCCTGTCTCAAACCATCCAACTCTCTCCATAATGATCCCAACTCGACACTGTGAGTATCACTATCCCTCTTGAGGTCTGCTACCTCCTTCTCCAACTCCGTGTTCCTCTGCCACAGTTTGCGATCTGCCTAGCGAGCCGTGATGAAACCTCTTTGCAGACTCTCTATCTGCTCATGTATCTCCATCATACCCCTCCTAATCTTTGCAATCCTTCTCTCAATAGTAACCAAATCAACCCTCAACTCTCCAATAAACTCAACAGTCACTCTATCAATCCGATCAGACATCTGCGAGATCCTCTCGCCCTGTGCAGTAAGTCGAGTCCAAATCCTACCAGTCTCACCCAAATCTGTAGTCTCAGTAGATATCTCAGATGGTGCGTCCGACGCCACAGGACTACCAGGTGGTAAATCAAACAAAAACGGGTGATCAGGTGAAACCGGCTCTAACGGATGTATCGGAGAATCGGGCTCCTCAGCATGAGCTGAATGTACTGGCGAACCATCATCATCAGGCATCTCCTCCTCCTGAGGATCGTCCTCCTCCTCACCCTCCTGTGGGTCACCACCCCCTGCTTAGCCTCCTGAGGGTCATCAGCCTCCTCCTCACCCTCATACTCCTCCTCCTCATCTGAGGGGTACTCCATCAATCGTCGTCTCCGAACAGGTGAACCATGTGGTGATAGGGTAGGTGATCTAGGACAACGACGGAATGATGCGGGTGGTGCATCTGACAGAAGAGCGTGTGAGCATCAAAATGCATGGGTGGTGACGAAGGCCACACAGACATGCGTGTCGTAGCTCGGTGGGCGAAATGTGGAGCCACACAAGCCAAAGCCTGATGAAGTGTAAGCTGTCTCGAAGTATCAGGAAGCCCTAAAGAAGATGAGGGTCCTTGAGAAGTAGATGAAGCAGGTGGTGTAGAAGTAACTGCTGTCGGTGATGAAGTAGCTAGATGCATGGCAATCCCGTAAGGATCATCCGGAGCCATGGTGATCTATGCTGGGCAGAATGGATCGGCAAGAAGATCCTCAGAAACATCGAACGTATGGGAGGCCATAGTCTGTGACAACGGCGTAAGGTAGGTGTAAGTGTTTCAAAACAACTAAAGCGCGAACTCAAAATACCATATCAAAATCATCATAAGATCCCAATCATATAATTCCAAGGAAGATTTTCAAATACCGCATTACTAAAACATTTATAAAACAAATAAACCATATAATTCCCCAAAATGCCATCATATCACATAATCAGTATATCCAAAATTATCAAATCATCTCAAAATCTCATATCTAATCATTATCTCATAATACCTCAATATAATCAAAGATGCTTCGGCTTGGCGGGCTGGCGGGCATTGGTCGAAGATCGTTTTCTATAAAAATCGGTTATAGTTTAGGTGTTTATTACCTAGTTCTCTATAACCTTGGCTCTGATACCAATTGTGACAACTGGCAAATTAGGGAGCTATTTTGAAAACCCGCATTACGTTAAAGTTCGTTTATAAATATATGTTTGAAATTTTATTTGTAACGAACTTGTGAAATTTAAATTGTGGTTGAGAATATTTAAAATTTTTATGGAATCGAATTTGAATTATCGATGTGATATGAATCTATTTCGAGATTTTCATTAGGCACTACGTTGACTCCGGCATTAGATAACCTAACAAAAATTAAATGTTTTGGATTTATGGTTCGACTATATATATTCATTTTGAACGTGACGTGAGATTTTAAATATTTGGGAATGAGCTCGGTTGAGAGTGTCGGAATATTTTTAAAAGTTACGGGTTTTGGTCCGTGTATTTTACACCTAGCCATCTTACCCCACACTATTAATATTATTATTATTTGTTAAAAGAAGGAAAAAAAATAAACTACAAAATCGTCCTTGTGGCTTCCCTGGTACTCACACAACACACCAACACCCTCACCCATATCATCTTTATCATATCTCTCTCTCTCTTTATACCAAAAACCCTAGCCACCATCCATTTTTTTCGGCGACTATCACCACACCGCCGCCTCCACAACCAAACCAACACCACCATCTTAACCATCTCATCGAGATCTATCTTTTGGTATAACCCACGCGCTATACAAACATCTCTAACACCACGTTTTCACCACCACTGCCACCTAAACACCACCTTTTCATCTTTTTCTTGTTGGGTTTTTGAAGAAACTTGTATTTGGAGACGTTTGGAAGGTGAGTGGCCACGATTTCCACATCGTGTGCCTTGATTTGATATGAAATCCGTGTCCTCATGGATTATTTTCATTGGGTTCGAATTTATAATAATGGGAAGTGATATTTTGTTAATAAAAATTCGTTTGATATCCGGGTTTATGTATTCCTCGAGGGTGTCGACTTGCAACCGAGAGCTAGGCTCTCGGCTTGGCGTTAATCTTTGAGCCTTGTGGTTTTGTTTGATGACTTTTGGCCTAATAGTCATTTTGGCGAGATGTTGATTATATTAGAACATGATTTGTGGTTTGATTTGGATCTTTGTGGCTCTTGTTGTTGTTGTTGGTATGCCGCGACCCAAGGGGTCCGTTTGGGCAGATTTGATTTGCTCATTTGAGCTTATGTAGAGACCTCATGGTCTTGGATTTGAGTCCTTGTGACTCATGGTTCTAGCCGAGACCCAAGTGGGTCACCTGGCTCGGGTTTTGGCTTGGTAAACCAACCCGAAATTGGTATAACTTGATGTTTTCTTGCTGTGGTTCATGTTGTTGTTATTAGTATTGTTGTGATATTTTGATTTGGCCGAATGCTTTGGTTGGGTCGAGGCCCTTTGTGGTCTCGACAATGATTACATGAGGTTGATTTTGGGAGTTGTTGTCGAATGGTAAATAGAACCGATTATGAGCCGGTTAATTAGATTGACGGAGATAGGTTAGTCGGGTGCCGTAGTCGGACCCTATTGTTGTAGCACGTGATATGGGACTTGAATGACGGAGATGGAATTACTTGGTTATGATTGGTTATTATTACTTGGACTTGGACAATGAGCCGAGAGTGATGACTCAGACATGTGACCATCTATATAACTCGATATTTATTTATAATCAAAAATTAATAATAAAAGCTCGTAATAATATTATTAATAATATAAACGTTTATATAAATATATAGATGTGAAAACGTATATATAATTATATAAGTGCGTATATTAAAGATAAAACGATCACGAGTATATTATAATAACGTGACGATAAATATTATACTATGAAAGTAGTATAATAAATGTCAGGAATGCTATTATGATTAAAACCAATATAAATGCCGATATAATTATAACGTTGGATAATTATACGAAATGAAATGTTTTTGGAAAATAAACGGGAAACGTACGAGTTATACAAGATCGTGCTCGCTTGAGTCCAAGTGAGCCATAATATATTTTATAACTTGTGTGCTTGTCACGGATAGGTGACGTTAATACATCTATTTTCTATAACTACATAACTTATTTGATCGACGGATTAAATAGGATCTATTTAGTTATATAAAATGAGTATATTAATGGGCATTGATTGAGGCAAAAGCAGTCAACTAAAGTCAACCACGGATGTGATCAACAAAGTCAAACTCCTTAGGCTCAATGCTCCGCGGAATACAGTGGCTTCCCCGGGTCGTTATGTCCCGACGAGGTGTGATGGTAATAAAACGGGTTTGTGATCGGGTGAATTTGGACGGAATTGGGTATAAGTGAGTTGTGATTGATTACACTACTGAAATATAAAAGAAAATAGCATAAGTAAGCTATATTAACAAGTACGTAAAACTAGAAAACCTAGAAACGTTTAAAACCTAAAAACGCGTTCGTTGAATTTAAATTTACGTTAACGTACGAAATAAAACGCGAGTTTTGTTAAATAAAATACCTACGGATATGAAAATTATATTTTTACAATCCTAATGATAAAAGAAAATTTTTAGAAAATTAAAATTAATTTTTACACTATTTATATAATTATTATTAATTAAATATTATTTTCTAAATTACTTTTAATTATTTAAAATACCCTAAAATACAAATAATTAGGAAATTAACCTAGAAAAATGAAATTTAAATTTGGAAAAATCTAAAATAATATAAAACTAATTTTAAAATTAAAATTATATTTTTCTAACTTTTTAATTATTTATTGTTAATTATTAACTAATTATTAATTAATAAAAACTAATATTAATTATTAAAAATACTAAATGAAAAGAGAAAAATATGACAAAATTACAGAAATTATTTTATAACTACAGAAACCTAGAAAAATTGTAAAAACACTAAGTGCTTAAGGAAAATAAGCAAATAAGCAATAAGCTTCTTAAATAGAAGCTATCACTTCATTTAATTTTGGCTTTTTCAAATTTTTCTTTTTGAAAACTACTAAAATACTTAAAATGACAAACTTTAATGAAGGCACTATGAATATCAAAAATAAGCAAATGAGAAGCTAATGAGATTGGTGGATTGTGTATTTTAGCTTATTAGGACTTTGAGTGATTGAAAGAGCTACTCAACAAGTGACAATCTGATTTCCCAATCCAAATTAAGATACAACTAATAGAGACTAACTCCAATTGAACCAAAACACAGGAATAAGCACAGGGAATAAGCAGTAATTAGCAGTTAAGCACATGGCCAAAAACTAAGTGCCAAACAGGCCAAAATGGCAATATGTCAAGCCTTGTGGGGCCCACAGGTGAGATTGGAAGCCCCAAGTGAAAGAGGATCCAATAAGCAGAGCTCAAGGGCTTATCAAAAAGCCAAAAATTAAGCTCTGGGACCCACTAGGGAAGCCAGGGGAGGACCTTGAACTTAGCTTGTTGGTACTGACTACTCAGCATAAGAGTGGGGTTTGGACAAAACAAAATGGAAGAACAGCCCTATCAAATAGGCAAATAAGCAAGAAATAAGCCCAGAACCTAAAGGTTAGGCTTATTGGTTTTTCAAAAAGCCAATAAACATACAATGGGGCCCACTATGGTACTAGTTAAAGCTACTAGAAACTGGGTGTTTGGCCAAGATCTGAGGAGCAGGGCAACACCTTGCCCTGCAGGTCCAAAAAGCTCAACTAAAAAGCACTTAAGAAAAATCCTAAAAATAAGCTAATGGGTGGAATCTAGAATTAAGCTGGTAGACAATAACATATAGAAAGCTCAGAGTATGAATCCTTCCAAAAAATTCAGGAAAATTCCCTGAATAATTGGATTTCTGCACAAATGGGTAAATTGACTTTTTGATTTAAATCCTAGCTTTGACTTTTATGAGTTTCTAATGATCCATGATTACTTAAAATGAACTGATAAACTGATAAGAAGCTAGATTATGATAAGCTAACACCTAATGCAACTAAATCATGAAAACTCGAACCCTAATCTACAACAGTGAACAAAAAATGAGGATTACAAAGAGATTTTGACTTTCTGAAACTAAGACCTAAATTTTGAGGACTTAACTGAGCTAATATGACATAGTGCAATCTATTAATACCAAAACAACCACAGAACATCAACAAGAATACTAGCAACAGAGTTAATCCAAACACTACCTTGAGTTTCAACTGATTTATGTTTTTGTTGTGTTGAAATGATTTAAGCTAAGAACCTGGAATAACCTTGATAAATAAGCTATGAAAACCCTAGGGAAACTAAAATGACAAATGAATAAGTACCTAGGAAACAGAAATAAGCACAAGTGATTATAAAAGCTAAATGGACAGTGAGATGTTGAAACTTAAACCAATGAACTTTAAGCTACAAGCTAAACATATTGAGCAATCATAAACATCACTAAGCTTCATTTAACTACCAATAAGCAGAAACTAAGTTAGTCAATAAGCAAAATGTGAATAAGCAGTTTTGAATAAACCAAATCACTGAAAATGAGCACTGAACATCAACTTTTAACAAAGTTTAAGCTGATATGGAAAATTCACTGAAAATGGTAAAGTGGGATTTAAATTGAGAACTTGAATATGTCACTAAATAACTTTAGAAAATACACTTAGAATTAAACAGGAGATGAAAATTACACTAGAAAACATAAATTACACTAATTTCGACATATCACTAATTTACACTACTCTACAACTAATAAAATTAACTAACTCTTGTCTCTGATCCTTCTTCCTTCTTTTATAATGACCCAGATAGGGTTTCTGAGCAATCCCACTTCAATTGGGACCCTTGGATGAAGATAAGATGATCTCATCCATTCGTTTGGATTTTTGCGGGAAATTGGGGTGTTGTAATTTGGCTCTTAGCTTCTTGGCAGGGGGGGGGGGGGGGGTTGGTGTGTAGTGTTTGTTTGGAGGTGAGTAGGAGGGGTGTTTGAGTGTGTCAGTGGATAGGAAGGTGGGAGTGTGATGATGGTGTTGGTTTTGGTTTGTAGCAGGTCACGGGGGAGGTGGAAGAGGTGGTCAAAGCCAAGGGTTGACCCCGTTTTATTATTAAAAGGAGATGGAGTGTTGTGGGCTTTTGTGGTGATGTGCCAAGAAATGGGTGGGTTAGGGAGTGTGTGTGGGCTGGACTGGATTATAAGGGATTGTGGTGTTTGGTTTTAATTAAAGGGTCCGTTTGTATATATAACTATGAAAGCACAAGGACCAATGTTGCAACTTTCTAAAAATCCATGGACCACACTTGACATTTTCTCAAACTTTGTTTCAAGGACCAATCTTGCCATCCTACAAATCCACAAGAGTATTTGTTGTAATTTTCCATTTTAAAAACTCCGAGGGGCCATTTTTGCCATTTTATGAAACTTGAAAGACCAAATGTGTAATTTCTCAAACTTTATACCCAAGGATCGTTTTTGATAATATTTGACTTTTAAAGCCTTGGGTTGACTTTTCTTTCATTTCAAACCTTTAGGGACTAGTTTTGTCAATTTTTGAAACTTGAGGGACTGAAACTGCCAATTATGCAAACTTTGTTCGTTTTTCATTTGTTTTTAAACATTTTGCATCCAAAACATATAAAACACAGTTTTGGGATAATTTCTGTATTTTAATGCATTTCTGAGTGTTTTTGGATGTTTTGGCAGTTCAGATACGATAAAAATGATGAGTATTTACACACTCATCAGGCATTGTATCCTACGACGCCCATAGGTTATGGTATGTGTACGGGAATAATGGATTACTAAGTATCTCGTGAGGTTTGCCCAATTGACGAACTTGGTAAGCTTGACGACATAATTAGAGAATTTATTAAACTTTGATATATACCATATAGTACTCAACGTGCTATGTGACTTAGTTTTAGGTATAATCTTGGAGTGATATATCAAGTAAATAAAATATGGAGGATTACCAAATCGACAGATTTGATAAACTTCGATTATTTATTTAAATAATATATCGGGCCAATATTAGACCTATAGATGGTATTATTATTTCTTTTATTCGTGATTTCTTGATTTTGAGTTGTGTCGACCCTTCACCCGCATGGATACCAAAAGCCAAACTCCAAACTAATACGAAATTAATACGAGAAATGGATTTTTGGAAAGTAAAATGGAATACGTTCGGGATTGGGAATATTAGATTTTGAGTAAATGATTCTGAATAGAGTTTATATTGTTAGGAAGTGCCGAGTTCGTAGTTGCTGTCTTTTGAGTTGCTATACATCTTACTTCTACCGAATTCTTTCTGCTGATTTCTGGACTTGAGGTGAGTCATAGCCCCATGTTTACTCTTGAACTTGTTTTCAATACTTGGGGTGAGAAACATGCAAATTATTTTATGTGGACTATTATCGCTTTTGTTTTCTCAAAACTTGCTATGCTTATGGAACTAGGATATTTCATCAACCTTAGTCACATAGTGAACCATCGCGTGTGGACTAGATTTGGTTAGATGAGTTACATCAACCCTAGTCACATAGTGAACCATCGCGTGTGGACTAAATATGGTTAGATGATGAGAATGGCTTATTTGAGGATTTTGTGATTGAACTATAGTGTGCACCTATAGGATTTTGCGTTGAGGATTGAGGCCTAGTCTAGCTAGCAAGCGTTTTGCGTATATGTCCACTTGATTTGATATTGAATATAAAACTATGATCTCACCAGCGAAAGCTGACTTTTAGCACGTTTTCTCAGGTAATTAAGTGATGACCTTGGATGCTTGGGATTGGAGGCTTGGCTTGGCAATGCGGTTAAGGATCTATTTTTCTAAAACTCTGATATAACTTTGTGGACCTATGTTTATTTCTTTTGGGCCTTACTTTGGATAAATTTGGGATGAATGTAAACTTTAAAAACCCCGTTTTGGTTGTGTTTTACTTATGTTTACTTTATCTCGTTCTATTATAACTTGTGTTGGATACCAATCCCCATAACACCCCGAAAGCTTGTTGAGTCTTCCGCTGTACCAAATTGTATCAGAGCCAAGGTTATAGAGAACTAGGTAATAAACACCTAAACTATAACCGATTTTTATAGAAAACGATCCTCGACCAATGCCCGCCAGCCCGCCAAGCCGAAGCATCTTCGTTTATATTGAGGTATATTGAGATAATGATTTGAAATGAGACTTTTGAGACGATTTGAGCATATGGGATATATTGATTATGTAATATGATAGCGTTTTGAGGAATTATATGGCGTAATTGTTTTATAAATGTTATAGTAATGCAATATTTGAAAATCTTTATTGAAACTATATGAATGGGATTTTTATGATGATTTTGATACGATATTTTGAGTTTCGCGGTTTAGTTGTTTTGAAACACTTACACCTACCCTACGCCGTTGTCACAAACCATGACCTCCTATTCGTACGATATTACTGAGGACGTTCTTGCTGGCACGCGTCGCCCAGCACAGATCACTATGGTCCCTGATGATCCATACACGATGGTCATGCGTTCAGCCACTACTTAGTCTTCCCATTGTCGCCCTAAGTCACTAATTTTATCGCCTTGTGGTTTACCTGCTCAGAGATACGATTGATGGAGTATGAGGGTGAGCAGGAAAATGATGACCCTCAGGATGAGGAAGAGAATGATGACCCTCAGGACGATGAGGAGGATGATCCTGAGGAGGAGGAGATGCCTGATGATGATGGTTCGTCAGCGCATTCAGCTCAAGCTGCAGAGCCCGATTCTCCGACACATCCGTTAGAGCCAATTTCACCTGATCACCCGTTTTTGTTTGATTCACCACCTGGTAGTCCCGTGGCGTCGAACACGTCATCTGAGATATCTGCTGAGCATGCAGAGTTGGGTGAGACTGGTAGGATGTGGACTCGGATTACTACACAGGGCGAGAGGATCTCACGGTTGTCTTATCGACTTGAGATGGTTATTGGAGAGTTTATTGCTGAGTTGAAAGTTGATATGACTACTGTCATGGCCAGGACGACAGCGATTAGAAGAGGTATGATGGAGATACATGAGCAGATAGAGAGTCTGCAGAGAGGTTTCATCACGGCTCGCGAGGCAGATTGCAAGCTATGGCAGAGGAACACATAGTTGGAGAAGGAGGTTGCTGATGAGGCAAAAAATTAACCGTTTTTAAGGGGTCATTTAAGCCCGGATTCGAATTTATTTGATCAAATATTGCCCTAAATCGATCCTTTTTTCATTTTAGGTACTCTTGGAGTGAAATCTGGAAAAGGAAGCATTTTGGACGTTTTTGAAGCATAAAAGTGAAGAAAATGGCAAAGTCTTAATTTTCCTTGCTGGGAACAGTACCCGACGGCGTCACAAGTTTCTTAATGACGTCATCAAGAGCAATACAAGAGGTGGAAGTGGATGGTGCACATGACGATCCAGAAAGTTTTATACTAAGGAGATGACGGCGTCACCATAGGCCGTCACGGTCCAAATGTTAGTGACGGCCCAGAGCAACTCTACACATGACGGCGTCAAAAGTGGATCTAGGAAATCCGATTTTATTATGGGTGGCGAGTTGACGGCGTCAGAATTTCCTTCTTGACGTCGTCACCCTGTAAAATCTATATATAGTTTTGCAATTTTCATTCATTAGTGTGTAACTTTTAGGGTGTAACTTTGGAGAAAAACCCTAGTCCGATTTTCACAGCTTTTTCAAGGGTTTTTACCCTTTTGAAACCTTTCATGTTCAATTAAGATAAGTACTCTTTCAATTCAATCAATATGTCTATGTGTTGTTTGAATATATCTTACGCTTGTCTTCAATTTAACATGCTTGGCTAGATCTCTTTTGTGTTTGCTTAGATGTAGTGAAACATAGATGTTAATTATGGGTTGATTGTTTGTTTATAGTTGTTACGGATGATTGTATTCGACGTTAGGCTTAAGAAAACTAGCAGACTTCCATTGGTAACATGCTTGAACGTCTTAAGAAACATGATCAGAGGTGTACTATGATTTTTGGTTGTATTTAATGCGTAGGAGAATTCTAATGATCCCATATTAGGAGCTTCTAACGGCTCGACATAGGAGTGAAGTAGGATCCTATAGAGTTAGGGAATATTGTACACGGCCCTACGACTAGTATTAAGGAATACGACCCGTCATCCATGCAAAATTAACAAATTATCAACCTGTAAAAGATATCTAGGGAGTAATGAAACCTAAGTAAACACAACTTTCCCTATCATTGTTTACACACTAGTATAATTAGATTTCATTTTATTTTTGTTATTTTATTTTGATTGTATCTTTAGTCATTTGGGTTAGTTGGCTAGAAACTAATTCCGCTCACTTTTCCAAAAACCGAGATTTTATTTGCTTTTATAAAAATATAAAAATACAAAAAGAATCATCCCTCACCTCTAGACCTAGTTTTTAGGCTTTCTAATCCTAGCGACACTATTCTAGAGTTGAACGATTAATCCCCCGGTACTTGTCACTATACTATACTACAACGATCAGGTACACTGCCTGGTGGGGGTTGTAAGCTTCTCGAGATCCCTTGAGAAGTAAAACCTGGTGCGATTCCCACGTGTCAAGTTTTTGGCACCGCAGCCCGGGGAAATAGTTATTGTCTAGGTTAGGATTTCTTTTTATTAGGTCTACTTGCTAGATTCCTTTCCAGTAAGATTTTATTTTTATTTTTAGGTTTTCTTTAGTCTATATTATTTCTTCGTGTCTTTGTTCGTAATCTTTACCATCCGACATCATGGAAGGTGGTAACATCTTTGAACCCATCAACCCACCACAACAAAACAACCCACAAAACCCACCACTAGCAAACCAACCTCTTAGGCCCCGAACCTTAGGAGAGTATTCCCGTCCTAGCCACCAAGGCTATCAAAACACTATTGAGCTCACTCAAGGAGCCAATGTGTCCCCCTTGCGATCCGACAGCATCCGATTGGTGCAAAGCGGATGTGCATTCCATGGACTTCGTTCCAAAGATCCTAATCAACATCTCAAGGACTTCCTTAAAATTGAAGATTCTATAGACCTTGATGTTACAACTAGAGAGTCGACCCGACTACGCCTATTCCGATTCTCTCTATGTGATCAAGCTAGTCAATGGCTTGAACGTCTACCTGCGGGATCCATCACCTCATGGGATGATCTCACCACTTGTTTCCTTGCTCAATTTTTCCCACCGGGGAGAACTACTAAGCTTAGAAATGATATCTTGATGTTCCAACAATGTCAAGGTGAAACTCTATATGAAGCATGGACTCGTTTCAAGGACTTACTCCAAAAGGACCCTCATCATCGCATAGATCTTTGGATCCAAGTCCAAATCTTCTATGACCATATCGATCTCTCCACAAGGCGAACCATTAACCAATCAGCCGGTGGCAAGCTACGTGATCTAAGTGTGGAAGAATCATGGGAACTCATAGAAGATCTTGCTCTCTATGACAACGAAAGTTGGAATGATCCCCGTGATTTGAACAAAACGGCCAAGGCAATATCTTTGCCTTTGAACAATTCTAGCAATCCCGACCGTAGGATGATGGAACTTGAGGACCAAGTCAAGTTTCTCATGAAATCTTAAGAAGCTCCTAAGCCTTTAAGCTAAGTGAACAAAATCACTTCTTCATGCAAATTATGTAGTGGTTCCCATGACACTCGTGATTGCGTGGAACTCCCCAGACAAGCTTTTGCGGACTACGCATCCTCACGTACCGACGAAGCGGGAGATAAGTGGTACACTTTCAAACCCGAGCCAAACCCTTACGGTGATTCCTACAACCCTTCTTGGAAAAATTACCCGAACCTTAGGTGGAAACAAAACCAAAACAATTCTTCCAATCCACCTAATCGTTACCAACCAAGCGGTCCACCCTCTAACCGTACTTTCAACAATAATCCTTTCGACAACTATGGTAGTACAAACAATCTTGAAGGATTGATGTCCAAGTTTATGGCATCTCAAGAAGCTCGCATAGCTAAGTTTGAAACCGAATTCAACCAAGAACAAACGGAGATGACCAATAAGATTGACAACTTGTTGAAAGCCCTCAACAACCAAGAGCTAACTACACCTAGAAAGGACACTAGGGACACTAATAGTGGAATCCAAATTAAGGACCCCTCGTCATCCAAACACGTCCACTTTATCAATGTTGTCACTATTAAGCCAAAAGATAAGGATATAGAAGAGAGTGACAAGGATGAAGTTGGAATAGAAACCGAGACTAGGGATGAGATTAAGGAAGTTGAGGTTAATAAGGGAGAAAAGTTAGAGGAAGTAGAAAACATAGAAGAGTACTTTGATAAGTTGCCCACCAAGGAAGAACGGGAATATCACAAGGATTTATTCGATGATCTCGAGACACCATATATCCTTGGTTCACCCCTTATTAAAGTAGGTGATCCCTCTAACATCAACATATCATGCAACATTGGGCATATGCATGTATGGAAAGCTTATATCGATCCTAGGTCTCCGATAAACATCATGACTAGGACCTATTATAATTGGGCAATGAAGAAGCAACTTGATTATAGGATGATGCCCAGTAAGAATTTGATAAGTAATTTTGTAGGAAGAGTGAAAGGATTGCATGTATTTGTAGGAAACTTCACTTATGTTACTGACTTTGTGATAGTGGAGGATACTCGTCCGGTAATAGATGATTGCCTAAGTCAAGTAGTGTTCGGGAAACCGTTTGTTGAGGCCTCTAAGATGAGTTATGACCCGACCCTAGGGATAGTTAGATTCAAGGAAGAGAATGATGAGATTGGTTACCAAATGCCCTATAAGATTGAACAATACCGCCTCCTATCAAACATAGAAAAGGAACACAAGCAAGAGGTTTACTGTAGGAATGATGAAGATAGACGTAGAGGAGTAGAGTATGCCATGAATAGAATACTTGGTTTCTACAAGGAATGTTTGCTACTAGGTATGGAATATAAAACTAAGATTGGAGATGACTGCCCATGACCTTGAGTCTAGCTACAAGACTCGTAAAATAAAGAAAAGCGCTTCTTGGGAGGCAACCCATGTTTTGTGTGATTTTATTTTGTTTGATTGTTATTTGTTTCCGTATGCATGCTTTATTTTTATTGTTGGTAGATCATGTTTCAAAACTAAAATTGTGAAAATGCTTTATTTTGTCGTTTAACTTCGTCTTAACTTCATATAAAGGTATTTTTCAAAAGATAAGTGTATGGGGAAACCCCAAATATGTTTTTAAGAACGAAATTGATCATGATTCTCCACAATATTAAATGGACATGTGTATTAGTATTTGTTAGAGTCAAATGCTTTTATCGAGTCATAATGATGTTTTGTAGGATTTTCCAGAAAGTAGGACATAAGTTTTTCCAGAAACTTAATGTAAAGATTTCTGCAGGTCACTTCTGACGGCGTCATGTGTAAAACTCTGGAACTTTTGCTAGTTTTGTTTTTCTAATGGAGTCTTAAAGTTTTTGTTAATTCTTTAGTTTTATAAACTCCAGGAAATCTGCAAACATTCATTCCACAAGCATTATATCTTAATTTGCTTTCTAGGACTTGTTAGTATATATAGATTGCCGCCGATTTTACGCGAGGTTGCCTTGTTTGTTTTCTCAGGTTTAACAGGTTATGTATGACAAGAAGATGATTTATTTTTCTGGAAGGGAAGCTTTGAATGTTCATTTTCTTGGAGGAAGATCTAACCTTGTTACCACACTATCCACACCGAACGAATCACTACACAAAAGGCTATAAACACCCCCAAATAGAGACTGGTTATATAAAACCCAATTTCTATGATAAAAAGTTAGTGGGAATTGAAGGAACTGAGATAGGTTTTCTTGAAAAAACCAGTTTTCATAATACTAACGCATAAAAACTGGATTTACGGGTAAAAACTAGTCTTTTTACACAGTCAAAAACATTGGTGTGTAGGTAACAACATGTCTCTATTTATTTATTTTATACACCATTTTTTACGAAACAACTTGTGTGATCAAGGATTTATAGTTTTTATTGTTGCCTTTAAAAAGTTTTCCCCAAAATTTTATCTACCCCCTAAGATTTTTCTCATATCCCGCCCTAATTTTTCCCCAAAATCAAAATCTCATTTTTAGATCGCTCCATTTTTTATTTCCTCCAACCTTCCCTTATTCAGTCACAAATATCATTTTCCCCCAAAATCAAAATAAACATACAAACAAGCTCATGGTGAAGTGCCCATCTTCACCAGCCACCATCACCAATTTAAGGTGTTCATGGGTGAATTTTTACTTTTTTTATTTTTGAATTTAGGGTTTATGTAAATCCAAATCTATAAACTTGTAACATCATTTCTATAATAATTATTTCTCATTGCATGTCGATTTTGTTTAGTTATATACTCGATCTATGCTCAACTAGATCTACAATTAGAGCCATGGGACGAAGCATCCATTACAAGGTCAATGAAATCATCTGCCTGTAACTTGGACTTCTTGGTATGTTTTCTTTTATGTATTATTTGTATTTAGTTTCATGCCATTAATGATTACCCCTTGCCTAGATATTAAATAATTTTTCAAAATCTGAAATTTGATAATATGAATGTTTAATGGTTTATTCAACATTATAGAGGTGGCATTTTTTAACCCATTTTGTTTATAAATGGTTATATTTAGGTTATGGTTTGCTATTAACGAGTCAAATGTAGTCCCAGTTCAATTTTGCCTTGTATTTTAACTAAACATTACCTTTTTATACCATAAATAACCATGTTAAATAAGGGACGAGAGCTACCTATAAATTCTTAATGTTTTTAAGTCCTATTATAAGAACTAATGACATCTTATTTTTATCCATTTTACGATTTTGGAAGGTTTAATCATTTTGAATACTTTCTGGTAATTTTCGCGGCTCAACCCGTTTCCATATTTGCTAAATTTTTTGATGTTACATTTGATTCATTGAAGACAAGGTATAACCAAAATCCGAATCGACCAATATGCCCATAAATTGCTCAAAGTGGCATCTTCTAGAGTTTCTCTTGCTTTGAATTTTCATCTATGTTCTACAGGTCGTTATGTTTTATGATGTCATTATCGTGAAAAAAACTCACCGGTTGTCCTCTTAATTATTCTGTAGGTCATAGGCATTGCTTGCCATTTTCCGAAGTCACACAATTTAGCAGATGTGAGGCTTTAACCACTCTGATTTAGATACCCTTTTTCTTGAATTTGGACATGCTCTTCATTTGTTGCTAACGGTATGTGAAACTTGATATTTATAACTAAAGGTCTCCCTTTTTGTGTGTATCTTACCTAAATTATCATTTCTGCAAATTTGTAGGATTATTATCATTTTTCAGGCACTAGGGTGGCTTTTGACATGGATGAAACTCCTAACCTTTTTGAGTAAGTACCAACTACCAAGGGGAGGTTTGTGTTCACTTATTTAGTGGGCTTATAAACTTATGTTAAGTTTGAAAATCTTTGATTTTTTCAACTTATGAGCATATGAGTTTATTTAAAACACAAGCTCAAATTGATAAGCTCATAGGAACATAACATTAGTGGATCAGTAAGGAAGCATACATGTGGTTCAGCTATCATGACTCAGCTTAAGCTAAACAAGGTAAACATGTAACCTATATCTCGTACATGGTGCTTATGGTTTTTTTATCACCTCTCAGTCAGTTAAGGTTTTTATTTTATTTTTTTGTATTTTTTTTTACCTTTTTTTTATTATATTTTTTGGAAAAAACAACAGGGGCACCCAAGTTAGCAATAGTTTATTGTATTTTTTTTTATTGAGTTGCTAAAACTTATTGTTGTTATAAGAAATATACCCCTCGGTTATTTAAAAACTTTATAGGCTTCCACCTTATTGTGATGTTGTTGGTGTTGTGGCGAAAGGTCAAATGCGAGACGAACTTGTTAGGCATTGTATTTGAGTAGTCAATTTGTTAAATTTATAGCCCGTCAGTTTCAACGGCATGAACTTATAATATTTGTATACTTCATATGTATAAGGCCAAATGATAGATATATATCACACCTTCACATCTGATGGTGGTTGAGTGCAAATGAAATCATCACAATTGGTTTGTCATGTGTTATTAATTTAACTTGGCGAATGTACACACTCAAGTTGGTTATTTCATGATATTATTAATTTTTATCTGTAGTCGTTGTAGAAAACTTTCATGTTTACTATAGTGAGAGAAGTTTTATCTAAACAAGCCATGAATCTACTAGGCAACATAATACTAAAAGCTTCTTTTTTACTTTCACAATCATTCATATCTTTTTTATTCTAAAAATAAAATATCTAATGTGGTTCTTGACTGTCCTTGCAGGGTATAATTCATTGACATTGGTGATGTTTGTAAAATAATGACATACTACGTAAAATTTTAGACTCCAGGTATGTTGAGATTCAGTTTGGTTTATTCAAAGTCACATGTGTGCTATATAACTTTTTCTTAGTGTATAAAGTAAACATATAAATATCTACCCTTAGCAACATTGGCTATTAGTAGCTCTATGCAAAAGAAGACATATAAATCTGTTTTACTTTCATTTCACATGCGTTTGAACATATGTCAGTATGTCACCATGTGAAATAGGCTTGTTATATTGATACATAATTGCCACTCTCATTACTTGTCTTGACTAAATGTAAATGGTCAATAAGACCTTATATTTTGTTACTTACATGTTAGTTTAAATCTATAAAGAGTTGCCACAACAGTACGTAGTTGTATGTGTGCGTTTGTTATTTGGATGTTTTGCGACTTCCTTTTTTTTTAAATGGGTAATATTAGGCTATTTAGATACAAAATTTAACTTAAACTTGTTTTTAAACAGGTTCAAATATAGATTTTTTGAGATTGGTACTACTTTCCAAGTTCGCGCACTTGGCTGATCTAATTGAAAACTACACTAAAAGAGACGTAGCGTGCGTGGAGAGTACGGGTGCTGAAATTTCAAAAGAAGATAAACGAAGACATAGTGTTAGGATCAAAGTTTATAATCCTAACACGTAAATGGAAAGACATTTATGGGATTACATTAGCTATCTTGAAAGGCACAACCACATGGACTAGAAGCGTCATTATTGTAAAGTTGTGTGTTTGTTGACCTATGAATACCCCCTCCATACTTCCATGGAGGGGTGAGACTTTGTGTGTAACCTTTCATCTTTCTTATTTCAATAAAACACATAGTTTTCCCTTCTCTCTCAACTCTCTCTCTCTCTCTCTAACTATGGCTTTCATCTTCTTCCATCAAACCCGACCTCCCGAATCACATAATCAACATAAAACTACGATCCAACAAGTGGCATCAGAGCCAAGGTTATTATTTTGTTGATTTGTGGTGTTTTTCTTGTCAAAAATTCAGATTTTTTTTAAATCCGTACTGTTTTTGAAGCCGTATTCTATACATATTTGTTGTTGGAACAGTTTTATAACAGTTTTTATACAATATCTTGTGTATCCAAATGGTCAAAACACATAAAGTCTCATACTTTCACTTCCTATTTCAGAAACTGTTATCAGTTTTTTGCAAGTTATCATTCTTATGACTTTTTGTCCATATCCGTGAAAAAAGTTGGTCAAATAGTGATCAGATACAAGGGTCAATGAAACTAGTCAGACAAGTTTATCAAAAATTCATCGGAAACTGCTAAAAGGCTCATCGGAATCTGGAAATGGTCGCCGGAATCTAATCGGAATTTCTTGTATAATAAATTCTCGATGTGTACCTGTTTTCGAGAACACTAGTAGTTGTCGAGAACCCAATACCCTAAACTGTCAAAATCACAATCTCGAAAACTGGGTTCTCGATAACAATAAACCGTGTTCTCGATAACCGTAACTCATGTTCTCGATAACACCTGTTCTCGATAAATGGGTATTCGCGATAAGTGTCAATGTTTCGAAAATGAAAGATGAAATGTTTCGAAAATATTTGAATTGTTTCGAAAAGAAAGGTGATAACTTTCGAAAATACAGATGTAGATGAAGGCAGGTATTAACCAAGACCACTAAACCAAATACCAAAGACCTCAGTATTATACGTATCATCAGTCCAAGCTAAGCAAAAATTGTAAAAGAGATTCAAGATCTATCAACACAAACCCATATCCGATACAACAACCACTCTTTATCCCTTCTCCACAAACCATTTTCGAGACTCATACGCAAAAGTTACATTATTTTTTAATCTCAGCATTTTTCTTCCTTCGTGTGAATCAGTGTAGCATCTTACCTACTTAGAGGTCTTGCAAACGAAAGAAAGAAATATCATCATTGATTCAAATTTGTTTGAAGCTTACACTTCAATTAAATTTCCGAATTTAAAGAAAGGTGTGATAACAACTATGTTATCTCCTTTTCTTAATTCGTTCAAGACAAACACTAAACCAAAAAAAAAAAAAAAAAAAAAAAAAAAAAAAAAAAAAAAAAAAAAAAACACATGTAGAACCTACCTTGACCCTTCAAAGGATCTTGAAGCCGGAAAAACGCAATCTTGATTCGTATTGCACATCAAATGTTGTTAAGGTCATGGTACGGTGGATACGCGTGTGTCGGTTATTAAGTATTTGTTGTTGGATGGATTTAAGATGAATGAGGAGATGATTTGATCTATGTTTGCTGTGATCTGATGACTGTGTTAAGGAGATGCGTGTGGAGAGGGAGAAGAGAGTAGATGGGGGCGGTTAATAATACGTGTTAGGGTTATGTCAAATAATAATAACCGTGTATTTAGGTTTATATCCTTAATACCGGGTATTTGATTGTCTGGATTGGGTCTGTTCTCTTGTTGGGCCTGTTAACCGTGGATTTCATTTGAATTGGACTGAGCTGGTTGTTTGGATTTGAAATATTCATGGGTCTACACGAATTGTTGGGCTGAATTATTTTATCATACGATTGCTTATAGGCTGCTGAATGGATCCGAATATGCTAAATCAATGGGCTAAATGATTTTATTTATACAATGTATTTTAAAACACAGTGTTAAATTTGGCATTTTCGGTGGCAAAAATAGTGGTATTTTAGTTATTACAAATTTTTTCACGGGGATACATTTTTTGACAAGATCGGGAAACCATTATCAAATTCATTAAACCGTCAAAATGCTAGAATTGTGCATTTAACCGTAAGATGTGACTACGGCAACAATTCTTTATTATTTATTTGAGATTGAAGTGGGATTTCACGGGCGTGTGTGCTTAGTATCTGAAGATATTGGGGTTGGTTGGATGAAGATTCTTCGAGATCCTTGTTCGAGCTTTTAACCTTTACAATGACGAATACTTGGATATCTAGTTATTTTGTGATTCTTCCTCTATGTTACCACAAATAAGTATCACTTTAAGGAGTTACGTTGTAGTGCTCAGTGTCACACGAAGTTGTGGATAATCAAGAGGTGATGTACTTCTTATACTTGATGGTTGGTTAGTTGATGAGTATAGAGTACTTAGGGATTCGATGGGGTGCGAACTCTCTACACCGCTCTTAGTCATACATTAGTGCAAGTTTAAGTCACATGTTTGGGCTATTTTACTTCGTTCTCAAGTTCATAATATTGGGTTTTCTCCATCAGTAGTCACTACAAAAAGCCGTCAGAACGATAATGGGGTCGGTAAAGAGTTAGTTGAGAGGAGTATATAAGAGCAGAGATGTTTATCAGCAGTTGATTCTCACTGGCTATTTATGATACTTCACACATAATCGGTTAGTTAGACATACGGGGTTACGCTGCCTCCGTTTCCATCGTAAACATAGTGTGTATGCTTCCGATTCCGCGAAGACATCGTGGGGGAAGAGAGAGTGGGTGTTGTTTTGCTTCTTTGACTTTTCTTGACTTCTTTGCGAAAACACTCATTTTTCACGAGGTTCTGCAATTAGGGGGAAGAAATGTGCACATCGGGGATGCATAATAGACTCAACTGATCGAGCATACAATTTTATTACTACCGGAGAGACGTCCGCAGAGATGATCAGTGGTTCAGTTTTGTGATTTTGGTGTAATCGTTTAAACTCTCGCGGGTTGTGAAGTGTGAAGTAGCCTGCATATGTGAGAAGATCTTGCTGATTTCTTGCATGTTACCCCCGAATGGAGCTTCCGCATTGAGTATAACTGTGATTAAGTGACTAGTCAGATTTGCTTGGTGTGGTTTATGATGTCATCTACAAATTCCGCTGCGTACTCAAAACTTCAAAAGCTAGAAGACATGTTGACTACATCAAAGTTTCGAATCCGCTGAAGACGGTTGTCAGTTTGGGGGGAAGCTGATTCAGAAACTTCGCCTAAAAGAAGTGTACGAAGAAGCCGCTAAAGGCATGCAGCATGAATTGGGGGGAAGTTAATCCATTTCATGCATATTACATCATTTGCCTACAAGTGAAGATAAAGTTTTTCAAGCCGAGGTACAAGATGAAGACAAAGAGCGTCAACTGTAGTCATCCACAACATTTGAAGAGCCGATGAAGACCTTTCTTTATTTGTATTTGTACTTGTAGGAAATGTTGTAAGTAATCCCTTATGTCGCCCCATTGGGGGGAAGATTGTTAGGATCAAAGTTTATAATCCTAACACGTAAATGGAACGACATTTACGGGATTACATTAGCTATCTTGAAAGGCACAAACACATGGACAAGAAGCGTCATTATTGTAAAGTTGTATGTTTGTTGACCTATTAATACCCCCTCCATACTTCCATGGAGGGGTGAGACTTTGTGTGTAACCTTTCATCTTTCTTATTTCAATAAAACACATAGTTTTCCCTTCTCTCTCAACTCTCTCTCTCTCTAACTATGGCTTTCATCTTCTTCCATCAAATCGACCTCCCGAATCACATAATTAACATAAAACTACTATCCAACACATAGAACTTGTATTAGAGTGAAACAGGCTTGAAAATGGAATATTTTTATGCGAAAATAAGTTCATCGATAGAAATTAGAAAATATGGTTTTAGTTGGATATATTGGCATGCATCAAGACTTATGCGCTTTAATTTAGTTGTATATTCTTGAATTATGAAAAAAAAATTGCATAACTTTTATTTATTTATTTTTATTATTATTTAAAAAAAAATCTCTCAAAGACCGGTTTTTATATAAAAATTGGTCTTAGTAGAGGCATGTGCTTACTAGCAAACCGGTTTCGATGCTCCTATTAGACACCGGTTATGGAACCAGTTTTTATATATTTTGGTTATAGAGATACCCCCTCACAAAGAGTGGTTCGAAAACCACTCTCAATGAACTATTGTAACCGGTCTTTAAGAACTTTTTTGTAGTAGTGGATCAGGGGAGTATTTGATTTCATTCTTTTACCTATTTCACTTTTACATTCTTTAATCGAACATTGGGGACAATGTTCATCCTAAGTGTAAGGGGAGGGTAAATGATGATACCTTATAGGATACAATTGCACTTGAGTTTGTTTGTTTGATGGTAGGTGTGTAATAAAACTAAGAGAAATACTTGTTAGTGTAATTTTAGCACCAAATTTAAATTTGTTTACAACATTTAGGAGTGAAACTTTAGCCTTAGAAAGCGTCTCATGGATAGGAGTTGTATGACTAGCACAAAACCGTACCATTCAGAAAAAATTTTCACCCAAATATTTGAGGTTCGCCTTTAGATTTGATAGGAAAAGCATTCATTATTAGTGCTTATAAGTGTACCGGTAGCATTTAGATTCTAGAACTTGCGTTAGTGATGCATCCCGAGACCGCTAGTGAGACTACATTTGTGTAGTAGGATTTACTACATGATAAGAGGCATTAGGATCACCCTTGTGTTTAAACCCGTATCATAATTACTTGACCATTTAAGTCATATTACTTGGCTAGTAAAGTCAATTAATTTTTCCCACACCTTAGCGTTGTACTCATTTTTAGTACACGAAACCCCTAGTACACCCCTCCGAGCCTATCTTTTCGTTTCTAACTTTAAGCATCTTACTTAAAGGAAGAATTTGTTACAACCCACTTAAATGTACAACCAAATCGCCTTAGCCTTCCTTGTATGCACTCATTTTTAGTGCATTATTGTTACATGTTTAAACCCTTAGTTAATTATCTATTTGATTACATGGTTGCTAAGTCGAGTCATATCTTGTACATATTGTTGGGACTCATGGGTAAAGTACTTATGTTATGGAGTAATGGGGAAGAACATCATATATTACCCCCATATGTGCGTTAACCTTAAAAGTACTCTTAGTGTTTTGATTATCTTGATTGGAGTCATTATATTAGTTTATTGTAAAGTATGTAAAAATTCAAGTGTAAGGGGAATGTACATTCCCTATGATATATTATTTTGGATGGTAGGGTAAGAGTGTATGCCAAAAAAAAAAATCAAATAATTAAGAAAAAGAAAAATAATAGAAAAAAAGAAAAGAGAAACATACGGACTACCATCCCGTTTCATTCTATGTTTATTTTATGTTTTTGTTATTTTTCATTTATTAGCTTAAGTCGAGTCGAGTCTTGGCTTAGCAATGCCATATTGTACATGTAATTAACCAAGATGATTAACTCGCCATCAGTAAATATTGCCTTTATCCAACAAAACCGTGTATTCCATATCCCTACACCTAACTTTATAACCCTTTGAAAGACCTCTTTGATAGTTTATCCTAGGTGCTTACGCCAAGTGGTGGAGGTTTGATCATTTCCCAAGCCTATGGTAATCTATTTTGCTATGATAGGTAGTGAGAGATGTTTTCCATTTCCTTATTGTGATATATACTTTATTACAACCAAGAGATGTGAGAATCTAAACACTATTTGTGAGGTGCTAGTGTATGACCTCCGTGCTTGTCTTTGATCTTTAGTGGAATGATTATTTGTTGTAATTACTTTTATATTAGTGTTAAATGACCCCTAACTTGTATTTTTATTAGAATAAAAGCGCATTTGCTTGAGGACAAGCAAATCTCAAGTGTAAGGGTATTTGATGAGGTAAAAAATGAACCATTTTTAAGGGGTCATTTAAGCCCGGATTTG
This sequence comes from Artemisia argyi, assembly GCA_030686995.1. Classification (NCBI taxonomy): domain Eukaryota; kingdom Viridiplantae; phylum Streptophyta; class Magnoliopsida; order Asterales; family Asteraceae; genus Artemisia; species Artemisia argyi. The sequence continues at coordinate 52,954,590 of CM060687.1, read as the reverse complement.
AATTTATTTGATCAAATATTGCCCTAAATCGTTCCTTTTGTCATTTTAGGTACTTTTGGAGTGAAATCTAGAAAAGGAAGCATTTTGGACGTTTTTGGAGCATAAAAGTGAAGAAAATGGCAAAGTCTTAATTTTCCTTGCTGGGAACAGTACCAGACAGCGTCACAAGTTTCTTAATGACGGCGTCAAGAGCAATACAAGAGGTGGAAGTGGATGGTGCACATGACGATCCAGAAAGTTTTATACTAAGTAGATGACAGCGTCACCATAGGCCGTCATGGTCTAAATGTTAGTGATGGACCAGAGCAACTCTACACATGACGGTGTCAAAAGTGGATCTAGGCAATCCGATTTCATTATGGGCGGCGAGTTGACGGCGTCAGAATTTCCTTCTTGACGCTGTCACCCTGTAAAATCTATATATAGTTTTGCAATTTTCATTCATTAGTGTGTAACTTTTAGGGTGTAACTTTGGAGAAAAACCCTAGTCCGATTTTCATAGCTTTTTCAAGGGTTTTTACCCTTTGAAACCTTTCATGTTCAATTAAGATAAGTACTCTTTCAATTCAATCAATAAGCCTATGTGTTGTTTGAATATATCTTACGCTTGTCTTCAATTTAACATGCTTGGCTAGATCTCTTTTGTGTTTGCTTAGATGTAGTGAAACCTAGATGTTAATTATGGGTTGATTGTTTGTTTATAGTTGTTACGGATGATTGTATTCGATGTTAGGCTTAAGAAAACTGGCAGACTTCCATTGATAACATGCTTGAACGTCTTAAGAAACAGGATCAGAGGTATACTATGATTTTTTGTTGTATTTAATGCGTAGGAGAATTCTAATGATCCCATGTTAGGAGCTTCTAACGGCTCGACATAGAAGTGAAGTAGGATCCTATATAGTTAGGGAATATTGTACACGGCCCTACGACGAGTATTAAGGACTACGACCCGTCATCCATGCAACATTAACAAATTATCAACCTGTAAAAGATATCTAGGGAGTAATGAAACCTAAGTAAACACAACTTTCCCTATCATTGTTTACACACTAGTATAATTAGATTTCATTTTATTTTTGTTATTTTATTTTGATTGCATCTTTAGTCATTTGGGTTAGTTGGCTAGCAACTAATTCCGCCCACTCTTCCAAAAACCAAGATTTTATTTGCTTTTATAAAAATATAAAAATACAAAAAGAATCATCCCTCACCTCTAGACCTAGTTTTTAGGCTTTCTAATCCTAGCGACACTATTCCTGAGTTGAACGATCAATCCCCCAGTACTTGTCACTATACTATACTACAACGATCAGGTACACTGCCTGGTAGGGGTTGTAAGCTTCTCGAGCTCCCTTGAGAAGTAAAACCTGGTGCGATTCCCACGTATCAGTTGCAGACCTCAAGAGGGACAGAGATACATATAGTGTTGAGTTGGGATCGCTACGAAGAGATTTAGATGGTTTGAGATCGGAGTTGAGGAGGTTACGCTAGCATCGTGGCTAGATCGATTTGGATTTAGGTTGTTGTATTGCTACATAAGCCAGGGAGTACTTGGTTAGGAGAGCTAGTTATTATATCTCTTATGTCATGATATTCGGATTGTACGTTCGTCTCGTATGGAACAATTAGTATCTATTACGTCTTTTGGTAGTATGGAACGATGTATTGATCGCTACTTCTATGGATGATGGTGATTTCGTATGATATTCTATCATTTTTGGCGTACATGGAGAATTGTGTTTCAAATTGCGCGGTTGATATCGTGTTGGTATTATGTTGATCAATGGCCCATGACGAAACCCTGTTAGAGCTACCCGAACTGGTACAACAGCGACTACCCCTGGTCGCCGAGGACGCCGTCCTACTCGAAATGTTGAAACCCTTACTCCTGACAACCTAGACACCACCAACCTCAACAACAGAAATCAAAATGTCGATGTTCAGGGAGACAATGATCATGTTCCACCGAATGCACCTACTGTGGATCAAGCAATGATCAATCAACTTGTGAAGCAACGAGTTGCTGAGCTTCTAGTTGAGTCGAATCATTCCAACAACTTTGATGGAACTTTTCCACCTGTTCGTACTAATGGATGTAACTACAAGGAGTTCCGAATTTGTGGACCCATTGAGTTTGGTGGAACTAAAGAAGTGGTCTACTTGGTCAGGTGGATAGAGAAAACTGAGTCGATGTTCACTGTTAGCAATTGTGCGGAGAATGCTAAGGTAAAGTTTGCTTCTTTTACTTTTAAGGATGAAGCATTAACTTGGTGGAACAATTACCGAAATTTGGTTGGGTGTGAAGTGGCCTATGCCATGACTTGGGAACAATTTAAGTCCTTGCTGATTTAGACTTACTGCCCAAGGAATGAGGTTAAGAAATTGGAGATTGAGTTTTGGAATCACAAAGTGAAGGGTCCCGATATGGTGACTTACAACCGTCGTTACCAGGAGTTAGCCTTGCTTTGCCCAGATATGGTTAAGACTGAGACTCAAAAGATTGAGCGGTATACCGATGGGTTGCCCTGGCTACAAGGAACGATGTGATTACTGCTAGGCCTGTAAATGTTCATGAGGCTATCACGATCGCTCAACAATTGATGGATTCGTTGGAATTGGAAGGAGCTGAAAAAGATAAGAATGGAAAGAGAAAGAGAGACTATCACTCAGAGGGTAATGATCGTCGAAACAAGCGACAAGCTGTTGCCAAGGCTTATGCTATAGGGGATGGAGATAAGAGGAACCAAAATGGAGATACACCCAAAATGTGGTAGTTGCTACAAGAATCATTCTGGACAATGTATCGTGATGTGCAAGAATTGCTCAAGGAGAGGACATGTAGCTAAGGATTGTAGAGCTCGACCCCTTGCTATGGTTCAAGCTACTCCTGAAACTAGGAGTAAGGCGAATGTTACTTGTTTTGGATGTGGGAAGAAGGGACACTATAGGAATGAGTGTAGAGAATCGTGGAACCGAGGAAATCAAGGATCGGGTGGTAATCGGTACAATCATGGGAATCGTGGAGCTGGAGGAAACCGTGGACGTCATGACAATGAGGACCAATGTGTGGAAGCAGGAGCTGCTAATGGGAGAGTGTATGCACTGGGGAATGAGAGAAGAGAAGACCCGAACGTCGTTACTGGTAAGTTCCTTCTCAATAATTGTTATACTTCCATACTGTTTGATACTGGTGCCGATAGAAGTTTTGTGTCCACTACATTTGCAACCTTATTAGAAAAACCCCCGATGGCCTTAAGAATTGGATATGATGTAGAGTTAGCTAACGGAAACATAGAAAGGATTAAGACTATCATACGCGGTTGCACATTGAATTTCTTGAATCACCCTTTCAACATAGACCTTCTACCCGTCACATTAGGAAGTTTCGATGTCATCATTGGTATGGATTGGTTGTCGAAGTATCGTGCTCACATACTTTGCGATGAGAAAATCGTACGTGTGCCTTATGGTAAGGAGATTTTAAATATACAACGAGATCAAAAAGGTTCGAGGAGCCAATCCAGATTAGCGGTCATTTCTTGCACTAAGCTACCGAAGCTAATGGAAAAAGGATGTTGCCTTTTCTTAGCTCAAATATCTGAGAAAGGAGAGAAGGAGAAGAAAGAAAGATGCATTGGAGATGTGTCTATAATTCGTGATTTTCCTGATGTATTTCTCGATGATTTGCCGGGAATCCCGCCTACTAGACAAGTGAAGTTTCAGATTGAGTTGATACCTGGTGCTGCACCCGTGGCACGGGCACCTTATTGGCTTGCCCCGACGGAATTGGAAGAGTTGTCGAAGCAATTGGCGGAGTTAGCCGAAAAGGGATTTATACGACCAAGTTCTTCACCTTGGGGAGCCCCAGTTTTATTTGTGAAGAAGAAGGATGGATCGTTCCGTATGTGTATCGATTACCGAGAGCTAAACAAGTTAACGGTGATGTAACACCCCCAAAATCATCACGTCAGCGGAAGACTTAAAATGTCAGCGGAAGACTTTTTGGGTGTTACTTCGAGGATCTTTGTCACAATCATAGAAAACGACACAAAAATGTGACGCTTTAAAGTTTAATTCATTCAAAATACCAAATATTCGAGACATCAAGATGTTTCATAATTTAAACAACAAGTTTATTTGAAATATGTCAAAATGTTTATTTAAGCCCATGCCGGGTTACAAGCCCACTCCGTGCCTTCAAATTCCTTCTTGTCTAATTACCTGAGATAAACACATGCCAAAAGTGTCAACACAAAGGTTGGTGAGTTCATAGAGTTTATAGTTTCGAATATCGATTTCCAAAATCAAAGAGTTTATAAGTTCACAGTGTTTATAATAAGAGTTGATTATCCAAATTATAGTGTGAGGAAATCCATAGTGTTCATGGTTTAAATCGTTGATTTATCAAAATCAGAAAATGAGTGATTTCCTTATTAATTCAAAAATAGTCAGTTGGGTTACCCTTCACCGGGTCAACACCCAAAATAGTTAGTTGGTTTATAAATCCATTTAACATGAGGTTCGATTCACAAGTTAAGAGTGTATTATAATCACATACAATCAATAAGTTTAAATCAATGTTCCTGTTATTGCCTTAAGCTCATGATACTCAACGATTAACAGCCAATCATAATCTCAAGTTATGACGGTAAGTAGTAGGCCCTCAAGATAGGTATTTGCCAATAACCTATTTATAAGAACAATAAAGTGCGCCTGGTGTTTTCTCCAACAACCAAACGAGGATTGTCAATCACTAATAGTACTATCCACATTTATTTACGTTCACCCTTCAAGTGATTAAGGTTCATGATCGAGGGACTTTTGGCAATAGTAACTTAAGCAAATAACATCGGCCTGACGGTATTTCAATACCCGGTATAAAAGACTTGTGATCGAGTTTTAAGCATGTATCTCCCCACGGGAAAATAGTTAAAAAATGGGCTATGAAATCACAGTAACATGTATATAGTTAATGAGTACTTATAAAAGTATAAAACAGTAATTAAGCATGTATCTCCCCCAAAGAGTTTACAAAATAATTAAATGAGAAAAAGTGGGGCTATGACTCACAGTAATATGTACAAAAAAAAAATACTTGTGAAAGTAAAAGCAGTAGTTGAGCATGTATCTCCCCCAAAGAGTTTATAAAATAATTATAAAAATGGGGCTAAGAACTCACCTTAGTAGTACAGTAGTAGTGGTAGTAACATAATCTCAACGATGCAAGGCAACGGCTTCACACACAACCTAAAAGATATGGTATATTTTAGTTGATAGTCTAAATCTCGTTTTATCGCGAATATTAGTCATTCAGTTTGTTATTGAAACTCGTGTTCGTTTAAATGTTTGAAGTTCAGAACAAAGTTATATATACATATAACTTGTGAGTGTAATGATCGATGCTCGATGTGCGATGGAAAATCATCAAGAATAAGTCGAAGTATGTAGACGATGTCTTATGATGTTAGTTTTAAAAGAAAAGAAATAAACGTATCGTTATATATATATATATCGTTAAAGTTAATTATAGTTACGCGAATATTTATAACGTATATATATAAGTTAAATTTATAAGAGTTTTATACTAAACATGTGTATTTATATATAAAATATAAATATTATTTTTATAAAATAATATTTACAGAAAATCCTTTAAGTTTTACCAAAGTTACACTTTTAACCCTAACGAATATAATTTTACACCGTTAGTCCGTAGTTAACAATCGTTTCATTTTAAATCCAAGTAATATCAATATTTACCTTTATCAACTCCAATTATCATTATTTATAGTTTTAAACTTAGAAAATCAGTAATTACAGTTTTGACCCAAAGTTTGCAAAGTTTACACTTTTAGTCCCCGGTTATGAAAATTTTGCAAAGTTAGTTCAAATTTCGCCAAACTTGAAACTTAACATTTTCACTTTTTCTATAAGCTCAGAATAATCAGATAAGTTTATTTCAAAAGCTTATTTTCTCAAAAAGTACTTATTTTTACAAATGGGCTTAACGAGCTTAACTTTAAGGCCCGTTAAGGTTTCGTGATCCAAAGGGCTTACGAGGGGTTTGGGCCTGGTCTCGGGTTCATTTTTATGTTACAAAAACATTACAAAAGTGCTTAAATGGTCGGCTTATACGAAAAGCTTAAAAATAGCTTAATGGATTATTAAGCCCAAAATCAAGTTATAAGGTATTTATGAAAACATGTTTTGGTCGATCAAAAGGGGTCATGAAAATAGCTTATACGAGCTTATGGGATCAAATAAAATATGTTTCCTAATTGTTTACTAAGTGGTTAACGAGGTTAAGCTTTAAAATCGTGGTGTTATGTGTCAAAATTAATATTTACGAGGCCAAAGTATATGGCCAAAAATCAATTCTGAAAATAGTTTACTCAAAATATTCTAAGTGTTTTAAATTTAAAATTCGTATAGGTCCAAAGGAATAAAGGAACATGTGATTTTTATGTACTTATACGTTAGTATGGTTTCCAAGTTGTTATAGGAGCTCATTAAGGACTTATTGAATAAGTAGTTTAATAAAGAAAATGTACATGTCGTGTTTAAGATTAACGAAATAATGGTATCAAGTGTATGTGCTAAAATCAAAATAATGAAATGTATAAATAGAAAGGTAGTTCACAAGGTCTTACCTCATCTAAAATGGTGGGGTAAAAACGTTCGTAGAGATTGAATTAGTACAAAGAAGATCGTGGTATGGTTTACTTCACGCCAAGGATACAAAACGAACTAACGTGGTACTCTTGTTTCACTTCTATACTTCGAACTAGATCCAAACCTTCTGTCCCAAAATTCGACACTTGAACTTCACAAAATGGAATTATGGTACGTTTGTGTGTGTGTGTTCGACTGAGCTTGTATGGTGGTGTTTTATAGAAGGTTTTGTATGAGAAGATGGATGTGAAGTAACATGGAAGAGTGTTGTTGGTTTGTAAACGTGGAGTGGCACCTCTACTAGTATCCAATCAAGTTATTACAAAGCGTATGTGTGTAAGGCTTTACCTCTGAACGTTTCTGACATTCTCTGACACTCCTAGACGTGTAGGGATGATTTGATGTGATTGGGAGGCTTGGGTGGCTCGTAAGAAGGTTTGTGATACGTTGGGTGAAATTTGCCAAAGGTGAGTTTCGGGGTTTGCTTGGGTCGTTTTTAGGGTAGTGAACGTGTGAGGGAGGGTGTATTTCTTACCATTCGTGTTTCTAGGGTACTAGATGAAATGAGAGGAGCAATAATACGTAGGTGTTGTTTGTAGAAATCGCAAAATAAAGAGGTGGTTTGTGGCTGGTCGCGTCAAGAAAACAAAGGAAATGAAATCAAATAATTCCCACGCTGGGCTTATGGCTGGTGGGCTGGTTGTGTGAATTGGGCCCAAACGAAATAAAGAAGGAAATAAGGAGTCTGTTAGCAGCAGTTGGGATTAATTCAGGCCCATAGGGTCACGGGGGCCCACAAGGCAAGTTTCGAGAGTCGGGTTACAGTCTAATAATATTAGTGAGCAATCTCGGGAATTTTCGTAGGCTCCGGAATGATATAAATAATGTACGTTAAATGAACGAAACGTATTGTTTTAATTATTAACGTTTAAAATATAAATATATATATTTGTGATATTAAATCTATCAAGGTTGTGTGTAATCATCGTTCCTAGACAAAAAGGTCAATCATAAATGTCGTAGTAGTTCACATAATATGTCATGCATATATAATAAAAAAAATTTTGTTCCTGTAAAAATGGTTAATCTATGTTATGGTAACGTGTTAATCGTAGGAAAATTTTACGGGGTGTTATATTACCTACCCGTTAAACGGAATCCCGTCCCGGGATTCTAAGATAAGGTTGCTGTAAAGGTGAGTGGAAAAGGTGAACAAATAACGTATTTATTATTAGCTTTCTAATTGTGCTTTCCAGCTTAACGTATCTACTATTACATTAGCTTTTTAAATTGATGATAACTAATCTTAGTATGATTGTGATAGAAAAACTTGGGGGAAACTTATGTCTAAAAATTATAGTTGTTACTTGGCAGTATTATTTATGGTGTAAACAGTATTTTACCACAGTGGTGTACAGTACCCAACTCTTATTCTCTTTAAATATCCCACTTTTTTACACTCCTAACTTTCCTTTTCTTTATACCTCTCGTCGACATGCCTCACCCCATCACCAACCTTGCAATTATGTATGCCATTGTTACTACTATCTATCTAGTGTATGTTCCGAACGAAGATCGTGCTATATTGGTTGGGATCTTAATGTTTCTTGCACCATTCGTGGTTCTAGCGATCTTTATTGACAAGTTTTGGAAGTGAGGAATAGTGTCGTAGTGTAGTGGTTGTAATGTTGAAATAAGGTTGGTTGTGTTTCCATGTAACCTCTAGTGTATGAATAAAATTTTCTTTGTTTTCTGATGCCATGGTTTATGTTGATTTTTCGTTTGTATTTATTGTTTATGCATCGTTATATAGAATGTTATCATGTCTTAAGAATATTTAGAGTCGGTTCATTTGGTTGTAGTCAAGTTTACAATGGTGGATTTTCAATAAATTATGACTAAGACTATATGTGGAGTTTATTTGGCTTCGAATATTTAAATAAATACGATTTTTTTAGTAATAGTTAAGTGTAGCAATTTGGTTGAGCTTTGATGAAAATTTGACCATCGAAGGTTTGATTAATTGGAAAAGATTCGTCACACTTGCTTCTTGGGATTATGATAAATTGAGATGTACAAAAATATTGACGGGGTGTGTAGAAATGTTACGGAAAATGGTTCGAAATTATAGGTATGAGTCGTCCGGAAGTAATGTTTATGTTTCAGATTTGAGCAATGTTGGGCTTTAAGTTGGTGATCAAGTTCGATGGCATGTTGGGTTACTGAAATCTCGAGGCCCAAATGTGTGTCGGTGTATAGAGGCAGTGGGTTAAAGCCCAAGTTAAGAAGGTTTTTGCGAGTCTGTTTCATTGACGTACGTTTTATTCTAATATACACGAGGTAATGAGTTGATTTGAGATTTGTTAAGGTATCGTATAATGTTTGAGAGTTTGTAAAGATTATTTGATAAGTTCATAATTTCTTAGAGATTGAGGGGTCCAATCATGTGAGAGTGTATTACTTATACGTGGCGTGTTCATGATTTAAGTTATGGTGTTATGTGTTTAATGTTATCTGTTTCTTGCCACTTGTGTTGAAATGCGAAAGATGAGGTAGAATTTTCACCACGTAACCTAAAAAGTTTGTTGCTAGTTTTATTGGACATGGTTTTAAAAGTTTTACCGTTTGAATACAAACGGTCATATTTAATATAATAATTGAGAATTATTTTTCCAATTCTTTTATAAATACCATTTGGTACGTGTTGGGTTATCTACACACACACACACAAAAAAAAAAAAATCAATGGCCTGCAAGCTACCACACACCGCTGAACAAATCCAACAATATATCAAAGCAGAGACCGAAAATAGTGATGTGGATCGCAAAAATGCTATTTTGAGGGTCATCCTGGAGTTGGAGGTGGTGAAACAATCGAAGCAACGGCTTAGAGAACGTTATGCAAAGTGTACGGATATATCGGATGATCGGAAACGTGTGATTGATACTTTCTTGCATGACGGGTATCGTAAGGATGCGGCTATTATTGAATCGTTATGGGTTTGTGTTCATCAGATAGAGGACCATAGCTCCAGCAAGATCTGTTGGAGTTTTAAAGAGAATGTTGAAGCGGCTAGGATTGAACAACAACAGCAACAGCAGCAACGTCAACAGCAACAGCAACAACAGCAACTGCAACAGCAACAGCAACTACAGCAACAGCAACAGCAACAACAACAGCAACTACAGCAACAGCAATCACTTCAACAAGGTGCATCGAGTTCTTCTGCACCAAGAGTGGTTGTGCAACAACAACAATTGCCTCATCTGGATCAATTCCAGCCAAGTTTTGAGGAAAATGTGGTGGTCGATGATGGTGGTTGGACTTCTGACATGGAGCGGGAGCTGAGTAGGTTGGAGGCTCAAATAGAAGAAGAGAGGTTGGCAAGCTTCGACCCTTATGATGATGGATATGATTCTAACAATTCTCAGACTTGGGATCACCCAGACTACCGCTGAAGTGTGATGTTTAATTTAGCGTTGTTTGTAATGTTTTTATGTATTTCCGTTCAGTCTGCTTTTTAATAATATGGTGTTTGAATAAAATTCCTTGTGATCATACATTGGGTGAGAATTTATTCTGTTATGTTTAGATAAATTAATAATTACAAAAATCCGTGCGGGTAACCTACCCGTTAAATAAAAGAGTTTTGTTGATACAATTTTTACAAAGAGAATAGTGTGGAGATAATTCTCGGATTATTTAGTTCTTGTGGATAGATGTTATCTTGGGGAAAAGTGAATGCACATGGCAAGAATAGTGATTCATGGTAACATGTCTATATATTTCCTGATTTTTCTCTTTATCGTTCATTTTGTCTTCAAATAACAATTTTTAATATGTCTTATACTTATATCGTTCTCATAGTTGCGTATTTTGTTGTAACTTTCTTCCCGAAAGAAGATCTGGAGTCCTTGGATTGGATCATAGCATTTCTCATGCTAATCGTGGTTTTAGTCGTTAGTGTGGATGAAATATGGGGGTAAGAAATGTTGTTTTTGAATTTGTAGCTTCATGCACTAGGCATTAACGTTTCATTGTGTGGTTTTTGTCATACAGGGTATTCGATGTATTACATCCAGTTGTGGTTCTTGCACTCGTAGGAGTGGTGGCATTCTTTATCAGCTTGGTGGATCAATTGTTTAGTGACGTTAAGGTTTACTTAGTGATCTTTGTGATGATAGCATTACCGATGCTAGTTATATCGTTGTGTATTAATATTCGTGGTTTCTAATGAGATTTAGGTTTTCTTGGTTTCATATGTCTGTTAACTCAGAAGTAATTAAACCTATTTATCTATATTTCGTTATTTACATAGAGAAGCGTCCCAAACTATGTAACTAAAGAAATATAAACTTATGGTTCAATGATTTACAATTTCTTGATTTGAATAAAAGGGCGTCCCAATCCATTCAAATTAAGACGTTGTAAATCATTTTAAGATTCTGACTTAACCATCTGACAAAATAATTTATGTGTGGATATGTCGTAAGCATCTATAAAGATGAAAGCAAGACAATTTAAAGAGGATTTGCATAGTACTCAAAATAGTTAGGGGAGCATATAAATATATATATATATTAATATACTAGAGTGTAGTTGTACCATAAACTATTTAAAGGTCACATAATAGTCTAGCGGATGGAAATATGAAGACATGGTATTTGTAATAATCCCGATTAGTAAACATAGTTATTAGCATAATCGTAGCATGTAAGCATATATCAAGTTATATAAGTAAGACATAATGAGAGGTAACTTTTCTACCGGATGTTGGAATGTATGCACGGAGGGCATGAAGTGGTATTTTGTAAAAATGGTCCAGTTAAAGTGTGGTTATAGTCCAATGTTTAAAAACATCTGGTTCTCTATAACCGTGGCTCTGAATACCAATCTGTAACACCCCCAAAATCATCACGTCAGCGGAAGACTTAAAATGTCAGCGGAAGACTTTTTGGGTGTTACTTCGAGGATCTTTGTCACAATCATAGAAAACGACACAAAAATGTGACGCTTTAAAGTTTAATTCATTCAAAATACCAAATATTCGAGACATCAAGATGTTTCATAATTTAAACAACAAGTTTATTTGAAATATGTCAAAATGTTTATTTAAGCCCATGCCGGGTTACAAGCCCACTCCGTGCCTTCAAATTCCTTCTTGTCTAATTACCTGAGATAAACACATGCCAAAAGTGTCAACACAAAGGTTGGTGAGTTCATAGAGTTTATAGTTTCGAATATCGATTTCCAAAATCAAAGAGTTTATAAGTTCACAGTGTTTATAATAAGAGTTGATTATCCAAATTATAGTGTGAGGAAATCCATAGTGTTCATGGTTTAAATCGTTGATTTATCAAAATCAGAAAATGAGTGATTTCCTTATTAATTCAAAAATAGTCAGTTGGGTTACCCTTCACCGGGTCAACACCCAAAATAGTTAGTTGGTTTATAAATCCATTTAACATGAGGTTCGATTCACAAGTTAAGAGTGTATTATAATCACATACAATCAATAAGTTTAAATCAATGTTCCTGTTATTGCCTTAAGCTCATGATACTCAACGATTAACAGCCAATCATAATCTCAAGTTATGACGGTAAGTAGTAGGCCCTCAAGATAGGTATTTGCCAATAACCTATTTATAAGAACAATAAAGTGCGCCTGGTGTTTTCTCCAACAACCAAACGAGGATTGTCAATCACTAATAGTACTATCCACATTTATTTACGTTCACCCTTCAAGTGATTAAGGTTCATGATCGAGGGACTTTTGGCAATAGTAACTTAAGCAAATAACATCGGCCTGACGGTATTTCAATACCCGGTATAAAAGACTTGTGATCGAGTTTTAAGCATGTATCTCCCCACGGGAAAATAGTTAAAGAATGGGCTATGAAATCACAGTAACATGTATATAGTTAATGAGTACTTATAAAAGTATAAAACAGTAATTAAGCATGTATCTCCCCCAAAGAGTTTACAAAACAATTAAATGAGAAAAAGTGGGGCTATGACTCACAGTAATATGTACAAAAAAAAATACTTGTGAAAGTAAAAGCAGTAGTTGAGCATGTATCTCCCCCAAAGAGTTTATAAAATAATTATAAAAATGGGGCTAAGAACTTACCTTAGTAGTACAGTAGTAGTGGTAGTAACATAATCTCAACGATGCAAGGCAACGGCTTCACACACAACCTAAAAGATATGGTATATTTTAGTTGATAGTCTAAATCTCGTTTTATCGCGAATATTAGTCATTCAGTTTGTTATTGAAACTCGTGTTCGTTTAAATGTTTGAAGTTCAGAACAAAGTTATATATACATATAACTTGTGAGTGTAATGATCGATGCTCGATGTGCGATGGAAAATCATCAAGAATAAGTCGAAGTATGTAGACGATGTCTTATGATGTTAGTTTTAAAAGAAAAGAAATAAACGTATCGTTATATATATATATCGTTAAAGTTAATTATAGTTACGCGAATATTTATAACGTATATATATAAGTTAAATTTATAAGAGTTTTATACTAAACATGTGTATTTATATATAAAATATAAATATTATTTTTATAAAATAATATTTACAGAAAATCCTTTAAGTTTTACCAAAGTTACACTTTTAACCCTAACGAATATAATTTTACACCGTTAGTCCGTAGTTAACAATCGTTTCATTTTAAATCCAAGTAATATCAATATTTACCTTTATCAACTCCAATTATCATTATTTATAGTTTTAAACTTAGAAAATCAGTAATTACAGTTTTGACCCAAAGTTTGCAAAGTTTACACTTTTAGTCCCCGGTTATGAAAATTTTGCAAAGTTAGTCCAAATTTCGCCAATCTTGAAACTTAACATTTTCACTTTTTCTATAAGCTCAGAATAATCAGATAAGTTTATTTCAAAAGCTTATTTTCTCAAAAAGTACTTATTTTTACAAATGGGCTTAACGAGCTTAACTTTAAGGCCCGTTAAGGTTTCGTGATCCAAAGGGCTTACGAGGGGTTTGGGCCTGGTCTCGGGTTCATTTTTATGTTACAAAAACATTACAAAAGTGCTTAAATGGTCGGCTTATACGAAAAGCTTAAAAATAGCTTAATGGATTATTAAGCCCAAAATCAAGTTATAAGGTATTTATGAAAACATGTTTTGGTCGATCAAAAGGGGTCAGGAAAATAGCTTATACGAGCTTATGGGATCAAATAAAATATGTTTCCTAATTGTTTACTAAGTGGTTAACGAGGTTAAGCTTTAAAATCGTGGTGTTATGTGTCAAAATTAATATTTACGAGGCCAAAGTATATGGCCAAAAATCAATTCTGAAAATAGTTTACTCAAAATATTCTAAGTGTTTTAAATTTAAAATTCGTATAGGTCCAAAGGAATAAAGGAACATGTGATTTTTATGTACTTATACGTTAGTATGGTTTCCAAGTTGTTATAGGAGCTCATTAAGGACTTATTGAATAAGTAGTTTAATAAAGAAAATGTACATGTCGTGTTTAAGATTAACGAAATAATGGTATCAAGTGTATGTGCTAAAATCAAAATAATGAAATGTATAAATAGAAAGGTAGTTCACAAGGTCTTACCTCATCTAAAATGGTGGGGTAAAAACGTTCGTAGAGATTGAATTAGTACAAAGAAGATCGTGGTATGGTTTACTTCACGCCAAGGATACAAAACGAACTAACGTGGTACTCTTGTTTCACTTCTATACTTCGAACTAGATCCAAACCTTCTGTCCCAAAATTCGACACTTGAACTTCACAAAATGGAATTATGGTACGTTTGTGTGTGTGTGTTCGACTGAGCTTGTATGGTGGTGTTTTATAGAAGGTTTTGTATGAGAAGATGGATGTGAAGTAACATGGAAGAGTGTTGTTGGTTTGTAAACGTGGAGTGGCACCTCTACTAGTATCCAATCAAGTTATTACAAAGCGTATGTGTGTAAGGCTTTACCTCTGAACGTTTCTGACATTCTCTGACACTCCTAGACGTGTAGGGATGATTTGATGTGATTGGGAGGCTTGGGTGGCTCGTAAGAAGGTTTGTGATACGTTGGGTGAAATTTGCCAAAGGTGAGTTTCGGGGTTTGCTTGGGTCGTTTTTAGGGTAGTGAACGTGTGAGGGAGGGTGTATTTCTTACCATTCGTGTTTCTAGGGTACTAGATGAAACGAGAGGAGCAATAATACGTAGGTGTTGTTTGTAGAAATCGCAAAATAAAGAGGTGGTTTGTGGCTGGTCGCGTCAAGAAAACAAAGGAAATGAAATCAAATAATTCCCACGCTGGGCTTATGGCTGGTGGGCTGGTTGTGTGAATTGGGCCCAAACGAAATAAAGAAGGAAATAAGGAGTCTGTTAGCAGCAGTTGGGATTAATTCAGGCCCATAGGGTCACGGGGGCCCACAAGGCAAGTTTCGAGAGTCGGGTTACAGTCTAATAATATTAGTGAGCAATCTCGGGAATTTTCGTAGGCTCCGGAATGATATAAATAATGTACGTTAAATGAACGAAACGTATTGTTTTAATTATTAACGTTTAAAATATAAATATATATATTTGTGATATTAAATCTATCAAGGTTGTGTGTAATCATCGTTCCTAGACAAAAAGGTCAATCATAAATGTCGTAGTAGTTCACATAATATGTCATGCATATATAATAAAAAAAAATTTTGTTCCTGTAAAAATGGTTAATCTATGTTATGGTAACGTGTTAATCGTAGGAAAATTTTACGGGGTGTTATAGGTGAAGAATAGATACCCGTTACCGAGGATCGACTACTTGTTCGATCAGCTTCAAGGGTCAAGTGTGTATTCGAAGATCGATTTGAGATCGGGGTATCATCAACTTAGAGTTCGCGAGGAAGATATTCCGAAAACGGCTTTCAGGACCCGTTATGGGCATTACGAGTTCCAAGTGATGCCGTTTGGGTTGACTAACGCACCGAAGGTATTCATGGATCTCATGAATCGGGTGTGTAAGCCTTACTTAGACAAGTTTGTGATCGTGTTCATCGACAATATTCTAATCTCCTCGAAGAGTGAGAAAGAGCAAGAGGAGCGTCTAAGACTCATCTTAGAATTGCCCAGGCAGGAGAAGTTGTATGCCTGATGAGGCAAAAAATGATCCGTTTTTAGGGGGTCATTTAAGCCCGAAATTGAATTTATTTGATCAAATATTGCCCTAAATCGTTCCTTTTGTGATTTTAGGTGCTTTTGGAGTGAATTCTCAAAAAGGAAGCATTTTGGACGTTTTTGGAGCATAAAAGTTAAGAAAACGGCAAAGTCTTAATATTCCTTGCTGGGAACAGTACCTGGCGGCATCAAGAGCATTCATATGACGGCATCAAGAGTAAAAGTGGTAACGGTCCAGAAGAAACGTGACGGCGTCACCCAAGGCCGTCACGTGTTAACTTGTCAAAACTTGCGCGCGGAGTAGCTGATATTCTTTTGGTCATAACTTTTGCATACGAACTCGGACTTAGGTGATTCAAAAGCCCACGCGAAGAGGACGAAGAAATCTTCGATTTTGTGAAAACAGCGGGCTGACACCATCATGTGTTAAAGCTGACGCTGTCAAGCCTTGCCGACAGAAAACTTGCTTATAAATATAACATCCTAACTTCACTTTTTGTAAGCCCTAAACCCTAAGGTCGATTCCTGGGTTTAGGTAGGTGTTTTTCCAGCAACTTAGGGGGTTTCAGTCACTCTATAAACATCTTGTAATGGTTTGTTGATTCTATCTTAATTATGTTTTCCATTATCATTATTGTTTGCTCTTCTTTGATGATGATTTGCTAATTTACCTTGTGTCTACTTATGATTGTGTGAAACTTGTATATAATTGATTAGATCTTATTGATTCCTTGTTGATGTTTGTGTTTATCTTCAGCAATTAGGGTGTGACACTTCGATAGGTCTAGTTGATTTAGCTTATAATTATTTATTCCTATTGTCTCTTGTTTGGTTGATTGTATTCGATGTTAGGCTTAAGAAAACTGGCAGACTTCTATTGGGTAACATGCTTGAACGTCTTAAGAAACATAAACCAATGCGTACTAGGTTATTATGGTTGTATTTAATGCATGAGCAAATTCAAATGATCCCATGTTAGGAGCTTCTTGCAGGCTCGACATAGGAGTGAAGTAGGAGCTTATAGAGTTGGGGAAGTACGTACGCCACCCCATGAATGGTATTAACGAATACAACCCGTCAATTAAAACAAGGTGTGACAATTCAATAGGTAGAATTGGATAGCTAGCAAGGAGTAACATATCATGGGTAGACATGCTTCACATCCCTTGTAGAATTTTAGTTTAGTTTTCTTGCACATTAGTTTAATTAGTAGCTTTTGGGTTAGTTCATTAGCAACTAATTCCGCCCCTCCTTCCAATACCCGAGATTTTCACTTGCTTTTCATAAAAATATAAAAACACAAAAAGAATCATCCTTCACCTTTAGACCTAGTTAGATTAATTTCCATCCTAACGACACTATTCCTGAGTTGAACGATCAATCCCCCGGTACTTGTCACTATACTATACTACAACGATCAGGTACACTGCTTGGTGGGGGTTGTAAGCTTCTCGAGATCCCTCGAGAGGTAAAGCCTGGTGCGATTCCCACACATCAATGCCAAGTTTTCCAAATGTGAATCTTGGATTCCGACGGTTCAATTTTTGGGTCATGTGATTGATAGTCAAGGAGTTCATGTAGATCCCGCTAAGATTGAAGCTATTAAAGATTGGGCTGCACCGACAACCCCAACAGAAGTTCGTCAATTTTTGGGTTTAGCCGGTTACTACCGAAGATTCATTGAGGGATTTTCGAAGATAGCCAAGCCGTTGACCAAATTGACTCAAAAGAATGTTAAATACGAATGGGGAGATAAGGAAGAGGAAGCATTTCAATTACTTAAGAAGATGTTGTGTAGTGTACCTATCTTGGCATTGCCTGAAGGCAGCGAAGACTTCGTTGTCTATTGTGACGCTTCTCATAAAGGTTTGGGAGCTGTGTTAATGCAAGAGAGAATGTGATAACGTATGCTTCCCGACAACTCAAGAAGCATGAGAAGAACTACACCACCCATGATTTGGAATTAGGTGCTGTGGTTTTCGCATTGAGGATATGGAGACATTATTTGTATGGCACCAAGTGTGTTGTATTCACTGATCACAAAAGTCTACAACACATCTTGAATCAGAAAGAGCTCAACATGAGACAACGACGTTGGATTGAGCTGCTAAGCGATTATGATTGCGAAATTCGCTATCATCCTGGTAAGGAAAACGTCGTTACTGATGCTCTTAGTCAAAAGGAGAGAATACCACCGTTACGAGTTAGGTCATTAGGAATGACTATCGTATCGTCGTTACCGTCTCAAATATTAGAAGCTCAAACGGAAGCGTTGAAAGCAGAAAACCGACCTGCTGAGAATATATTTGGGATGGCAGAAAACAAAAAGGGATTTGTTAAGCGTTCTGATGGAATATTATGTTTTGGAGACCGAAGTTGGGTACCATTGTATGGAGGAATTCATGAGTTGATTATGCATGAGTCGCATAAGTCAAGGTACTATATTCATCCTGGGTCTGACAAGATGTACCAAGATCTGAAGAAGTTATATTGGTGGCCAAACATGAAGGCAGATATAGCGTTGTACGTCAGCAAATGTTTGACTTGCTCAAAGGTTAAGGCAGAACACCAAAGACTGTCAGGATTATTGACGCAGCCAGAACTCCCAGTTTGGAAGTGGGAGCGGATTACGATGGACTTTATTACCAAATTACCGAAGACAGCCAGCGGTTGTGACGCTATCTGGGTAATTGTGGATTGATTGACTAAGTCTGCTCATTTCCTGGCGATTAGTGAAGATGATAGTGTCGACAAACTTGTGAGGTTGTTTGTGAAAGAAATTATTTCTCGTCATGGTGTTCCGATATCGATTATTTCTAAATGCGACAGCCGTTTCACGTTAGCTTTGTGGCGATCACTTCAAGCCGCTTTGGGGACGAGACTTGATATGAGTACTGCATATCATCCCCAAACCGACGGTCAAAGTGAGAGGACTATTCAGACTTTGGAGGATATGCTTCGTGCATGTATAATAGACTTTGGTAAAGGCTGGGAGAAGTATCTACCCCTTGCGGAATTCTCCTATAACAATAGATACCACACAAGTCTTAAAGCTGCAACATTCAAAGCTTTATATGGTCGTAAATGCCGTTCGCCTATTGGTTGGGCTGAAGTTGGAGATAGCCAACTCACAGGCCCCGGGCTCATATTGGATACTACTGAGAGAGTGACTCAAATTCGTGATCAGTTACAAGCAGCTAGAGATAGACAGAAAAGTCACACCGATCAGAGACGTAAACCCCTAGAGTTCCAGTTGGAGACAAAGTGATGCTGAAAGTCACACCTTGGAAAGGAGTCATACGTTTCGAGAAACGTGGGAAACTCAACCCCCGCTACATTGGACCATTTCTTATTTTGGAATAATTGGGCCCGTGGATTATCGGTTGGAACTACCACAGGAATTGAGTAAGGTTCACGATGTATTTCATGTGAGTAATTTGAAGAAATGCCTTTCTGATGAAACACCGGTGATACCGATGAAAGATATTCGAGTTGATGAGAAGTTGAACTTTGTGGAAGAACCGATTGAGATTTTGGATCGAGAGATTAAGCGACTCAAGCGAAGTCACATTCCACTCATCAAGGTTCGTTGGAATTCGCGTCATGGACCGGAATTTACGTGGGAACGTGAGGATAAGAGATATCCGAAGCTTTTCACTTCGTAGATGGATTGTTCCGAGAGAAACCCGGGACGGGTTTCTTCTGAGGCTGGGAGGATGTGACAACTGGCAAATTAGGGAGCTATTTTGAAAACCCGCATTACGTTAAAGTTCGTTTATAAATATATGTTTGAAATTTTATTTGTAACGAACTTGTGAAATTTAAATTGTGGTTGACAATATTTAAAATTTTTATGGAATCGAATTTGGATTATCGGTGTGATATGAATCTATTTTGAGATTTTCATTAGGCACTACGTTGACTCCGGCACTAGATAACCTAACAAAAATTAAATGTTTTGGATTTATGGTTCGACTATATATATTCATTTTGAACGTGACGTGAGATTTTAAATATTTGGGAACTAGCTCAGTTGAGAGTGTCGGAATATTTTTAAAAGTTACGGGTTTTGGTCCATGTGTTTTACACCTAGCCATCTTACCCCACACTATTAATATTATTATTATTTGTTAAAAGAAGGAAAAAAAATAAACTACAAAATCGTCCTTGTGGCTTCCCTGGTACTCACACAACACACCAATACCCTCACCCATATCATCTTTATCATCTCTCTCTCTCTCTCTCTCTCTCTCTCTCTCTCTCTCTCTCTCTCTTTATACTAAAAACCCTAGCCACCGTCCATCTTTTCCGGCGACTATCACCACACCGCTGCCTCCACAACCAAACCAACACCACCATCTTAACCATCTCATCGAGATCTATCTTTTGGTATAACCCACGCGCCATACAAACACCTCTAACACCACGTTTTCACCACCACCGCCACCTAAACACCACCTTTTCATCTTTTTCTTGTTGGGTTTTTGAAGAAACTTGTATTTGGAGACGTTTGGAAGGTGAGTGGCCACAATTTCCACATCGTGTGCCTCGATTTGATATTAAATCCGTGTCCTCATGGATTATTTTCACTGGGTTCGAATTTATAATAATCGGAAGTGATATTTTGTTAATAAAAATTCGTTTGGTATTCGGGTATGTATTCCTCGAGGGTGTCGACTTGCAACCAAGAGCTAGGCTCTTGGCCTGACGTTAATCTTTGAGCCTTGTGGTTTTGTTTGATGAGTTTTAGCCTAATAGTCATTTTGGCGAGATGTTGATTATATTAGAGCATGATTTGTGGTTTAATTTGGATCTTTGTGGCTCTTGTTGTTGTTGTTGGTATGCCGCGACCCAAGGGGTCCGTTTGGGCAGATTTGATTTTCTCATTTGAGCTTATGTAGAGACCTCATGGTCTTGGATTTGAGTCCTTGTGACTCATGGTTCTAGCCGAGACCCAAGTGGGTCACCTGGCTCGGGTTTTGGCTTGGTAAACCAACCCGAAATTGGTATAACTTGATGTTTTCTTGCTGTGGTTCATGTTGTTGTTATTAGTATTGTTGTGATATTTTGATTTGGCCGAATGCTTTGGTTGGGTCGAGGCCCTTTGTGGTCTCGACAATGATTACATGAGGTTGATTTTGGGAGTTGTTGTCGAATGGTAAATAGAACCGATTATGAGCCGGTTAATTAGATTGACGGAGATAGGTTAGTCGGGTGCCGTAGTCGGACCCTATTGTTGTAGCACGTGATATGGGACTTGAATGACGGAGATGGAATTACTTGGTTATGATTGGTTATTATTACTTGGAATTGGACAATGAGCCGAGAGTGATGACTCGGACATGTGACCATCTATATAACTCGATATTTATTTATAATCAAAAATTAATAATAAAAGCTCGTAATAATATTATTAATAATATAAACGTTTATATAAATATATAGACGTGAAAACGTATATATAACTATATAAGTGCGTATATTGAAGATAAAACGATCACGAATATATTATAATAACGTCACTATAAATATTATACTATGAAACTAGTATAATAACTGTCGGGAACGCTATTATGATTAAAACCAATATAAATGCCGATATAATTATAACGTTGGATAATTATACGGAATGAAATGTTTTTGGAAAATAAACGGGAAACTTATGAGTTATACAAGATCGTGCTCACTTAAGTCCAAGTGAGCCATAATATATTTTATAACTTGTGTGCTTGTCACGGATAGGTGACGTTAATACATCCATTTTCTACAACTACGTAACTTATTTGATCGACGGATTAAATAGGATCTATTTAGTTATATAAAATGAGTATATTAATGGGCATTGTATCCTACGACGCCCATAGGTTGTGGTATGTGTACGGGAATAATGGATTACTAAGTATCTCGTGAGGTTTGCCAAATTGACGAACTTGGTAAGCTTGATGACATAATTAGAGAATTTATTAAACTTTGATACATACCATATAGTACTCAACGTGCTATGTGACTTAGTTTTGGGTATAATCTTGGAGTGATATATCAAGTAAATGAAATATGGAGGATTATCAAATCGACGGATTTGATAAACTTTGATGATTTATTTAAATAATATATCAGGCCAATATTAGACCTATAAATGGTATTATTATTATTTTTATTCGTGATTTCTTGATTTTGAGTTGTGTCGACCCTCCACCCGCATGGATACCAAACGCCAAACTCTAAACTAATACGAAATTAATACGAGAAATGGATTTTTGGAAAGTAAAATGGAATACGTTCGGGATTGGGAATATTCGATTTGAGTAAATGATTCTGAAAAGAGTTTATATTGTTAGGAAGTGCCGAGTCCGTAGTTGCTGTCTTTTGAGTTGCTATTGATGAGGCGAAAAATGATCTGTTTTTAGGGGGTCATTTAAGCCCGAATCCGGCTTTATTTGATCAAATATTGCCCTAAATCGTTCCTTTTGTGATTTTAGGTGTTTGGAGAGTGAATTCTGGAAAAGAAGCCATTTTGGACGTTTTTGGAGCACAAAAGTGAAGAAAACGGCAAAGTATCAATTTTCCATGCTGAAGACACTAGGTGACGGCGTCAAGAGTTATGCCCTGACGGCGTCAGACATCATGAATAAAACACCGTAGTTGATGACGGCGTCAAAAGTCATCCTGACGGCGTCAAAGTACAAAGAATAAAATACCGTGGTTGGTGACGGCGTCACATAGGCCGTCATAAGTAGATCAAGACCGTCCGAGGAAGTATTTGGCGGCGAGGTGACGGCGTCACATGGTTGTCTTGACGCCGTCAGCCCAGTTTTCCTATATATAGTTTTCAAGTTTTTTCATTAAAAGGGAGAGAAGTTTTGGTGAAACCCTAAAGACGAATTTGGTGTATCTTTTACAGGTTTTTCAAGGGTTCCAAACCCTTGATACCTTGCATTGTAATTGAGATAAGTGTTCTTCTAATTCAATCAATATGTCTATGTGTTGGTTGTTTATATCTTGTTCTTGTCTCAATTCCATTATGCTAGGCTAGATCTCTTTTGTGTTTGCTTAGATCTAATGAAACCTAGATGTTGATTATGTGTTGATTACTTGTCTATTCTTGTCTTGGATGAATGATTTTATATGTTAGGCTTAAGAAAACTGGCAGATCTCCAAATGGTAACATGCATGAACGTCTTAAGAAACATGAACCGAGGCGTACTAGGTCTTTATTGGTTGTATTTAATGCATGAGCCACTGTTTACAATCCCTATAGTTGTGCTGGGTCATGGTGTAGGAGGAGATAAGAGCTCATAGAGTTGGGGAGTTATGTATGCCACCCCACGAATGGTATTAAGGAATACAATCCGTCATCCATACAAGTATAACAAGTAATTAACGTGTAAAAGATATCTAGGGAGTAGTGAAGTCTAAGTAAACACAATTTCTCCAATTACTGCTCACAACCTTAGTATAATTTAGTTTAATTTCATTTTCAGTATTTTATTTTGAATATATATTAGTTTTGGGTTAGTTGAATAGCAACTAATTCCGCCCACTCTTCCAAAACCCGAGATTTTACTTGCTTTCATAAAAATATAAAAATACAAAAATAATCATCCCTCACCTCTAGAACAAGTAATTAGGTTTTCTAATCCTAGCGACACTATTCCTAAGCTGAACGATCAATCCCCCGGTAGTTGTCACTATACTATACTACAACGATCAGGTACACTGCCTGGTGGGGGTTGTAAGCTTCTCGAGATCCCTCGAGAGGTAAAACCTGTTGCGATTCCCACGCATCAAGTTTTTGGCGCCGCAGCCCGGGGAATAGTTATTGTCTAGGTTAGGATTTCTTTTTATTAGGTCTACTTGCTAGATTCCTTTCTAGTAAGATTTTATTTTTATTTTTAGGTCTTCTTTAGTCTATCTTATTTCTTTGTGTCTTTGTTCGTAAACTGTTTCGATGGATAACAATAACATTGATCGTTTGATTCCTGTTATTCGTGTTTTCCGTCGTAGGATGTTCCAAATGCCCGCCCCGCTTCCTTTAGCAGAAAATGAGAACCCACCTAACCTCTCACCCAACCACCATTTTGGCAATAATTCTGAGCTAGAAGAGTCTGATCATGATGATGATCGTAGGGCTAGTCCTTTTTACTATTCAGACTCCGATGAGGATCTTGATGATGGTGACGAAATTAATAAGGATAGAATGGAGGAGGAAATAAACCCTCTTAGGTATGTTGACCCTAGAACTAGGATCGAGTGCGATAGTTCATTTAACATGCAATTCCCTTGTAAGATTGGATTTAAGAGCTTTAACGCCTATCTCAACTCATCTCTTCCGATGAACATAATTTCACGTAACGAATACAATAAAATCATGGTAGATGAGTTAGAATACAAAGGAGACAACATTATTGCTAAGGCAATACCATTGCACGTATTTGTAGGAAGGTTAGTTTATCTTGTTGAGTTCATGGTTATGGAGAATCTAGGAGAGTTTATTGATAATAAATTGACCCAAGTTGTGTTTGGAAAACCCTTCAAACGATTGACCAACCTCGATGAAAAACTCATAGAAGGGCTAATTACATTCTCGGATGGGGATGAAGATTTTGTTTATCAAATGCCACATGCATACCCCAGGTTCAAAGATTTTTCCATGGAAAAGTGTAGTAGGTATCCGCCCATGGAAATGCTAAGTGAGAATGATAAGAGAAAGGGACTTAAGTACACGCACGAAAAGAATAAAAAATACTATCGCGGGTGCTTAGAGTTAGGAGAAGAGTATAAGAAGGATGAGGCGACTATTAGATGGCTCACACTTGGTTATGTGAGCATAAGCGATACACGATAGCCCATGACCTTGAGTCTAGCTACAAGACTCGTAAATAAAGAAAAGCGCTTCTTGGGAGGCAACCCATGTTTTGTGTGATTTTATTTGTTTGATAGTTATTTGCTTCCATATGCATGTTTTATTTTTATTGTTGGATGATCATGTTTCTCAATTGAAATGTGGAAATACTTTATTATGTTGTTTGGCCTAGTCTTAACTTCAACCTAAAGGTATTTTTGCAAAAGATAAGTGTAAGGGGAAACCCCAAATATGTTTTTAAGAAACAAACCGATCATGATTCTCCACAATATTAAATGAACATGTATATTCGTATTTGTTAGAGTCAAATGCTTGTATTGAGTTATAATGAAGTTTTGCAGGATTTTCCAGGAAGTAGGACAAAGTTTTTCCAGAAATTTTCCGGAAACTTAACATAAGAATTTCTGCAGGTCCATTCTGACGGCGTCAGAGTATTACTCTTGACGGCGTCAGGAGTTAAAAATCTGGAAATTTTACCGGTTTTGTTTTTCTAACGGAGTCTTATGGTTTTTGTGAATTATTAAGTTTTATAATCTCCAGGAAATCTGCAAACTTCATTCCACAAGCATTATATCTTACTTTGTTTTTTAGGATTTAGTAACTTATATAGGATGCCGCCGATTTTACGCGAGGTTGCCTTGTCTATTGTTGTCAGGATTTACAGGTTATGTATGACAAGAAGATGATTTATATTCTGGAAGGGAAGCTTTGACTGTTCATTTTCTTGGAGGAAGATTTAACCTGGCCAACCTATAATCCATACCGAGCGAATCAGGGGAGTATTTGATTTCATTCTCTTTACTTTTTAACTTTTACATTCTTTACTTGAACATTGGGGACAATGTTCATCTTAAGTGTAAGGGGAGGGTAAAAAGATGATACCTTACATATGCACTTTCGCTTGAGTTTGTTTTGTTTGATAGTAGATGTGTAATAAAACTATGAGAAATACTTGTTAGTGTAATTTTAGCGCCAAATTTAAAATTTTTTACAACATTTAGGAGTGAAACTTTAGCCATAGCAAGCGTCTCATGGATAGGAGGTTGTATGACTAGCACATAACCGTATATTCAGAAAAATTTTCCACCCAAAAATGTGAGGTTCGCCTTTAGATTTGATAGGAAAAACATTCATTATTGGTGCTTATGAGTGTACCGGTAGCATTTAGATTCTAGAACTTGCGTTAGCGATGCATCCCAAGACCGCTAGTGAGACTACATTCGTGTAGTAGGATTTACTACATGATAAGAGGCATTAGGATCACCCTTGTGTTAAACCCGTATCATAATTACTTGACCATTTAAGTCATATTACTTGGCTAGTTAAGTCAACTAATTTTTCTCATACCCTTAGCGTTGTACTCATTTTTAGTACACGATACCCCTAGTACACCCCTCCGAGCCTATCTTTTCTTTTCTAACTTTAAGCATCTTACTTAAAGGAAGAATTTGTTACACCCCACTTAAATGTACAACCAAATCGCCTTAGCCTTCCGTGTATGCGCTCATTTTTAGTGCATTATTGTTATT
This sequence comes from Artemisia argyi, assembly GCA_030686995.1. Taxonomy (NCBI): domain Eukaryota; kingdom Viridiplantae; phylum Streptophyta; class Magnoliopsida; order Asterales; family Asteraceae; genus Artemisia; species Artemisia argyi. The sequence goes on along the minus strand of CM060687.1, from coordinate 52,928,373 downwards.
TGTTAAACCCTAAGTTAACTTTCTAATTGATTACATGGTTGCTAAGTCGAGTCATATCCTTGTACATATTGTTTTGGGACGATTGGGACTCATGGGTAAGTACTTATTTTATGGAGTAATGGGGAAGAACATCATATTATTACCCCCATATGTGCGTTAATCTTAAAAGTGCTCCAAGTGTTTTAATTTTCTTAATCCGAGTCATTAGAATAGTTTAATGTAAAATATGTAAAGATTCAAGTGTAAGGGGAATTCTCATTCCCTATGATGTATTATTTTGGATGGTAGGGTAAGAGTGTATGCAAAAAAAAAAAAAAAAAAAAAAAAAAAAATCGAAAAAAAATTATGAAAAAGAAAAAGAAAAAAAGAAAAGAAAAAGAGAAAAAAAAAAAAAAAAAAAAAAAAAAAAAAAAAAAAAAAAAACATACGGACTACCATCCCGTTTTTATTCTATGTTCATTTTATGTTTTTGTTATTTTTCATTTATTAGCTTAAGTCGAGTCTAGTCTTGGCTTAGCAACGCCATCTTGTACATGTAATTAACCAAGATTGTTAACTCGCCACCAGTAAAACTTCCTTTATCCAACAAAACCGTGTAATTCATATCCCTATACCTAACGTTACAACCCTTTAAAAGACCTCTTTGATAGTTTATCCTAGGTGCTTACGCCATGTGGTGGAGGTTTGATCCTTTCCCAAGCCTATGGTAATCTATTTTGCTATGACAGGTAGTGAGAGATATCTTCCATTTCCATAATGTTATATTACTTTATTACACCCGAGAGATGTGAGTATCTAAACACTATTTGCGAGGTGCTTGTGTATGACCTCCGTGCTTGTCTATTGGTCTTTAGTGGAACGATTATTTGTTGTAATTACTTTTATATTAGTGTTAAATGACCCCTAACTTGTCTTTTGAGTAGAATAAAAGCTCATTTGCTTGAGGACAAGCAAATCTCAAGTGTAAGGGTATATGATGAGGCGAAAAATGATCCATTTTTAGGGGGTTATTTAAGCCCGAATCCGACTTTATTTGATTAAATATTGCCCTAAATCGTTCCTTTTGTGATTTTAGGTGTTTGGAGAGTGAATTCTGGAAAAGAAGCCATTTTGGACGTTTTTGGAGCATAAAAGTGATGAAAACGGCAAAGTATCAATTTTCCATGCTGAAGACACTAGGTGACGGCGTCAAGAGTTATGCCCTGACGGCGTCAGACATCATGAATAAAACACCGTAGTTGATGACGGCGTCAAAAGTCATCCTGACGGCGTCAAAGTACAAAGAATAAAATACCGTGGTTGGTGACTGCGTCACATAGGCCGTCATAAGTAGATCAAGACCGTCCGAGGAAGTATTTGGCGGCGAGGTGACGGCGTCACATGGTTGTCTTGACGCCGTCAGCCCAGTTTTCCTATATATAGTTTTCTAGTTTTTTCATTAAAAGGGAGAGAAGTTTTGGTGAAACCCTAAAGACGAATTTGGTGTATCTTTTACAGGTTTTTCAAGGGTTCCAAACCCTTGATACCTTGCATTGTAATTGAGATAAGTGTTCTTCTAATTCAATCAATATGTCTATGTGTTGGTTGTTTATATCTTGTTCTTGTCTCAATTCCATTATGCTAGGCTAGATCTCTTTTGTATTTGCTTAGATCTAATGAAACCTAGATGTTGATTATGTGTTGATTACTTGTCTATTCTTGTCTTGGATGAATGATTTTATATGTTAGGCTTAAGAAAACTGGCAGATCTCCAAAGGGTAACATGCATGAACGTCTTAAGAAACATGAACCGAGGCGTACTAGGTCTTTATTGGTTGTATTTAATGCATGAGCCACTGTTTACAATCCCTATAGTTGTGCTGGGTCATGGTGTAGGAGGAGATAAGAGCTCATAGAGTTGGGGAGTTATGTATGCCACCCCACGAATGGTATTAAGGAATACAATCCGTCATCCATACAAGTATAACAAGTAATTAACGTGTAAAAGATATCTAGGGAGTAGTGAAGTCTAAGTAAACACAATTTCTTCAATTACTGCTCACAACCTTAGTATAATTTAGTTTAATTTCATTTTCAGTATTTTATTTTGAATATATATTAGTTTTGGGTTAGTTGAATAGCAACTAATTCCGCCCACTCTTCCAAAACCCGAGATTTTACTTGCTTTCATAAAAATATAAAAATACAAAAATAATCATCCCTCACCTCTAGAACTAGTAATTAGGTTTTCTAATCCTAGCGACACTATTCCTAAGCTGAACGATCAATCCCCCGGTACTTGTAACTATACTATACTACAACGATCAGGTACACTGCCTGGCGGGGGTTGTAAGCTTCTCGAGATCCCTTGAGAGGTAAAGCCTGTTGCGATTCCCACGCATCAGCTATACATCTTACTTATACCGAATTCTTTCTGCTGATTTCTGGACTTGAGGTGAGTCATAGCCCCACGTTTACTCTTGAACTTGTTTTCAATACTTGGGGTGAGAAACGTGTAAATTATTTTATGTGGACTATTATCGCTTTTGTTTTCTCAAAACTTGCTATGCTTATGGAACTAAGATATTGCATCAACCTTAGTCACATAGTGAACCATCGCGTGTGGACTAGATTTGGTTAGATGAGTTACATCAACCCTAGTCACATAGTGAACCATCGCGTGTGGACTAAATATGGTTAGATGATGAGAATGGCTTATTTGAGGATTTTGTGGTTGAACTATAGTGTGCACCTATAGGATTTTGCGTTGAGGATTGAGGCCTAGTCTAGCTAGCAAGCGTTTTGCGTATATGTCCACTTGATTTGATATTGAATATAAACCTATGATCTCACCAGCAAATGCTGACTTTTAGTACGTTTTCTCAGGTAATTAAGTGATGACCTTGGATGCTTGGGATTGGAGGCTTGGCTTGGCAATGCGGTTAAGGATCTATTTTTCTAAAACTCTGATATAATTTTGTGGACCTACGTTTATTTCTTTTGGGTCTTACTTTGGATAAATTTGGGATGAATGTAAACTTTAAAAACCCCGTTTTGATTGTGTTTTACTTATGTTTACTTTATCTTGTTCTATTATAACTTGTGTTGGATACCAATCCCCGTAACACCCCAAAAGTTTGTTGAGTCTTCCGCTGTGTAACACCCCCAAAATTTGGTACAGCGGAAGACTCAACAAGCTTTCGGGGTGCTACGTGGATTGGTATCCATCACAAGTCATAAAAGAACGAGATAAAGTAAACGTAAATAAAACACAACCAAACAAGGTTTAAAAGTTTACATTCATCCCAAATTTATCCAAAGTAAGGCCCAAAAGGATTAAACGTAGGTCCACAATTACATATCAGAGTTTGAGAAAATAGATCCTTGAACCACTTTGCCAAGCCAAGCCTCCAATCCAAGCATCCAAAATCATTACTTAATTACCTGAGAAACGCGCTAAAAGTCAGCTTTCGCTGGTGAGATCATAGGTTTAAATTCTTAATTCAATCAAGTGGACAAATACGCAAAACACTTACTAGCTAGACTAGGCCTCAATTCACTAAACCAAACCTATAGGTGCACACACTATAGTCCAAAACCAACCAAATCAATATGCATTCGCAAGGATGCGACATGCCCAACATTCGTAAGGATACGACATGTTCATGCATTCGTAAGGATACGACATGCGCTATAACCTACCTAGTTCTACAAGCATAGCAAGTTTTAAACAAAAAGCGATAAAAGTCCACATAAAACAATTTGCACGTTTCTCACCCCAAGTATTGAAAACAAAGTTCAAAAGTAAAAGTGGTGCTATGACTCACCTCAAGTCCAGATATCAACAGAAGAAACCGGTAGAAGTAAGACATATCACAACTCAAAAGACGGCAACTACGGACTCGGCACTTCCTAACAATGTAAACTCTTTTCAGAATCATTACCTCAAAATCAAATATTCCCAATCCCGAACGTATTCCTTTTTACTTTCCAAAAATCCGTTTCTCGTATTATTCTCGTATTAGTTTGGCGTTTGGTATCCATGCGGGTGGGAGGTCGACACAACTCAAACCAAGAAATCACAACAAAATAAATAATAATAACAATCTACGGGTCTAATATTAGCCCAATATATTATTTAAATAAATCATCGAAGTTTATCAAATCCGTCGATTTGGTACTCTTCCACAATTTATTTACCTAATATATTATTCCAAGATCATACCCAAAACCAAAGCCACATAGCACGTAGAATACTATATGGTAAGTATCTAAGTTTAATAAGTTCCCTAAAATATATCGTCAAGCTTACCAAATTCGTCAATTGGGTAAATCTCACGAGATATTTTGTAGCTCATTATTCTCATACACATACCACAACCTATGGGCGTCGTTGGATACAATACACATTAATATACCTATTTTATATAACCAAATAAGTCCTATTTTATCCGTCGATCAAATAAGTTACGTAGTTATAGAAAATGAATATATTAACGTCACATATCCGTGACAAGCACAAAAGTCATAAAATGAATAATATGGCCCACTTGGACTCAAGTGACCTCGACCTCGTATAACTCGTAAGTTTCCCTTTTTATCTTCCAAAAAGCATTTCGTTTCGTATAAAATCCAACATTATAATTATATCGTTATTTATAATTTGTTTGTTTAAAATAACGTTCCCGACATTTATTATACTATTTTCATAGTAGAATATTTGTCGTCACATTATTATTTTATTACTCGTGATCATTTCATTCGTAATATACGCACTTGTATAAATATATACACGTTTTCACATTTATATATTTATATAAATGTTTATATTATTAATATAATTATTACGAGTTGTTATTATTAATTTTGATTATTATTAACGTCGAGTTATATAAGATGGTTCACATGTCCGAGTCATCACCCTCGGCTCATTGTCCAAATCCAAGTGTTAAGGCGTTTTGCCGAAATCAATCGTTGACTAGAAAGTCAACGTGACTTCGACTCGCACAACCAAAAGTCCAAAGTAATAATATCAATCACAACCAAAGGTAATCCATCACCGTCATCAATTCCCATATTCACATGCTACAACAATAAGGTCCGTCTACGGCACCTTTTTAACCTATCTCCGTCAATCTAAAATAACCGTCTCACAATCGGTTCCCATATCACCTTCGTCAACACAACTCCAAAATCATAACCAATAGTCCGAATAATCCAACGTCAACCTCATAATATATATACGAAACCAAAAATAATGTAACCAACAATAAGGATGTGGGTCCCACCCGAGACCTCTAGGGTCTCGGCTAGCTCCATTGAGCTCGAACCAAAACCAAATCGAACCTCATGGTTCACGGTATCACGACAACAACGACAATCAAAGAACCCAAGTCCAAAAATGAATCAAAAACCTCAAAACATCTAATCAAAACTCTAGATATCAACCACTTATGACCAAAATTCATCAAGAAGCCAACATAACCCGAAAATGACACAAGCCGAGAGCATGAGCTCTCGGTTAAGCCTCGACCTCACCAATAAACAAGAAACCCGGATACCAAACTCGTTATTTAAATCATTTTATCCAAAACCCATTTGAGTTATCACGTTTTTAATCATAAACTCGAAAGAAATCATAAGATTCGTGACCCTTGATAGCGTTTTTCACCAAAATACGAGTATCCACTCGTCTTACCTTTGATTCAAAAGACCAAGATGAAAAACACTTCGAAAATACACAAGATGGTGGCGAATTTTTGATGTTAACGTGGTGAAAAATAAAGTTTTTGGGCGCGTGTTTTAGTAGATCTTGAAGAGGAGTTGATGGGGAGTTGTTTGGTGGTGGCGGTGTGGTGTGGTGACCGGCGGTGGAGAGGCAGTGGTGGCCGGATTAGTTGGCAGCTAGGGTTTGGTGATGTAGGGGGGGGAGAGAGATGTAATATTGGTGATGGTTGTGTTTGTTTTTGTGTGTGTGGGAACCGGCCACACAAGGACCAATTTGTAGTATACTCTTTTTCTTTTTTTTTTAATTAACAATAATAATAGTGGTAGGGGTAATTGGCTAGTTATTTAAACACGATGACCAAACCCGAAAACCAATTCAAAATATCATGACACCTTCAAATTACATTCGTTCCCGTAATAATAAAAATCTTTCGATACGTTCAAAAATTATATAGACCAAACGGTAATCCCAAATTAGATCGTGTTAGGTTATTTCTAGTGCCGGAGTCAACGTTGTGCCACGTAACGTCTCAATCAATAATCTCAACATAAGTTTCCTAACAAAATAATAATTCAAATTTAAATTCCATAGAAACCACAAATTCAAAATCACGGTTCAAAGTTTATAGTTTCTCGGGAATAAATTTCAAATATTCAAAAATCATTAAACTTAAAGTAATGCGGGTTTTAAAATAGCTCCCTAATTTGCCAGTTGTCACATAATAAGAGTGAGAGCTCAAGGTGTCATATTACCAAAAAGTGCTATCATTTTAGCGTTACCTTAGCATTTTTCTATTTGACACCAACGCATCAAAATAGTCCTCACTCATAACATCATTAACACCAACCTTTTGAGACATGTCATTTTTATTTTATTTTTTATGCTTTCAAATGGACCAAGTTTTCATTCCTTAAATAAAAATACAAACTACATTAAGATACAAAAATAAAACATTTATTACTTTCTAATAAGTTTATGAAAAATTACGTTAAAACAAATTACAAACTATCAAATTTAAAGAGGCTACAACTTACCATCAAACATTCTAAAAGGTTTTAAAAAACAGTAAGTAAAGTTATCACTTTAGTCTTTCAAAGAAAAAACAATAAATAAAACTTAACACCAAACTTCGTCTTCCTCAACCTCTCTAAAATTTCACAGACACACCATAAACACACCAAATATCATTCTTAATTAAAAAAAAAAAATCCGTATGTTCAATGCACGTCGCCATGTTAATGTGCAAACCAATGCCCGCCCAATGCCACACTCCTCGATGTGGTAACGTCGGCAACGCAAGTGCCAAATAAGCATAAAGCCCTTATTTGCATTATGACACCTTAAGCTCTAATAGTAGTATTGTGTATACTTCATAAGGTGCCCCACGTTATAAAAATAAGTAAATATTAGTAGCTTTCTGGTACCCAGTTTACCAATCCCCCACATTCTAACTCCATTTTTTGGGACCAGCAAACTGAAGATAACCTTTTCACCATCTAATTTAAGTCTCTGATTGTTTGTAATAAATTGACGGAGGAAGGCACTTAGATTGTTATGCCAAGGGCACTTAAACTTTCTTAATACTATTTTGATGTTTTTTTCTACATAATTTTATGTGTCCGCAAGAGTTTCCTTGAGGGCATCACCTCCATTAGTTAGTATGTGGCTTTGCCCCTGGTATCATAGTACCATAGCTAATGAGGCATATGTTAACATCTTCGGTTATCAACACCTTTAACAATATCAATTAATGTACGCGAAAACAAAATTGCTCTATATACTATCCATACTGGCGCAAAACTGTAATGAAAAACAATAATTGATAGTTTGTAATAGCATATTACAACTTTTAGCTTATGGTTATGTTTTTGTGAAAAAATGTGTTAAAAATTTATATGATATATTTGAGATGATAGTTATTGTTAGACAATACATTTTATGACTCAAGCTCGGTTGTGGCCTTTGGGCTCATTAAGGTTTATTGTTATATTTAATGTAGCCTAATTATTCCTCGATAATCAAAAGCAGCCTACTCAGATTTACTATCTAACTTGGCATCAGAGCGGGTGTAATCATCTGACCTAGCTAGATGGTTAAGTTGAGCCGCCTCCTCTATGCCACCATGTCAAACAATAGCCGCCACCATTTATCCTATTTCCATATAAAAAAATAAAAAAATAAAAAAAATAAAATAAAATAAAAAAAGGAAAATTTGCAATTTTTTTGCCAAAACCCTATCCACATAATGTTTTAGCCATAATTGTTTTTACCGCTTCGGGTTAACCGACATCTTCAACCTCATTTTATTTGTTTTTCAGTTCTGCACAAAACCAAACTTGAATCACCTTCGTCGGCCACCGGACCCACCGCTGAAAATCGACTGTTGCAATAATAATAATAATAATAATAATAATAATAATAATAGTAATAATAATAATAATAATAATAATAATAATAATAATAATAATAATAATAATAATAATAATAATAATAATTTATCTCCGCTTTGCTTTTGATACTTTTTTTTTTTCTATTTGAAGATCATTGCTTCCGCTTTCTGTCGGATATCTTCATTAAAAAAATTTTAAGATGTCATGATGTCGGTCAATGACTATTTTTGCTTTTGCCGCTTGTTTTCGCTTTTGCTATTTGTTTCCGCTTACGCTTTTGTTGCTAGTGTTTGAAGTTTTGTTGTTGCCTGTTTTCATATGTCTTTACAAAAAATTATTAGTACATTACACCGTTCGTGCCTTTGGTTTGGCCAAAATCACATCGCAAGTCCCTCGACTTTCATTTTTGCACGATGAATCCTTATAATGAAGTTTCGTAACACCATTCGTCTTTATCTCTAACAACATTCGTCCCTGTGGTTTGGCCGTAATCACATTGAAGGTCCCTCGACTGTTAGGGATAGGGATGTATAGTGTTACGAAACTTCATTATAAGGATTCATCATGCAAAAATGAAAGCTGAGGACTTGCGATGTGATTTTTGGCCAACCCACAGGACGAACAATGTAATTTACTCAAATGATTATATCTTAATGCTTTGAAGTTTTGACTTCAGTTTAAGCTTTCGTGATTTCACTTCTCGGATTGCGAATGAGTGTTAGACAATAGATTAGATGGCTCAAGCACGGTTGTGAGCTTTGGGCTCATTAGAATTTATTGTTATGTGTAATTTAGTTTATAAATATTGCTCAATAATGAAAAGTGCCGGTTTTATCAATCTAGAAAGAAATATTGATGGATGTTGAGAACGAGTAAAATGTGGAAGACACTTTGCTGTGAATTTTATTAATCTAAAAGTAATATGAGAAACGAATATTGACGGATGTTGAGAACAAGTAAAATGTCGAAAACACTTTGCTGAGAATTTTATTCCCAGCATATTCTTTGAATTTATTGTTTTGTCATCGATCATGAACCTCGTCCTACTATAGGAGCTTAAGACCATTTCATATTCTACAAACTAATTTATAAATCCTTACTTGTAGGGTTGAGCAATCCTGACCGAATCTCGAAATTCCAAAAAAACTGTCTCGAAACCGAGCTAAACCGTCCCGAAATCGAGCTACTTTCGGGACTCGGTTTTGGTTTTTCAGCCAATCGGTTTTCGAGACTGTCGGAACGGGTCGGGACGCGACAAAAACCGAAGAAACAAACCAATATACCTACTAAACCGACCGACCCGACCCCGACCGAACGGTTTTCGAGACTGTCGAGACTAGTCAGGTCAGAACTCGATTTTGGTTTTCTAGTTAATCGGTTTCGAGCTATGTCGGTTTCGGGTCAGGACGGGTCGGTTCCGGACCCGATGCTCACCCCTACTTACTCGTATTATTAAGTGACACACAAGATATCTTCACTAAATCCTTAATCCTAGTAATGATAAGCTTTAGTATTTACAAATCATTGGCGGATTTAGGATTTGAACCGTGTGTGGTATGATTTTCGGATTGCTTCGCTTTACGGGTGATTCTTTGTTTTAGATTTTTTGCGCAAAAATAGTTGTAGTTTACGGTTTTAGTTTTTAGATCCGGTTATTTAGTCTATTATAAAACAAAATAGATCTTTGAAGCTATAGATAAAATTAGACATCTATAACATTCTATAACAATAATACTTTTTATAAAATAAACATGTAACATGATTTCTAAATTTAGAATAGAAACTCTACAAAAACTAATTTAAATGATCTAAAGTAGGATACAAAGTTACACTTATACATATATGTTACTGAGAAAAGTTTAATATAGATCTCATATTTGTCATATATCCAATGAACCAATCCTGATATGTAACAACTCACAAATCTCACCTTTGATATCTACACTCATGATATTTATAATATCATTTTCATGGGTAGAATTTTTGCTTCATTTCAATTCATCTATGTAAAGTAACTTACATAGCCTATTAGACATGCTCACGCAACTACAAATGCCAAATATCTCTATGTTTACATGACGTAAACCTCTTAATATGTAAAGTCTGTGTTTCAAAGATCATTTTATCAAATATACTATCAACCTAACCTACTATTTTCAACACTATACCAAAACAAGCCCTATACGTTTACGGTTATTTTAAAAACCCTAATTTTAAGTTGAAACTAGTTTAGAAGTGTTCAAGGTTTATCTAAAGCACAATGTACAAGTCCTTGAAGTACAGAAACCAAATTAGGTCATTTAGGTGCCTAAATCATGTTTAAACCTTACCATTTCTTTAGCATAAGTTACAAACACTTAAAGCATGACTCCTAAACCTTAAACCTAATCACTAATCACTTTCTAAACCATAATCTTAGTAATAAACCCTAATCCAAACCCTAATCAAAACCTAATCCTAAACTAAACCCTAAACTTAAAAAACTACCTAAACCTAGCACCCTGGCAACACCATGACACCACCTAGCACCTCCATAACCACCTTTTCATCACCAAGCAACCACCCTACCCCCTCCATAACCTCCTCGTCACCTAATTGTCCCTAAAATACCATCGCGACACAACCGTGGCCACAAACACCCTACACCACCCTAGCTAGCCTTTCATAGTCATCCCTAGCTACCATTATTCTTCCCCCTCCTACCCTTGGCCACCACTCCAAGTTACTTGGTCCCTACTCTTCATTTGACCCTATAAATACCATGTAAACCATAACCATTCAAACCATCCCACGAAAGCTTTTCCACCTCAAAGTTCTTGTACTAGCAGTAGCCTTGGACTTCCTTAGAAGCCAAGAGCCTAGAGAAATCCTCTTTGATCCTTTTTCTTGTCAAGAAACATTAAACCGTAGTTTCGACCCATTTTAAATGTGTAAGATATTCTACTCGTTCAATAAGCTCTCTTATGGTTTCATAATGTTTATAAGCTTTGTTAGATCATGCATGAACCCTTGTTTAAGCATTGATCATAAAAACCTATGCGTTTTCATTTTGAAACCCTAATTTCAAAATATTTTGATATTTTGATCATAAGCTCTTTTCATAAGCTATAATCTTATAAAAGCTACTTATATAAGCCTATACTAATAAGCCATAAGCTATAAAACTCTTTTGTATCATAAAAAGGTACTTTGCATGGTTTTTGTACTAGTTTTGTAATGTACTTCATGCAAAGGGGTATATATTGTAACTTTTAGAAACTATTAAGTATAAGGATTGTTTTCGCCAATTTTCTAAAGTTATAAGTATAAGGATCCATTTTGAAAATGTTAAAGTTATAGGTTTAATATATATATATATATATATATATATATATATATATATATATATATATATATATATATATATATATATATATATATATATATATATATATATATATATATATATATATATGCGTGTGTGTGTGTGTGTGTGTGTGTGTGTGTGTGTGTTTATTTTATAAAGGACTTGTTTTGTAAAAGTTTATAACTCAAGGATATATATTGCCAATTTACAAACTTAAGGGTATATATGAGATATTTTCATATAAATCAAAATCCTATCTTTTTAACTTAACAACGTATCATGATACTAGGGAATTTCATGTAAGGAGTTTCATTTGGGTATACGTTTTTACGAGTTTGATGGGTTTACAAGTTAAAGTGCCTTAGCTCCTCAAATGTTTACTACATAACCTCTGAATTATGATAGCCCGAACAATGTTATGTTATATCTAAATCTAGTGAATCAAAGAAACATTTGCTTCAGAAACAAAGTTTTGAAACATGAACAAACCAACTAAAACTTGACATACATTACCTCAGGTTGCGTGATTAGGCTGTCTAATATCTGAGTCACTTTTGACATCAATCAGATTTCCCTAAACTAAGGTGAGTTCATAGCCTCACTTTTAAATGCTTTATAAACCCGTGAGAGAGATACATGCTATAAACTCGAATACAAGTGTTTTCTCTTGATTGATTATTGCACGAGTACCACCATTTGCCACTATTACATAAATTTCATGAACCATAATCAATTGCGAGTGAACGTGAGTATAGTGGATAGATCTATCTGGAGTTTTAGAACTCCCGTTGGTGTGCCCCTACCGGGTACCAATTAGCACTATATTTAAGAACAAAGAGGTTAACCTTGGCATGTTAACCTCACGTCTAGTCACTGATTTGGTCAGTAGTGCCATCATTGGACATGGACACATGTTAACGTAGGGTGTCATGAGCTTAGATGCAATAATACTATACTATATTTTTCCTTGATGGTTGTAAAAACTGAAGCTAGTGGAACTTGTATTCAAACTATTACCATCTAAACCTATGAATTTTACTCAAACTTCGTGTTGACCTTTAAGCATGTTATCCCAAGTAACTGACCACTTATGGCCTTACTGCACGGAGTGACATTGGACATGAGGACGTCCAAACCTGTTATCATTCATCTTTGTGTTTTGAAAACGTATCTTTGGGACATCTTTTTGTAAAAGTCTGTCTTTTACTGTAAAATCTCTGATGAATAAATGAATGATAACTCATCTTTTAAAAACATCTATTTTTGAGTCGTTTTCTATTATTATGACTGTGTATCAATGAGGTAATACTATAGATTTAACTTCCGATGCTATCTGTGAAAATAGGGGTGTTATATGATCATTTTTTTTATCAAAAAAAAATTAAAAAAAATAAATAAATAAATAATCTTTCACCCTTTTCCTAACCATTAACCGTTACGCAAAAAAAATAAAAAATAAAAAATAAAAAAATAAAAATAAAAAGAAAAAAAAATCATCACGACGAAAATTAATTTATCTTTTTCTAGATATGCACTTCTATATACTTTCAACGAATTATTTTTTTTTTTCAAAATATCAACCAAAAAAATCACATATGATTTTTCTGGCCGGAAATTTAAAAAAAAAATCTTCGAAAGTATATAGATGTACATATCTATAAAAAGATAATTTAAATTTTGTCGCGATAGTGTAACTTTTGTAGCTATAAGATTTACTATTTACAAGACATGTTGTTTTTAAAAAAGTGTAAAATTTAGTTTTTTTTTTATTAATTTTGATAAAAGTTAGATGGTTTTGATTGATTTATTAAATATATGAAAAATATAAGATCTGATCTCAACTCGTATGTTGCTTTACCTTCAAAGCAATGTTTATATGTAGGGATGGCAATGGGCGAGAAAAAACCCACAACCCGCGGGTACCCGCCATAAATGGGTGGGTAAACGTGTCAATTTTCACCCATGGGTGGGTCGTGAGTGAAAATCTTTACCCATCAGTGGGTGGCGGGTGAGTAACGGGTAAGGCATACCCATCGCGGGTAAACCCATGACACCCATTTAAAATACCCACGAGTATACCCGTCAAAATACCCGTAGGTGTACTCATAAACCCATGTTAAAATTAATTATACTAATTAAAATATTTATGATGTTGCATGTATACATTTATCAGTTACTACCAAGTCTAAAAAAAACACATTAACCTAAATAATAATTTCTCTACTATCTCTGGATACATGTATACATTTAGAAACTTTACCTCTCTACTATCTCTGGGAAATAATAATTTCTCTCATTATTCTCTTTAGCGGAAACCACAATATAACCCGTTCGCAAGTTTGGGCAAACCACAAAAAGAAGCCAATGACACCTACACAAAAGTTTTAATCATTTATTATAGATATAAAGTACAAGTAATAGTATCCGTATAACAAGTAAAGACAATACCCTTTCAAATAAGGAGCCACGTATATTTCTGTTCCCGGGTTTAGTCACCTAGTTTCAAGAATGTGATTCACAACTTGTTTAACATTTCTTAAACATGCACTCGATGAGATGAGATGTGGGTTGAGGAAAGTGAATCTGTTTTCACGAAGACCATTTACAATTGAATGTAAATGCCTGTTATCAAGAAAATGAATTACAAGTTAGTTGCAGCTATGACATCTGAATTGTCAATATAAAATCTTGTTGTTCTCGGGGGTGTTTATTTATTGCTATAAGAGGGTGTTTGGTTGCTACAATAAAGTGCCTTTCTTCTAAAAATAAAAAGAAATAAAAATGAAGTTAACTTACATTGCCCACCAATGTATAAAACTAATATCAACCTTCCCTTCGACGTGCAAGTCTACAATCGCCTTGTACTCAATCCACTCTTCCCAACGTGTGGCATACATCTCTTTAGGTGCAACAATTGAAATATTTTGATTCTTGTATTTCATGAATCGTCTCAATGAATCTTTAAAAGCTTTCGGCCGATCTTTTAATTTATCAAGCCGCTGCTGAACTCTTTGCTCTTGTGTTTGCTTAGGCTCAACACGTTCACTAGTTGCAGAATGAGATGGCATTTTTGTTCAACCTACATTTAATAAATTATTAAATTTTAGCAACTAGGCAAGTGTGTGTGTGTGTGTCTATATATATATATATATATATATATATATATATATATATATATATATATATATATATATATATATATATATATATATATATATAAGAAGTTCATTAAATAGTTAAATGACTACCATTTGAGGCCAACTCGTTGGCGGATAACCACTTTGAGGATGCAATATTGCCACTTGACTTTTCAACTAAATTTAAAAAAAATGATATATTAACTCATTATACACACACACACGAACACACACGCATATATAATTATCAAGTTTAATAATTAAAGGACTACCAGACTCATATAACCCCCATATGGCATTTGGTGTTGAAATGCCATTCGGTCTTCTTCCTCATCTTCTGACTGCATTATCACAACTTATTATATCAGCATATGTATGTTTAGAATTACTTACTCTATAGACATATATGTTAAGTAGAATGATTATGCGACTACCATTTGAGGGCGATAGCATGAACTCGAACTTAAATCATTAATCGGGGTTTGGCATGGCATAGTTGGACTGGGAGAAGAGCGACTCATGGTGTGGCGTGGTGAGATTGTTTGATGAATCTGCATTTAACACAAAAAAACAATTTATTAAACAATACTAACTTGCATTGGAATCAAAATGGAACTACTAGCCTAGTAAATAGAATCAACCTTTATAATAATAGTTTAAGTTGTTACATTGCTTTTCGAAATATTTTAACAAGTATAGGGAACACCCAATACACGCTGCAGCAAATGTGGCCCAAACGCACAGACACGAAAACTGAAACTAAACACTCGATAATGGATACAAGAACAACCAATAGAACACCACGAACAACAGAAAGCTAAAACTCGAACCAAAGTAACTTGATACCAGAAGCAGCAAATGACACTGGAAACATGCGCAAATCATAAGTGTTATATTCAAGATAATTACCAACCTTTTATGTTTTCGAACAATAAGTAGTAACTATTTTATGCATTCAACATAAAGTATAAAGACACAGGCTATTAGCAAATTCTAATTAATTGAATACTAAGATAAATATAGAGTTGCGATTGATTCTTTGAATGAATATGCAGATGAGAACAAAAAATATCGAGTGACTAACTTCAAGCACCTGTTAATGCAAATGTTTTCATAATCCTATATTTTAAGGACTACTTCATTTAAGAATAGGACCAAACATCTATTAACAGAAAACATTTATTTAACAGAACATATAATTAACAGAACAATACAGACTACTCTTTCTGATGACGTATAGTCTATATATGGGCCACGAGCCCAAATGATAAACATTACTAAGGCCCAAAACCACCATGCGTGGGCTATTGTAACTTGGGCCGCATCAATAATGGGAACAGGCTCACGTAAGCCCAAACCCAAATAAACTATACACGGTATAGATAAGGATCATCTATCTATGGAATAGATATCCTTACCCGAATAAGCACCATGGGTGCGAAACATAAGGAGCACGAACCCTACAAGGATTCTGCGCCTATATAAGGAATGACATAACTCTCATTCAAGGTACGATTCAAAAACCCTAACTCTTTACGAGAACCCTAAGTCGATTACTTACTCTCACGCCGGAGTCTAATCGTGGGAGTCAATCCCACGATAAGCCTAACGGTGTTGTTTATTTTCTTAGTGCGCAGGTTATAAGTACTAAGAAGCGAATTGGTACGAGAGCAAGAGCCCATAATCAGGAACGCCCAACTTTTGTATCAACAAGTGGCGCTATCCGTGGGACCCTACTAAGAACTAAGGACTAGAATGACAAAGAATAAGAATTCAAGCCAGCGGACTCCGCAGTCAGAAAAACGTGACTATCAGAGGAAGAATCAACAAGATTCGACCCCTAGACAGGTTGCTAGGACAACCAGCGCACCCAGTCACCAAGAGGCAGGAACAACCCAACCTCTTCCAGTGGTAGAACTAACTGTAAGGACTACCCAAATCACCCCAGTGGTCCCAAGCGTTGAGGAACTCCAGCGCACCCTCTTCACCACTCCTCATCAAACTGTACCCGCAGTGAACAACACTGTGCCACCAGGCGCGCCCAACCGAGATAGGGCGCCTAATACTGAGGTAGACGTTCTTGCAGCAACTGAGGACACACCCGATCTAACGTTGGGAAATTTTGTATCCCAAAATTATGAAACCTTAACCGCCCTCATGCAAGAAGAAGCAAGGAGAAGGGCAAGCACGAGCCTACAAGCTCGACTTAATTTTGGCCCTGAACGGGAACCATCACCACTGCGCCACCCACGAGGAAGACACGCAGAACGTACCACTATCCACGATAGGCTAGGTACGACATCTGATCCACAATACTCAGAAGACAGTGAGAGGCGCACTAATGTTCACTCCAGACTTGGCTGTCGAGGGATACAAGACCGATTAGGACCTCAGCATTCGCCAAGCCAAGGATCCTCCAAACCTGGGAGTAAGATGATTCACGACAGATCGGGGAGAAGAAGATCCCCAAGTGAAAGTCCCTCAAGCTCTTCTTCTGAAAGAAGCCGGCGCAAGCGCCGAAAAAGAGACTACCCTTCCTCCAGTGACTCCTCGGACAACGAGGATAAAGAAACAGGACACTGGAAGTCAAGAGGAAGACGTCGCGAAGAAGAGAATGAAGATATGTCTCTTCCATGGCGTCGCCAGAAAGTTAATGCGTTTACACGACGCATCAGCGATTACTCAGACCGCAAACGCGGGCGCATGCCCACCAATGTGAAAACATACGATGGAACAGGTGATCCAGATGATCATCTAAAAGTTTTTGAATCAGCCGCCACTATCGAAAACTGGCCACAGCCTGTGTGGTGCCATATGTTTAATTCTACATTAGTAGGGAACGCGCGCACATGGTTTAGCAAACTCCCACATAGGAGCATCGATGGGTTCGAGGAATTACGGAAAGCATTCCGTCTCAACTTCACCCAGAGGAAAAAGTGCGCTAAAAATCCTGTTGAACTAGCAAGAATATAACAGCGCCAAGGGGAATCAACCAATGCTTTTATGGAACGCTTCAAGGATGAGTGCATACAAGTCAAAGCATGTCCTGAAATCCTAAAAATTTCAGGGTTCATGAATGGGATTAATAACCCAGAACTCATCTGTAAGCTAAATGACAAAGTTCCTCAGACTTTTGATGAGCTAACAAAGCGCACCAGATCCTTTATACAAGGAGAAGCAGCTGCTGCGGACAGCAAAAAGGGTTATTCGAACTGTAGGCAGCAAGAGCAGCCTAGGAGACAATCCAATAATCAGAATAACAACCGCAGCAGGAATTATTGCAGCGGAAGAGACAATGACAAGTATACCCCTCTCACAAAAACTCCAAGGGAAATATTTGTAACAGAAGGTGCAAACTTCCCAAAACCGCCACCAATGCGCACTGCAGAGGAAAAGTGCATAGGGAATGGATACTGCGAGTACCATGGTCAAAAAGGCCATACAACTAACGAGTGCGTCCAGCTAAGACAACTAATTGAAAAGTTAGTAAGAGAAGGCAGAATTGACCACCTTGTAAAAACATCAAAGAAGGGAAGGACAAACAAAGGAGCGGGGGTAAGAAAGAGCCCCCCAAAGAAAAAGCTGATACCATATACATGATACAGTCATGGCAGCGCAAGATAAAGCAAAAAGTCAGCCAAAAATTCTCTCCAGAAAAAGAGATATATTTCCCTACTCTAGCTGCGGACAACGCGGTTGTAGAACCTCTGACAATTGAAATACATACGGGAGGACATGATACCACCGCATGTACATTGACAGAGGAGCATCCGCAGACATCCTGTATGATCATTGTTTCAAGAGACTGCGACCTGAAATCCAAAATCAATTGATACCAGCAACAGCGTCATTGACTGGATTCACAGGAGAAAAGATCTGGCCCATGGGGCAGTTACACTTGCTGGTGGTCGTAGGAGATGAACAACACTCAACCACAACATGGATAAATTTCATGGTAATAAAATCTCCCTCACCATACAATGGTATCATTGGGAGACCTGGAATATCATCCATGCGCGCTGTACTATCCACAGCGCACGGAATGCTTAAGTTTCCATTGGAAGGAGGAGTTGTCACCCTCTATAACACAACAGTACCACCAAAAGAATGCAATGCGGTAACAACTGAAGTAGAGACTATTCCAGAACAGCGCACAGAAAAAACACCAAACCTAAAAGTCGCTATTCATCCCGATTACCCGGAACAACAAGTTTCGATTGGTGGATCTTTATCTGACAAAGGTAAAGCAGCCGTATGCGCACTCTTGCAGAAGAACCTGGACATCTTCGCATGGGAACCAAAACACATGACAGGAGTGCCACGCTCTATCACAGAGCATAAGCTACAAATCCGACAAGGATATCCCCCAATACGACAAAAGAAGCGCGGCCAGGCCCCAGATCGTGCAAAGGCTATTCTGGAAGAAGTACATAAGCTTGTAGACGCAGGCATCATGCGCGAAGTGTACTACCACGACTGGCTCTCTAACCCAGTTATGGTAAAGAAGAGCGATGGCAGTTGGAAAATGTGCGTGGACTTCACGGACCTCAACAAAGCATGTCCACAGGACTGCTACCCACTGCCAGAAATAGACTGGAAGGTAGAATCCCTGTGCGGATACCCTTTCAAATGCTTCCTAGACGCATACAAAGGGTATCATCAAATTCAAATGGCAGTCGAAGATGAAGAAAAAACAGCTTTCCACACCAGTCAAGGAGTGTACTGCTACACAAAAATGCCTTTTGGCTTAAAAAACGCAGGCGCGACATACCAACGACTGGTGGACACAGCTTTCGAGAAAAAAGTAGGCCGCAACTTGGAGGTTTACATTGACGACCTTGTCATCAAAAGCCACACAGAGGATGAATTGGTGCGCGACATCGAGGAAACGTTCAGAATATTGGGACGAATAAACATGAAGTTAAATCCCAAGAAGTGCACCTTTGGCGCAACCGAAGGCATGTTCCTTGGATACTTAATAGAGCCCGATGGAATCAAGCCTTATCCAGAAAAAACAAAGGCTGTTATTGATCTCCCCTCACCGCACACACTCAAAGAAGTCCAGTCATTAAATGGAAAGTTAGCAGGGCTAAACCGTTTCTTATCTAAATCAGTAGACAAGTCACTCCCTCTCTTTAAAACACTCACGAAGTGCACAAAAAAGGGAGATTTTCGTTGGACCGAAGAAGTGGAGGAAGCTTTCCAACAGCTTAAACACCATCTGGCATCTCTTCCCAAACTTGTCACACCACGACCAGGGGAAGAGCTAATCATGTACTTATCGGCAACTCATGGAGCAGTTAGCGCAGTGCTATTGACAGATAGGAACTCCGTCCAGACACCCATATACTTTGTAAGCAAAGCCTGAAGAAGACAGAGACTAACTACAGCGCTATGGAAAAGCTGGTCTTAGCCCTCGTATTCACAGCCAAAAGGTTGCGCAGATACTTTCAAGCGCACCCAATAGCTGTAATCACTGATCAGCCAATCAAACAAGTTATCTCTAAACCTGACGCATCAGGATGCTTACAGAAGTGGAGTGTACTATTAAGTGAATATAACATCTCATACAGACCGCGCACTGCAATCAAAGGACAAATCTTAGCCGATTTCATCGTGGAGAAGCCGGATAACGACAGTCCAACATCTGCAACCAAAACAGACCTACAGGAACCCTGGATCCTGTTCACAGATGGGTCCTCATGTGTAGATGGATCAGGCGGAGGCCTTATTCTTACAAATCCAGAAGGTATGGAATTCACCTATGCGCTACGCTTTGAATTCACGGCCACAAACAATGAGGCAGAATACGAAGCCCTACTAGCCGGACTACGCATCGCAATCCAAATGGGTGTACGCAACCTGGAAGCAAACGTAGATTCTCGGCTAGTTGCTAACCATGTGCTAGGTGAATATGAAGCCAAGGATGAACACATGATCCAATACCTGGAAAAGACAAAGTCCTTGATCAAAAACTTTGACAGGTTCACAATAAAACAGGTGCCCAGAGGAGATAACAGGAAAGCTGATGCGCTCTGCAAAATCGCATCCACAAGCTTCGCGTACCTCTCAAAACAGGTATTAGTAGAAACCCTAAAAAATAAGTCAATATTGGAAATGGAGATATCCACAGTGATAGAAGAACAAGATCCTACATGGATGACACCTATCATTGAATTCATCAGCAAGGGAATCTTACCACAAGATCATAAGGACGCTCGAAGAGTACCGCGCATAGTGCAACGATTTGAACTACGAGACAACATACTCTATCGACGCTCTTTCTTACAACCCTGGCTCAGATGTGTTGGACCTCTTCAAGCAGACTACGTACTCCGAGAAATTCACGCTGGATCATGTAGCATGCACTCAGGGCCGCGATCTGTGGTGGCAAGCGCTCTACGGTTAGGGTATTATTAGCCAACCATGCATCGTGATGCACGCGATCTGATAAAGAAATGTAGCAATTGTCAAGTACATAGGCCAATACCGCGCCGACCACAACAGAGCTAACACCCATTACCTCACAATGGCCATTTTATAAATGGGGCATTGATATCGCGGGACCCTTTCCAGTTGCAGCAGGAGGAGTAAAGTTCCTCATCGTAGCCATAGACTACTTTACGAAGTGGATTGAAGCAAAGGCGGTGGTGAGCATCACAGGAAACCAAATCAAACGCTTTGTTTGGGACAACATTGTCTGTTGCTTCGGACTACCGGGAGAGATTATATCAGACAACGGAAAACAATTATGTGACAACCCATTCAAAGATTGGTGCGCGCAATTAAACATCACGCAACACTTCGCTTCAGTAAAACACCCACAAACCAATGGCCTAGTTGAGCGCGCAAACCGCAGTCTAGGTGAAGGAATAAAAGCGCGCCTCGACAGACACAAAGGAAGGTGGGTGGATGAGCTCTCGCATGGGAGCATCGCACAACAATCAAAACCAGTACTGGCGACACGCCATTTTCACTCGTCTATGGAACAGAAGCCGCCATACCAGCTGAGATAGGAATGCCAACTATATGAACAACAGAGGTCAACGTCACAACAAATGACGAGGAACGGCGCATAGACTTGGACTTACTAGAAGAAAGGCGTGAACGCGCAGCTATACGCGAAGCAAAGGCTAAGGCAAAAATGAAGAAGTATTATGATGCAAAGGTCAAACACACTTCATTCAGACCAGGAGACTTTGTTTACCGCGCCAATGATGCGAGCCATGCAGAAGACACAGGCAAGCTCGGACCAAAATGGGAAGGACCTTACGAGGTCACAGACGCGCTCGGCAACGGCGCATACAGACTGCGCGATATGGAAGGTCACGACCTAGCGCGCACTTGGAACATCTGCAATCTTAAAAGATGTTACTTTTAGGCTACGGCCATTACACAGACACCTTCGCATCCTACGAGATGCCCAATAAGTGTTTGTTTTTCTTTTCTTTCCTAGGAATTGTATTTTTATTTTTCAAAAAAAAAATAAATAAATAAAAAATAAAAAAATTGCAAGTATCAATAAAATGTTATGGTTTCTAGCTAACTCCATAGCGTATTTCACTTTATTGCATACATACTTATATATGTCAATATTGTTATCTTATATTTTTGCCTA
The DNA here is from genome assembly GCA_030686995.1 of Artemisia argyi. Classification (NCBI taxonomy): domain Eukaryota; kingdom Viridiplantae; phylum Streptophyta; class Magnoliopsida; order Asterales; family Asteraceae; genus Artemisia; species Artemisia argyi. The sequence continues at coordinate 52,906,175 of CM060687.1, read as the reverse complement.
CATGGCGTGCATGCACTAATTAAAGACCCACGAAGGCATAAAGGATGAGTAAACCTACTAATTCACTCGTTGAGTAAGAGGGTTGCAAACCCACCAACATTAGATCACGTATCCTTGTTAAGCGCCTTACTTTTGAGACGTTGAGGTAAGTTTCACGTGCGCATCCCACGACGGGTGCGCAAATATTAAGTACACCGTACAAGCTTAGCAAATAACGAGCCAAGACACTTGGTCAAATAACAAAACTTGGCAAACAATGCAAGTATATTTTTTAAAGTCACGCACTTAAAGAGCCAATACACTAGGTCAAATAATTAAACTTAGCAAACAATGCAAGTATATTTCTTAAGTCATGCACTTAATCAACAAAAAGGTATCTTATTCAATATTTTGTACACAAAAATTACAAGGAAAGATACACTTCATTATTTACATAATACATATACAAAAAGCCTACACGCTATGGCGATGCTCAGGGCTACCCTCCGGAGCAGCAGAACTCCCCGCCTCCTGAAGCTTTCTCAGAATCAAAGTGTCCTTGGGAGATACGGTAGGAACACTCACGGGCACACCATCAGACCTAGGGATGTGTGCAGCACCCACGCCACACAACACTGCCTTGCCCTTAATGCCCCTCTTCTGGGCAGCCCTCTGCGCGTGACGCTCCAGAACCTCTTTCAAAGGAATCTCCCTTTCAAGAGCAAATGGGTTGAGGATGTGGCGAGGCTGCGCGAACACGGGAATCTGCAGCTGCGACACATCAGGCTTCAAGAAGTAATCTAGTTGCACCTCTGCATCCTCCAAAAGGTGGCGCTCCAAAGTCAACCCCGCCATAAGTACATCTATGGGGTTGTCTTGGTCGCGCTCCAACCTCCCAATGTGCGGCAACTCGAGGACCTTTAACCCCGCCATAGCCTGCATCAACTCATCGTAGGCAGCCGCATTATAACCAGGGACCTCTACCAAGTCCTTGGTCAGAAGCTTGGCCTCATGGAGATCCTCCATAGCCTGCGACCTCCTATGCGCCACCGCACAGTGAACCACCTTCCCAAAGGCGTTCAACACCTCTTAGGACTCCAGAGTCCCCATAGCTGCCAGGCGCAGCTCGTGGCTAATCAACCATCTACATCAACAAAGACAATTTGTATTAATAAAAAGCATAGCAACAAAAAATATTATGAAGAAGAAGAGTAAAAAGGAAATACCGGCGCTCAGCAATGGTCGACATCAAATGAGAATACAACTCTTCATCGTACTCGATGCTCAGGCCACGCAGCTTGTCCTCCTGTAGCTGGACGATCTTCATCATATCCTCCTTGAACTTGGCAATGTTAGCAAAATGCTCCACCTTCTTCTCTTCCAAAAACCTCACAACCCAAGTCATGTCAGACTTATAATGATGAAGCTGCCCGCGCGCCTGCTCCACCTCAGCCAGGGCGGACAACTTCTCATGGGTGACCTTCTCAGTGTACACCCGGGAGGACTCCAACTCCGCTTGCGCATCCGCCAACTGCGCATGGAGCTTCGCAATCTCCTCATCCTTCTGGGTGAGAGTAATGCTCTCCCCAACATACTTCTCTCTCAACTGAGCCACCAGCTCAGCCTGACGCGCAGCAATCGCAGCCAACTCATCCATCAACTGCTGCGCCTCTCCACCCTCATCAACCTTGGCTTTCCCCTCCTTGTTTTCATTCTGCGGAGAGGAAACCACATCCACGAAGACCCCATCATTCTTCGTGGAATCATCCCTACAAGACATGAATACGACAGTTAGTACATATTACGAAAAGGAATGTACAAGAAACATAATATAGACGCAGATACTTACAGAAATGGAGAGGCCTCAGCAGCCTTCTTATCCGCGCCAGGAGCGGATGTCTCCTCCTCCGCGGACGACTCCGCATCCCCAATGAGGTAGCCTCGTCTCTTCTTGGGGCCACTGGTCCCAGCTTCCCCTTTGCGCTTGATATTCTGCGCCACTTCCTCCTTCAGCACCTCCTCGGGCTTTAGGATCTCCACACTGTCAGAAGATTCCGCGCGCGCCTCCTCTTCTTGCGCCACCTCCACATCTGACGCCACGCTCTGAACAGGCGTCACTTGGAGCGATGGCGTATTTTCAGGGACAACCTCCGGCAGCACGGTCAAGCGACCCTCAGTCGCCTCCAGTAATGGCTGCTCACCCTCCCTCAGAGGGCGCACTCCTATAGTCACCTGCTTCGGCTTTTCCAGCTTCACAACGGCGAACAGATCCATCTCTGCGCACATAAACAAAACAAGAAAGAAGAAAGGATTAGTTATTAAAGGTGCGCATACAAAAAGACTTACAAAATTTGAAGTAAAAGGGACGAACACCCACCCCGGCCTTCCTCACTTATAAAAGTGGGCACCTCGTCAGCAGCGCCGAAGTAATTGTGACTCAACCCCATGTGTACCAAAAACTCCTCCGGATAAGGGTTAATGGCTAGGCGGTTGGCATCAAGGGTCTGCGCATCAGTCAGCCTATAGGAACCGGGTGCGGGGCGCCCATCCCTTGGCAAAGTATCCTGAGTATAAAACTCATAGGGCGATGGAAAAACCACATCATCAACCCAGAAAAAATGCTCCCTCCAATTTCTTAGGGAGTCTACCTTCTCAGTATAACACTGAAGCGCCCCCGGGCGCTTCGCAAAAGATACCCATCCATTTGACCACGTCGTGTGGTAAAAGGAGCGGAACAAGGCTATGGTCGGTTCTATCTCAAGTAAACGACAGTTTACTTCAAAATTCGACACCTTAGCCGCACCTATACAGTGCAGCTGTGAGTTGTGGAGGTGATAGTGGTTGAGCAAATCGCTCAGAAAAATAGATATTGGTACGCGGTAATTCGCGTACTCAAAGAATTTCGTGTATAGCCCTATTTTCCCTTCGGGGAAATCGGCTATACACGCGTTAACGTCTGGAGCCTCTGGGCGCACATCCAGAGGAATGAAATAGTCAGATGTAAACTCAGTAACATCATTCTCCGTCATCGCAGAGCGAAAGTCCTTTAACTGGGCGACCATTTTCATTAATTCACTAAGAAACGCACACAGAAATTACCTAATGAACTAATTACTTTCTTTACAAAAACACACTTTTAAAAGAAGTAGGCAAAGGTAAGTGTGTGTTTTTACTGTGTTTTTTTGTAAAAATGGAGGCGATGACTCTTATATAGGGAGTAAAAAACCCTAGATGATGTCCACGTGGATTCCACTCACAAAAACGTGTGGCTAGAACCTAAACGGTACATGCACTTTTTCCCGATTTACGAGGGCCACGTGGACACAACCCTCAATTTTCGAGGCATTCCTTTTGAAATATCTATGACTAGGTGCATTGCACTTTAAAATGGGCGGCAATATTTCAATGTTCTCCCGCCACGCTTACCACTGTTAACATTAGTCTAGCATCCGCGGCTACGAACCGCGCACACTAGACTGGGGGGACATGATGACGTATAGTCTATATATGGGCCACGAGCCCAAATGATAAACATTACTAAGGCCCAAAACCACCATGCGTGGGCTACTGTAACTTGGGCCGCATCAATAATGGGAACAGGCTAACGTAAGCCCAAACCCAAATAAACTATACACGGTATAGATAAGGATCATCTATCTATGGAATAGATATCCTTACCCCGGATAAGCACCATGGGTGCGAAACGTAAAGAGCACGAACCCTACAAGGATTATGCGCCTATATAAGGAATGGCATAACTCTCATTCAAGGTACGATTCACAAACCCTAACTCTTTACGAGAACCCTAAGTCGATTACTTACTCTCACGCTGGAGTCTAATCGTGGGAGACAATCCCACGATAAGCCTAACGGTGTTGCTTATTTTCTTAGTGCGCAGGTTATAAGTACTAAGAAGCGAATTGGTACGAGAGCAAGAGCCCATAATCAGGAACGCCCAACTTTTGTATCAACACTTTCCTTTTCTTGGTATTCCTTTCCACTCTACCAAACATCCCCTAACAGAAGACTAACCTTGATTTTTGCTTGAGGCCATTCAATAAATTCCAAGACTGAATCTTCTAAGTGATGAACTTTCTCAGTCGCTTTAGGCACAGGTATTGCTTTAAAAGCATCTTCAACCATATCTACTTGCACCTTAATGTAACCCGCAGACATAGAAGATGCATGTGGTGTCGCACCCCTAGTCGGATAAACCTTCCCTATAGCTACTTGACGACACTCAGATGCAGATGTAGGATAGGGCCATAGCAAATCACATGGAGTGGGAACCTACACAACATCGACATTTTAGTATATAATAATAAATTTTATATAAAATATTTATAAAATTTACCTCAAGGTCGTCAAATCCATCAGACACACAACTAGAACCAAGACAAGTCGGGCTCTCTGTCCTTGGCATATGTGCTGCAATAGCCTTTAACGCTTCAATCTCCTTTGCTTGTTGATCAAGTTAATCTTGTACAGCGGCCGTAACTCTTTTTGTTACCTTCTCCTCAATGGCCTCAATGTCAACAACATGATGTCTCTCCCTATCTCCCTTCAACCACCCTAAGGTTACCCTTACTCCAAGAACGGTAGATACCCCCTTATTTCGTCCCCCGTGCTCTTTTCCAAACACTTCTGTAATCGGATCTCTTCCTAAGATATGAATTGTACCATTTTCCATCATGTCTTGCTCTTTTTGTGCCTGTCGTTCACGTAAACAATATAATCGTTAGAAATTACACCGTTATATTTGTGATATATATATATATATATATATATATATATATATATATATATATATATATATATATATATTGGCATATATAGTTTTACCAATTGCCGAAGTGTTCCTTCCATAGATTCTGTTAGCTGTCTTGTGCCCAATGTTTTGTTTTTTGGTAAGTGTGCCAAGGCATATATCTTGGAACGATCATTCTGTATCATACTTAACCATGGGTGTTGTAATACAAGCTGGTCCCAATCCATTCTCCAAGTGTCTTCCATATCTACAAAACTAGTGCGGCCTAGTCGGGAAGGATTTTTATTTTTAAGTGCACTTGCTTTAGCTTTAGCACTTTTGAAACAAATAAATAAAACAGATAAACGTCTTCTTAGATTTCTTGATACTCTTTTCTTGATCGCTCACTTTTTCCTGCAAGCAAAAGTATAATTAACAAACTGAACATATTCATTAATTTACTTTTTTTTAACACTATGAATTATATAATATATACATACCTTCGTTTGGCGCCGGGTGCATCAACCCATAATCCTTCATCATGGTCGGATCGTAAGCATGTGGTGTTACCATCTATCGGTGGAATACCAGCTGAAAATGGTGGTAGCTCGTCAAACAGGTCGTATTCTTCTTCGTCAACAACATTATCAACACCAAGTATATGTCGTTTACCAGGCATAACGATGTGCCATCTTGGATTGCTAGGGTCTTGAACGAAAAATACTTGTGTGGCTTGCTTGGCGAGAATGAAGGGTTCAGACACATAACCGTCAGTTTCAAGGTCGACAAGTGTGAAACCATAGTCGTCAACTTTAACACCCGAGCTATTATTTACCCACTTACACTTGAACAAAGGTATTTTGAAAGGAAAATAATCCAACTCCCAAATTTCTTGTATCACCCCGTAATACGACTTTTTGGTAATCCCTGTGGAGGCTATCACTGTAACTCCGCTATCTTGCACTGTAGTATTTTCATCTCGCATCTTTGTGTAAAATGTATAGCCGTTAATGTCGTATCCTTGATATGTTTGTACTCGCAATCTCGGACCCTCTCCTAGCCTTTCCACTATTTTATCAACTTTTGGTTGACCTACGTTTGTTGCTACTTTGTCTTTTAGCCAAGTAGCAAACTGCTCATTATGCCTCTTCGTATACCATGTCTCCATTCTATCAATGTTTTCTGCACACAACATTTCCATATGCTCATGAATGAAAGGAGCAACACATGTCATATGTTCAAGGACTACAAAATGTGCAGTCTCGAAAAGCTTTTGATTTGGGCTAGACTGTTTCGGTCCAACTGTATCGACCCCATGAAGTCTACCTACATGACAACTTTGAGGAACACCATTACCTTTGACACCTTCCAAATAGTTTGTATAATAGTCTATCACCTCCTCGGAAGCATATCCTTCAACAATACTACCCTCGGGTCGAGACCGGTTCCTTACATACCCCTTCACGACGCCCATATATCTCTCAAAAGGATACATGTAACGTAAAAATACCGGACCGCAAGCCTTAATTTCACTGACGATATGAGATACCAGGTGAACCATGACATCGAAAAAAGACGGCGGGAAGTACATCTCTAATTGACATAAAGTAATGATAATATCTCTTTGCCATGAATCCAAAATTTCAGGGTCAATCACTTTCGAGTGAATCATGTTAAAAAAACAAACAAAGTTTTGTGATTGTATGTCAGGCATGCTTTGGTAACAAACCACGAATTGCGATGGGAATCATATGTGCCATTAAAACATGATAATCATGTGACTTCATTCCTTGCAGCTTACAGTCTTTCATGGATACCAAGCTCCTAATGTTCGTTGAATAGCTAGATGGAATCTTAATATCATGTAAGCATTTACAAAATTGGGTCTTTTCTGCTTTCGACATGGTATAACAAGCTGGTGGCAGGTACGTGCGTTTTTTGTCATTCTCAATAGGGGCGAGTTCTAATCGGATTCCCCATGAGACCATATATTTTCGAGCATTAATACCATCTTTAGTTTTTCCAGGAATATTCAACAGTAACCCCATCAAGCTGTCACATACGTTCTTCTCAATGTGCATAACGTCGATACAATGTCATACTTCCAAATCCTTCTAATATTCTAACTCCCAAAAAATTGACTTTTTTTTCACGTTCCTTGTTCAATTTGATGTCCTTTTCCTTTTCCAAACACAATGTTTAGATTAGAAACTCGAGAAAGTGCAGTGTCTCCACTAAATCGTGTCCTGACTCGTCCAAACTCAGTACGTCCATCAAACTCTGAACTCATATAATGATACTGGTGATTAGTTGGAAGGGATCTTCGATGGCCCATGAACACGGTTTTCTTGCAATTGTCTAACCACCTTGAGGATGTCTCATCTTCACAAACCGGGCATGCCTGTTTACCCTTTGTGCTGTATCCTGACAAAGTTCCATATGCCGGAAAATCATTTATGGTGCAAAAAATCATGGCTCGCAACATAAATTTTTCTTTCTTATACGCATCATACTTTTCTTCATCCGGTTTCCATAATTTTTTCATATCATCAATCAGAGGAGACAAATACACGTCAATGTCATTACCAGGTTGTTTTGGACCAGAAATTAATAATGACATCAAAATGTATTTACGTTTCATGCATAACCACGGTGGAAGATTGTACATACATAAAAGAATCGGCCAAGTACTATAACGACTGCTCATGTTTCCGAATGGGTTGATTCCGTCTGAACTTAGTCCAAATCGAATATTTCTAATATCTTTACTGAATTCTGGAAACTTGTTATTAATTTTTCTCCATTGAGGGGAGTCCGCTACATGCCGTAATTTCCCGTCATCTTTACGCTGATCGAAATGCCAACGCAACAATTTGGCCTCTTTTTTGTTTTCAAATAACCGTTTCAGTCTCGGTATGATTGGAAAATACCACAATAGCTTAGCCGGAGGCCCATTTTTTGTCACATCATCAACAATTTCATTCGGTTCTTTTTTATACCTTGATGTTCCGCAAGTAGCACATGCATGCAAGTTTTCATACTTATCACCCCTATACAACATACAATCATTTGGACATGCGTGTATTCTTTCAATTTCTAGTCCCATTGGACACATTATTTTTTTAGCTTGGTATATAGAAATGGGTAACTCATTATTGTCGGGAAGTAGTCTATGTAAAAACTCTAACAGCTTCGTGAAGCTACTATCACTCCAACTACTACTTGCTTTTAATTTTAACAACTCCAGAACAGCCGAAAGTATTTTCTTACAACCATCATACACCGGTTTCTCTGCTTCATCAAACAATTTTTGTAAATCTTCTTGATCAATATCACCATTAGCCTCTAAATCATGCAACATCTCATTTAAATTTTCATGGTTTTCATTAATGTAAGAATCATTCTTCTCATTAGCATTTGATACATGACTCGATGTGCTATTATCAACTAGTGATTCCCCATGTTCTGACCAACAAGTATAGTTATGGACAAAACCAAATTTGAGCAAATCATATTCAATCGCTTTGATATCATTATGTGGCACAAAATTTTTACATTGTGAACACGGACAAAAAATCTCAATATCTCCTTTAGCCACTCGGTTAGACTCAGCAGCGATAAGAAAACTTTGCACTCCATTTACAAATTCTGGGTCATTAACGTTCATGCCGTACATCCATTTTCGTTCCATCTGAAAATTTAAAACAACATAGTAAATCATATGCATGTGCGAATGAAACATATGTGGTCACATGTGGCACATCCTAACCCACCTTTTGAATATTTTATCTCATATGCGTATACGTTATAGCGGGTTGACTATTTAGGAAAAAAATCGGCAGCATTTCCCCTCAACTCCCCAAGTAGGCGTATAAAACGCAAACTCGAAGGAGTAAAGAGAAATGTATATCGATTTTTTTCTTAAATAGTCAACCCACTATAACGTATATGCATCCTAAATGAGACAAAATATTCAAAAGGCAGTTCCAAACGGGGACTGCCCGAAATTAATCTCTATTAGATTAGTTTCGGACGGGTATAACTAATTTCATAAAAGGATTTATTTATAACATCTAGATGCACACATGTTATACATACACAAATAAACATATTAACTACATACATATATATATATAAGTTTTAGATCTAACAACATAAAGATAAATAATGTTACAAATAACAAAAAAGTTTATAAACTCACCTTGTGATCCAAACTTTTCTAAAATGAGTTGAAAGCTCTAATTTGGATACATGATTAAGAAGTTTATACCTATACAAATATGAAAAATATATTAGTTAAGCATAACATAAATAAAAATCTAATGAGTAAAAGTAAATAAAAATATAAGTATTACCTATTTCTTTTTTTTTTTTTTTTTTTTTTTTTTTTTTTTTTTTTGTAGTTTTGTGAGTTTTAAGATAAATTTATTGTCGTTGTTGTTAGAGTGTTTAATGTAATAGAAAGATTTGAGTTGAGGGTAAGTAAATATGGTGTATTGAATGATAGTGTGTGTGGGTGTTGGGTGTTGGGATGTAGGAGACAACAGGTATCCGTTGGGGGTAGGTGGGGTTTTGTGATTGGGTTATGGTACGGTTTATAAAAAACCGTGGCAAAAATCGATAATTTAGTGCGGTTTCTAAAATAACCGTAGCAAAATGCAAATATTTGGTGCGGTTTTAAAAATAACCGTACCTAATAACAAAAACTACCAACAAATACGTTTTGCTTGGTACGGTTTTTATAGGAACCGCACCAATTGGTTTTTTTGGTACGGTTTTTCATCTAACCGTATCTAAGGAGCGTACCAAAAAAGATTTTGTGTAGTAGTGAAGTTCACAAATATTACATGCATATTCTCATAATCTCATATAAATTTATCGCCAGTAGATATAGCGACTCTTTTTATATGTAGGTGAGTATGTAGGTGAGACTCTTTTTATATGTAGGTGAGTAGGTGACAACTGAATACCTTAACCATCAACTTATTAGTTTTCGTGACAGAAAGAGTTGTGACGGAGTTTCTATATTTTCTTTCGATTAGTATTCTTTGGGCTATGGTTGAAATCAATTCTACTATCTAGAGCTAGCGGCTATACCAAAATATCCTGTCATGTTTTTTTCCAAAATGCAAAGTTTTCAAATAGCTATCACTACAAAAAATCTGGAATGCAAACAACAGATAATTTAAGCTAATTATGAGCAACTAATAGATAAAATTAATGTTTTTCGGCACAAGTTCTTGAAGTAATTGATTAATAACAAGGAGTATTGCCTCCGTGCTGCGGCAAGAGCACGGTGATGGAGGGCATCGCGCCATTCGCAAAAAAACAACCCCAACAACGGCGCCATTTTGCACTCAATTCCACGCCATTGGCTAGCTGATGTTGCTCCACCGGCAGACAATGTTGGTATTTTTCCTTTTTTTGTGAGTGAGTAGGATATTTTTTGTGATGTGTTATGAGACCACATGCAACCTAACAGTTATTGGGTGTTATTGCTTGAGAGGGTATTTTAGTTATTGTTGTGTTGTTGGTAGCATGATGAGGTGGTGCTGAGATGACGCTGAGATGACACACATATAACGGTTATTTGATGCTTCATGCACCTTGCTCTCTAAGCAACATTTTAATATATAAAAAATCAAGTGTAAAGTAAGATTAACATCCAGAAATCTAATATCTATGGTATTGGAGTTTCTGAGGAGGAGATTCAAGCTATGTCGAGGCTAACAGGTTGTTCCCCCGGTATTTTACCTTTTACTTATTTAGGCCTTCCGGTAGGTTCGAGTATGAACTACATAGTTAATTGGAAAAAGGTGATCGATAAGTTTAAAGCTAGATTATCGACATGGAAGGCAAATTTATTATCCATTGGTGGTAGGTTAACGCTGTTAAAGGCGGTTTTGGGAAGCGTGGGTATTTATTATATGTCGATTTTTAAATGCCCAAAAACAGTTCTACATGAGATAGAAAGACTTCGAGCACATTTTTTCAGGGGTGGGGACCAACAGTTGAAAAAAAATGTCTTGGATCAAATGGGAAAACATTTTGGCATCTTTCGAAAAAGGTGGTTTAGGGGTTGGAAGCATAAAAGCATTTAATCTTGCGTTATTACAAAAATGGCGTTGGAGGTTCGTTACTCAGCCGGAGATGTTATGGGTTAAGTTATTAAAAGCTATTCATGGTAAAGAAGCTGGTTTAGATTTCAAAGGGTGTGGCTCCAATGGTGTTTGGGCAAAGATTGTTGGCTCATTTAATACATTACATTCAAGCGGGATTATTACAAAAGGAACTTTAAAATGTAAAGTGGGAAATGGAGCTTCTGTGCGCTTTTGGAAGGATACATGGCTCGGCGATAGTCCACTTTCTAGTCGGTATAACAGATTGTTTAGACTAGACTCGAATGAAGAATGTTTTATAAATGAACGTTTCGTTAATGGCATGTGGTCCTGGTGCTGGAAACGCCCTGTAGAGTGTGGCCGTACTAGGTCATCATTGATTCAATTAATGAACGAAGTGTCTCAGCTTTCATCTCTTTCAGGTACAGATTCTTGGCAATGGTCGATCGGTAATGATAGCACTTTCACGGTCTCGGAGACTCGGAAGAATATTGATGATCTTATCCTCCCTTCACTGCAAGTTAGTACGAGATGGTGTAAAGCTCTTCCTCGGAAAGTCAATATATTTCTGTGGCATTTAAGATTGGATCAATTACCACATCATTTGAACTTATCTAGAAGACGCATCGATATTAATTCAATCTTGTGCTCAATGTGTAATAAAGGTATAGAATCAAATGAGCATTTGTTTTGCTCTTGCGAAGTTGCTGTTAATGTTTGGAGTTTAATCCGGTTGTGGTGTGATGCCCAATTACCGGTTTTTAATTCTGTTAAAGAGGGGATCGATTGGATAGATAATATGAGGACGTCAAATGTTCTCAAAGAAAGGATGTTCGTGATCGCTACTACTACTTGGTAGATGTTTTGTAAATTTCGAAATAATATCACTTACAATACTCATTCAATGAGAAAAAGTGATATTTTTTATTCTATTCGTTTTTTTTCTTTTTATTGGTTAAAATATAGGCGATCTAATGTTTCATGATGGAATAATTGGTTGAAAAACCTTTTGTATTTTCTAGCTTCTTGCTAGAGTTTTTGTCATTTATATATCCTTTTTGCTGTTAAAAAAAAATTAAATTTAAAAGTTAAACTATAAATTGAATATGTGTTACATATACTCGAGTTTAAAATAAAAACTAAAGAGAATACAAATATGAAACGACCAATACATAACTTAATAGATAAAGGGACATAAAAAGCTAAACAAACTGCAGTCTTATGCTCGTGACGATTGTTACATATACAAGGCAGTTTGACGTATTGAGCTATATATGAATCAAAACTGGTTAAACCTTAACATGTAATTTTTTTTGTACAAGTCAAAATGATCTAGCTTTTTGTCACAAGTCACAGCATGAGGTTATGAGGGTAAAATTTGACCAACTCGACTCAAGTTATTGTTCTAAAACATCGCATATTAGAGTTCTTGGTCACTAAGATTCCTTAACGCATCAAAAGTTGGAATCCTATGTTGTCACTTTCTATCTCATACTCGTATCCGAGATTGTCGGCAATATAACGAAATTCATTCAATTCAATTGGCGGAACTTGAATTCCAACTAGCACATTGGCACCTGATTCTCCCTTTGATAGAGTATTAAGCATTCATTAGAATCGATATTAAGAAAAGTGGGTAACGTCGTAACAATATGCAACGTAATGAAAACCTTACTTGTGAACGGTAATGAAACAAAGTAATGTTCCAACGCGGACAGATAACGTCCAAGAATTTCAACAAAGCCTTGGGCCTCTCGGGAAAGATAAATCGACAAAGAAGTTCATTTTCAACATCTGATTGGCCACCCATCTGGAGATTACATATCCGGTCACGAAAGAGATCGAGATAAAAATAGGTTATCTAGCTAGCACACATGCAAGGCATGAATGGGAAAAAGATAATTACCAAATATCGCAAATGATCTTTAACCATGTCATTGTTTGTGAATTCAACGGTTTCTAGTTGAAACAACTTCATTCTATCCATCATGGCTTCAAGTTCATTCTTCGTATGAACACCAACACTGCTATCGCCATTAATTACAATAGAAACAATATATTGTTTAAGTTCAGAAGAAAAACCTAATTTCGCCAAAAATTAATATAAGATCTTGCCTGTATAGAACTAGAGCTTGGTTTCTGTTAGAATTGTATCTATACTTGAACTCGGTTATACTTACTGGTCCAATCTGCCAAAAGTTATTGTTAGTCATAGTATTAAAAAAAACTTTAAGAATGAAAAGAAATGACGAGAAGGGAAAATCAGTGATGCTTCTATGAAATTACAAGATTGCAGAACTGCTTAAGACTTCCAGGCTCCTCCGGCATAAAAGAAGTAAGCACGACCTCATGCCTACCTATGTTTGCAAGCTCCGATACCAATCCCAATCTATTAAAGTTCATGTTGGCTCCACTAGTTATGGCTATAACATTTGCATCCTTAAGGTTATAGAACCGGCAGTATGCTTCAGCACCAGCAAGAGCAAGAGCACCTGCTGGTTCTAAAATACTCCTTTTCTCCTCAAACATGTCCTGCAAGACAAGCAGTCAAGCAGACATGGAATTAAAACTGTACAATAAATGTGTACGTGTTATTGCGATTTAGATCATTGATCATACATGTCACCATTGCCTAGCTAATGTTGCTGTAAAAATTCTGAAAAAATCCACAAGGTATAGAAAGCCACATGTAAAAGAGGAGTTTTCTTGTGATTTAAGGTAAAAATCACATATGAAATTTTTTCATAGCCATTCACATATGAATATCATTTTTCTTTTTATTCTTTTTTTTTATTCTTCATTTACCAATGTCCTATACCTTGTGGAATTTTTTAAATTTTTTTTGACATGTGGTTCAAATAGTTCTTTCGTTCTCACCTAATATATATAACGAGCCGGGGCACCCGCGCGTTGCTGCGAGAATGTTGTGTTTAATCCAAACTCGAAATAGAACGGTCAATTACTTTTTTTATTTTTATTATTTTTAATCTTTTTTAGGGACTAAATTTGCAAAAGATCACTAACGGGGGACTAACGGTGCAATTTATAGCTAACATGAGGGACTAAAAGCATAAAATCCTTAGCTACAGTACATGAACTGATTTTTTACTGTAGCATCACTGTTTGGCACTGTAGCAATGTTATTTTCAGTTTTAGTCCCTTAACGTGGCGTTCTTTGCAAAGTTAGTCCTAGGGACTAACGGTGAAAAAAAAGTTAACCTAGCTTAGGGATTGTTTTTGTTTATTATTTGTACAGAAAAAGCCCCTGAAGTTACTGTTCCGTTTCAAATTTAATCAATGTTTGTTAGATAACGGTCGTTAAGGACTAACTTCGCAATTGATCACTAACCTCAGGGACTAAAATTGGCAAACGTGAAATTTGCGTGAGCATTGTTGCTACAGTGAAACTCACGCTTTTTAGAATATATATAAATGACTTAAATCTACAACCTCTTGGTTGATGTGTCACTCACATACTTGAATGAGAAACTATAGGAAGGGACAATATCCACACATGAAGATGGGAAATATATAGACTAACCTTTATGGATGCGCAGATAGCATCACGGCTGACAAGAATCACTCCATCGATCAACTCTCTGCATAGGCGAAATGGTTCGACACCGACCTCCTTTACAGCAACACCATCCACGAAGCCACCTACATGGTCAAGCATAACTCGTTCGCCATAATGCAAGGACAAAGCCATTGCATTTGCATCTGCAGGCTCTACTCCAATGATCCGAACCTATGTATGCACATTTTAATATATAAGTATTTTATGAGGTTTTTTTTAGGGGAAAAATATTTAATAATGTACCATACTTGTCACAAAAATTATTTTCGTGTACCGAACAAAAAAAATAGTTTTTTGATGTACTGAACTTTCATTTTTTGGCCTTTTTTATGTACTATTGACATCTCTGCCCCTCAAAATATTGAAAATCCAAGGGCAAAAAAGTCACGAAAATATATCAAAAAAGGACAAAAATGAAAGTTCAGTACATCAAAAAGCTATTTTTTTGTACGCTACACAAAAGTAATTTTTGTGACAAGTATGGTACATTATTAAATATTTTTCCCTTTTTTGAGTCATATATATACTTTTCATGCTTCAGTAGTATATATATCGATTGTGAAAAGAAAAGAAAAAAATAACACACACCCCAGGTGAAACCCTCTTCACGTAGGCAGCAATACCAGCTATCAAGCCACCACCCCCCACTGGTACAAATATGGCATGGATTGGGCCTTGCATTTGGTGCACGATTTCCATTCCTACAGTTCCCTGACCAGCGATTACATCTGGATGATCAAAAGGAGGAATGAAGGTGCGATTCTCGTTTAAACCTCTTTTTTTGGCATACACTTGTGCTTCGTCGTATGAATCCCCCTCAAGAACAACTGTAGCACCTAGTGTCTTAACTGACTCCCACTAAACATATTATTAAGAAAAAAACACTAGGTCAGGTAACAACCAAAAGAAAGCTATATCAAATTAATATCCCAATATTAGTGACAAGAATATCTAGTCAATAGTAGGTGAACATACACTAATATGGGGAATAAAAGCGTGGTCAGTTTTTTTTTTTTTTTTTTTTTTTTTTTTTTTTTTTTTTTTTTGGGTAAAGGGTTTTTTACCCTTGTAAGCCAAAATCTCAATGATCTTATTATCATGACATAAAGCAAACTTAGACCTTGATTCGAGGTGTAGTAACAGGCATAACGATCACAGCATCGCAACCCAATGTCTTAGCTGCTAACGCAACTCCTTGAGCATGATTGCCGGCAGACGAGCATATAACGCCTTGAGCCAGCTGTTCATTTGAGAGTTTTGCCATCATGTTATATGCTCCACGAAGTTTGAAGGAGAAAACCTATAACCACAAAGACTATCCAGTAAGGCACTAAGCTAGATAAACTAGATGCTTCTTGGCTAGCAATTAAACCAAACTTTCATTATATTAAAATAGCAAAAGTATTATATTTAGCTAGCTAGGTAACTTAGTGCTTTTATTTGTCCATTGAAGCTTTAGGCCGGCTTAAGAAGTTTATATGTTTATGGGAGCTAATAACTCTCTACCTTTATTGCATTTACATGTTTTGCAAATAATTATAATCATTTAGTTTTAAGTTGCTAAGGAGACAATACGTGGTGCGAAACCAGATTAATTGTCGCTTGCCGATCCAATGAAGTGGGAGTAAAGCGGGTGCCGTTGTAAGGAATTACTAACCCCGGTAAATCTATTATGTTGAACAGTTGTACGGGGAAGAATCGTGTTCGTAGACCTTTATTTTCCATTCGAGTCAATAGAAAAACCGAAAGCCTATCAACTGTACTCACATTGTGCATTATATGAACATAGTTGTCTTAGAAAATGATACTATGTATTTTGGATACATCACAAATATGTATGTTTCAAAAAAAAAAAAAAAAAAAAAAAGGAAAAGGGCAAAGAAATCCAAAGTCCGTAGGTGTGCGTGTCAACTAGCCTTCCCTAAGGACCAACCTAAACAATGTTCAAGTGTTTTCTGAAAACCGAGAGAGTTGGGCTTAAACCGAAAACCTATTTCTCCAAAATCCCTCCCGTGTATAAGTTTACCTATTTGTAAGAAAGATATCTTTGTTAATGGAAGTGCTTTAGTCGTGTTTTCTTAGGCATTTTATTATATAGTTATGTAGAGTATATATAGATACTACTTCGTAGATGTTTTAGTTCATTTGTCGTTCCTTCTTAGTTAATTCAAAATCTAGTTAGTGGAACCAAATTGACTTTTTCGATATACATTTTGGTCAAATTTAATAACCGATAATAGAGATATTCACTTTACTTTCTTGATTATATGCATGAACACATAAATCTAAATTCTGCGGATGCTTATGATTTATGAAGCTTGTCATTGTTTTGTAACATATGTTTTTGTGTACGTAAAGTTCTTATCATTTTTATGATGGAGTATTTAATTTCGACAGATTCATAGATATAGTTTTTGTTTATTCCAAATTGTAACAACTACTTACCGGCTGAAGATCCTCCCTCTTCAACCATATATCCACACCGAGCCTCTCTGACAGCTTCGAGGCATGTTGCAGAGGAGATTCCACCGCAACGTCATAAACCTTTGATGTCAATATACTAGTCAAGTACTCCATTGCACCAACCGATGACTCAGATATGCGGCCATCTGGCACTGCTCCTACCTTACCTTGTTCATACTGTAAGGAATCCGGAGAGAACTGTGGCAATGTTTTTCGTGGATTAGCGACAATGCTGACGACATCTTTAGTAGTATGAGAGTTCGTAGATGATGTTGAGATGGCTGTGACTCTAAAAGAAACAGTCAGTATTGTTTTCTTGGTGGTTTTGTTGTAGGGAGTCAGTGAAGGCAGGTGACATGGAAATGAGATGGTCGCCATAAACGGTAGCTGTTAAGATTTTATAATTTTGGTCGTGAACAAGCTCCAAGTTGAAGCATAAATGGTTTCCTCTAAACCAAACGTGACACCTTTTATAGAGCAAGAAAAATAACAACAAAATAAGTTCATCATAGACTTCTTTTAAAATTTTATTTCGTCAAAGACTTACGTGTTAATACCCCTGCTCTATAGGTTTTAATGCCCGTTAATGTTTGGGACTTATTTTATAGGGGCTACTTACACATTAATGTTTTGGACTTATTTATAAGGGCTACTTGCACATTAATGTTTTGAACTTATTATATGCGTGAATGTGTAATTAAATATAACCGAAGATGAAACTGGACGTGTGTGTCGTTGAAAAGACAGCTTAAGTGGCAAAAAACTCGTAGAGGATGGATTTAAAAATTATTCTTGTTTATTATAAATATACATATATAGTAGTATACAAACAATCATTACAAGAAAAAGAGGCTTTGGTGACCAAACTTCAGTGACGACATTTTATTTTGGTCGCTATTTAGATGAAAATAGTGACGATATAATTTTTCGTCATTATTTTTGGTCATCGGTAGAAAGACAGTGACGAAACTTACAAGTGGTCACTATTTAGTCACTAAATTACACGAATAGTGACGAGAAATTTCGTCATTAAATATTAGTGACGAAATTTTGGTCACCATTTCACATATTGCTAATTCTATAAAATGATTAAGAACAAGGGCCATTTAGAGAGAGAGAGAGAGAAAAAAAAAAAAAAA
This sequence comes from Artemisia argyi, assembly GCA_030686995.1. Lineage (NCBI taxonomy): Eukaryota > Viridiplantae > Streptophyta > Magnoliopsida > Asterales > Asteraceae > Artemisia > Artemisia argyi. The sequence goes on along the minus strand of CM060687.1, from coordinate 52,888,151 downwards.
AAAAAAAAAAAAAAAAAAAAAAAAAAACTTGAAAAGTTATGATTAAACACTATGAAAAGTTATGATTAAAAAAAAAAAAAAAAAAAAAAAAAAAACAAAAAACTTGTATTATAGAGAAATATGCAAATATTGGACGGACCCGGTTCAACCAGTTGAACTAGTCAGGTCAAACCGGCTTTTAAAATACTGTTTGAAACATAAACTTTCGAATTTCAATATGAAAATTTTAAAAATAATAACTTGTATATCAAACATTTAAAAAATAACTTATAAAAAAATAACTCACATAAAATCATCACTAACATAATACTCTATTATTCTATAAAAATTCCCCAAAAAAAAAAAAAAAAAAAAAAAAAAAAAAAAAAAAAAAACTTTCACTCAAACATTTCAAAACAAAAAAAAAATTCCAATAACACTCCCTCCCCAATCTATGTTAAAATTTCGGTTCACTCAACAATTTATCCCATCTCAATAAACATATCGATTCCTTTTAACCAGTTGTTCTCCATCTCAGCTCACCACTTTTCACTCTCTCCATCTCATCTCATCTCAGCTCAGGTATGAACACCACTCTCTCCATCTCATCAGATGTGAATAAATTCATCTGATGTTTAATCGAGTGTTTGATTATTTAGCTTATTTTTTATGTTTAATCGAGTGTTTGATTATTTAGCTTATTTTTGATATGATTTTAAAGTATTGACTGTATTTGTAGAGTGTAGACCAACTGTTCGACGAAATGTCTCACTAGTTTGTGTATTTTATTTTGCTGAAAAACGTATTGATTGTATTTGTAGAGTGTTCGACCAAGTGTTTGATGAATTGTCTCAATAGTTTCGTGTAATGGAATGTGTGTTTGGCTTAGCGTCTTGTCAGTTTGTCTCGGGAACTGGATATTATTTAAATTACGTGTTCACTTTAGGTTTAACATTCAGCGTTTAGAAACGTTCACTTTAGGTTTGGCTGAACGAGTAGGAGGTTATTCTGTGTAAGTGTCGTAGGATGAGCTCTAGGTTTGGAGTTCGACAGGTCAATGAGCGTTTAGAAACGTTTACTTTAGGTTTAACATTCAGCGTTTAGAAAATGCAAAAGCTGTGGGTGTGTCAGTAAAATTAGGTATAATTGGAAGAACCGGTGGTGCTGTTTGTGTAGCGTTTTGGTAAGCAATGATTCCAGTAGTGATGTTTTGATTGAATGTAACACCGAGCGCAGTAGCATAAGGACTAGCCGTCATGTAATATAGACCTAGAGATTGGTTTGCAGTCAACAAGACATCCTGGGTTTGGCCTGGACCAAGGACGAGAACATAAGTTTGGAATGGGTTTGTGTAGACTGCATCCGCTCCAACAATGGTCATGTTGTGGTTGGCTATCTTGAAAAAGAATTGCGTATTGAGGGCAGCGTTGTTTATTCTCAATTAATACGTTCTTCCTGGCACGACGTTTAGCCTGTATGTATCTGACATAATTTAAACAAAAATGTTAAACAATATATCATTAATTAAGTGATGTGTCAAGGATTGTCTACGATAGGTGTTGGTTTACTTACTATTTGAAACGCAAGTGTTAAAAAGGTCACCGGGCCAGCCATTGAATGTATAAGCATCTGCGTCAACTATAATCTGTAAAAGGATCTGTAAAAGGATGCAACATGTATAAGCATCTGTGTCAACTATATATAAGTATAAGAGAAGGTCCAGATCACGCTCCTAGGTTTAAAGCTACTGTTAATTTCAACGGTGAGACTTATGAATGCCCTAATTATTGTACCACCTTGCGTCAGGCTGAGCATTCTGCTGCTGAGGTCGCCTTGAATGCGCTTGCCAGCCGCGGCCCCTCTAATTCGCTTGCTGCCAGGATCTTGGTGAGACTTTGATAATTTGGTTTGTGTTTTGTTTTGATTTGATTGATACAGAAATGTGACATATAGAAAGTGTGTTTGATTTAATTTGTGGTTGAAAATTTGCAATAGGCACTTTTTGTATGTAGTGGGATGGCCAGGAGAATGTATGAAAACGGCCACGGGAATACCGGTTAGGCCGTGTACATCAGGTCCATAAAAGGGTCGAATTCCCTGGGGGGACCAGAAAATGGATCCTTCTCCGTGAGTGATTTGGGAAGAGTTGTGTTTATGTTTGGTTGTGACGAAGGACATGTGTACATAGATTAATAGGTGTAGAAATTTTTAGATTAAACTAGGATATGTTATTTGGTTAAGGAAGAAATAAGTAAGGTAGTTCTGGTATCATATAGAGGATGCTAATAAAGATTTAAGTGCTATAGTAGTTTGTTGGATTATAGCATAGGAAGGGGGACTACTGTATGTTGCTAGTAAACCCTTTTGGCTAAAAAGGTTTAATTTCTGTTTTTTGTGCTTGAATGATGATGCCTTAGGGGTGTATGTTACGATTGTCTTTTGAATATGCTCAGGAAGCATTGATGTATATCAGAGGTTTTGATCCTTAAGGAGAACATTGCTAGCTCCTGCAATTGATTCTTATACATGTTGTTGATCTCTTTTATATTTAAAACAGCCATTGAATGTATAAGCATCTGCGTCAACTATAATCTGAAAAATATATGTCTAACTATAATCTGTAAAAGGATGCAACTTAAGTCCATCTGATTTGTACTTCTTTGATGCAGGCTGTTGCTCACATATATCTTCAGCTAAATCAGACTACCAAGGCTCTTGAAATCAGAAGAAAGCCGTCCAATCAAGTATAGCAACTGGAAAGTTCTCTGGCCAATTTATTGGAAAGTCGCTCGAGTACCAGGTCACATATATCTGAATCAACTATTTGATAGGGTAAGTTAAGTATCACATTATTTGATAGGTTTTTTTTTATAAAAATTCAAAAATAAGCTTAGTCCTAATTTATGTCTTCCTAATGTGTAATCTGTTCATACAATCATGTTCATGTGTTGCATATTGAGTTTGGATTTGTGATTTTCATGCTTACACATGCTCATTTGACATCTAATGATAGTTTAGATCCATTGAAATTAGATATAGTCAAACTTGGAGTAAATTTCTAAAAGTCAAAAAATGCATGCATGTTCAGAAAACCAAAACTTACAAGATTTTTCATGGTTTCATTCTTAGGTTTTAGCGTTTAAACATCTGGATAATTAAAGTTTGGTTGCTCAATTTGCTTAGACTAATTTTTATATATTTTTAAGATTTTTTTTAGAGCTTCTTGGCCCTAGTCTTTTGGCTTGTTCACTGAATACCTCCCCTGTGCAGGGGTGTTGAACCTAGTTTATTAGGCTTGCATTTTGTTCCTTATTGTATCCTAGCTCATTATCTTTGTTGATTTTGCAAGCTTGTTGTATCACTTTGTTGTGCACATGCTTATTTGCTCATATTGTGCTTATTTAGTAACTTATTTTTAGCCTACCCAATGCATACACTAAACTGTGTACACTGACTCATCAGTGTACACAAGCTCAATTCATAAGCTCATTTCTAGTTGATTTTTGGACCCCACAAGCTGCTTCTTAGCTTATTTGAAAGCTTACCACCCCAACTTCTTGAACTAAGCTTTGCCTTGGTTCCTTGATCATCCTTGTGGGCCCCACCAAGGGCTGCAAATTGCCCTTCTTGGCCTGTTTGATCTTATGTTCATATGTAGATAAATTGAGTCCATCTGTGAGTACAACTTCATGTTACATGTTATCATCTAAGTGTATACTAGGACTAGGAGCAATGATCTCACAGTCTTGGGTGCATGTTTCAGGGTATTTTTTTATTACTAGAGCACATGGATAAGTCTTGGATGCATATTTCAGATCGGATAAACGACCCTAGATATAAATCGGGAGTGAATGAATTTCTTAAATATGCTTATCATAAAAAACACGAGTCAATAAAACTTCCCTGCCCTTGTAAAACCTGCAACAGTTTTCGTGACCATAATAAATGGACAATTTATTCACATCTGATGCAAAAGGGATTCTCTGCTAGTTATGATAAGTGGACATGTCATGGGGAGTCTTCTGATGATGAGTTATCATTAGAAGAAGATGGGGAAGGGGATGAGGGTTATGATAATATGAGTGACGAGGGTTATTATAATATGAGTGACGAGGGGTATGATAATATGAATGCCTCTGACGATGACTTTGATGAGATGTTCGATAACATAGGTAAAAGTAAATGGGATGATAATTGGAAAACCAAAGGTGAATCTTCATCTACCCTAGACAAAGATTTAGAAAGTCTACTTAGATTGTTAGATGACTCACATCAAGACCTTTACAAAGGATGCAAAAATTATTCAAAATTTTCATTCATTGTCGCCATTTTACATGTGAAAACCACAAGTGGTTGGTCTAATACGTCATTTGATTTAATACTTGACGTATTCAGAAAAGCACTTCCAACTCCATCCTTTGTTCCAAAAAATTATTATGAAGCAAAAACGTACATACGTGATTTGGGGTTTAGGAGAGAGAAAATTCATGCTTGTGTTAATGATTGTATTCTTTATAGAAAAAAGTATAAATCATTGACACATTGTCCAAATTCTAAGTCCTCGCTTCATAGGCTGCAATGCAAAATTTGGTCTTGATAATCCAGCATTCTTTACATAATGATTTGCGTATTTGGGATATTATGAGATTGTCGAACTTGAAGTCAACAATGCTGCATTTATATTTGTCACTTTAAGATAGTGATCAGGCATATGTAGGATTGTAGGCTACCTGTTTATGATGGGTGTGTTCAGACATGTGATAGTTGAAAGTTGATATACCTGTTTATGGTTCCAGCTGATTTGTGGGTTACTAGGTGAGTTTCTTACAAGGAAGTCAAAAACTGTCACTAAAGGTATCAAAGCAGTGTGAGGTGTCACAATGTTAGGCCTTGTTTACATGTCGAGACCTTGTTACTTGGTACCTTTAATGTCTATTTTAATCTGTTCACTTCTAATTCCCACATGTTATTACCAAAGTTCTTCACTTAAGGCTGGACTCACTTATCGCTTAGCAATAAGATTAGTTATTCTAGATGGTCAACATCTTACCTTGGGCTTTATTCCAATATAGTTAATGTGTTGTCCATTGCATTCTAAGTTTCTAACTATATACAGTTGGTATCTAGTGTGCCCTTTTATTCTACAATTTTCTAACGTTAGATTCATTTGCTAAAGTGAAAACTGAAAATTCATACAAGATATGGAACACCGTAAAATCATAGAAAAATTTGATTCCAGTTATTACCTATATTTGATGTTTTATATGCAGAATTCTCTGCATCGAATCCACAGAAGTTTATATGTTTAGTGCTCCCATTCCTAATATTAAATATTGCAATGTTTGACCTAGGAATTACATTATTTTCGTGTCGATAATTTCTAGAGCGTTCGTGTGAACTGATCATTTGGAATCATTGTTTTGTTCTCTGGTATTATTCCTCTGTTAAAACGAAACGGCAAGGCTCAGTTGAGCTTGTAATGTTATTGCATATGCTTCATATTCCCTAAAATATGTAGGTCTGATTTGAGAACGAAAAAAACTTTAACATTATACGGAGTAGTAAAGTATACCTCTTTTACCTACTCAACTAAGACAAGACCATGTTGCTGATGCACCTTTAACAATTTAGTTGAATCGCATATGTATCGACCATGATTTTTTTTTTGGTTAGAAATCTCTATATTCTGATTGGCCTTAACATTTATTGATGAGAGAATTTATGCCATTGGCTATATACAATCAGCACTATATCTTTATAGCTCATGTAGACTAGTACTCTGCGGAGGTATTGATAATTGAATGTTGAAAGCGATTACTGTAAAGGATGGGACCGACATGCTGGTACCCCTGTTAATGTTATCGTTGCCTCATATGTCAAACAATAACGTTTGTGTTCTGATCTCTGCATTTGCCTCTACAGTTTTTGGTTTAAAGTTGAATACAACTTAATAATAGGTGTTTAGGTTGCTAGGAGTGCAACTTAAAACGAAAATCCATCTTAAATAATTGTCATTATTTTTAGAACTGGGACTGTAGGAGCAACAATGGAATATTGAGACTGCTTTTTCATTATTTTTAGAACTGGAACTTAAAACGAAAATCCATCTTAAGGTTTTATCAAGCTCAGTGAATTCTGTTTGGGCAGAGGGATTGCAGTGCAAGTGTCTGCAATATCAGTGTCTATTTATATCAAGATTTGTGTTAATTAGTGTCTATGCAATATCAATATTTGGGTCAGTTTTGCACTTTCTGTTATATCACTAGTGATTACAACTGTGCAATATGACAGTTTTTATTTTCATTTTTTTCAGGCAGAAATATGAAGAGACTAACAAGGACCTTTTCACCATCAACTAAGAGAAAGTGGATAGCTTTTTGATGATAGAAAGATTGTGGTCATGGGACATACTGCGCATCAGATTTTTTAGACAAAATATTGCTTCATGAGATTATCTTGGTGTTATTTTCGCTATTGTGCGTACTTTATCCTCTTTATAACTACACATTTGTTAATCTTGGATCCACTATTAGATGCTATGTTAAAAGGAATCGATATGGATTTTCATTTCTAAAGTATGTGCAGTTGACTATCAGTTGGCATATCTTTCATTTTTGTTTAAATATTGTACTCACTTTCGTTTTAGTTGACACATCTTGTAAATGTGGCAACCGTTTTAGTTGACATAGAAGCTACATTTAGTGACGACCAATTTGGTCTCTAATGGTTTTGAAGTGGTTGGTATTTAACCCATTGGGTGACCACTTATTTCGTCATTAACTGATACTCACTAGTGACCATTATCTCGTCACCAAAAATGAAAATTAGTGACCAAATATTCGTCACTCATAGTTTAAAACATGTTGTCACTGTAACTCAGAGTGACGAAATATTTGGTCACTAATGTGTGACGAATTCTATATTGGTCACTAACTGAATCAGTGACGGAGCTTTAGTGACGACTGGTGACAACTCTGGTTTGGTCACTAACAGATTTTGTGACGACTTTTTATACTGTTAGTGACGAAATCTGTTTTGTCACTGTAGGCCAATTTTCTTGTAGTGAATATAATGATTGCTATATATATATAAGTTATCATTATGTGTGAATGAATTTATGAATTTACAAACAAGGGATGGATTCACAAACAAGAGGTCGTATTTCAAGTGTGGTGTCGTTTAAAAAATATCGTATGAAAGGTTGTTTGGTAAAAGAGAAAGATTCATCTGAAATAACAACACGGCCCTTGTATGCATCGCACATGGGACACACTAGCCAAAAGAAATAATGGAGATGCATCCTAGTTAAGGATTATTGATGTAACTAATTTGAAAATAAGGACTAACAATGTAATAAAAAGTAAAAAGCTGCTATAATAAAGAACTATGAGTATTATTTATTAGGGACTACGAGTTTTATTTGATGTATGTCGATCAAGATAATCTATGTAGTTTATTCTTTTTCTACTAGTTATAATATTCGTGCACGCACGGGGTTTTGACATAAATTTTAATTATAATGTTTTTTTCTTTGAGTAATTGTTAATTTAAGGTAAATGTGCTAAAAGCCGAACATTTATACTACCTCCGTCTCAAAATAAGTGTTCAGTTTAAATTTTCAGAGTTAATTTGATTCAACTTTAACCTTAACTATTTTCGTTGATGTTATATATCCAAATCAAATTCAAATTCAAAAGAATAGTATTACAATGGGTTGTTTAATGATTCAGATTATATTAGAAGGTACATAAGTTACTTTGCAACGCATAATCTTTTTTCAAGTGTGATATATAAGCATCCCCCATATCATATGAAGAAGGGAAGTGGTTGGCAGCACTCTCAATTTTTATTGGGACACTCCACATCATACAATAAACAGTTGTACCTTTAGTATAAACTGTTTTAACTGCTTGTACTGTGACTGTCCCGATAAAAAAACGAAAGTGTGCCAATCACTTCCGTATAAAGAACAACACTCCATTATGCTCCAATCAAATAGTTGTTTATAAGGATATACACAATTTACCCGTAGAGTAAATATTCGACGTGAAGTCTCTTTGCAGCTCAGATAGTCACCATATAATGAGTTTATAATTGCAAATATACTCATTGTGTTACACCCAATTTGTATTTTAAACAAAATATATCTCACGTATGCCATTGAATCTTTGTGTCAAATCTTATAGAGTTTGCATCCAAGACCTACGAAATTATGAAAACATGTCGAAACTCACTAGACAACATTAGTGACCCCTAATAATTAGTTAACTTAAAGTACACAAAAACACTAAAAACTTATTTATACAAACTCCATTTACAACTATTAATAGAGGGAGATTCTTACTTGAGATCATCATAACACATACAGAAAGCATACCAATCACCACTTTATTATGCCCGAACGCTATAAGAATCAAAACTTCAACATAATCTACCATTAAGTTGAACAAATTTCACAACTTTATCAACTAAACAATACAAAAGACCCACAAAAGCAAAACTTCAACAAAACACAAAGTCAAATTTAACAAACTTTATCAGCTAAACCCAACACCAAAAGATCATTAAAAAAAAAAAAAAAAAAAAAAAAAAAAAAACTGAACTTAAACCTAATCTCAGTCATTAATACATTTTTAAGCTTAAACATCGACAACTGTATACGTTTTTGTACGGTTTTATACGTTTTAATATTCGTTTTTGATTCTCCAATCGGTTTGATTTTGGGAAGGTATGGTTTGATTCGGGTTATAGAAGATGGATGTGATTGTTATGTCTGGTGATATTGGATATTCATGAATTAAAACATAAATATTTGTTCATCACTGCAATACATCATGAATATCCAATCTCATGAATTGAAAGAACGAATGTTTAGGCTTTGTTATGTGGTGTAGAAGAGAAGATAGGAATGAAAAAACTGATTCTTATGTGGGTTAAAATTGGTGGACTCTGTTTTCAAAAATGTTTTCAGGATATCTGTATATAAACTTTAAATAATAATTACATGAGTCATTGATATTTATATTACCGTTAATAATAATTTAGCCGTATTTAATATTCAAATCCGTGTACGCATAGATTAAATTTTTAAATAGAATAACATGAGTCCTTATTTAACGTACATAGTAAAAAATATTTTAATGGATGAAAGTTTAAAACAAATATTTGTTTTTAAAATATCTAACGTATATTAAACCTAATTCGTATATTTGTAGAATTTTGTAAGTTTAATGGATGAAAGTCTCAAGCCAGTACTAATACTCATGTAATTGTAAACAAAGTTCATATTATAGAGTGTAGCGGTTACAAAGTGTAAGGGGTTATTTTTTTATTATCTAAAGTTATAAAAAAACACGGAGATTTATAATTTTACACTTAACCCCATATAATATATTTAAAATTCAACCACTAATGTTTTATTAATTACCCTCTCTTTTTTTAAGTTTTTATTTTCATAAATTTGACACATATATTTTTATATGTTTTTTTTCTCAATCAAATTCTCCATCAAATTTATTAAAGTTTGACCAAAATCAATTCAATTTTGACTTTCTATTGGCCAATCACGTCGCTCGATTTTGCTTATGTGGCAAAATCGAGCTCTCATATTGGCCCAATTTTTTTTACATTGAGAAGGGATTTTTAAAAACACTCCGAAATGATGTAATTCTTTTATTATATAAAAGATTTTCTATTTTTTATTTTTATTTATTATAGACAAATAAGAGGAGTTACTAAAGCAACGATTATGTCTACATCTTCTTAAATTTTATTAATTTATAGAATCATTTTAATAAATTACACAATGTATTTGCTTAACAAAACAATATCAAGTACTTTGCACAGTAACAAATATAAGCCTAAATTATATCATTTTGCCGCAACAAGCGAGTATAATCTTTCTCGTTATATAAAAGATTAGCTAACTAATTAAGTTCAATTGTATACTTTAAGATTAGTTTCATCATTAAAGTTTACAACAAAATACTTTAAAACGATCCCTCAACAGTGAAACCTTGACTCCATGACAACTCAAAAACTTAAAAGAAAAAGACTCCCAAAAAGAATAACAAGCAACACCAAAATATCTCTTTACTAAAAAAACTAAACTTAAAAACACGTAAACATGCCTAATACCCTTTTTCTTAAACGGCAACTAATGCTCGATCTATTAATAGCTATGACCAAATGGTCCTCCTATTACAGGTTTCTAAAGAAAAAATAGAGATATTTTTCCCCAATACTAACTATGTTTGTTGGTTTAAACACTGCAATAGAATTCCTTTATAAGTCAACAAACAATCAACTTATATCATACTCTCGCGTAAATGTAGTGGTGAGCATGGGCAAGGTTGGGCGGTTTTTATGCTAAAACCAAAATCCGAACCGTATATTTTAGTTTTGAAAACTACAAACCATTTGGTTTCGATTTTAGTTGTTCATTTGTTCTGGGTTTGTGATTGTAGTTGGTAACTGATTGAGATCAGTTGTTCATTTGTTCTGGGTTTGTTATTGGTATTAATAAAGAATCTTGGATTTAGATCCAAGAATATTGTTGGTTTATAAATTTGTTCAAATGGACCCAAGCATCATAAGATCCATAGAAACTTGTGTCGAATATCGTGGCATCTGCTAGACATATCTGTCACGTCACTGGTGGTGGTGGTTGTGGTGGTAGAGGGTGGTGGTGGTAGTGGTGGTGGCTGTGTCTGTGATGTGGTGGTGGTGGTGGTAGAGGGTGGTGGTGGTGGCGGCGGTAGAGAGTGATTGTGGTGGTGGGTGTGAAATAAAGATAAAACTTGCAAATTTAGTCCCTAAAGTAACAGTGCTATATAAAGCAACGAAATGACTATAATACCCTCAGTGACGTGGCATTTAACGAGGAAACTAATGAAAAGTAGCTCTCGGTGGCTATTTTACACTTTTACGTAACGTTAGTGGCAAATTTGCACGCCTTTATAACTCGGTCTCATTTTTGCAATTTCGTGATACTTTAATGACCATTTTTGCAATTTGCCCTTAAATTTAAATGAAACTTTGTCATCGTTATCTCCTTGCACTCTTTATTCATGGATGAGTTTAGATGATATGTTCTTTTTAATTGAAAAAGAAAGTTTAAGATGAATTAATGCATCTTATCCGTTGTCTTAAGAGCACTTGTTTGACGAACCTACAAAATAATAGTGAACTGTGCGTTTTCATGTTAAAATGAAACCGCCACTAATGGATTAATTTAATTAAACTTCTGTCTCTTACTTATATCAAATTGTATTCTTTTTTTGGATTGAAAAGTATGTCTTAATTATATCACATGTCATGTAAGAAACTCTCAAAAAAAAACTTAAAACCTGTAAGATGAATATTTGATGTAAATGTTGTGAGGTAATTAGTTGTTGTTCAAAAAAAAGTATGTACAACTCCAGATTATGTGTATAGTAGGACTTAATAATTTTTTTTGAAGGACATAGTACCATTAAGCAAAATCAAACTAACAAACTTAATTACTCCGTATAATGACTATTATGAAAACTGATTTACAAATTATGTCGTTATTTTGTGCAATGACTCTTCTACTAAGTTACTTAAATAAAGAAAATGTACTACTGTGTGGTACCAAATAAATGCGCTTAAATGCATATAAGAATTAGTTAGGCATAAACTCTTAAACCGAACGAAGCAACCTAAAAATAGTAAGAAAATTCGCTTTCTAATCTATTTTGGTGCAATTATGTCATGTAACAACATTAATTATGCCGCAGCACGTAGCATGGAGACATGATTCACGATATTTTTGCAAATTTCCACAAATATGTTTGAGGGCAAAAGTGTAGAACGCTATGTGTTGATCCTATCTGAGCTTATCAATTCATCTTATGATCATATCATATTCATCAGCTTTTGGTCTTTGCATTGTTTAAGTTAGCAGAGCAGACATGCAGGTGAATTATAAGATTGGAACCAACGGTGCCACTGGTTCACTTTGCTTGGCCAAACCGTCAATCAAAACGGCGGTTAACTTAGCTAGTATCTGGTTTTCTTTTTGTGCATTTAACGATTGACTTTGTTGTTTATATAGCAATAATAACCAATTTTGACATCTATGTAACTCAGCTCGTCTGATCCTTTTGATTTTGGTGTTGTTACATGGGAGGAAAATGATTGTTGCGCTTAATTTGGGTGTCTAGAAATATGGCTAACAAGATTATAAGATTGAGAAAGATAAATTGCTTTTAACATGCGTCAGTTAGATTTAATAGGCATAAAACAAATATTAAGCATGCATATCATTGCTAGTATTAAAATATATCTCAAAAAATAACAACAAAGGAGTGTGAAACAGATCTCAACTTCTAACAATATCGTGATAACGCCAGGGTCGATGACATGTACGGGAATATTGTGAAACACGAACAGAAAAATAAAGATTATAAATATGGTGTCCCAATTAATTAAACTAATCAGTAATGATTCATGACATCTATAGTGGTTGTTGATACTTTGAAAAAGATATACTATGCCCTTAATTTTCCCGCGTTTCTTCATGTTTGTTGCACATGGTCGCTTAATAAATTAAAAGCTTTTAACATTTAGTATCGAATAAGGATTAAATATTTGAGTCTTTGAATATTTCATTAACTTGTTTTAGCTTCTCAAGTTGACTCATCAACGACAACCAAAAGGCATCAACATGGTTGGACCAAAGCGGTGAAATCACGATCAGAGCTGTAAATGAACTGATGGTCACGGACTTGTTCATGCGTGTTCGTTTAACTTTAACTGGATATATAAATAAATGAACACGAACTTTTACATAGATGGATCTTGTTCATGTTCGGTTATTAAAAAAGAATGAGGTTGTTCATGTTTATTGAGTAATTCATTATGACATTAAACGAACATAAACGAATAAAAGTAATTGAAAGTAAAAATCACAAAATATTCAATATATGCATAATATTGTGTTTCTATAAGTGTTGGATGTGTTTAAGTAAACCATATTTATAAGTATATGACAAAAAGATATAATATACGTAGATACAAAAATAGATGAACATAAATGAACAAACGAACGCATAATCTAATGTTCGCGAATATAAATGAACTGACAAGACTTTTGTTCATACTCGTTCATTTAACTTAACGAATGTTAAATATTGTTCAAGTTCGTTTATTTAATAAATAAATGAACGAACATTTAACCAGACGGCTCATGAATTATTCACTGAACGTTCGATTCTACTCATGTTAGATTTTAATAACCACCACGGTTTTACATGGTTTTATACTATTTTAATATAAAGTTTTACGTTAAATGGTTTTAATTTAGGAATAAGCTTTACATTAACGAACATTTTTTCGAAAACTATATGTGTTAGTATATTACTTTGTAGCATTCATGCTTAGCTAGGTGAAAACCAACCGTCAAGAACGGAGCTAGGGGTTCCCGCGAATGTCCGGGCATCTCATGAATTTTTTCAATGTAGTATTAAGTTTTGAAAATAAAACAGCAATTTTTCCTAAAGTCATCTTAAATTAATGTATCCGATCCATTGAAATATGTTTCTTGTATTAGTTTTCAATTTTTTTGTGCAGCCGGTCATATTTAATCCTGGTTCCGTTTCTGCCACCCGCACATTGTGGCGGGGTCTTAAACGATCAATTAATCTGTTGGCATTCTTGGTTCAACTATTTTGTTACAATTCAAATTACAATACTCGTAGTCCATATACCGGTCATCTCAAAAACACAAGTTATCACATTAGTGTTAATACTAGTATCTTTTTCCATAAAATAATGTTAACAAAAGTACAAGAAAAAATGGTGTGTAGAAAGTTAAAATATAAAATAAAGTAGAGGGTTGATTTGTTATTATATAAAAAACTTAACGAAAGTACAAGAAAAAATGGTGTGTAGAAAGTTAAAATATAAAATAAAGTAGAGGGTTGATTTGTTATTATATAAAAAACTTAAAATGTGAGATTATAAAGTTGGGGGCATGTTTCTCATTCATTAAATTTAGGGTAAAATGCAAAAATGGTCCTTAAACTATCACGAAATCGCAATAATAGGACCGAGACAAAAGGTCACACAAAAAATCCACTAATGTTACGTAAATGTGCAAAAAAAACCACCGAGAGCCGTTTTCCGTTAGTTTCCTCGTTAAGTGTCATGTCATTGAGGGTAGTATCGTCTTTTTATCCCTTTCCCGCCAATAACTTCAATTGCCAGTGTTTTGTTTTACAAACTTAGTCCTTTAGAACAATAGTTTATATACGTGGCTCAATTTCTTCCAAGGAGAACATTAATTTCACAAGTAAATATCTTGAGAATGGTTAAGCTTTGGCAAAATCATGCACGTACTGCCCCGATACCTGATTTAGGAATCCTTTATAGTAAGAATACTCTGTTCCATTTTAATGTTTTCCATTTAAACTTGTTATTGTTATTGGAAGTAATTGATGTTTTATGTGTTCCACATATTTGAATGAAAAGGTGTTTTCTTTGCAAATCTATCACAATGGTGAATTTACCTCAAAACCAGGAAGAAAGTATCTCTTTGGAGATAAAGATTGGTTTGACGAAATTCACTCTGACGTTTTCTCCATGGAATTATTGGACGAAATGTTAAAGGATTTAGGTTACTCGGATAGTACCCTTATGTTTACTCACTTTAGGATATCTGGGGAGTCACTGGATGATGGTTTGCTACCACTAAAGTCTGACGAAGATGTGAAGACACTTGTGGAGTATGTTCCTATATTTATACAATTGTAGTTGTATATTGAAACCAGTGTTTCAATTGTTGAGTGTGAGATGATGGATCGAATGATGACTAAGGGCAAGGGTGTGGTGATAGAAGAAATAGTGGATAATGATTTGAATGAGGCTGCTGGAAAGGGTGTTGATGGTGAGACTGGAAACAGTGGGAAATTACTATTGTTAGAGTGGCATAAAGAGTAGCATAAGACAAGACAACATGAGAAGGCTGGACCTGTTTTTGATACTGATTCTGACAGTGACTTCCCACCAACATTTTGTGCCAAAAAAATGATTGCAAATCATACAAAAAGGATGAGTGATGAGTTTCAATTCAGAAGGTTATTGGAATAGATTGACCAAGACTTTACTGTGGAGGATTCAAGTGAGGAGTCTACAGGTTTGCTTGACTTTTATGATCTCGATTTTGATGATGCGTAATATGATGACACAAGTGATGAAGAGGTTGATCAAGGAACTAATGCTGAATAGTATGATGAAGAGGTGGATCAAGGAACTAATGCTGAATAGCATGATGATCCATACTACTTAGTTGATGTACCAGAACCTGAAGAGATGCATGCGATTGAAGAGCCTAAAGAGCGTCAAGAGATTAGTGACATGTTTGCTGAAATAGATCAAGCATAGGATAAACTTGATAACGTAGTTGCAGCTGGAGAAGGAAAAGAGGTGTATGCTATTTTTGCTGAACCAATTAGTTTCAGTTTGGTTCCACTTGTGGATGTTAATGGTGATGATGGTAAACAAAGACTTCGTGATGAGGATGTGATTCTAGAAGAGCAGTGTGCTGAAGTAGTTGGGGATGCTAAACAAGGAGATGAGCCAGATGAAGTGCTTGAAAAAAATGGATTTGGGCAAGATGGAGTGCTTGCAGACGACAAGTTTAAAGACCAAGGAAGATCAATCAAGAGGCGAAGACTAATGGCTGACAAGAAACCCAAGGATAATGCTAACAAGAAACCCAAAGATGATGCTAAATAATGGTTATGCTTTTATGCTTCTAAAGTTTATCTACCGGTTATGTAATATTAACTAGGGTCAATGGTTGCATAACCTTTTATCTAATCTAATGGAAGCCAAAAAACTAGGCAATTTTGGGATGTGTATGTTGGTAACCCAAACGTTTAGCATTTATTACCCAAACACGCCTAAAACACATTTGGCACATGTAATTACCCTACCTATTTATATGTTATAACGCAAGTAATTTCCTCATTCATCCAGTAACAAAAATGTTAAACACATAAATTGTATCAAAGGGTGTAAGAATGTCTCAATTTGTGCTTCTTCAGGAACTTGCAGCGGCTGCTAACTCAACTGAGTTACCATACCAGATGTCGGTTTATTTTGCTAGGGAGACATAGCGGGATGTGAAGTATGCGAAAGATCTTTTTAAGACATATCAAGAGTTGCTTGATATTGTTATTCAAAGGAACAAGTACATGGCTGAAATGGAACTTGTGCATCCCTCTGTGCAGATGTTCAAGTGCTTGGAGTATTTTAAGAAGCTTCATTGAAATTGAAGAAGAAGATTGCCGAAGCGAAGCTGAAGCTTTTCAACAAGCACGCATTTGTCAAGGGACTTTAGAGTTTCTTTCAAGGTTTTTTATCAATCATGTTATGTTTGTTTGAAGTTTAATGTTTTGTGGTCAAAGAAAACTATGTTATGTTTCTTTGTTTATCAAACTATGTTATATTATCAATTATGTTATCTTTTTTGTTGATTAAGTATGTTATTTTGCTTTGTTACTTATGTTATGATGCTATGTTAAAAGTCAAACAAATATTGTGAAACTATGTTATATTGTCAAACTCGGTAGATTTGTAATGAGGATGCTACTCAACATGGGTCAAAACAGTCAAGTCAAGCTAATAACTGCAGAACCAAACACTCCTTTGTACAGAGCTTCCAAACTGGTTTAAGACAGCTTAATACACCTCATAATAATGTGTGATAATGCATTTGCCATTGCTCTAGCTTCCAACCCTGTGCATCATGCTAGAACTAAGCATATAGAAATTGATTGCCACTTTGTGAGAAACAAGATTAGAGGTGGTCAAATTCTACCACTTTCATACCAACCAAGTCACAATTGGCTGATATTCTCACAAAGGGCCTAAGCAAACCTCTGCAATACAATTGTTTATCCAAATTGGCTCTGTGTAACCCTTACACACTGCCAATTTGCGAGGGGGATAATGAGGATGCTACTCAACATGGATCAAAACATTCAAGTCAAGCTAAGTAGTTCTAGAAGGCTCAGTTAGTTATTAGCTAGTTAGTTTTAGTTTCCCGCCAATATTGTACAAACCATAGAGTTTACCATTCACCAAAAGATCGGTTACATCAACCACTACAAACAAAAGACAAACATTAAACAAAGAAACTAGCTTAAGTACCACAAAATGGCCAAACACCATCCTCAAACCCAACACCCTCAAACAGCGATGGCACAAACACATTGGGTTCAAACGGAACCATCATATTTCCGGCATCATCCACAGGTGGAGGCGTCAGATGGCACTGGTACGCATGGTACTCCTGGTACTCCAGCGGAGCAAAAGTGGTATCACAATAACCCGAAGTGGTGGTAGGGTTCATGGGTTTTTTTCTTTTGTTTTTTTTTCGAGTACCACCTCCAACGGGGATGTCCCGGAGAACGCCACTATTAGTCTAGTGTTTACGGCAGCTACGGCAAAAGTGACGAGGCTGTGAAGTGTTGTAGTTGTTGTAGTAACAGAATTTTGTGTCTTCTGAATGACAACGTGGACATGGAAGTTGTTGTGGGGTTTGATTAACAGTCATTGTTGTGATCAACCTTGATGTTTCTTCGTGTGTGTTTATGGTCGTGGTGATTATTGCGATGTTTGGTGATGATTCCATTTTCTTCAAACTGTGTATTTTTTTACTGTTACCTCGAGTCGTGATTTGCAAGTGTGGGTTGTAGGGGGGTTTATGGGGTTAAAACTTTTAAATTACTTTGCAAATTTAGCCATTGAAGTCATGTCAAATCGATACCCAAGCACATAGCTGATTATGGCGGCGAATTTAATAAGTATGAACAGTAAAAAGACGATATTACCCTCAATGACATGGCACTTAACGAAGAAACTAACGGAAAATGGCTCTCGGTGGTTTTTTTGCACATTTACGTAACATTAGTGGTTTTTTTGCGTGACTTTTTGTCTCGGTCCCATTATTGCGATTTCATGATAGTTTAGGGATCATTTTCGCATTTTACCCTTAAATTTAAAATGGTATTTTAGTTGGACTCGGTAGAAATCGTCGAATCGATTGGGTAATTTAGTTGGACTCGGCTATAAAGTACATAAAAAGTTCAATATAAATACAATAAAGTTTGATGAACAAATTTAAAAAGACTTGAGTCGGGTTGAACGACATAAGCAAGTGCTAACTAGCGTTTTAAAGTTGGGAATTGCAGCGTACTATAGTTTGATAAAAACATTCAAAAAGACTTAGAACTGAGTTGAAACAGCATAAAAAGGCACTACAAGAAAAAGTGCCTATAGTGACGACACGAATATGGTCACTAATAGTAGATATTTGGTCACTAAGCTGATTTAGTGACCATATCAAAGTGGTCACTTGTGGTCACTAAAGGTAATAGTGATGACATATGAATATGGTCACTAAATAGTGACCACTTAAAAGTGGTCATTAAAATTTGTGACAACCTATTTGGTCACTTATTATGGTCAATAAAGTGATAAGTGGTCACTATTTTGACCAGATTAGTGACCAAAATAGTGACCACTATTTTGACAAGATTGGTCACCAACATATGTAGTCACTAATTAGTGGTCTCCAGCAAAAACCGACTACCAACCAATATTGCTGGATTTATAAACTAAAATTACCAAATAAATCAAATTCTTCTAAAAGCAAGAAAATTTCCATTAAAATCATAACTATTCCATTAAGTACAAACAATGACCAAGTTCCAACCTTCGTGTCTAAGAGAATAAAAGAAAAAAGAAAAATTACGAGTTTTTCAGAATTAGGTAAACATAGTGATACACTTAAGTAGCAAACTCCCCATCCGAGACTTCCATTTCTATCAATTGACACGAATATACTATACATATTATAGCAATGGTGTCCATAAAGAAGAATCTTGTTAACACGTCTTCTAGGAAATTCTTCCGTAACTGGAGCTTTAGAATTGAGCTAAATTATTCTAGAAACATTGATAGGGATTTTATGCATGGCCCCATCCACAACCACCCATGCGAAAAAATTGGCCATTTTGTGACCTGGGAGCAAGTTAAATTATCTGGTTTGAAAGACTTAAAGAAGTCAAGAGGCATAATAAGAAAACACAAATTTAAAAAAAGTGAGTTAATAACTACATTACGTGCCAGTGGCTGCCTGTAAAAGCTAGTTCCTGCTTTTTAAAATATGAACCAACTTCAGTTCGCTGAGCTTTTCTCTCATTTGCCACACCATTATGGATCTCGGCGACTCCATTCCTCTGACTAAAGTCCAAATTGTCCAACCTGAGATCACATATCCAAAACTGACAATCAACAATTTCCATAAAAAAATGACAATCAGTATAGTTCTGTAATAAATTCACTATAATCCATTAATCCGACTATTGCGAGTGCCCCTACAGATGGGTGAGTCTATATATCATTCTTTTACAAATTAAACGTTTACAGAAAACGGGGATGATCTTCATTTAAAGTGCTTATCTGCTTATTTTTAAGCACTAGCTGTTTTGAGTGTTATAATAAACTTCTTTTTGATTATTTTACTCTAAATAAGCACATTAAAAAAAAGGAATGTAGCTAAGATGTTGTATCAAACCTACGTATGTGCTTACCAAAATAAGTAACCAAGTATGCAATCCCAAACACCCTCTCAGTAATATCATATTTCAAGTCAATGGTATTATGCCCCCACAGCCCTACTATATATATGAGCATTAAACATCAGAAAACAGAATCCCAACACCTATGTAATTCCTTAACTATCCTAATCTAAGCTTATCCCAAACTAGTAATCTAACTACACGAACCAGTAACACACATACAAGCCATCATAGTCTAACAAAATAACAATAAGAACTTTAAACTTACTGATCTATTTGACTTCAGCCAGTTATCGGTAACATGGGTTCTCCATCTCTCGTCATCTTTTCCGATCCATCTAGTAGCTTGGTGAGGCTTTTTTCTTCCGTATACCTTTATTCCAACAATGGAACCTAAATGAACTTAACAACAAATCATTTGACTTCTGCTTCATAATAGTAAGTTGGTTAATTACAATCATGGTTGTTTTTTGGGCAAGGACAGTTGGTGATTCATAAAATGGGCGCAAGACTTTAGGTACGCTTGATGCCTATGTGGTTACATAAAGTTAACAATTCACCTCACCATACATTATTATCATATAAAATGTTGTAATCTTAGAAAAGAAATGTACCTCAAAATTCATATGATCGACAATATGTATGATGGACCAACACTTTCACAAGGTCTAATAAGGTAACCACTAGGCAGCATTTCCGCCCGCACAAAATTAGGCATGTATACAACATTAGTTATACGTATACAACTATTTACATCAATTACAAACTTACAAAACGTACAAGTAATCAATTATCACATAAACAGAACACTAGTTCAACAGTTAAAAAATATTAATGTAAGTCATAACTAGACGTTACGTCCAAGTTTATCCTGGAGTACTACACCGGAAAAGCATTTCATCGAGATTGGGGCTAGATCTGATAGCGCATTGCAAATTCAAATTTTAAATAGTGTTCGGAAACGTAGTTGTATATGCACTTATAAAGTTATAATATGAGGGTTTCAAATAGGAGCATTTAAACAATATGAAACAGACGTTATATTCTAAACATCAAGTCGCCAAACAATCTTTTTCTACCACCGCCACCCCGACCGATCATTGTGCATATAAAAAGCCCCCGCCGCCACCCCAAATTTCAACAAACACTTGAATTACACTCTAAACATACAATTCACAAAAATCAGGCATTTCGTCAAACACTTGGTCTACGCCTGTTTAATGCACTACCTTTCCTTCAGGAAAACACACAATACATCTCCAAATTATAGACAAAATCTCATCAAAAATAGTTCAGCATAACTTAAGCACTAAAATAGATTTATAGATAACTTAAGCTTAATTAACAATAAACACATCTCCTATTACACTAGCAAATTCATTTTTTCACATGAGCATTTCATTGAGCACATTGTATTCACTTAAGCAAAACAATAACTTGCATAATTAAATAATAATCACAAAGAGAATAAGTTTGTACCGATCAAATAGAATGAAACCACCTGAAACCACCTAATTCAGAACCCTAACTAACGATCAGACCGTAACCATAACTAACTGATGAAATTGAGTAGAGTGTGTGATATCGATCTGTTAAAATGGATTTGTAAAGAGTGTGATATCCATATGTTGAAATTGAGAAGAGTGTTTTTAAGTTTGGGTGAGTGATAAATCGGGTCGGGTCGAAAGATCCGCGTGTTTTTAACTAAGAGTAAACTCATCCCCAATAAATATCTGTTTATAAACAGAGTGTGGAACTTTTTTTGATAACATTAATTAAATGAAAGTTTAAAACAAAATATTAGTTCTACCTCTATTAATAAATTATGTTAGCTTATCTTTTTAAAATTAATGGTACTTCAATGACTTTTATATTTATATATCACTTAATTAATATATATGTTGGTCGTTTATGTGTCAATGGAAATTGTATCATGTACGCAACGCGCTAGAAATACATGTCATACAGTGATCAACATTTTAGTAATTAACTTTTAAAAATCTAGTGACCCTTAACATCGTCACTTTTTATACTGAAAAATATCACATATGTATAGTGACGAAATTAATGACCACTTTTGAGCTTGGTGACTAACTGTTTACAGATGACCAAATATTAGTGTCCATGTACTATATGGTCGCTATTTTGCCCAAATAGTGACCAAAAAAAAAGTTGACACTAAATTTTGGTCACTATAGGCACTTTTTCTTGTAGTGAGGTCTAACCAGTGTTTTAAACTTAGGAATTTCAATGAAAATACAGTAAAGGTTGATAAACACTTTTAAAGACTAGAGTCAAGTTGAAATGACACAGAAAGTTCTAACTAATGTTTTAAATTTTATAACAAACTATGTAATTTAAAACTGAACAACATGAGCAAGTATAAAGTAGGCTTTATGGGTCTTCGGGGTATCAAACCCTTCTTAATTATGCTCAACATGAATGTTGGGTCTGAAACTGCGGCTGAGTGAAACTGCTGCTATAAGTGAAACTGCTGCTAGTGGTAATGATTCTGCTGCTAATGTCAAAGTGCTGCTGAGGTTAAATGCTGCTAACAGAATCTACTGCTGATGGGATAAGTATGTATACGGTTTAGATAAATACAGAATAGATTGTGTAAATATTATATTTATCTAGAATATACTTATCGTGTAGAGAAAGGTATTGTAAACCTAGTAGGACTCCTTAGTCTATAAAAGGAGGATCCTAGGGTTAGTTTATGCACGTATTATTATTCACTTCAAGGTTGTAAAACCCTAGCATTGTTGAGTGCTCGTATTAATAATATTGAAGTGTTGAAAGTGAATCATTATTCTTCTTAAGTTAAGCTTTTACATTCCGCATATTAGCTTAAGTGTTTAATCAAGTTAACTTCTATACAAGATCGTTTGAGCTCAACTGGGATCAACAAGTGGTATCAGAGCTTGTGATCTAGAAGTTATTAACAAGAAGATTTTGTTTCTTAAAAGTTTGTTGTTCCAAGTCTATTGCTACGATGGGTGATGAAACTTAACTCATATGGTGACTGCTTCAAGGGTACCCATGCTGAATCCTGCTGAGTATGAGCTTTGGAAGAGAAGGATCAGACAGTACATTCGCATGATTGATTTCAACATGTGGAATGTTATTGTTAATGGTGATTCTGTACCTGAGAAGAGTGCTGACGGGAAGGAGATACCAATTAAGTCTGCTGAAGCTAACACAGTAAGGAAGATGGAAATCAAAGCACATAGTATTCTCTTAATGGGAATACCTAATGAATTTCAAATGGACTTTGATGACTGTGAATCTGGAAAAGAGTTAATGGATGCTGTTGAATTCAGGTTTGGAGGGAATGATGCTACTAAGAAATCAAGGAAAAACATGCTGAAGCATCAGTTTGAGAATTTTACTTCTGAAAGTGGAGAAAAGATTATTGGCACATACAACAGGCTAAACCAACTTGTTAGCCATCTAAAGCTTGTTGGTTATGTGGTTCCACAAGAAGATGTAAATCTAAAATTTCTTAGAAGTCTTGCACCTGAATGGAGTATGCACACAGTTGTGTGGAGGAATAAGCCTGATTTTGAAACTATGAAGTTGGAGAGTCTCTACAACAATTTAAGAGTGTATGAATCAGAACTATCTACCTCTTCTACTTCATCTTCCGGTACTCAAAATCTTGCCTTTGTATCCTCTAAAGGAAAAGAATCTCACTCTGCTGCTCATTCTATTGCTTATGGAGTCTCTGCTGCTGACAGAATCTACTGCTGATGGGATAAGTATGTATACGGTTTAGATAAATACAGAATAGATTGTGTAAATATTATATTTATCTAGAATATACTTATCGTGTAGAGAAAGGTATTGTAAACCTAGTAGGACTCCTTAGTCTATAAAAGGAGAATCCTAGGGTTAGTTTATGCACGTATTATTATTCACTTCAAGGTTGTAAAACCCTAGCATTGTTGAGTGCCCGTATTAATAATATTGAAGTGTGAAAGTGAATCATTATTCTTCTTAAGTTAAGCTTTTACATTCCGCATATTAGCTTAAGTGTTTAATCAAGTTAACTTCTATACAAGATCGTTTAAGCTCAATTGGGATCAACATTCCGCATATTAGCTGATGGATCTGCTGCCAGTTCAAATGATAAAATCTCTACCAGTGATATTGCTTTGTGTGCATTCTTGGCTGAGCTCACAACTACCATAAGGTCACATGTACTTAATCAAGACTTGGATTATATTGATCCTGATGATCTTGAAGAAATTGATCTTAAATGGCAAATGGCTATGTTGACCTTGAGGGCAAGAAAGTTTTTGAAAAGACTGGAAAAGAAGTCAAGTATAAGGCTAAGGACAGTCCAGGCTTTGACAAATCAAAGATAGAGTGCTACAATTGCAACAGGAAGGGACACTTTGCCAGAGAGTGTAGAGCTCCAAAGAAGAATGCTGATGCTGCAAAGAAGGTTACTGAAGAATCAAAGACTGCACTAGTATCTTGTGATGGACTGGGAGATTATGATTGGAGTGATATGGCTGAAGAAGAACCAAATTTCTCTTTGGTAGCTGTTGCTCAACCCAAAGTGCAGAACTTTGCACTTATGGCCTATGGTTCATCATCAGGATCTGACTCTGAGGTATCAAATGATTCAGACTTATCTGTATGTTCTTTTAAATCTTGTGCTGATACTATAGAAGAACTTAAGTCTAGGAATGAGAGTTTAAATAGAGAAATTGAACACCTAAAACTTGATAACTTAGGTTACAAAGTAGGTATTCAATGTTGAAAGAAGGTTAGAATATCTCAAAGAGTGTGAGAAGGAATATGTAGATCAACTTAATCTCAGAGATATAGAAATTTTTAAGAAAAACAGTGAAGTAGAAGTTCTTAAAAATAAGTTAGAAGAAGCAGAAAAAGAAAAAGTGGAAGCTCTTGCTGAAAAAGATAAACATGTAGTAAGAGTACAAAAACAACAATATGCTTCTGATATGGTTCATAAATCTATTGAGAATAACTTGATGAGAAAAGGTAGTGGAATTGGGTATAATGAAGTGGCTCCTCCAGCCAAAAGTGCTTTTGCTCCACCAGGAAAAGAACTATCCTTCATTAGTGAGCTAAATATTGAAAAACCTGTAGGTGAATGTAGCACAAGTGTTAATGAGACACCTAAGGTTGAGGCAAGAAAATTTCCTGAAGCTCCTATTATAGAAGATTGGTATTCTGATAGTGACAGTGATGAGGAACAGGTTAAACAAGAACAAAGTGTGAAAAAGGAAGAAATTCCTACAAAGTTTAAAACTAAAATTGAACAGGTTAAGTTTGTCAAACCTGTGTTAGGAAATAACTTCTCTAGGAAAATGGTAGAATACAATGAGGTACCTAGAGAACAGATGGAAAGGTTCAATAATAAGCCTAGGGGTAATCAGAGAAACTTCAACAACCTAGTTTCACACAGATTAGGTAGTCAGTTTCAATTACAAAAGAAGGCTTGTTATAAGTGTGGTAGCTTTGACCACTTGATTGTTAGATGTCCTGAACACCAAAAGCCTGTTTGGAATCAATACACTAGGGTGAATCACAAATATGTAACTAAACAAACTCACCCACATCCTAATAGAAATATGGTTCCAAGAGCTGTTTTGTTGAGATCTGGTGCTACTAGATCTATATATGCTGCTAAATCAAATGGTGTTTTCAAATCCACAACTAGTTCTTCTACTGGCTCTACTGCTAGTAAGCATTCTGCTGCTAGTATGTACTCTGCTGCTAGCAAGCAACCTGCTGCTAGTACAAAACTTTCTACTTCTGGGCCAAAAGTTTTAACAAATACAGTTGTTGGTAATCACTTTTATGCTGTTAAGGCCTCAGCTTGATGGACTTGGAAACCAAAAACTAATGTTTCAAATTCTGTTTCCAAGGATAGCAGTGCATCAAGTGATTTAAAGAAATTTGATTATGTTGATGCACAGGGCAGATCCAAGTCAGTAATGGCTTGGGTCGTCAAGAGGAACTAATGTCTCTACTTTTCATGTGCAGCTCAATCTACTGGATGAGCTTAAGGATATGGTTATTGTTGACAGTGGATGTTCTGGACACATGACAGGTGATGAGTCTCAACTTGAAGACTTTGAGGCTTTTGATGGTGGTTATGTTGCTTTTGGGAATGATCCAAAAGGTGGAAAGATTGTTGGAAGAGGAACTCTTAAAACTGGAAATTTGGACTTTGAGAAGGTGTTTCTTGTGAAAGGACTTAAGTTTAACCTTTTTAGTGTCTCACAAATGTGTGACAAAAAGAACTTTGTTCTTTTTACAGACACTGAGTGTATGATCCTTTCTCCTGACTATCAGTTGCCAGATGACAAATCTGTGCTTTTGAAGGTCCCTAGAAATGAACATATATACAGTGACCATATTAAGAACATTGTTCCTAAGAGGGCTTTGACTTGTCTAATTGCAAAGGCCACTGTTGATGAGTCCAAATTATGGCATAGGAGATTGGGACATCTGAACTACAAAACCATGAACAAATTGGTAAAAGGAAATCTGGTCAGAGGAATGCCTACAAAGACTTTTGAGAATTGTGAAACTTGTGTTGCCTGTCAAAAGGGTAAACAACACAGAGTTTCATTCAAGTCCAAAACTGTGAACACAAATACTGAGCCATTACATCTACTGCACATGGACTTATTTGGGCCTGTATTTGTCAAAAGCTTGAACAAGAAGTCATATTGTCTTGTTGTCACTGATTAGCAGGTTTACTTGGGTATTCGTTCTAGCCACTAAAGATGAAACTCCAGAAATACTCAAGGCATTTATTACAAGAGTTGAAAACCTGTACAATCACAAGGTGAAGATAATCAGATGTGACAATGGTACTGAGTTCAAGAACAGTGTTATGAATCAATTCTGTGTGGGAAAAGGAATTCTTAGACAGTATAGTGTAGCAAGAACTCCACAATAGAATGGTGTTGCAGAAAGAAGAAACAGGACACTTATTGAGGCTGCAAGAACAATGTTATCTGATTCAAAACTACCTATTCCTTTTTTGGCTGAAGCTGTGAACACTGCATGCTTTGTGCAGAACAGAAGTAAGGTAGTCAAGCCTCACAATAAGACTCCATATGAGTTATTTCATGGAAAGAAGCCACTGATTGATTTTCTCAAACCATTTGGATGTCCTGTTACAATTTTAAACACTAAAGATCAGCTAGGCAAATTTGATGAAAAAGCTGATGAAGGGAATTTGGTTGGTTACTCTGTGATTAGTAAAGCTTTCAGGGTATACAATAAGAGAACCAAACATGTAGAGGAGAATTTGCATATCAAGTTTTCTGAGAACACATCTAATCCTGAGGGAAAAGGACCAGAATGGCTGTTTAATGTTGATATGCTTACCAAAACAATGAACCATGTACCAGTTATTGTCAGTGTTGACAAACCACAAGAAGAATTTGTTTTGGTTGAGAAATTAAAGGTTGGTCCTACCTTACTACCCTTTCAGTCAGATCCAAGTCCTAAAGAAAATGTGGTTACTCAAGAGAAATCTAAGGAAACTGAAGAAGGTATTGAAATACCTATTGAAGCAGAAAAAGAAACTAATGAGGCTCTCAAAGTAGTTGTTGATGTCTCTCCTACAAAGCCAGAAGACTCTGTTGCTGACTCAGAAGACTCTACTGCTAGGCCAAAAGTAACAACTACTGCTCCACCACATTCTGCTTCCAAGCCTACTAACTCTACTGCTACTTCAATGTTTCCTAATTTGGACTCTCAGGGTAGACCTATTGATGATTCTATCTATCCTGATGATCCAAATATGCCTCCTCTTGAGAATATTTATTATGACACAGATGATGATGCACTTGATGGTCAGTTATTTGGAGCTGCTGCAGACTTTACTAATTTGGAACTCAATATTCCTGTTAGTCCCACAACTACCACAAGAGTACACAAGGATCATCTCAAAGGTCAAATTTTAAGTGATCCACAATCATCTATTCAAACTAGGCAGATGACTAAATCCTTGAAAGATCTTCAACATCAAAGTTTCTTTGCCAGATCTCTGCATCAAAGAAATAGTCATAAAGATCTTCAAAATTGCCTGTTTGCATGTTTTCTTTCTCAAATTGAACCCAAAAACACTTACAAAGCCTTACAAGAAGCAAGTTGGGTGGAAGCAATGCAAGATGAGCTTCTACAATTTAAGCTACAAGAAGTTTGGACCTTGGTTGATCTGCCAAATGGAAAAAGAGTGATTGGCACAAAATGGGTTTTCAGATGTAAAAAAGATGAGAGAGGAATTGTCATAAGGAATAAGGCAAGGTTAGTAGCACAGGGATACACACAACAAGAAGGCCTTGATTATGATGAGGTATTTGCTCCAGTGGCAAGAATAGAAGCAATTAGAATATTCTTGGCTTATGCTTCATACAAAGATTTTGTAGTGTATCAAATGGATGTGAAAAGTGCTTTTCTGTATGGGACCATTACAGAAGAGGTTTATGTGTCTCAACCACCAGGCTTTGAAGACCCTGATCATCCTGACAAAGTTGACAAGGTAAATAGAGCAATGTATGGCCTACATCAAGCTCCTAGAGCTTGGTATGACACTTTGTCTACATACTTGTTAGAATCTGGGTTTAGCAGAGGAAAAATTGATAAAACTTTGTTTCTCAAAAGGCAAAAGGATGATATTTTGCTGGTTCAAATCTATGTTGATGACATCATCTTTGGGTCTACAAACAAAGCTATGTGTGTTAGTTTTGAGAAGCTTATGAAGGACAAGTTTGCTATGAGTTCAATGGGAGAACTCACCTTCTTCTTAGGTCTGCAAGTTACACAGAAAGAAAATGGTATATTTATCAGTCAGGATAAGTATGTCAATGATATTTTGAAGAAATTTGGTTTTGAAGATGCTAAACCTGCCAAGACTACCATGGAAACCAGTAAACCATTGTTGAAGGATGAATATGGAAAGGAAGTGGATATACACTTGTATAGATCTATGATTGGCTCATTGATGTATCTTACAGCATCAAGGCCTGATATCATGTTTGCTGTGTGTGCCTGTGCAAGATTTCAAGTGTGTCCCAAGGAATCACATCTCAATGCAGTGAAGAGAATTTTTAGATATTTGAGGCATCAACCAAAATTGGGCCTCTGGTATCCTAAGGATTCACCATTTGATTTGGTCTCCTATTCAGATAGTGACTATGCTGGAGCTTCTTTGGATAGAAAGTCTACAACAGGGGGTTGTCAATTTCTAGGAAGCAGATTGGTGTCATGGCAATGCAAGAAGCAAACAGTGGTGGCAAATTCTACAACAGAAGCTGAGTATGTGGCTGCTTCAAGTTGTTGTAGACAAGTTCTATGGATGCAGAATCAATTATTGGATTATGGGTACAATTTCATGAATACCAAAATTCATATTGATAATAACAGCACACTTTGCATAATTAAAAATCCAGTTTTTCATTCTAAAACAAAACATATTGAGATAAGACATCACTTTATCAGGGATTGCTATGAAAAGAAGTTGATCCAAATTGTTAAAGTTCATACTGATAACAATGTTGCTGATCTTCTCACAAAACATTTTGATGTGGGGAGGTTTCAATTTTTAATTGCAAACATTGGTATGATAAATCTTTGAAAAACTTATCTCTTTGTTTTTGTATAAGTGTGTAAAGGAATTGTGCTGCTTATTACTCTGCTGCTTATCTTAAAGTATATGGTTGTGATGGAATGTACTATGCTGCTATGTCTAACTCTACTGCTAGTACATGTATTTGTTTGCTTTGTGGTGTTTTGTCTAATATTGTGCAGGAATAAGTCTAAATGATGATTTGCAATAACAATATTCAGACAACAAAAGAAGCACATTTATCATTCATCAGATTCAGAAGTTCATACATCACAAGAGAAATTACAAAAACTACTTCTGAAACCATAAAAGAGTGCAAAAATCTAAGATGACTACAAGCATTACTTCCTAGGGCATGGAAGTCCAAGAACAATCTTTCTTTCTTTTGGAAGAGGAGAGTTTGTCTTCCTTGTCTTCTTTGCCTTGGTGGACTTCTTTGGTCGTGGCCTTGATGACTGAGGTCTCTCAGGAGTGGAAGGTGGTTCATTTGGAGGTTCATCTTCATCTGATGATGTATAGATGAAAGGGGACACAAGCTCTTTTGGGGATGGTTGCCTGACAAGGATCCAAGCTGTGTCTTCTGATGATTCTGAAGACGATGGAGATTTTGGGGACATCACAGCCTTACCCCTGGATGTGCTTGGGGTTTGATTTAAATGCAAAAGATCTTTGAACACAGGGAGATCATGTTTTCTCTTTTTGGCTTGCTCTTTGGTTCTACAACCACCATGAGGAGGACGGAAGGGCGGCACATATGTTTCAAAGGGGGTTTCATCTTCAGATGATGAATCAGAAGAGATATTGATGATTTCGGGTGTTGATTTCATGATTATTTGTTTTGATTTGGGTTAATTGAAGTTTTGATTTGGTTGATTGGCGTTTTGATTGCGATTAGGGTTTGATTGTAATAAATTAGGGGAAAGATTTAATCCGTTTTTATAGGGATTACGGCATATCATCACATTAATTGCTGAGGATACTTGACTTTTTGACCAAGCTTGTTTCGTCAACTCTGCTGCTGGAATATTTCACTCTGCTGCTAGTTATACAACTCTGCTGCTAGTGTTATTGTGCTGCTACGGTTGAAAGTGTGAGGGTGGGATGTGTAACTTCTTCAATCCGTTTAAAACCTAATTGATCTTTCTAATTGGTTTTCTCATGTTTCAAATTGAAGTTATCACAAACCCTAACACTCCATCTCTCTCAAAGTCAAAAATTCCCAATTTCCCTAAACCCTAACTCATGGATTGCGTTCGTACCTGGGCAAAGCAACACAACAGTGTGGTCGTTTTGGATGCTGAATCAGTTAATGAAGAATTCACAGACATGGTAAAATTTTTGAATGCTACTTCTCTTCGGTATGCACTCACTGTGAATCCTACTATATTTGCTTCCCACATCAAACAGTTTTGGCTTACCGCTAAAATCAAAACTATGAATGGGGAAAAACATGTTAGTGCCTTAGTAGATGGACAAAAGGTTCATGTAACTGAATCATTCATAAGAGAAACTCTTCTCTTAAATGATGAAACAGAGACCACTTGTCTTGCCAATTCTGCTATTTTTGCTGGGTTAAAAGATTTGGGATATGAGGGGAATCATACAAATTTAAAATTTCAAACATCTCTCCTCTGTCCTCAATACAAGTTTTTGATACATCTTCTTCTTCATTGTTTGAGTCCTAAAACTTCTGGATGGCATGAGTTTAGTACTACTATTGCTTCTGCAATGGTATGCCTAAGCAAAGGTAACCCATTCAATTTTTCAAGAATGATTTTGGAAGGGATGTTTCAAACTATCAAAGAGTCTGGTTCATATTTGATTTATCCAAGGTTTATACAACTCTTTGTTCAAAAACAACTTACAAAGTTTAGAGGCCATGTTGCTACTTATGATGCTCCAAAATTGGTTTCTAAAACTTTTACTTTCTTGGTTAAACATGGCAAAGGTTTTTCAGGCACACATACAAATCTTACACCTCAAATGGTGCAACTTGTGCAAAACAATCAGGGTGAAGGATCAGGAAATCCCACTGACTCCCATTACACACCCAATTTTAGTGCATCTGCTACACAACCTAAAATACTCTATACCCGTAGGAACACCAAAAAGAACACTGATCTTCCTCAGGATAGTGTTCGTATGGCTGTACCAGATGAGGCTGTCCTAGGTGATGGGGAGGACATGTTGGTAAGGTCTGTCACTACTGCTTCTAGCTTAGCAGTAGAGCAGGATAGTGATAACATCATTAAGACCCAAACCAAGGCAACATCTAGAGATGATGATTCTTCTGAATCAAATTCTCAGGATGGTAACCCTAGCCAAATGGCAAATACAGGGGGCTCAGATGATCAAACTAGGTTTGATACTGAGTTTATGTCCCAAGATTCACCTCTCGGACCAGGTTACACAGGTCGAAGTGATGAGGATAGACCAGTGACTAATGAATTGATGGAAAACCTTGTACATGATGACAATGTCCATGATTCACCTCTCGGACCAGGTAATACAGGTCGAAGTGATGAGACTATTATGAAACTTATTCAGGAATTGACGGTTACTTGTACCAACTTGGGGTTGAAATGTACTACATTGTAGGACAAAGTTCTTACTCTTTCATCTGTTGTTGCTGATCAAGACAAGACTATCATCAATCTGCAAAAACAGATTAAGAACTTACAGAAATCAAGATCTTCAACCTCCTTGAAAAGATTGAAGAAAGTGGGCACTTCTCAGGTTGTTAGTTCTCCTGATGTCTCTACTCACTTGGAAGATGATGCTTCCAAGCAGGGGAGGAATGAAGAGGCAATGGGTTCAGGGGAGGCAAATTTGGAAAAGGCTGATAGTGCTCTGGGTTTGAATGATAGAATGGTTTCAGGGGAGGCTCCAGTAAATGATAGAATGGATGTTAAAAGTCCTCAGGATGCTGAAGAGTTTGTGGTTGCTGATAAATCAGGGAATGAGGTTGTTATGGAAGAGGTAATTGCTACTCAAGAGAAGGTGGTAGAACAACTTACAACTTTGGAGCCTGAGCAATTAGTGAAGGCAACAGGGTTGATGGGTGAAACATTGATGAAGTTGGGAGATTTGGTGAAAGACAAAAGTCTTGACTCTACTGCTCAAGAATCTACTGCTAAGGAAATTACTAATTCTGCTGCTAGTGGATCTGCTGATGCACAAGACTCTGCTGCTGGGTCTGGTGACAATGCTGCTGCTGAAGCCATGGTATTGTTGAGCAAGAAAACTACACCACTATCAACTCCTTCACTACCACAACAAACTACAACAACAATCAAATCATCAGCACCTAGAAAACCTGAAAAAGGGATTGTTATTAAAGAACCTGCTGCTCAACAAAGGAAGGTTATTTCTTCATCTTCTTCTGATAAAGGCAAGGGCAAGCAAGTTGAAAAACCAAGGATAATGTATAAGGGGATTGATTTCACTGATGTACCTTTTGATTCTTGGCCTAAGCCATTGCAAGTTGAACATGATATTGCTGCTGCTCTTAAAGCACAAGAGTTGATTGATATGGAAGATCAACAGTTAGCTGAGAAGGAGGCTGAAGGCTTAAAGAGGTATGATGAATGGGTAAATGAGAAGATCAGAATAGCTGCTGATATTGAACTTAATAAGCTGATCAAGATTGAAGAAAATGAAGTTCCAACTTTTGATGTGCAATCTTGGTACAGGGACTTTACTACTAAGAAGAAAAATGAAAATGCTACTGCTAGAAGAAAGATAAAGATATTTAAAGGTCCAACTGTTAAACAACAAAGGAAAGAATATGAAAGGTATCTAAAGAATATGGGTGGATGGACATTGGTACAGTTGAAACCTTATTCTGATAAAGAAGTTTTTGACTTGTATCAACAAACTAAGAAGAGAACAGATACTTTTTATGCTATGGGATGTGCTGAGGATTTGGAACAAATTGCTCAGATGAACAAGAAGTTGGTACCTGAAAAGGTAGTTGAAGCAGAGCATATTCAAGAAGCTGATGTTGTTAAACAGCTTGATATTGATGCAGCAAAGACTATTTCTTCTGTGCAAGGTGATAAAAGAAAAGGTGTTATTCATAAGTCATCTGCAAAGAAGAAGAGAAAGATTAGGGAAGGAAGCAGTTCTATGCCTGAAGGTAATGAATTTAAACATGATTTTGATCACATTCCTCCAGAGCATCTAAAAGAACAATTGAAGGTTTACACTATGGTTGGCAAGATGGAAGATCCTGAAGTGGTTGATGCTAAACCAATTGGTGTCAAATATCCTATTATCAAAGTAACTACAGGATATGATACTAATGTTGGAGCATTTCATGATGTCCAGAGATCTGATGGTAAAACTCACAGGTTTCTTAGATTTCAACAGATGCTACATTACTTTGATAGAGAGGATGTTGAAGACTTGTGGAAGTTATACAAGGCAAAGTTTGGAGCCAAGAAGTTTGATGGTGAAAAGTATGAGATAGACAAAATTGATCACATCATAACTTCTTCTGATAATGTTATGTGGAGAGCTCTTAAACTTATGTTTGAACCTTCAATGGATGATTCTGAATGGACAGAGATAGTAGATTACAAAGTAAGAAGATGGAGACTTTTTCAAGATTCTGGAGTTCATGTGTTGGATATTGGACCAATTACTTTGTATATGCTAGCTGAAATGGATTACCCAGTGGTAAGATACTGGAATATTGTCAATCAGATGGTTAATGGTGATAAATCACTTAAGTTGCAGAAAGACTATGATTCTGATGATCAAGCATTCAATTTGCTGTCAAAGTATAAGAAGATATTTGATCAATTGGATTTTCAAGGTTTGAAGTGTTTGGAAGCATCCTCCAAGTGATTAATTGTGCTTAGAAGAAACTTACTTATTTAGAAATAAATAATAAGTTTAGGGGAGGATTGTTGGGTCTGAAACTGCTGCTGAGTGAAACTGCTGCTATAAGTGAAATTGCTGCTAGTGGTAATGATTCTGCTGCTAATGTCAAAGTGCTGCTGAGGTTAAATGCTGCTGACAGAATCTACTGCTGATGGGATAAGTATGTATACGGTTTAGATAAATACAGAATAGATTGTGTAAATATTATATTTATCTAGAATATACTTATCGTGTAGAGAAAGGTATTGTAAACCTAGTAGGACTCCTTAGTCTATAAAAGGAGGATCCTAGGGTTAGTTTATGCACGTATTATTATTCACTTCAAAGTTGTAAAACCCTAGCATTGTTGAGTGCTCGTATTAATAATATTGAAGTGTTGAAAGTGAATCATTATTCTTCTTAAGTTAAGCTTTTACATTCCGCATATTAGCTTAAGTGTTTAATCAAGTTAACTTCTATACAAGATCGTTTAAGCTCAACTGGGATCAACAATGAAATCTAAAATGGGATACAATTAAAATGTAAATAGTTTGGTTCCATAAAGATCACAAAAGAAATCAACGATTAAATGAGACAATCCTGATCACTTATTTTTCAATCAAAATGTGAAAAACTCATTTAAATCTTTTTCTTTTTTTTTAATTAGGATGCATTAAAAATCATAATTTTTCATTTTCAGTTTTGCAAAAAAAAAAATGAAGGGGATCAATTATTCACAAAACATAAAAAACGCGTTCATATGACATTATTTTCTATTTTGTAGAAAAAGAAGAGGTGTTGCAAGGTAAACAGAGAAAAAAAAAGTGTGTTTTGCAGTTTTCTTTGTTAAATTAGGAAATGCATATTTTCTATTTTATAGAGAGTTCGATGAGAAAATTTTAATTTGAACGTATTTTCTATTTTTCTTGTTTTGTACAAAACATATTGTGAAAAGCAAGGGTTCTTCCTATCAACTAAACGCACCCTTATTTTTTCATTTTCAGTTTTGTAAATAAATAAATAAACAAATTAGGATCAATTTCCCGCAAAACATTAAAAACGCGTTCATATGACATTATTTTCTGTTTTGTAGAAAAGAAGGGGTGTTGCAACTTGCATATTTTATGTTTTGTAGAAAATTTGATGGAAAAAAATTAATTTGAATGTTTTCTTTGTTTTGCGTATGTTGTAAAAAACATTTTGTGAAAAGTAATGGTATTTCCTTTCAACTAATCGCATTCTAAATATCTAATGAACCGTTGATTATTA
Source organism: Artemisia argyi (assembly GCA_030686995.1). Taxonomy (NCBI): domain Eukaryota; kingdom Viridiplantae; phylum Streptophyta; class Magnoliopsida; order Asterales; family Asteraceae; genus Artemisia; species Artemisia argyi. Next base: position 52,852,799 of record CM060687.1, on the reverse strand, counting down.
AGCAAAATTAATTATATTACCATGTCGAACATAAAACTATCTTTCATTAGAGGGTCACTCCTATATAATTTCCACGAACTATTTTATCGAGTTTTTTTTTTTTTTTTTTTTTTTTTTTTAATCTACGCCCTGAATAATCACATGTGATTTGTAATATGAAAAACACATCTTATTTGTAATTTGAAATTAAAAACTCGCATCATAAATTACATATGATTTAGTATTGTGTAATACTTAATACCTCAAAAAAACGTTTGTCGAAAGTATATCGAAATATCCGTTTACTGAAAGATAAAAAATTTCTATTTGTGATGTGTATTTTCTGTCGCTTAACAATTTACCGTTTGTAAAAGATTTTATTCTAAAAATTAAAATGTAAAGTAGAATTTTATTTTGATAAGAAATGAATCGTCATGTTTTATCCATTTGATTTTTGATATTTTGTTTATCTTTATTGAACCCACAACCAAACTCCACGTTACTAGTACTTTAAACATTATGGATCAAAATAATTTAAGATGGAACAAATAAAAATTAGTTATAGCTTCTTAGAGGATCATCAAAGGGGGATTTCCAACAAGAATAAACCTTGACCGAGGTATCGGTTTGTTTGCCTGTCTGTTGATGATTTAGAGATGAAATCTATCCATTCATTGCCGCATTGGTGGAATCTCACTCGTACTAACTTCTCTACAATCATTAAATATTCTCCTTTATTGATCATACTCATTTGACACCGAGTCGGGTAGGCTGATTCACACAACCCTTTGGTTCCTTGGCGCTCAAGAAATGATATGGTCTTTGCTTCAAAGAGCCTGGGTAAGGATTTAAGGCGTGCTTGGTTTGCAATTCGAAATCACAATAGGTATGATTTTGATAAGAGGGTGCAACAGAATTAAGTATGTTAATTTCATTATTTGTGTTTGGTATAAAGTTTGTTATGGGTATCAATTATGAAAATAAGAGATTTAATACATAAAATATGATCTCACATAGGAATATCATTCAAACCACCCCCTCTACCCATGAATGAGGTTATGGGTTTCAAATATACTTTTTGTCTTTTTGATTCCATATCCACTTACCAAACAATAACAATGAATATCAAACACATTCTTTGATTCTGAAATGTCCATATATATCACCATTCAAAAATATATACTCCATATATATCTAAAACCAAAACATAACTTCTCATATATTTGTGACTAATGTCACTAAAAGTTCAACTACAGAACTAAACCGAAAGGTCAAACTACACATCACAACTAGATGCTATAACTATATTAGTTTGGTACCTAGTTTATAGCATTACAACTCAAAAGCCAAACCAAAAAGGAAGACAAAAAAAGTCTCATGAGAAGCTGATAAGATAAGTTTAACTAAAAGGGTGAATCCAAAAACTTGCCAAATGTGAATTCTAGCCAGTGACCTCTAACACGATCTGAAAGATCGGACAGGTGTCAAAACTGGCTCTTCCTCTCTCGATCTCCTTTCTCTCAGTTGACTGCCACCTCAGCTGATATGACACTGGAATGAGTAGCCTCTTGGTTGGTTGATTCATCTGTCTGGGTAAGATTTAGTGCTTGTACAGCTTCCCTAACTTTAGCAGCCAGACTGTCGGGTGAATCTAGAAGCACAAGCAGTTCTGCGTTGTCTATCTCCAATAGCATTTCAATGATCTTTGAAGCGAGCTCGGGCTGAAAAATTTTAAACGGACAAAAACAATAGGTCATAATGTTTTACAACATCCAATATTCAAATGTGTAAATAAGTATATATAACCTTGTAAACCATTTTATTCATATAAAAAAAATATTTTATCATTATGATTGAAAATATTCATAAATATGAATAAACACAGGGTCAGCACGACGTGTTATGACCCTTTTACCCACAAATGAGCAGATTTAGGTTATGTTATATCTCAAGCGAGTAATATGGTAGAAGCTAAAACATCTAACTAAAAAGGTAACAGGTCAATTATTAAAAAAGAAGATCTGATATTTAGATGTATATGTAGCCTCTAAAATCATTAAATTTAAGAAACTAAATACTACTATTTAAAATTAGAGATATGAATATTTAAAGAGCATTTGTGGGTCACCCATCCTTACATAACCTGTTTTGACCCGCACTATGAATACCAAATTTGAGTATTGACCCGTTACTTAAACTTCCTTTCCTCTCATTTGTCATCACATATGTTTGAAGAATCTAACGATACCTGCTGTTGTTTGACAAGGGGAAAGAGGTGTTCCCCTAACATATGCTTCTGAACTTCTGTTGAAGCATCAGATAGATTCTCAGACAACATCTCTGACCCCACACCCACTGATCCACTAGAGTTTGGACCTCCAATGTTAACATCACGGGCACGTCCATTTGGAGCAAACTGGAACTGTCCTGGCCACTGCAATATGAGTGGACCTTAGAATTCAACGCAACAAATAAAATGCAGCTTTGTGAAACGCTTAATAGTAGTAAAATATTAATGGAGATACCTTACCAAAATGAACGTAACTTTGGGAACCAATCCAAACAGTATTTAAGGGTAGATTTTTCAAATAAGATTTCAGGGGAGATTATTCAAAATCCTAATAGAAAGGGTCATTTTTAGGGATAACAACACTAAATGTACCTTTTGATGATCACGTGTTAGACTAACGTAGTGAACATTTATATAAAAAGCAAACATGAATCTTCTAAAGCAAAACCAAGTGTCGCCGTGAGTGATGCGGAAATAGACTCAAAGAAATGAACACAGTTGTGGTGCAATGTAAACAAATCTTGAAACGCTGAAATCAGTTTCAGCTATTAGTGATGATTTACTAGAGTTGATTTAATAAATTAATTGAATTAATGATAGAACCTAAAGCACACTGTTTTGGTTGATGGAATATTCTTAATTTAATGATCCAAAAAACTCAGAATTATCGTTACGGACAAAATGACGTCATTTCTGTGTTTTTAAACAGAAAAATCTGGTTGTGAAATTAAATTATAGCCGGTGCTCATCATTTTACAAAGAAACTAAAAGAACTCATGTTATGTTAGTATGTTACCTACAATTAAGTTGGTAATAGTAAACCGGATAATGCATGAAAGTATAATCATAAACTGAAACTAAGAGAAGTCCAATTAGACTAAATTTGTTAATGCTAACTATGTTAATGCTAATAAATATTTAAGCTATGAATCAGACTAAATTTGCCAATCGAAATATAAACAACTAGCAATTCCTAATGAGTAATGAGAAAACAGTCAACTTATAGAAAACGCTGAAAAAAGCAGCACTTGGAAGTAAACAAATAGAAATGAACGTTAAAGAAATTTACTTAATTAAAACTGATGACATGAGTTACAAAAATAAATAGAGTAGCAATTGAAGTAAAACCTGAATAAATGAACTCCAAGAGAATTAGATAACTTACAAAAGGTGATGGGGATAACTGAAAAGGAGGCCTTGTTGGAGGTGCAAATCCATTAATCCTCCATCCTGGTCTCATTCCCATTGATGGATACATCATCCCCGGTTGTACATGAATTGGTCGAATGTTACCATAAGATGTTGAGTAGTAAACCGAAGGATGATAAGCTCCGGCAGACATACGATGTGCATATTGACGTTGTAAGTATGCTTGTCTCTCTTCTTTTGTTTGAGCAATTGCTACATACAATGGTTTCTTATGGAACATGTATCCTGTAAAACATTAATAAAAAAAAGTAGTACACACATCAATGATAACAATGAGCATGAACATTCCAAAAAAATCATGGAAAGTACCCCACAACCCTAATTTGTTAAGTTCATACCATAAAACACCAATAACATAATTAAGAGTTTGTTGCATATGATTAAGTATATAAGTTACATAGTATATTTGGCTTTTCCAACATACAAAAGTATATAAGTAGTATTTAGTATAAATTAAATAACTCACCATTTAAGGTATCCACAGCATGCCTTGCTGCCTCTGGGGTAGAGAAGCAGACAAATCCGAAGCCCTTGCTACGACCTCTATCATCGCACATCAATTTGGCAGATGTGATTGTGCCAAAATGCCTGAAGTGGTCTCGTAGTTGATCCTCGGTGACATGATCATTGATGTTCTTTACGTAGACATTTGATCCCTACAATATAAAACAAAATAACAATCAAAATTTTAATGAGCCAATTAGTCGAGGATGAAGGGAATATGCAAAATGTATCATTTAAAAAGCACCTGGTATTTCCTTATTTGTTCCCTTTTCCTCTCCTGAGACTGATGGCGCAAAATTTGTTCTCTCTCGGATTTCTTCTGAGCCCTAGCAACGTATAAAACCTTCGAACCTGCATTAAAAAAAACTCGAAGAAACTCAGTCGATGAGAATTGACCTAGCTAATTAAGCATATTATATTCATAGATATAATAACTTACCAAGTTCGGATCCATTCATTTCTTCAACTGCCTTCCTTGCGTCATTTGGGTTTTCAAAGTTCACAAAACCGAAGCCCTTTGAAACACCATCGTTATCTTTTGCTATAACTAGGCTAAGAATTTTTCCAAATTTAGCAAAAGTTTGCTCCAGATCATCTTGTGTCATGTCTAACTCAAGATTCTTAATGTACAAATTTGTGTACTTAGCTTCTGGAACAGAACCCACACGCACACTCTTTTTCACGAACTTTCCTACGTATCTGTAAAAAAAGATAATAATAAAAATATCAACGTAACCAACAACATACATTCATACATCTAATGAAGCAAACATTTTCAAAATCAATATAAAATGTTGATTGATATTACATACATTTGCTTGCCCCCAACGTTTTTGCCATTAAGATTCTCAATAGCAGCATTCGCACAATCTTCTGAGTCAAACTGGACAAAGCCAAACCCTCTGCTCACACCATCCTCAAAAGTAACCACTTTACAAGACATAATATTACCAAAAACTTTGAAAAGTTCTTGTAGTTGGACATTGTCAATTGACTCGTTCAGATTCTGCAACCAAGCCCAGATACAAATTAATTAAATTCAAAACATGCAACACTTCATATACTCTAATTAATAGCCATATGCTAATAAGACCGTCCATAGATACCTTGACAAACACGTTTCCAATGCCACTTCTTCTCAACAATGGGTCACGGCGAGACCAGGTTACCCTTATCATTTTTCCGTGCAACACAGTGTTGTTTTTAGTTTCGACGGCATTTATAGCTGCTCAGGTTAACGGGAAAAAAGGCAGTTATAATACACTAATGTAAAGGATATAATGGCAAAAAGATGTATTCAATGAAGTTTATACACATTTATGTAGTTGCAATTCTCGACACACCCCCAACATAATGTACTTCGTGCAGTCATAATAATAAAAAAATAAATAAATACACCATGTATATAGGACCTAAAAGATGCTCGTAGTATTGTTTCTCTTCAATACTTTCGGAAAATATATATATATATATATATATATATATATATATATATATATATATATATATATATATATATATATATATAGGGTAGGGATCCAATAAGAAGATTAATTTAAATAGGAAGGGTAAGAAGTAATTCTAGCCACACATTTTTATATGGGAAGGAAAATTTGAATGAAGATGCATCCATTTTTGTAGGTGCATCTAGAATGTGTGGTTGTGGTTACTTCTTATCCTTCCTATTTTAATTATTCTTCCTATTTGATCCTAACTCTATATATATATATATATATATATATATATATATATATATATATATATATATATATATATATATATATATATATAACAGGAGGCGTTGACTTATTGAAAGTGCTAGCAAGAAGCTTGAAATACAACACACCCACATAACACTACTACAAAATCATCATGATTAAACAAATCACCCATAGGAATAAGGACTATACAAAGCACTCTTAGAATAGATAAAGCAACCGTCCAAAAAAACGACCAAACATACCCTAGAAACTAAGCTACCAAGCTACAAATGAATGACTCGAAGAACATAACAAAACTCCTATCTCTAATTAGATCTCTTTGTGACTAACAACACCAAGTGTTAAGCAATATCACATAGCTTACATCTATGGATTATTCAGTGACGTAAAAGAGCATATATATATATATATATATATATATATATATATATATATATATATATATATATATATATATATATATATATATATATATACATGAACTTCTCAGTTACAAATACATATAATTGCACCCCATTAATTAGGTATTGCCCAAAAGTTTTATGCAGACTTATGCAATCATGTTATATTGTTATGATTTCCAATTTTCCATTATAATAATTAATTAAAACAAACTATCATGCGATTCAAAAACTACTCGGTTTCTTAACTCCTAAATTAATGATCAACTAGTTTGCTTGTAGTTATAAGAAACTTATTAATACAAACTCAGAATACTCCAAACATGAAAATATAAACAGATATCATACTATAAAACTACTAGTTATAATACCCGCACACGCATTTTTTTTTTTTTTTTTTTATGATATATTTTTTATTAAAAAATAAATAATTGAATTTGTTTTATTTTTTATTTATCATTTTTAGTTATAGTTTTTATTATTAAAGATAATCATTCAAAAAAGTTTAATCATATTGTTAGTTGCATCTTATCTATTTTTTTTTTTTTTGTATTTATCTTCGACTTGTGTAGTATCTTTTATATAATATAGGAATTACATTATTTCGAAGTATTTTTGCAAAACCTTTCTCGTTGAAAAATAAGTTGGACCAATAGGAGAGCTCGATTTTGACACATAAGCGAAATCAAGCAATATGATTGGCTAATAAAATGTTAAAATTGAATTGATTTTGGTCAAACTTTAATAAATTTGATGAAAATTTTAATTGAGGTAAAAAAAACACATAAAAATACAGGTGTCAAATTTATAAAAACAAAAACTTACAAAAAGATGAGGTAATTAATAAAACTTTAGTGGTTGAATCTTAAATAGTACTCCCTCCGTCTCTAAATAAATGTCCAGCAGTTTGACTTTTCAAAGTCAAACTGGTTCAACTTTAATGTGATTAAAATTCAAAGTGGGTAAAAAAATTTGAATCAATGTTAAAAATCTCTCGATTTTGCGATACATGTAGAATACTGAATCATCTGTACAAATTTAATGAATTATCATCATAACTCGATTTTAACAATGATTTGTATCAAAATTGTGATTTATGGATTCGATTCATCATAAAATGATGTTTACTTATGAATCAAATCAAAAACATGAATCAGTTTGTTCAAACGAAGATTTCTCAATTTTCTCAAAATAAAAACATTCTCAATGGAACCGGATCTTTTATATATATATATATATATATATATATATACATAATACATGATAAAAAAAATTATACCATTGAAAAGTATACTTAAACCCCAATTTATTCATATATTTCGCATCAAATATTATATAATACCCACAAAAATAGTTAAGGTCAAAGTTGAACCAGTTTGACTCGGAATATTCAAACTGACATTTTTTTATGGACGGAGGTAGTAAATAGAGTTAAATCTAAATTTATAAGTCTATATATTTTTTAATAACTTTAGATAATAAACAAATAACCCCTTACACTTTATACCCCTATACTTTATAATATGAACTTTGTTTACAATTGCATAAGTATTAGTATTAGTTTGAGATTTTCATCAATTAAACTGCAAAATTTTGTTAATATACGAATTAGTTTTAATATACTTTAAATATTTTTTAAATAAATATTAGTTTAATCTATGCGTACACGGGTTTGAATATTAAATACGACTAAATTATTATTAATGGTAATATAAATATGAAATGCTAAGCCCAGTTACTGTGATGTAAAAATAAATATATATGATTGTACTTGTAACAACGACTTATGTCATTATTATTTAAAGTTTATATATGGTTATCCGGAAAAACATTTTCAAAAAACTTTAAGCAGTATATTTTAACTTCATCAATGTTCATTATGTGCTACTAAACTCGCATATTTTGTACAACATGATATAAATAGTTAAACAACAACATCAACCTCAACCTCAACATGTATGTCAGCTGAACAAAGTTAAAGCTTTCATCGAATAAAATTTTTTACAAAATATTAATAGATATTAATACATAATGAAAGACTCATGTATATTTATTAGTTGTATTTATATCACAATTTTTACGGGTAAATTCTTATATGTTTATATAGTAAACTAAAATTTTAAAATAAATTTGATTTATGTGTAAACCACGTGCGTGCACGAAAATTATAACCAGTATCAACAAAACGAATTTACTATAAATTTATAAATTAAAAAATAATAATAAAAATATTACCTAAAAAGGAAATAATATATATATATATATACATATATACATATATATATATATATATATATATATATATATATATATATATATATATATATATATATATACACACACACACACATATATATATATATACATATATGAAAAGTCCCCGCTTAGAGTTTCGTTTTATTATATAAAAGATTTAGTCATTGAAGCAACAACAATTTTTCTATACAACATACAATCTATATAAACACCATACTATACAACATCAATCTACACATAAATCATATAAGTATAGTATGTATAATTTTATATACACTCCAAACCCTTTTAAGATCAACATTAATCAACAAAAAGTCGATCAAAAGCCACTCACTTTATTAACTCCCAAATTAATTATGGAAACTGTTTTGCTAGTAGATAAATTAAAGTATCATCGACTTATAATACAAATTAACTTAAAGCAGTTACGTACTAAAACCCTAGCAAAATATAATTAATCATATATACATAAAATTAGCATCTAAACAATAAAAAATAAAATCCAGACAAATTTCAAATTGACTTAAAAAAGCAAAGATCTTCATGGTAACAAATTAATTACACAACTAATATAACAACAATCAAATAATTAAATAAAGCAAAATAAAAAACTAAAAGCATGATTAGGTTTTAGATATATATACCATCTTGATGGGACAAAAAGTTGACGTATCCATAGCCCAAAGATCGTTGGCTAGACCAATCACGACAAACACGAACAGATAAGAGGCTGGAGTACTCCGAAAACGCTCTGTTAAGTAGGAATTCATCGACATAAGGGTGCAAGTCACCCACATACAACGAAGAGGATGGTGGTAACATCGTAGGTGCAGCCATTATGAGATTTTATTTTATTTTATTCTAATAACAAGGTTTTCTCTAGAGAGGTGAAAACACAAGTGGCGTTTTGAGGTTGGAATTGAAATTGAGGATTAAATATAGTGAGAAGAAAAACAATTTCCTAACAAAAAGTGTTTTTTCAGGTGGTATTTATAAGTGTAAATGTTTGGAATAAATGTTTTATTTAATTAAATGTAATATCTTTTTTTGCATGGAATTGGATATTTACGTAATATTGTTTTTTCCTTTCACACTCTACTAATGGGCGCGTGACTAAGACTTTACTATGTTTCTTGCCAGGGGCGGAGGCATGTGTAAGCCAGGGGTAGCGGTCGCTACCCCTGAACTTTTACCCGGTAGTGTAATTTTAGCGATTTTTGGCCATTTTTTGGCGATTTCGCTACCCCTGAAACAAATTTTCGCTACCCCTAAACAAATTTTCGTATTTCGCTACCCCTAAACTTGGCTCCTAGCTCCGCCACTGTTTCTTGCAACTCTCTCCGTCCCAAAATATAAGTTCATTTTTTATATTTTAAAGTCTTTTTCTTTCTTACTTTGACTTTAATTTTTTTTTTTTTTTTTTTTTTTTTTTATATATAATACTTGATAAAAAGTATACCAATGAAAATGTATTTAAAACACAAGTACATTTATATATTTTGCATCAAATATTATATAACACGAAAAAAAATAATTAAAGTCAAAGTTACTATAAAAAGACTTTGAAATTTTTAAAATGGACTTATATTTTGAGACTTAGGGAGTATTTATTTTTGAAATATTAAATAGAATTATTGTATTTATTTGTGTATTTATGTTTCTAGCAAATATGGATTACCATAATATTAGTAATGTGATGTAATATACATAAATGTATTGTCATAATATGATGTAATATAAATTAGGTAATCTGATACATTTAATGTATTTTGATATAAAATAATAAAGAGATAATAAATGTGTAATAAAAGTTTTCTTTGTTTCAAATCACTGAATTCCTACTTTCCTAGGATGTCAATGAGTTTTAAAAGTTTATAGAATTCTTTCAATTTAATGGAATTTACAACTGCTAGCTACTTTCTAATTTAAGCTAATTTGGTGAATCAGACATGACTTCGAGTGTTTATTTTCTTTTTTTTTTCTTTTTTTTCTTTTTTTTTTTTAAAGCTTAAAAATAGGTCAATGTTCACTTAAAAAACAAACATATGGCATATCTATTATGACACTAATTTTGTTAATATCAAGATTTAATCATTTCAGCGCAGTGTCTTTAGAAACTATATAAGCAATGTTTACTATATTATAAATCACTTAGGAGCTGCTAAATAAGAAAGTTTTTAAAATTTTCGGCAAACACACTTACTTAGTATAAAATTGTTTTAATTACATCATAGTAGCATTAGTTACTACAATATTTTACAGTACAATTTGTAGGCATATTTTAATTCTGTTTAATATACACTTAAAAAAAAGGCCATAACTACCATTTTAATTCATGTTTTTAGTATACAAACATATTTAAATACACTTAATTGAATGATAAATGATATTTGTAATTGTGTATGATAAACGATACCTTATATTTGAATTTTCTTACTATATAATTGCAAGATGTTTTCGATGTTATAAAGTATGCAATCATTGTTAATAAAATTATCAATCATCACGTAGTTTTGCTCTTAGACTATTTGATTTCTCCGTGACATTGTGCGTGCATCATGTTAGTACATATTTGTATAATAATACTTATTTGGTTGTTATGTTTTAATCTTTTAATAAAATAAAATCCATATTGGGAATTTTGCATTTCAAAAAAATCAATTCATACCTACCTGATTTAGTAATAATTTTATTTAAAAAAAATATTATTTTCTTATTAGGTAATATTTTATATTTATCCATAACACAAGTAGAAGATAAATACAAAAAATATAGATAAGATATTTAAAAAAAAAATTATTTATTTTATACTTATTCACAACACAAGTAGAAGATAAATACAAAAAATATAGATAAGATAGAATTAACAATAGGATTAAAAATTTTAAATAATTATTTCAAAAAATTATAAAAAAAACAAAATTTTTAAATAATTATTTCAAAAAATTTTTAAAAAAAACGCACGTGCGCGGAGATTATAACTAGTATTATATATATTGCAACAATTTTCGTATAACATTTCTCGAAAATATATTTACCTACAGATGACCGCTACCATAACGCGCGGGTACCAGCTAGTTTTTTAACATGTATCTTAAGAAAAAAAAAAATATATATATATATATATATATATATATATATATATATATATATATATATATATATATATAAATAATAATAAATAAATAACCATGCATCTTAAAAATTCTTTAGTTCTTTACTCATATTATTTGGGCCGTTTGGGGCCTCTACCATGTGAAGGTTTTATGCTCTCTTCAATTTCACAAGAATTAGATCATCTAAAAATTACACATCATAGATAAGTCAACAACAATGACAAAAAAAAAAAAAACAAGTTATCTAACACAATTTGTTTTTGCCTTGGTCTATGATGGGGGATTTGAACTTATGTCTAAAATTACATCTAAATACATGACAATAAAACAGTAGGGAGAATTTAATCAAAATTATACTTTATACGAGAATTACGTAATAGATATAATTGACCAGAAAAACACTAAATTAAATGTAAACCTAGAAAGCATCAAAGTTAGCCCAAAAATTGCCCCAAAAAGATAAAAAGGGCGCTTGACACGCACGCGCTCAGCCAAACAAAAACCTATGCGCTGAATCGACACAAAAAGCAAAAAAAACAAAAATCTGCTCAGCTATGTTACCCTAATAAAGACCAAAATACTATATACACTAAAAGAACTTTATAACTCGTAAACCATGACGATATGCAAGCACTTAAGCGTCCTGCATTGAGATATTCGTTATTGTTGGACTTGATGGACACATTTACATCAGCCGAACCTGAATAAGGAATATCGAAAAGTTAATGATGTACAAAGTAAAAACCAGAGCATGTCAGATGTACGTAAACAAGTGAGTGAATGTATCATGCTTACAGTCGTAATCAGTCCATCCAATCTGTTTCCTTGATAAATCATAAACAAATATCTTATCTTTGAGTACAAGATCTGCAGTTAACAATCATACCAAAAGGTCATATGACATCACTGAAAACACACATGCCAAACGTTGCATGTCAAAGAGACTTTTATTAGTTTATATCGTTACATGTTACTATAAAACTAACGCTATTATTACGCACCTCCAAGAACAGTTACTGCATTGTTTGATTTTTGAAAGCCAATGCACCATGGAATACCACCATCCTGAAGAAATTTTGCTCAATTATTAACATGTGACGTATCTGTGAGATATCTAACATACTCAAAATCTAATGAGCTAAAATAAATGCAAAAAGCATTCTGTAACGACCACTAATGGACAAAGACATAATCCAGGATTGAAACGTCAGAAAAAGGGTTACATTTATTCTGGGAACATTAGTCATGCCGATTGAGAAATTATGGAAAGAAAGTAAATACAAAGGCAAAAGTATAAACTCACAACAGGATCACCCAGCACAAGGTAATTTTCTGGTTTAAGATCCATTGATGCACCGCCTGCGAAGTTCAAGGATACTTTGGGAAATATCAAATTTATGCTGTTCATCAAAAAAAAAACATAATGATCAGTCATATGTTTTAAAACTAAAGTTAAAAAAAAATATAATAATAATAATAAAATAAATTAAAAAAAATAAAAATAATAATAATAAAATAATAAAAACATAATAAAAATAAATAAATAAATAAGAAGAAGAAGAAGGGAATTTTGGGAAGTACCTTGACTTCACTAAATAACATTCGGTATCCTTTGAATTGAATGTAACTACTAACTGTGAAACGGCAGCAGTTATCTGCAATCAAGAAGCTTATACGTCACAAGAAGTTACCTAAATGGTTTATTTGTACAGTAATAATATAAAAAGCAATGAACAAAACTAACAGCATCAACAAACGAATCATAAGCTGGCGCAATGAGATATGTCAATGTTGTTCCGGTATCAATTGTTGCCAAAACTGATATGTCAAAAGGCAACAACTGCTCACCAACGGAAATACTCTGCAAATCCAGATTGTAATGAAGCCTGAAAATTGAAAATCATGAAAGATTAAACGTACTTACGTACCACAACATTTACATTGATTTACTTTTCAAAGAGGCTGAATGATTAATTGATTATGCATTTATACTTCAAACGACACCTCTTAGCATATACAACTGGTTTACGAGTTTTAGTAATTCAGGACCAAAAAAAAAAAAAAAAAAAAAAACACCTACTCTCTCCTGTTCTGTTGTCTTATAATCATTATTTTATCTTTAAAGAAAGGCAGACTCGCACACGCCCCGAACTAAACCTATGTCCACAATGGACTTCAACCGTTAAACCATTGGGGAGAAAAACACTAACACTACACATGGTACCGGTAACCAAGGAAGACGGAAAATGCGTAAAAAAGAGCGTCATTACAATCTAGCTTTATGCATCTCGATGGATGTCAAGTAATTCTAAGCACACAATCCCAAAACTAAGGGTGTGTTTTAAACATACAACAGCAACAACAACAACAATACCCAATCCCGCCAGAGCGGGGTATGGGTTGTGTTTTAAACATGATTATGTAATACTGTAATCACTAATCATATAACTAGCCGTAATAAAACGGGTTGTGGGAGATGGTGTCTAGAGGTGCTTCTGCTGTTAGTGTTCCACATAATCATTTTACTTGACTAATATATATAGAGTTAATTGCAAAAATCGTCCCATAACTTTGGCCAGATTGCATGTTTCGTCCCAACCATTTCGAAAGTGCAGAAACCGTCCCTGTGGGAAACCTTTGAGCAAATTTTGGTCCCTGGTTTTAACCGGTGTTAAGTGGATTTCGTTAAAATTTACACGTTAGCCCCTTTGGCTCGCGACAGTTGCAGTGTCCGTCATTTAACTAACGGCCGTTTATAATTTTATATTTTTGATTTCTTTAAAGTTTTTGATTTTTATATATATGTTTTTTATTAAAAAATACATATTTTAAATATGTTTTTATACTCTTTTATATCGTATTTATATATGTTTTTAAATACGTTTTTACATTGGTTTTAAATAGTTTTTATATACGTTATTACAAAAACGTTCTTATATACTTATTTATACGTTTTTATATGCGCTTTTGTATATGTTTTTCTTTTTTGTATACGTTATTACAAAAACGTTCTTATCATACGTTTTTATACATGTTATTTATAAGTGTTTATATAAGTTTTTGTACATTTTTGTATACGGTTTTGTATATGTTATTGATATTTTTTATACGTTTTTATATACATTTTTTTATATGTTTTTAAATACGTTATTATATACTTTTTGTTCGCTTTTATACATGTTTTGTATACGTTATTATATACTTTTTATATATGTTTTTATATACGCTACTACAAAAACGTTCTTATACACACCGTCCCATAATTATTGTCCAGTGTTAACTTTTAAAGTTTTTATTTTGCAACTTTAACCTTAAATATTTTTATTTGTGTTATATAATATTTGATAAAAAAATATTCCAATGTAAATACATTTAAAACACAATTCATTCATATGTATTATTATATATTTTTTAAATGGGTTTTTATACATTTTTATATATACATTTTTATATACTTTTTAAATGGGTTTTTATATATATTATTACAAAAACTTTTTTATATACGTTATTATATATCTTTTTTGTATACATTGTAAAAAGTATATAAAACGTATATAAAAAAGTATTTAAAAACTTATACAAAAAACTTATATAGAAAAACGTATAAAAAGTATATAATAACGTGTATAAAAAAGTATGATAAGAACGTTTTTGTAATAACATATATAAAAAATATATAAAAACGTATAAAAGAACGTTTTTGTAATAATGTATGTAACAAAGAAAAACGTATACAAAAGCATATATAAAAACGTATAAATAAGTATATAAGAAAGTTTTTGTAATAACGTATATAAAAACGTATATAAAAGTATATAAAAACTATTTAAATACGTATATAAAAACTATTTAAATACGTATATAAAAACATATATAAATACGTATATGAAAGTGTAGAAAAATGTATATAAAACGTGTATTTTTTTTATAAAAACATATATATAAAAATCAAAAAACATTAAAGAAATAAAAAATATAAAATTATAAACAGCCGTTAGTTAAAGGACGAATGTTGCAACTGTCGCGAGTCAAAGGGACTAATGTGTAAATTCTAACGAAATCCACTTAACGCCGGTTAAAACCAGGGACCAAAATTTCACAGGGACGGTTTCTGCACTTTCGAAATGGTTGGGACAAAACATGCAATCTGGCCAAAGTTCAGGGACGATTTTTGCAATTAACTCATATATATATAATCACCAGAATGTACATCCTTGTGAACAAAAAGGAAATTTTCTTGTGATACGAGATAAAAGCCTCTTGAATTAGGCTAGAGATTGGGTGAAAGTAACTTTATTTTACGGTTTAATAATAAACGTGTACTTGGTAAGAACTGATTATTTGACCCCTAAATAGAATTAAATTCGTTAATCAGAATAGTAACGGCTAATTATTGCTGCTCTTTAAAAAAACTGATTACTGCAATAGCAAGTTGTAATAATCAGATGATCGGTTTGAAAAGTTGGTTTAATGAGGGTAAGATTTGAGACAATTATTTCTAGATAATGTTACAAAGAAAGATCATGATTGAGAGAGTGGAAAGTTTGCATACTCAAAATGATACGTACTGTGATGGAACAAGGGGACTATAGACCATGTTTGGAGCCGTAATCTCACCAAGAACAAGTTTTCCACCACCATTCCCATCTCCACGTAAGCAATGAGAGAATACTTTTGGAGTAATCCCTTGAGCCGAAAGTTGTGATATTACAGATAACTCGCGTCGCCCGAATCCAAATATTCCATCCATTGCTTTATCTGAACTTGTCAAGCTACCATACTGATAGGTACTACACCTGTCATTAAAACCACAATCTTCTGGGAAATTAATCATATTGTCATTATAGGAGTTAATGTACAATCATACATACAAAAAGAAATTTGTAAATGTGATTGGTGAGGTTTTAACGGAAGCAACCCTTTTCGGATTCGTAGATAAGTATCATATTTGGATGTGCAATCTGAAAGCGAGCATGTAATACTAAATTATCGAAATTAGATAACCAGTTGTAGTAGCGTAAGCAAAAAGTGTGTTTGATATGCATCGTCAGAAGTGAGATAGATCTTTTAGTGCTTGTTCCATTCTGATGAATAAAAGGAAAGGAAATCAGAAAAATAGAGGGTGTTTAGGATTGCCTATTTAAGTGCTCATCTTCTTATTTTTTACGCAGTGCGAGTGTCAGGATAAAACTGTTTATCAGCTTATTCCTAAGGTAAATAAGCAATAACAGTAAGCAAATTAAACCTGCTTATTTTTTATGCAGATAATTAGTTAAAATATCACCAATCTCAATCATCGCTTTAGGAAACACATCAGAAGGGATGATATTTTAATCCAAACATTAAAAGACCAGTGACATGGGGCTACAAAATTTTATTGCTTGTGTTGGTGTGCAAGTTAATTGATAAGAAAAACTCACCCAAAAGTAATAGATGCGGAAGAATTGGTAATCACGGTAGGATCCACAACCGTGTCAAAATATAGCAAATCGGTAACATAATGACCAGATGTCCCACTATTGTCTGCATAATGAAACTCGTAATGACATTGATCGTCTTCATCAGAACATGACGCATCAGCAAGTCTAACGTTAGATGAACATATGGAATCTGAACATGACACCAAAGAAGCAGTTGAAGAACTTGCAGCATCAAATATATTAAGCGGAATCTATAAAAAAAAAAAAATAAATAAGTGAGTTTTAATAGCAAGCATTATAATCATCGTATCAATTGCGACAATAATTAAAAGAGCTAGAACTGGAAACATACACCGAAACTACTCAAATTAGGACAATCAATGCAAGAACTGCAAGTGACCCACAAGACGTCACTTCCTGTATCGATTTGCACATTGAATTCTCTTGGTGGAGACCCTAATTTCACTTTTGTATAGTATAACCTGAAATACAATCAAAAAAAGTGCTTAAAACATGCACAGAACATGATAGAAGATAATTTAGAAGGTAAGAATATATGAAGATCTCAAATATCGTCAATAGACAGGGAACACTCTATATAACATGTTTCACAGAAAATATAGTAAGTTTTGCAATACTATGATGTTCTGATTATAAAATGTTGAATTTTGGAAATCAAACTTGATGCGCATAACAAACACAACATAAAAATTGACCTTAGAACAACGAACCACAAAACAGCACTTTGAAAGTGGTTATGTGATACGGATTATCATATCAAGATTATTACATGTGACAAAACAGGTCGTAACAGATAGTTTTTGGATGTTTCTGTGATCTTTGAAGTTGTTATATTCACAAAATACATAATAAGTTGTTTGAGGGGGTGTTTAAATTGCTTATTGAAAATGCTAGCTTATTACTTACTAAACTTAGCAACTTCAAACTAGCTATTCAAAACACGAACTTCCCTAAGAAAATAGTCAAATGGAAAGTTAGGATAACCAATCCCAAACACCTTGAAAACCGCTTATCTACGGTATCAAAATGCAGTTTTAAAGTAATCACAAGCACCTGATTAGTATCCTATAGAATCTGATTATATAATTAAATATGTTTACGTGTAAGATACTAAGATGACCACAAAACTAAATACTTGTTGCACCTACACTTAACTTTTTATCCAAAACTGACCAATTTATAGGTTTTTGGTTTAGCTTATTTTCTAAACATATGGGCTTATTTGTATATGAAAAGGACAATAAGCTCACTTCTAAAATCCTGTGAGATTATCAAGTGAGCTTTTCGGCTTTTCCAGATACAAGTAAACTCAAAAGTCCCCCTTAACCCATGAATAAACACTATTTTGTTTCACTGTACCCAAAAGCTAACAGCATATTATCCCAATAATCCAATAATCAATTACACTCTATAGAGCATGGTTTTACAAAACAATACTTCTTAACGCTAGCCATGAAATGTGCCTATAAACATGTCGAAGTTTGGTCATCTAACTTGATGGGCAAAACAAACACATCACACTCATGTAACCTATAACAAAGAACAAATTTCTACTGAGGGTGTTTGGCATTGTGCTTCGAAAGTGATTTTTGATATGGAACAATCTAAATGTGATTATCAGGTGTAACAAAACAGGTTGTAGGAGATAGTGTCAGGATACTTATGATCTTTTAAATTGTGATAATCAGATGATAAGTTGTTTAAAGGAGTGCTTGGGATTGCTTATTGCTTGCTGAAATAAGCAGTTTTGAATAACCAATTCTAAAGAGCTTATTTAATTTAGCTTATTTCCCAAAAAAAAAACAGCAAACACGTTGGCAGATTAAATAAGAAATGCCAAACAACCCATAAATATTTGACAAAATTCTAATCATTTAAGGGTTTACGCTTTACATCGGCTCATTAATGTCCGGTTGCACTACGTCTCTCACTCTATATGTGACCTACTTATCCAACGATCTCCAAGGTGGCCTAGTGGTAAGATGTCCCAGAATCTTAGAAGAGACCATCGTTCAAAACTCACTGGGTGAACATCTTGGGATGACCAGGGAAAAGTCCGAAAACGGGCCCGGGAATACCGGTTAGTCAGCGTACATCAAAGCCAAAAAATGCTCAAATTTTCCAGGTAACCTGAACAGGGATCCTTCTCCATTCCGGTTTGCACTATGTCTATATGTGACCTATTTATCCAAGACTAATTATTTAACAATATAATTATGTTTAAGGGGGTGTTTGTTTAAGCTTATTTGTGGGCTTACGAGCTTATATGATTTTGGCTTATTTGTTATAAGCTTAAATTTTTCGGCTTATTTTGAGACTTTCTATAAGATTATTATGATATAATAAACTTATACAAGCACATGTCTCAACATAAGCCGGAAAATCTGAGCTTATGAAAAATAAGCCGAAATCATTAAGCTCGTAAGCCCACAAATAAGCTTAAACAAACACCCCCTAACTCTACCAAAACACTAACAACTCATCATCTCCAACATAAAAACACAATAATCCAAAATCATCACTATCATAACACAATATATACTTCACATGTATACAAAAAAATAAAAAATAATAAAAAATAAAAAATAAAAAAAAAAATAAATAAAAAAAAAAAAAAAATCCTAAACAAAGGCTATAAAAAAATGTCACTTCATTTCTCGATACAAAACATAAAAACTAAAAAGTTGATATGAAAATTAAAAATAAAAAAACAGCATCCTTAAAAAAAACACATGTTACCCGCCGTAGTAAGGATCCGAGGTACCAAAAACATCAAAGTCAACAACACCTTGCAAGAAACGTGCGTGTCGGACACGGTCACGTGCCTTCAATATTTCCACCCCCACCGTTTTATTCACCGGAAAAGCCCTTGTCAAACTTAGAACCGTCGCTCCTCCGTCACAAACCGCCGCCACCGCCGCCAGTAAGATGATCAGCAGCACGCCGCCGCTTTTTAAGGGCATTTTGAATTACAGTAAATTTTTGAAAAAATGTTTTATGTACGGAATTTTGTTGTAAGAGTTTGGGGTGTTTGGGTTGGGGTGGGGGGAAATAAAAGTGGAAAGGCGTGGACTAAAAAGACTTTAGTCGTCTTTCTTTACTTGACCCCTCAAATAGTATTTTTCTTTTTTTAATGCCTTAAATATGTAGCCTTGTGGCTATATTTTTTTTTTGGACAGAAAACTTCATTAACAACCGGCAAGGCCTCTAATCAAGACCCGCCACACAAAATTACAACATATACATAGGGTATTTAACCCAATCAATCCATTCAACGTCTTTAAATCTAGAACGATATTTCAACCAAAAAAATGAAAAAGCCTTCACACTAGCAACTATCTCCATCACTTGAGGTGTCGATTTTTGGAAAACCTTTTTATTTCGCTCCCTCCATATCAGCCAACAAGTAATCATCACAATGCCTCTCAAGATCTTCTTTTCCCACTTGGATTTGTTCGCCACAACTTGGAGCTCCAACAGCTCCGAGATCGAGCCTGGCCACCACCCATAAACCTTACACCAATTCCACACCTTGTTCCACACTCCAAAAGAGAAACCACAATTGATCATTAAATGCGTACATGATTCGTCTATAGCATTACATAAAGGGCATAAGGGATCCGGAATATTAACTTTCCTACTCAAAAGAGCCATGCGAGTCGGAAGGCGATGCAACTCCAATCTCCAAGCATAGATATTTATCTTCAAAGGAACCCAGCTTTCCCACTTCATACACTGCACCGAAGGAGTAAATCGATCTTTCCTTAACCATTTCTTCACTTCAGCAACAGAGAATAAACCTTCCTGATTGGGCGCCCAAACCCATCCATCTGCAGCCTCTCTGAAGTGAACTTGGGAAATAACAAACAAAACATCTTGTAATTCTGAGATCGAAGCCACTGTATCTGTTTTCAGCTTCCAAGAGTTAGCGATAACGACCTGATCTCTGACCTCAGAAAGCCGATCACTAACAGCAGCGTTTTTTAATGGATCTTGAGCATAGAGATTCGGCCATCGGACCATAAAAGGGATATTGCCGAACCAGACATCTTTCCAAAATTTAATACCACCGCCATTCCCTAAATTACCCCTAATACAATACTTAAAACTCGAATCGTTAACCACCAACCTATCCAGCAAACGCACTATATTCTTCCAACACCCGGTGTACGTGTTTTTTAAAGGAAGAAACGACCAACGCCCTTTTCCCCCATGGATACTCTCGATAACAATTCGCCATAAACCATCATTGCTATTTTTGAAACGGAAAGCCCATTTTGCGAGGAGAGCCGTATTGACATCAACCATTTTGGAGATACCCAACCCTCCATTCTTTTTTGGTCTAGTAACCTTTTCCCAAGAAACCCAATGAATCGCTCTACCATCCCTACAACCGGACCATAAAAACTTTCTCATCATCTTCTCAATTTCCTCCACTACCGACAATGGAGCTTTAAATAAGGATAAATAGTAAACCGGAAGACTAGATAATACCGATTTAATTAACGTAAGACGACCTCCCATAGATAAAAGTTTAGCCTTCCAAGACTTTAATCTACTCCGAATCGAGTCTAAAACCGGCTCCCAATTAGACATTCTATTCATATTTGCCCCGACCTTTTTCCCAAGATAAACAAAAGGTAATTTCCCAACTCTACACCCCAACACATTCGTCAAACTATTCACCTCCGTTTCCCCCACACCCAACCCATACAAAACTGACTTGTGAATGTTAATTTTCATACCCGAACATAAGTAAAAGACACGAAGGATCCGATTAGTGTTTTCCACGTTCTCCTTATTCCACTTCCCGAACCTTGTGGCTATATTTAACAAGTAAATTCTAACATGCATAATTTTTTATATTTTTTTATATTTAAAACGGTAAATTTTTTTTATATTTTTTTATTTTTACAACGGCAAATTTTTCATACTTTATACTACATATCTCAAAACAAATCTCACAAATACTTTCAGGGAAGCTTGAACCTTCAACTTCTAGATTTGTGGGTAACTCACATAACACTAGATCAAAAGCCTTGCGTATGCATAAATATTTGTATCTTTGAAATAACCACTCAACTCAATCCCCTTGCATTTAACTTATCGCTACCAACAAAATGTACAACCTCTTGTTGCATGTTATTAACTATTAAATGTAGTCCTTAGAGCATTGGGTATGTTAACCTTAAGTCACTGCCACGTCAGGGTCACATCAACTTTAACATTTTCACCTTAACTCAAAAAAAAAAAAAAACAAAAAAACAAAAAACTTATCATTACTCAACCTTAACTCAACTATTTTCAAATTCAATCCCTAAACTAAAACAAATACTTCATTTAGTAAAAAAAACATAACATTAATTTTTAAAACATATTACAATACAAAATATAAAAAACTAAAAAAAATACGAAACATATGAAATTTAAAAACATACGAATTACAAATACTTATTCATAGTCTTCGGAATCTTCTAGTTTTTGTTGTTGTCGTTCAAGATGTTTTTGCCAAACATGTTTCATAAGGTCTTGTTGGAGTTGAGTATGCGTTTGTTTGTCGCGTATTTCTTTTGCCTTGCGACGGTAGGTATCACATGTCGACTCACCTTTCTTGCCTCATATGTGGTGACGGATCCACCCATATTTCGCCATACTCACGTAGTAAACTTTTAATCTTTTAAAATCATGTTATGCAAAATAATGCAAGAATACACGATTCTACGTATCTTGACAATTTCCAATTGACGTGCCGGTTGTTGTAGTATACCACAACGTCCTTGAAGCACACCAAAAGCACGTTTGACATCCTTTCGTGCACTTTCTTATTTCTTTTTAAAATAATCATGTTTTTCGTCAGTTGTTGCCGAGTAGGATTTGACGAAAGTTGCCCACTATGGGTAAATTCCGTCAGCTAAGTAATATCCCTGTTCATACCTGGTTCCATTTACCATATAAGGTGCTCTTGGGGCTTGGTTAGCAAGAATGTCGTCGAATAATGGAGAGTTATCTAGAACATTAGTATCGTTATTCACCCCCGCCATCCCGAAAAATGCATGCCAAATCCATAAATCTTACGAAGCCACAGCTTCAAGCATTATTGTTGGGTATTTTTTATCACCCCTACCAAATTACCCTTGCCATGCAACCGAACAATTTTTCCACTCCCAATGCATGTAATCAATGCTACCAAGCATTCCCGAAAAACCATGTTCACGCTCATGTTTTTCATAAATACTTTGAATGTCGGACCATGTTGGTTTTCTTAAATACCCCGGCATAAACAAATCAATAACGCACTTGTTAAAATTATCAAGAAAATTACGTGAATTATGCTCACCCGTTTGCGAATACTCATCAAACGCATCGGGTGAGCTGCCATATGTCAATTGGCGTATGGCATATGTACACTTCATAAGAACACTTATACTCATTTGACCCATACAATCGAGTGCTTGCGCAAAGAATTTAAAATGATCTGGAAGAGGATCGGAAGTATAAGATTCAATTCCTTCGACTATTTGGCAGAGGTTTCGTTACTTTTCTTCTGCATCTTGTGGATGGGTGGCTTTTTTCTGAAAAATATGGACAAGGAAAATATGAAGAACGTTTCATGCTTAAGACAATAGTATTGTCTTTTCTTATTTTCTCGACTACGAAAAAAAAGAAAGTAGTGAAACACAACAGTGAAGCCTTCATATTTTACAACAACTTTAATACCAATCAATAACGCACAACATGAGAAACGGAAGATAACACCGAAGTTATTGACGACACACAAGTACCTGAAGTCTATGATTCTTGGATATTTTATTGTATTTTTTTTTCTAAAAGTGGTTGTTGTAGAATTTAATTTAATTCAATTCAATTTAATATTAAATTCAATTATGTACATACCTATACATTTTACAAATCTGATACAACCTTAATTGTTAACAATTCCGTAAATTTTTCATAAGAAAATTGTCATTCAACATAGATTTATCATGGGAAAATAGATGAAGCATATCGGATATGTTTAGAAACTATGAAGAGGTAAAGTCACCAACATAAGTATTCTGAACATGTAGTCCACGATTACTTTTTATTCCCAAAGTCGTCTTTTGTTTCACTAGATGAATCATGTTGGGCTAAAACGCAACTTACTTTTATTAGTGCGACAAAATCTATAGGTTAATTATAGTGTGTTGACGAACTCAGAGTTTGTAATCTCTTGTAGTGACCAAGGCTTCACTTTAAAAAATTTATGAAGGAACTCACAATTTAACATTTGAGATGAGTTTTTTTTTTTTTTTTTTTTTTTTTTTTTTTTTTTTGGAACAGACTTTGAGTTGGGTTGGGTTAACACGGAAAACTGATTTTCAGTAACTATAAAACAAGGATAATGAAATCGTAAAAGCTTCGCAATTCGATTGCAAATTCTGCCGCATGATAAGTCCTATATTATTGAATATTTATCACATGTTATTTGCTCATATTATGCCTATTTATATCTGAATTAATACTTAATTAGCTTAATTTTCCTATTTCAGTAATTATAGAGCAATATTGTTAAAGTCACGAATTTAAGGCATAAGTTGGAGCTATTTTGTATGCAAGCTGTAAAAGAGCATACGGCGTAAGAAACTCTGGCCTTACGTCGTATTGGTACATGAAAGAATTCAATAAGTCTTGGTGAATATTGGAGAATACAACGCATTTAACTCTAGCAATGCGTCGTAATTGGAAGCTCTATAGTCAAAGCCCAAGTCAACCATTGAAGGATACAGCGTATGAAACTCTGGCCATACACCGTAATGAAGATCTTATCCCCCCCCCCCCATCTAAGTATATCGAAGATTTTATGGTTATGATGTATCTCATCACAAGATTACGCCGTATTTTAGAAGATATGCAGAATAAGCTTGCAATATGCTTTCTTCGTCAGCAATCAAGATATCTAGATTATGTTGTATTCCATTATGATTACGCCGTAATCTCGCCCTGATACGCCTGGGCCCGAGCCCATAGGTCTTAGGGTTTTACCCTAGTTTGTCTTATAAATACTCTTGTAATCATTTATTATAATTAATCAATCAAAGTTTAAGGTAAACAAATCTCTAGTTCTTCTCTCTATTTTCTTAAGGAGCTCGCACACGCTAAAAGTGGTGTCGTATCCCGATACAACCCTAACCGGGTCGTATCACGCCCTAACAGAAGTCTATAATACAAGCCCTAAACGGGAGTTTTTGATATCGTTCACTCACCACTTTCAACCACAGCCGAATTTCATCGGAGTACTGTTCATCGCGGGTACTATTCATAAAGAAACTTTTTTTTTAGTTATTAATCGCTTGAGTATTATTCATGGCATCAGGCGGCAGCGATCAAGATGTGGAATACGCACTCTCTAAGCTCTTGCAAATGGGTACGGTGGCCGAATATGAGAGTGAGTTTGTGGTTCTTGCAAATCAAGTAACAGGGATCTCTGAATCTTTACTTATATCGTGTTATATCTCTAGACTTAAATTGGATCTACAATGTTTACTCTTACGGTCAAATCCCAAAACTCTAGACGAAGTTTTTTCATTGACCCGTGCGGTAGAAATACGCTTCACTAACCTAGATATTTGGGAATTTTTGAGGTCTAATCCTTTAACTTTGGGAGAATATTTCTTCAAAGCTCGTATCACCGATACTCTTTTTGAGGTAATTTCAAAGAAAGAGAAAGATCAGATCGTTGAAAAGAATATGTATGTCATTCTACCATTAGAGGGTGTATTTACTTCACCTAAGGCTGAAGGGTCATTGAATATTGATGAGTTTATTAGATTTGAAGAGGTTGTGGGTACTGACGAAGCGCTTAAAGTTGGTGAGGATTAGTTGAATAGAGTGATATCAACACTTAAGGATAGAGGTGGTGAATTTGATAGTCGTTTGGATGAAATAAATTTGAATTTAAGCGAGGAATTAGCGGACTCTCAATCTGCATATTATTCTTATCACCTAGAGGGCAAGGTGATTTTTGAAGGAGTGGGGAGTGTTATGGCATTGGTAGCGGAAGATGGAAGAAAGGTGTTGTGTTATGTCCAATGCAAAGGAATACGAAAGAAGAAAAAGGCGAAGGCTGCAATTCAAAGAAGATTATGGGATCCCGGATTACGCCAATGTTGCAGGAGGATGGACTGCCCAAATGACTCAAGAAGTCGTAACGTATGGCATAAAGATTATGTTATATAATCTATCTTTATTTACGTGTCTTTGTTTAGGACTGTTTTCATGTTTATTTAGGAAAGTCAATTAAGAATATTTTAAGACAACACCTTGAGGGCAAGGTGGTTTTGAAGAAGTGAGGAATGATACGCCTGGGCCCGAACCCATTGATGTTAGGATTTTACCCTACTTTGTCTTATAAATACTTTTGTAATCATTTACTATAATCAATCAATCAAAGTTTAAGATAAACAAATCTCTAGTTCTTCTCTCTATTTTCTTAAGGAGCTCGCACACGCTAAAAGTGTCGCCTTATCCCGATACAACCCTAACCGGGTCGTATCACGCCCTAACAGAAGACTATTGTTAGGTCACCATTTCTACAACATAATCACTTAAGAATTCTAGAGAGAGAAAGTAAGTAGAGAGAGAGAGTGGAAGGAACATCTAATGAAAATAAAAGACTAATAACCTTACTAGTGAACCAACCCCTCTCAAAGGAGAGGTTACATAGTATTTATAGGTGAGGACTAGGGCAACACTCCCTTCCTCCCTATCTTGAAAATGAAATGGGCTTAAGGCCCATGGGCTTGCTACATAAGCCTTAAGATTAAATAAACATACAAGCCCTAGCAACCTATTACAAGTAAATGACCGAGACTTGATAAATAGTAAAACTACGTTCCCAACAATCTCCCCTTAAGGGTCGGTCATCAAGGTTGCTTGACGTCTTCGTCTTAATCTTTGACTTTCAATGCTTTAGACGTCTTCTAAATCATTCATCGTTCTTTGTTCTTAGTTGATGTAGTTGTGATCACCTTATTACTAAATGTAATGACCGAGACTTGAATAAATATAAAAGTATGTTCCCAACAATCTCCCCCTAAGGGTCGGTCATCACGGTTGCTTGACGTCTTCTTCTTTGTCTTTGACTTTTGACTCGTATAACTTAAGACGTGTTAAAAAAAGAGTGGGTGTTCTTTTGCTTCATTGTTCATTGTTCGTAATAGATGTGGTAGTGATCATCTTATGAAGTTATCTGCCATGCGTCACTTCTGCGTCTGTGGTGGTCGTCGTCCATTCCAACATGCTCATACACCTTTGAATCTTAGACATTCGCATGCACGTAGTTTCCTTTCATTCACATAGATCTTTAGTCCTTAAACTTTGTAGATTCTTCTTTTTGGCGTAGAATCTAATTTTGAACATTGTGTTGCTTAGATCTTTGAGGGAGCTTTTGTTGACTTCAAGATGTATGTATGAGCATGCGGAATCAGTCTCCATGGAGATGATATGTCCCTGAAAGTAAACAGTTAGCAATAAACAACCGGTACTTACAGATAAGAAATTAGAGATCGTCAACATCATAGTGTGAAGACTCCTTCTAACCCTTATCAAGGCCGTTCCCATATCAGATACTCCCGAAGGAGCTTACGAGACCTACTAGGTAGCTCAATGACTGGGTGAGTCGCTGGGGATCACTCCACGACTGTAGACCGTTAGAAACCACCGTAAACACTATGCGTAGCTCACGAGGAGTTACCGAAGTGACCTGCTGTCAGGGCTGTTTGATGTTGACCCTGGCAGGAATTTCCGTTCAATCATTGAGAAATACATATGTAATTCTCTCATAAACGTTCTCGGCAGATTGCTCAGATCTGCGAAGGACTCGATAATTTACAGCTGGTGCCCATTGATGCAGAACACCAGTTGTAGAAATACTAAGTGTTCATAAGAGATCTTTGATGTATCTCATGGCTCTAGACTCGATAAGTGCTCACTTAGGTTTCCTATACGGAGACTAGGGAGGGGTCTCCTGCTTCAATATCAACTATCTCTAAGAGATAAGTCGATAGATTACACTGGTTCCCCGTGAGAATGAAACAAGCTCTTTTAAGAGAACTTGAGTGGTTAAGAAGGTTTAGTGCATTGCGTCACTGGGTCCATGACGACTTTATCTTCAATACCGGTGTTGCCTTAGCAACAACCAGTAGCATATGAGTTGAACCCGGTGTCTGCCCTAAGGTTGAATCACATGGAGGGCTATTTCTTTTCACCCTTTTCATTACTTTTCTTTTTAATTCTTCAACCCCTTCTTTCTCCTTTCATTCTTTACTCCTTTTTTCGTATCATACCTAAGGACTTCTAGTTCTAACTATTGGTGATGTCCTTGGGTAGATCCCTCCGGCTTAGGCGGATCATAGGACGGTTATTTCCTAACCTTAGTCACCTTATAACTCCATGACTATCCTATAATTGCCATTGAAACCTTTGAAAATCTCTCAAAGTGTTTGTGTTTGTCAAACATTTTGTTTAACACTTTGAGAGTTTTATGTTTTACTTATGAAGGGCTCCCCCTTCACATGTGCTCATAGGTATTTAATAAATTTGCACATGCGGGAGGAGCGAGCACTTTTGAATTGATCCACTTTCAGTGAACAAGACCGATTCGAGACACGCTTACATCACTAGTTAGACTAGCTTGAAGTTATTACCCGGCCTGGTCAAGTCCACAGAAAGTTTCTCGAAACGGTACATTTCTACTAAGACAAATCCTTTTCGAGACACGCTTACGTGGCTAGTTAAAGAGTTCCATTGTCAGCTTTTAGGTGACAACTAGCTCTAGTAACTAACTTGATGTTATTACCCGTCGAGGAAAAGTCTTTTCGAATTTACTAACTTTTATGTTTCGTCAATTCCTGGGTGAATCTGAGTCTAGCTCGCATGAGGTTTGACATTTAAGCAACATTTAACTTTCATATTTTAATCAC
Source organism: Artemisia argyi (assembly GCA_030686995.1). Taxonomy (NCBI): domain Eukaryota; kingdom Viridiplantae; phylum Streptophyta; class Magnoliopsida; order Asterales; family Asteraceae; genus Artemisia; species Artemisia argyi. Next base: position 52,823,922 of record CM060687.1, on the reverse strand, counting down.
TTTCACTTTTCTCCCCCTCAAAAATAGCATATAAGATGTTGTTTTTGAGAAACATTTGATTAAAATATGCCTTTTGAGTCTTATGGGGAGAAATCAACAAGAACTTTTGATTTTGAGAACGATGAGTTTTCAAGTGCTCCCCCTCAACAAGTGAATACTCATTGAGGTGAAATACTTGTCTTTTGAGCAGAATTATGAAAATCAGAAAATGTTTGATTAATTCTACTCAAAAGTAAGAAGCCTTCGCTCCTTATCTAAGGATTGAGGCACTGAAGCGTACCTCAGGGTCCTTTAAATACAAGCACGGGTTGTACATTGTTATGTGTGCACAAACCATCAAAACATGATTTTGACAAAGTATTTTGATTTTGAATACTCCCCCTCAAAACGAGCATGTGTTTTGACATTTTTAAACTTTGGAGCGAATTGGGGAGTAAAGGTTTGAAAAAATCTTGAGCAAAATTTTGAAAAGTTTTGAAAAACCTTTTGAAAAATTTTGAATAAATTATGCTCAAGATTAAGAAGTTTTAGAAAAGCTTCGCATGAAAAACTTCTTCTTGTTTTTAAGGATAAGTGCGCGTTTGGTTTGAAAGAACGGTTTAGCAAGGCACTTTCCTTTCTTTGAAACCCGAGTTGTACACTGAAATGTGTGCACAAGTCGTTGTTTTTATACAAAATTAGTTTTCTATTAAACAAAACACTCCCCCTCAAATAATGAACATTATTCGAGAGATAGTCTTCTTGAGCAGAATTTAGAATCGTATTAATGAAATACTTTTTGGAAAATTCGAGAGATGATTCTGCTCAAGGTTTTAGAAAACATAATCAAGTGTTATACAACAAAGAATGTTTGAAATTCAAAACTCTTTTACTGTTGAAAGTTGTTTGAGACTCAGAGTCTCTCTTTTGAGTTTTAAAATCTGAAAAAGATTTCCATCTAAAGTTGAACCTCATGGGTTCTTTTTTGAAGATTTGTTTTTGTGATGAATGGAAAACTTCCGGTATTTGGGATGTTCAGATCAGAGACATTCTTTTATTGAAGCCAAAGCATTCCAGATTTTGAAAATTTGAAAGGTTTTGAATGACTTTGCTTTGGTCTCCACACTTGTTTTACCGGTGTAAAACAAGAGTGTAGAGTTCGGAAAATTTTGTTTCTCGCCATTTTGAATCCATTTACCAGTTTAGCCTTTAAACACATTTTGTCCTTTGACCTCAAAATATGTTTCATAAGAAACATTTTGTCGAATGTTGAAATTGAGACTTTCAATGGGATGACATGTACTTGCACACAGAGAAAATGCATCAGGCACAAACAAGTATAAGATGAATCAAAAATCTCATTCTAAATCAACCTAAGTGCTCAGAATTCTCAGATTAGCACACAAAATCACAGATTAATTCATTCTTTCACTCGAAATTTTCCAATTATGATTATGGTTTGGGGTTATGATTTGAGTCTAAGCACACTTGTTAGCATCATAATGCCTGAATATTAAACAAACAAACGTCCTAGTAATAGCAGCAAAGACATCGACATCTTAAACCCTAAATCACATGATTCTAATCCTATGTTGTTCCTAATCGAGCAAGTACACCAATCGAGCATTCTTTAGCGTTCTCTAAAGCTATATAAACTAGTTAATTAGAGTAAACACATAAAAAATGAAAGCCCTGATTGATAACCCTAGTTTCTGATTATGCCTTTTTGACCGTTGAAAAACACTTGAAACATTTAGGGAACGATTAGACAACAACCATGAAGAAATTAGAAACTCACAATCGGGAACATTTGAGGAAAAAAAATCGTTAGTCTGAATCGTTGAGGTTTATCGATTATGTGTGATACTTTTGAGAATATTTAAAGAAACATTTATTAGAGCCCGTTTTATTTTCCATGCAAGATCCTTTTTTTTTTTTGTGAATCTTAACTCATTAAAGGTTAATTACTTTTCCATTTGAAGTCCAAACAAGGTTAACTTGGAATCATTGCAGAAAGAATTTCCTTTCTCCCCCTCGAATTAGCATATATTTTGTGAAATCTTTTTGTACATTTTAATTTGAGAGATCACAGAAGTTTTTGAAAATGAGATTTTAATACGAATGATGAAGAAACATTTTATCCTTGAAGAATTATGATGAGGTGTGCAAACTTCATGATATTGTGAAAAGTTTTCTCCCCCTCAAAACATGTTCCATTTTGACAGAGTAAAGCAAAATTTGTTTTAATGAAGGAATATAGTTTTGAAGTTACGAAGTTTGTACACAGAGAAAGAAGATTTTTTTTTTTTTTTTTAATATATAAAGAAAAAAAATTAGATGTTTGACTCACTTAGTTTTAAATAAAATTTTGCAAATCATCTGGAGTCAAACACCGCATACCAATATGGTGAACTAAATCAACAAACCTTGATGGAGGTAATTATCTCGCATGTGAGCAGGATCCAAATTGCGTGTAGACGACTCAATAATGTCAGGAATGATTTGAGCCGGTGCAAACGGATTAAAGAACGCCTCAGGGTCATGCTCTGCGGTTTGTGGAACTGATTTAGGTATGGAGTCTTCAGCTGATTGTCGTGAGTTGGACACGGTTTGTTATGCTGTTGTTGGAGATGCAATTTGAGGACCGTCTCTCCCAACAATTGTTGTTGTTGTTTGTTGAGGTGAATCAGGTACTTGATGGTGATCAAGATGTGCAGCGGAAATTGGTGAGACCTAGAAAGACGGTTAATCAATCGTATCATCAAACAATGGAGCAAACAAGGTTTCCACTTCCTTGCGGGTGAGAGACAATTGTTCAGCCGAAGAATCCGGAAAGTTCAGACGGTTGGATGCGGGTCCTAAGTTGTTGTGCTCAGAAGCCATAACATTAAGCTCGGGTCCGAAACTGAGTTGTTCCGAAGCCATTGCTGTTGAATCTGTAAAGAAAGAAAGAAGAGACAAAATAGAGAACATGGAGCCCCAAGTGAAACTGGGTTCCAGGTGTTAGAAGCATAAAGATGTAGTGTCAACTATCTTCTTGACACTCGAACACACAATACCGATGGTTTTCATTCTAGTCTCAGAGGTAGAAGTTGTGGAGATCACATTAGTTTTGGTGCAAATGTCTAAAATCTTTCCTGTAGGAATCCACCTAAGACCAATTGATTTGAAAATTCTACCCGTGGGTACCCACCTAGTGTTAGATCTAGGAGAAGTTTTCCTTTTAGATGCAGTTGAATGAATTGTGGATGCATCACTTCTTTGAGAAAACCTACGTCCTATGTTGATCCACTTCTTAGGTTTCTGACTTATGACTTTTGGTTCAACGGGTTTGTTTGTCTTAGTCGATTGAGCCTTTTCAAGTGAATTTCCCTTTTGAAGATATTTTGAAGCACAAACAACATGATTATTTACGTAACTACTCTTAGAAGCTATCCAATTCCTATTAGTTTGTTGATTACTCTTAGGTTTTGGTGTGCTACTACAAGCAGTGTTCTGTACTACAGTGGAAGGCATCACATGAGGTTTTGAACCTAGAATTCCATCCTTTTGAAGTAGTGCATTTTTTCTAGCCTTTTCTAGATCATAGTTCTTGTACATGTCATATTTGCCATAAAACTCTTTACTTTTAATGCTCGTTTTAGACACTGTTTTCGAACTAATCCTAGAAGAGCCAGGTATAATCACGTGTTGAGATTTAGCAGACACAGATGCATTTTCCTTAGGCCAAGAATGTGGAGTGACTGGTTTTGTCAAATTGTTTTTCTCAACAACTTGGGAGGCAAACCGAGGTTTTGAAAATTTAGGACGTTCAGATTTAAATGCAGTTGGTTGTCGAACCACTGATTGTTTTCTGTTTGTTTGAGAAGGTTGTTTCCCCAAGATTGATGGTTTTGCAAACTTAGTATCCACACTCTGGCCAGTCAGTCTTCTTAATTTGTTTTGTAATGCAGCATGTGCAAACACCTTTTCTTGAATTTGGCCTTTTAAAAGGTCATTTTCTTTAACTAATGTATCCACACGTTTTCTTTGTTCATTCAAAAATTGACCATTGTTGCCCGAATTTATAGATTCGTTTTGCATTTGAAGTTCAAGTGAGATGCAATGTGCCTCTAGTTTTGAAAAATCCTTATGACACTGGGCAATGGTCTTTTTGAGAAGAAGGTTTTCAGATTCAAGAGTTTGGTATGATGTTTCAGTAATTGGATTATCAGGTAAGGACTCAGACTCAGAATGTATTACTAGACATTGAACAACATCCTGGTCAACCTCTCCTTCATTACTGAAGTTAGGTTGCTCAGATTGTTGTTTCTCATATGCAGGCATAATATCATCAACAGTAGATTGTACCTTAGGCATTTGCTCTTTGTCAAAGTTCGGTTCTTTGTCATAGATGGGTATGACATCTTCCTCATCCATCTGTCCTTTGTCAAGGTTGGGCTCTGAGTCATAGAAGGGTATGATCTCTGCACAATCTGCATCTTTATCATTCCCCAATCTGCTGTTGTCATCCTGCACTTCTGATTCTGTCCTTTTGCATTCCATGACAACCACATTAGCTTTCAATGAATCATCTTTATGAACTTGCTCTTCTTGAATCTGCAACTTCTGTTCTTTGATAGCACTCAGATGAAGTGATCTTTCATTAAGCATAAATTCTAAGCGGTTTAGGCGTGAAACAAGTTGATCTTTAAAATCTTCAACCTCCATACTTGTGATGTTCTCTCTCCATACATTGCTTTCATATTTATAGTGTATGAGAGATTTAAAATGCAATGCCATGAACACTTTGAACTGAGCCTTGAGCGCTCTAAATCCTGCCATGCAATCGCTTCCCTGTTCAATTTGTTTTTCAATTTCCTTTGGAAGGTTAGACGATCCATTCCAGTTCCGAAGAATGCATTGAAGGTACCCCCCCCGTAGGAAACCATGCATCTGAGAGAATCTTGCATTGAGTCTTAACTGATTCAAAATGAGCTAAGCAATTTTCTGTAGAATTGATGGCTCTTTTCTCAGCTTCAGTCATCTTTATCTCAAATGGGTCTTTAGAGTCATCAGAAGCATTTGTATCGTATACTGGTTCAGTATCATCCATGATACCCGAATTATCTTCCAATATTTTAACCTCATTGCCTACATTAACTACATTTGCAGTATTCTCACCATTCCCAACCAGCCTTTGAGTAATACTTCCTTGTATCACAACTCTTTCACCTTGCTTGACAGCTCGATTTCGGGAATTTCGGGAATTTGATAAAGCCTGACTCGTAAATTGTATGAAGTCTGAGATGATTCTGCTGTGACTTAGTTCATGCATTTGAGACCTTGATTGATACATTTTCTCTTTGTTTAATCTCACAACTGGATCTACAGAATTATCAGACTCATACTCTGAGCCAGTATTAATCATGTGAAATTCCTGCATGTTTGCCATTAACATCACATCTGCAGTATCGATTTCCAAATCTGCAGTATTGGATTCCAAATCAGCATATTCATCATCAGATGTAATATCTCCCATGACACTTTGCAAAACTGTATTGAGATTACCCCCTTCAACTTCCATTTGACTAAGTGTGGCATTGTATTCAACATTATCGTCAAAGACTGGAGTTGAATCATAATCCTGAGCTTCCTCATCTGCAATATTTTCTGTATATGCCAAGAATGCCATGCTTGGTTCGATAAGATCTTCTTCATCATCAGTATCTTTCATTGTGTTTAAGCATTCAGAAGTTGAAGTTATATCGCCATTGCCTTTCTTGGAAGATACTTGACTAATCTTCACTAGATTTTGCAGAAGAGATTGCACATTATTATGTAGTGTTGCAGGATGGTACTGTGAAATGAAGAAAGGCTCAGGTGTATTCGGAGGATTGAAGAAGAGACCATTTGGAGTGTAAATTAAGGATCCATGGTCAACAGCTGGAGCAGGGAGAATGGTCTTCAGAGGATTCATGCTTAAACAGGATTCAAGAATTTGCATCATTCTGATGTGATGAAGTTCTTCTGTACGATGCATAGCTTCAAGATATTTCCACATTTCATAAGCACTGGCTTGAAAGTCCATATTCATGTAAATTGAATTGGGAAGGGCTAATGTCATGAACCATACAGCCTGTTGGTCAGCATCATACTGAGCAAGTTCTGAAGCATTCAAATCTGCAGTAGTTTGTAACCTCATAATCCCTGTTGAGTCAGCAAGAAATATCATTTTGTATGGACCATCTTGAATGGATTTAAGCATGAGATCTGCAGCAGGACGATCTGTGAGCCATTGTAGAAATCTCCGTTTCCAAACAGTATACGTTCCTGGTAGCAACATTGGAGGCCTTGATTCATTGCCAAAGAGCAGAACATGGCGAATGAGGGAGCTGTGACTTTGTTGTTGATGATATTGTTGCTGATGAGAATATTGGTGAGGAAGGTAGTTGGAAGAAGGTCCTGTTGCTGATGATAATATTGGTGAGGAAGGTAGTTGGAAGAAGGTCCTGTTGCTGATGACTGTTGCTGATGAGAATATTGGTGAGGAAGGTAGTTGGAAGAAGGTGATTGAGACGTTTTAGATGACATTGCTCTCCCCCTTGATTGTTGCGATGTAATCGAAAAAATCAAGCAAAATGTCACACGCGAGGTCGAAATAGTGAATTCAGATTTTCCCTCCAAAAATTATTTGAAAAAATTTTCTTTCCCAAAATTTGAAAATCACTATGAAATGCAATTATAAGGTTGCAAGAAAAATTTGAGTTTCAAAAATTTTGCCGCCAAATTTTACCGAAAAAATTTGAATTTTGGGCCAAAATTTTCAACGTTATACCAAAATTTAAATTTCGCGTAAAAATTGAACGTTTAGTCTACTGTAGAAAATAAACTTTACTCAAAATTTCCCGCCAAAAAACTCTTTTTTTTTTTTTTTTTTTGAAATTAAGAAGAGAAAGATAAGAAAGAAAAAACTTTGAAAAGATGAGATGATGTGATTATGTTAAAATGGATCTTAAAAGATAAATAAAGGTTTTAGATTTAGGTAAACTTGAAAAGTTTGGTTCTAACTCGATAAGTTCTTAGGGTTCAAACTCGATAAGTTAGGTAGGGTTCTAACTCGATAAGTTCTTAGGGTTTCTAACTCGATAAGTTAAGGTAGGGTTTCAAACTCGATAATCTTACTGAGGTTACTAACTCGATAGGTTCTCTTAAGGTTCAAACTCGATAAGTTCACTTTAGGGTTTCTAACTCGATAAGTTAAGGTAGGGTTTCTAACTCGATAATCTTACTGAGGTTACTAACTCGATAGATGGACTTGATTTGGGCAGAGATTCCCCTTAGTTAGAGTCTCAATGATCCTAACTCGATAAACGATTAGGTAAACAAGGCTAACTCGCCAAAATCCAAAACTCCAAACTCGATAACACTCTTAAGAAACCTAACTCGATAGTATGAAACACCTAACTCGATAGTTGTAAACACCTAACTCGATAGAACTTACAATAAACCCCTAACTCGATAACACTCAACACCTAACTCGAAAAGAGAAACAAATTACCCCTAACTCGATAATAAATGACACCTAACTCGATAGAACTTAAAATAAACCCCTAACTCGATAGAATATGACACCTAACTCGATAGAACTTAAAATAAACCCCTAACTCGATAGAATATGACACCTAACTCGATAGAACTTAAAATAAACCCCTAACTCGATAGAATATGACACCTAACTCGATAGAACATAAAATAACCCCTAACTCGATAGAAAATTCGATGAACAGTACCACTCTTTTAAGAAAATCACTTTAAAAACCAAGTTTTTCTACCAAATCAAACCTAAATCAACCTATATTATCCCTTGGCGAATGATACCACTTGTTAGGTCACCATTTCTACAACATAATCACTTAAGAATTCTAGAGAGAGAAAGTAAGTAGAGAGAGAGAGTGGAAGGAACACCTAATGAAAATAAAAGACTAATAACCTTACTAGTGAACCAACCCCTCTCAAAGGAGAGGTTACATAGTATTTATAGGTGAGGACTAGGGCAACACTCCCTTCCTCCCTATCTTGAAAATGAAATGGGCTTAAGGCCCATGGGCTTGCTACATAAGCCTTAAGATTAAATAAACATATAAGCCCTAGCAACCTATTACAAGTAAATGACCGAGACTTGATAAATAGTAAAACTACGTTCCCAACAACTATAAATACAAGCCCTAAACGGGAGTTTTTGATATCTTTCACTCACCACTCTCAACCACAGCCGAATTTCACCTCTCTAAAGCCCCAAGATCAGTCCCAAGAGCTAGGATAACGAGGAGAGAAGGTCTCGTATCATCACATTAGGCTTAATCATTCGGTTTGCATATTGATTTCATTATGATTTTCATTTGTGTATCATTTGAATTATATCTTTGTGCTTTTACATACATTATGGGCTAACACCGTTGGGTGTTAGCCATGTTTATAAATATTCTATTATAGTTATTTCCGTTTGTTTAGATCTAATGTCTTGTATTGCTTAGTTTATGTGTTTATCGTTTCAATGCTCGTTTATTTGTTTGAGTAGTTTAAGTCTAGTATCACATGGAACAAATGGGTGTTGGATGTATATTATGAGAACATTTAAGTAGGCGCTTACCTTTCTTGCATGGGCCAACTGGGGAATGGGCCAGGTTTCACATGGACCAAATGGATACCACTAATAAATCTCGTAGATTAGTTAACACGATTTAATGCATGCTTGTAGTCCGATAGAAACATTGACCATATGTCCTAGGAGATTACATGTATAGTTACTAGATTCACGGACCAAGTGGACTAGTCTAGGTAGATAGGAGTGTGGGGATGTTGTCTGGACCAAGGAGATATTGCCTACATATTCTGACGTCACCAGTACTTTAAAATTAGATCATTACACTAATAAACGGATGACTAAAATGGAATAGGATTAACATGGCTAGCACTACTTTCTCTTATTGATCGCAACTTTAGTATAATCTAGTTTAGTTTACATTTTATGTTTTTAGTAGTTAAAACATGTAAAATGCACTAGATAGGATCTAAGCATATTATTCCCGAGATCGACCTCGTACTTACCCCACTGGGTACATTTGATCGGGTACACTGCCCGTAAAAGTGTGTCTTTAAGGTATAAGTCCGTTTAAATATAAATATTAAAACTTGAATATAAAAATAGCTACAACGAAACACACATCACTGCAACACACCAAATGATCTGTCAAACGCGTATATCATCAGTTTTGATTTCGTAGTGGATTCGCAATGTGTCACACACATTGCTTTTACTTCGAAATGATATTCGAGATGAAAATGGTTAGATTTGGTAACTTATGGGTAGTTGTAGAAGCTACAAATGTATGAGCAGTTAGGCATCGGACATTAAACAGATAAAACATATGTATTAAATTTATTAAAGTACATAATGATAGGGGTAATCTTGGAATGTCAAAAATAAATTTTAGTTTTAGCAATATGCCACAAAGTTAAGTCAAGTTGTAAATAAATGTCATATTGGATGTCATAAATATAAATTTCCCTATTATTATTAATGTTAAAACCAAGAGTAGCAACTACCAATGCATACAAACACACGTTAATCACCACCTTCATGTATCAACCATCACTACATTTATCTTTGAAGCACGCCTAAAGCAACAAAATCAAAAAGGTTCGGTGGTCCAGATTAACTAATAAAAAGAAGTTTGTGTGTAAGTTTGTTGTGAGTATATCTATGTATATTAAGTGAAGTATATGTAAATGGTAAAGAATGTGGTACCCACGAGAATTTAATGATGGGTGTTCATATTGATGTGGTGGTGTGGAGGTGTTAGTCACTACCTCCAATCTAAAGTTAAAGTCTGAATTTCACGATGTCTAACTTAAGTGGTAAGGCTTCAAAACCTCTTAGCCTAAGTTAAGTGAGCATCTATTGTTAGTTTATAGTGGGTAATTTTGAGTAACTTTGACTAAGATTGTTCGACTAAGAGTTTATACCCGGTAAAATTGTGTTAAGTGTGTATCAAAAAATGAACATGTTTGGCTTTTATTAGTCAAACAATGGTTAAGTTTCACCAAAATTGGTTATGTTTTAGAACATATTGAAAATGGAACACTTAAAATTACAAACAAAAGACCACAAAATACTGTTAAGCAAAACCCACCCCTAAATTAGCAATTCTCAGTAATCATCTCCAAAAATAAAAGTCAATTCAGTTGCTAAAGAAGATGAGAAGTAAATAAAAAACAAAACTTAGTTGGTAAAGAACTTGAGAATGATTACCCCATAATTCCATTTGTTTCTTGAAGCTACAAACTCACAAAAGAAAGAAAGAAATAAAATGGTACTCGTATTTTGATTTTGAATGCTCACCTGTGGCTTTTACTTTTTAAAATTTTCCCTCGTTTTTTCCTTTTAATGAAATTTTAGAATCTACTCTTATTTTTTCATCTTCTTATATTTTTAAGGAGATAGTTTGTTTTTATATGTAATTTGTGGTTACCTTTTGTTTTGGCTTATATTTTGTTTTATATGTTCTCAGAATTGGTAAAAAAAAACTTATTTCAAATCAATTAAGCAGCTATGGATATTTCTCAGAGGAGAATTTGGATTTCATTAATAAAGTAACTGAAAGATGCGGCCTTGGTGACTCCACTTATTTGCCAAAGATCTATTCTAGACCAACTTATAACCCGTCCAAATGGGTAGAACTAGAACATGGTATTTGACTATATTTAATAGCACAAAAAGGGGGCACAATCAATCAAGGTTTTGTTCTCAAGCTTGTTGTACTATTTTTCTGGTTACTCTACAGTCATCTTAACAGTTTTAAGGTATATTGCCAAACATTGGCACATATACCATATTAGTATAAAACCCATTGCCACACTCTCCTGATGTACAAATCTGTTTTCAAAATATTATCCAAAAAAAGCCTATTCTTATGGGTATGTAAACTAAGACTACATGTTGTCTATCTTAAAATAAACGATGAGCAAACCTGCATAACTAGCCAAAAAGAAAGCCCATTAATCTTAGTGGCATCAACTCAAAAAACGGCAAGTAGATATCAAACGTGACAAAGTTGCAGTAATAACATGTGTTACATTATACACAATGACAGTCAGAATCAAAGAAGGATAAAGAACACAGAATATGATCCTCAGTAAAGAGCAAATCACCACCACATAGGCAAAGATGCTTATCTCACTTCAAATCATGGCATTTCAACTCACACTCTAATAAAGCAAATGTCAGCAGTGAAAGAGCATTACCTGATTCTTGGTGAGACGTCTGTGGATGGCTCTGGTTTTCTTTGGACGTAAATCAAGAGGCAAATACTTCTTGTTCTTGTATGCTTCCCTAAGAGCTGACAGTCAACACCTGATCAATTGATGTCCTCACCACCTTGCTGCGATCGAATAAGTTTGTTGTTACATCAGAATCCACTAATTCACTAGCTTCAAACAAATTTTCTTGAACTATAAAAGATACAAGTAATAAGAAACGACGATCCAACGTAATATTGTTTAGCTTGCACTTGAATGTCTTCCTAGTATAGTCTTTGTTGTATGTTTAGTCATGTTCAGGTCTGCTTAAAAGTTCGTTGTCAGAATGGTAAATCAATATAGTTCATTGTTGTGTTTATGCAGTTAGCCTACTCTTTTATTAGTAGCAAACGCATACCGAAAATATGGCAATGCAAAAGCATTTATAGTGCGACCCCAAATGTAACCGAGCAACGTGCTTCACAAACCAAAAAGAATGAATCAGGTGTAACACATATAGTTGGAGCAAGGGACGCACAACAAACAAGTGAGCATATGATGAAGAACCAACCTGATGTTGATTCTGATTAGATACAATATTCACATTTAACACAAAAAATTCTATATGGCATCAAACATGTCATGGTTTTAACATTTAACACAAAAAAGCAAATCAGAATTTAATAATAACCACAAATAATAATAGCTTCTATCAAGAACAAGACCTTGTCATTTGGCTCACTTAAAACACTCTAATGGACCTATTGACAAACAAACAACAAGCACATATAAAAAAATGTATCACTAAAGATCAGACCTAGGTAATACTCAAGGATCAGACCTACAATCACGTTCTTATAAACCAATCTTAAAACTATATAGGTTTGTAAATACATGTTGCTATATATCATCTATCATAAACGCTAGTCTTTCAAACTTTTTTTATCCACAACTTACAAGCCTAAACCTAAATATTACTGCATATAATCAAAACAATCAGCTACTAATAAAAACTGCATCACTAAAGATTTCCCCCATTCATAACTTTTTAAACAAAAAACTATTTTACCTTCAAACAGTCTATATATCTCAAAAAAGTTCATAATTGTTGAATCTTGAATCCAAAGTGACAGTCTTTAAGGAACATTGTAGATAGACTATCCTATGCATTCATGGCATGTATCTTCGGTATGTAAGCATACTTTTTAGTACTCCAATACAAATATATCCCCCTTGATCATTCCACTAGTATGTGTATGATATACAAGTCCGAATTGGGCTGCTATTGGAATCACAAATATGGCAGCCCATGGAGTGTAAATGAAGGAACGTAGATAGTATTTTCTTCAGACGATTAAAAAAACTACTTAACAGTTATCATAAACTGATTTACGTAACTTCATATATTACATTCATTGTTCAAAAGATTAATATACTTGAATATCAACAGATTAATATACTGATAGCAAACCTCCGACATGTCAACTGCCCAAGCATTATCCACTAGGCCAACCCTTGAATATCAACAGATTAATATACTTTAATAAATAGTAAACCAATATCCCCCAAAAATCAGTAAATAAGATCTTTAATCAGCCATTTTTATTCAGGAAATGAGCACCAATAAAAAGAAAGAAAACAAAGTCACGGCATGTCCATCGGTGTAACCAAAAGCAAAACTACTTTAGGTAGAGATTACACAGATAATAAACAAGTACTACATCTCAATTCTCGCTAAGTTAACGGATGACCATAGTTCTACATCAAGGTTGCCATCATTCTGCTATGTTAATTCTCAATTCTCGCTAAGTTGCATCTCACATACAAAACCGTATTCCCAACCACAAATAATGTAACAATCATCGAACAATGCATATAAATCATACAAACAACCTACTTACACACAAGATTCTAACAGATGGTTAACAAATGATCAATGTTCAAGGAGCAAAGCATGTCACCAATAACCATTTTTAAGCATACCCACAAGATTAAAACAACACCACACAAACAAAGTAATGAAAAACACCCTTACCTTTTTCGTGCGGCTGGTATGGAGGCTGAGGTGGTGTCCGACGACTGAGGTGGTGTCCGGCGGCTGAGATGGTAAAACATATCATTCAAACAACATATACTTGTAACCATTTCTTAACAAATGACATTAAAAATGTACAAAGATCTAATTTCTAACATACCCACAACTTTAATGATGAAATATGTACTCAAATATCATGGGTTAAAGTTCAAAACCTCATTTTTTGACATACCCACAAAACAAAAGAATGAAAGAAAACCCTTACCTTTTATGGCGGCTGAGATGGTGGTGGCGGCAGCTGGGATGATGGTGGTCGACGGATGAGGTGGTGGTGGCCGGAGGATGGGTGGGGGTGGCCGGAGGATGGGGTGGGGGTGGTGGTGGCGGCTGGGATGGGGGTGGTGCGTTATAAAATAAGGTAGGGTTTTTGAAATGAAGAGGTAAGAAGAGGAAGTAGATGTCTGAATTTTAAAAGAAAAATAAAGAGGAAAGAAGCTCTTTTGTCTGAAAAAGAACAAACATATTTCTTTGCGCGCCCGCAGAGGAAAGAAGTGAAAAGAGTCGATAAGAGCTTATTTTGAAAAAACAAACAAGGCCTAAGTGTTTAAAGTCGGCACAAATTTAAAAATACATGGCTATTTTCTAGCTTTTACCCTTCAAAAAAATGTTGAACTTAAATGTGAAAAGAAAAACAAAAATAAAAACCACACATTAGTTAATGCTAGCAGGTCCCCGCGCGATGGAGCTGCGGGCACCCTGTAATTTAATTTTTTCGATTAATAATTTATTTTATTTGTACGTTTTTTGGCAATAGCTTTACTGATTATTTTTTTATGGCAAAAGTTTGATGAAATTTTGCTTTGTTTGTATTATTTTATTTATTATTTATTTTATGTTTTTGTTTAGTAGTTTGCTTGGTTTGTACAATATGTGAACATATTTTAGTTTATTATGTTCTTTTTGACAATAAATTTACGGATATCAAAAATTTCGTTTAGCTCGTGTCCGTTCGGGCTCGAGCCCGTTTGACTCGTGCCCGTTCGGGCTCGAGCCCATTTGGCCCATTGCCCGTTCGAGCTTAAAAATTTGTATAATATGCTTTATTATTTATATTAGTGACATTTAATGCAGGAATTGTGTTTAAGTTGGTTGTATAATATTCTTGATAATTTGTATTTCTTATGTAAGGGGTGTTTTAATAAGTGTATTAATTGTATTTATTGACTATTTAATTAATTGTATTTAATATATATAATGATTTATTTATTGTATTTAATGTTAGTATTAATTGTATGTTAGAATTAAATATGAGGGGAATTTCTATAAGTAGCATTTGTTGTTGTACTTATAGCTTTAAAAGTTGTAAGGCTTAATTTTAAGTATTCTATTAATAGTAGACATTCATGCTTTATGATATGATATGATGAGAAAAGTTTATTTAGGAACTAGTTTTTTGTTACATACTAAGGGGCAAATCCCCACCATCCATTTAGTTTGATCTAATGTTGAGGATTAACCTAAGATTAAATATGGAAACATAAGTCCATGTATTTTTTTTCCTTTTTCTTTGTCTTTTTTATTATTTACTTTCTTTATTTTCTTTCTTTCTTTTTTTTCATTTCTTTTTTTTTGGCTTTTTTTTCCAATTAACGTTATATATATATATATATATATATATATATATATATATATATTTAAATAAGTCAAGCTTTTCTTTTTTAAATAAATTCACGATTTTTTCTCACTTTATTACGTTTTCGTCCGTTTTTGTCTGTTTTGACATGATTATATACGTTTTCAGACGTTTTTGTCCGTTTTCAGACGTTTTTTTACCGTTTTTATACATTTTCGTCCGTTTTTTTTACGTTTTCGTCTGTTTCAGACATTTTTGTTCGTTATTATAAGTTTTCGTCAGTTTTTTTTACGTTTTCGTCTGTTTTTAGATGTTTTTATCCGTTTTCGATAGTTTTTATATGTTTTCAGACGTTTTTGTCCATTTTCATACGTTTTCATCCGTTTTTATACGTTTTTGTCCGTTTTCAGACGTTTTTATCCATTTTTATACGTTTTTGTCCATTTTCATATGTTTTCGTCCATTTTCATCCGTTTTTATACGTTTTCGTCCGGTTTCATATGTTTACATTTTTTTCTGTCTGATTTCATACGTTTTCTTCCATTTTTTTTATGTTTTCGTCCGTTTTTAGACGTTTTCGTCCTTTTTCCTACATATTTGTCTGTTTTCTTACATTTTCATTCATCTTCATAGGTTTTCGTCCGCTTTTCAATTTTTTTGGCCAATTTTAGACGTTTTCATACGCTTTTCAAGTGATATTCGGAGACGTTTTTTGTCTGTTTTCGTCCATTTTTGTCTGTTTTCAAACGTTTTCGTCTATTTTCATACGTTTCGGCAGTATTTATACATTTTCAGACGTTTTTATCCGCTTTCAAACGTTTTCATCAATTTTTTACATTATCATCTTCAGACGTTTTCGTCTATTTTTATACGTTTTCATCCATTTTAAGACGTTTTCGTCTGTTTTTATATGCTTTTATCTATTTTTATATGTTTTCATACGTTTATAAACATTTTCGTCCGTTTTTATGTAGTTTTGTCTGTTTTCAGACGCTTTCGTCTGTTTTCATACTTTTCAACAGTTTTTATACATTTTCGTCCGTTTTCATCAATTTTTCATACGTTTTTGTCCCTTTCCAGGCGTATTTTTACGCTTTCATACGTATTCGTTCATTTTCATATGTTTTCGTCCGTTTTCATACGTTTCTGAATATCACAATTGATATTCTTAATATCACAAGTGATTTTCTTTGATATTCAAAATATCACTTGTGATATTAATAATATCAATTGTGATATTCAGAAACGTATGAAAACGAAAGAAAACGTATGAAAACGAACAAAAACAGAAGAAAACATAAGAAAGTGAAAAAAAAGTGAATTAAAAAAATGTGAAAATCACTTATAATATTCTGAATAACACTTGTAATTTTCTGAATATCACTTTTGATATTCAGAATATCACTTGTGATTTTCATGTTACAAAACATTAGTTGAACATCACTTGTGATATTCGGAATATCACTTGTAATATTTAGAATATCACTTGTGATTTTCTGAATATCACTTGTGAATTTCATATTACAGAACAATTGTTGAAAATCACTTGTGATATTCAGAATATCACTTGTGATATTCAGAGTGATATTCAAAATATCACTTTTGAAAAAACGTGAATTAAAAAAAGCGTGAAATCACTTGTAATATTCTGAATATCACTTGTGATTTATATTCAGAATATCACTTGCGATTTTCATGTCACAGAACATTTGTTGAAAATCACTTGTGATATTCAGAATATCACTTGCGATATTCAGATATCACTTGCAATATTTTGAATATCACTTGCGATATTCTGAATATCACTTGTGATTTTCATGTTACAGAATGTTAAAAATCACTTGTGATATTCAGAATATCGCGAGTGATATACAATATCACTCGACGATATTCTGAATATCACAAGTGATATTCTGATAATCACAGTATATCACTTGTGATATTCAGAAAGGTATGAAAACGTCTGAAAACATTTAAAAACGAACGAAAATGAATGAAAACGTATGAAAACGTATGAAAACGGACGAAAATGTATGGAAACGAACGAAAATGTAAGAAAACGGACAAAAATGAATGAAAACAGATGAAACCATATGAAAACGTATAAAAATGGACGAAAACGTATGAAAACGGACGAAAACGTATGATAACGGACGAAAACATATGAAAACGGACGAAAACGTATGAAAATGGACAAAAACGTAAGAAAACAGACGAATATATATGAAAACGGACGAAAATGTATGAAAACGGGCGAAAACGTATGAAAAAATTCAAAAACAGATGAAAACATAAGAAAACGGACGAATATATATATGAAAACGGACGAAAACGTATGAAAACGGGCGAAAACGTAAGAAAGCAGACGAAAACGTATGAAAAAAATTCGAAAACAGATGAAAACGTAAGAAAACGGACGAAAACGTATAAAACGGACGAAAACGTATTAAAATGGACGAAACGTATGAAAACGGGTGAAAACGTAAGAAAACAGACGAAAACGTATGAAAACGAGCGAAAACGGACGAAAATGTATGAAAACGAACGAAAACGTAAGAAAACTGACGAAAACGTAAAAAATCGACGAATATCTGTGAAAAACGAAAAAAACGGAAAAAAAAACGCAAAAAAAAAAAAAAAAAAAAAAAAAAGCCTCTTGGATTAATGGAAAAAAACGTGTAGTTAAAAAAAAAAAAGAAAAAATAGAAAAAAAAAAGAACGAAAAGAAAAAAGGAAAAATAAATAAATAAATAAGATAGATAAAAAGAACAAGAAAAAAACATGAATTTAGGTTGTCTTATTAAATCTTAGGTTAATTCTCATTATTAGATCAAACTAGATAAATGATGATGATTTGTCCCTCAGTTTGTAACAAAAAACTTAATCTTTTACCTAATAAAATAAAACCCCTAGTAGGGACTTTTCCATTTCAAAAAAATCAAATCATTCCTTATTAGGAAATAATTGAATTATTTTATTTTTTATAAAAGATGTTTAAAAAAGAAAAAAAGTTCAACTTTTCCTGATTTGGCCAAAATATATAAAAAATCGTTTTCATACTCTGACCACACAAAAAATTTAGAAATACACATGGACTATCAAGCTATATATCCATAGTTGTGGACCAAACTGAAAAAGAAAAAATAGAAAAAGCGGAGAGCGTAACCAATTCTCTTCATAGCACAAAACTGTACAATCAAATTCAACAACTATGGTACGATTGTGTGTTCTGGGATAACTCAATTCAACAATCATGGTAAGATTTTTTTTCCCCATTTACTTCTTCAATTTCAGAAACGTAATGCTTTGGATCGAATCAATAGAAACCCTGATTCGATTTGCTAATCAGCTAATTGGATTATAATAAGCAAATCGAATTGGTATTAATCAGCTAATTGGATTTGCTTATTCTTAGTTTGTTTTCCACTTAATTTATAAATTCGAATATCAGGTTTGTTGTAACAAATAAGTGATTAATCTATGAACTTTAGTGTTTAGTAAATGGGTGTTTGGATAAACTTATTTGAGGTGTATAATAGCTTATTGGGTTTTCATTAGGTTGTGAGATTCATACTCCTTTTAGTTATCTCAGATATCTAATAACAAAGTAAGTAGGTAAGCTAATGTATGGGATTCACACTTTCTGTTGTATTTTCTAACAAATTGAGGATGTTTATTAGCTACATAATAATAACTACAAGATCTATAAGCTACTACATGATAATAAATACATTGATTATAAGCTACATGATAATAACAACAGAAGCAGTTCAATTATCATATTTTATAATATATGGAACCGTTTATTTAACATGGTTGTTGAAACTTTGTTATTCAGTTGGCTTTGCCAAAAGGTCAGAAACCATGGTTAAAAAAAACAAGGAGCAAATGAAGATTTCATGTCCAAAAATATAAGCAAGGCATCAACTCATGAGGCGATACAACTAAGGTATTATAGCGTTTCTTTGTTAGTTTTGCAAACTTACAAATAATGCTTCGATTTGTGAAATTACACAGTTTGAGAACATACTGGCTAACGGATTTCCATATTATCGTTGCAGATTGATGTCTATAAACAACTATTCAAGGCATGCAAAGAATTTTACTATCGCGGGTAAAGCAAAAGTTCGATTGTGGTAATTTTGTTTCAATTAAAATTTTAGTTAAAATATGTTATGTTAACAAGTTGACCTATCTACATAGGTCGTGTTTTGACAATTGAAGCACAATAGAATCAATAAATTCATCACTTCAAATATGTAATTGTCCATTTTAGATCTGCAACACAATTAGCCAAATGTGTCATTCGACTTCAGGTTTCTTATTGAAACTGTTTATACAGGGTTGTTCAATTAGCGAATTCCAAATAGCCCATTTATAAGCAATCCCAAACAGACCTTATTGAAACATGTACATACAAATGGGTTAATTAAGGGATATCCTCCCATAGCACATGGTTATCGATGGTTTGTGCTTTATGTGGTATCGTTAACGGGTCAAATGGATTAAGCTAAATGATATAACTCAAAAGGTAATAGGTTGAGCCAATAGCTAAAAATGTGCCAAAAATTATCCAAAACGCATAAAGCTTCCTAAACCGTTCTTTAAATTTTTTGATTGCCATATGGGAGTGTTTGTCAACTTCCCACTTTGTGCACGTGCCGTTAAATGTAAAATAACATTATCACTTTTGAAATTGTATCACATAAAATATAGTAAGATTCAGATTAGTAGCAGCATACCTACGTAAAAATTGATCTATTGTATGGTATTTTAGGGGCTAAGTTTCGATGCACCAAGTGCATAATCAATCGAGGAAAACAACGCTTTGGATCTGGCCGTACTTCCAACTGGTAAATACTTGCTCAACGCTAATTTGGTGAGTAATTTTTTTTTTAAATCTTGAAATGCTTATTTGTTACTTTTTATCTGTGTAGAGATGGGCGTCAAATGGACTTACTGGTAGTTAAGCAAAAGATGCTGATCTAACCGGATGAGAACTTACGTTGGTCTCCACGACCCAACACCGATATTTCTTCCTTTCAGGAAAGGCAACCGGTAAATTTTTCCACATGTTTATATATATTATTAATATTTGGTTAAAAGATATGGTTAGTAAGTACAATAGGAGCAAATAGGTGGGTTGCATAATGGGTCAACATGGGTTTGAATCATAAGAGAAAAGGCCATCTTTATTAGCATGCAATATATAATTTATTTACATGTTACGTGATGAAGGCATGTATGTTTAGAATATGGATTTTTTTTCTTTGACTTGAAAAGTTTTATATTCCGAGGAAGGCGAACATAATTATCCAAGTTTACAGGAATTGAACATGATCAAATCTAATGTATAAAATGTTTAAGAAAGTAAACTCCGGTTATATTCTATAATTATCCGTGCATATACCAATGTCTTTTGACACTGTAGTGAGCCTTTGTTGAGGTCATATATGCATATTTGGTCATTATGTAGTCATAGTGTCTATGACGTGCGTTGAGTATGATCCATTTTTACTAAACTGTTAAAGTCATTTTTATTTAAAAACCAATAGTTGGTGCATAGATTACATATATAATTGCACAATTCAATGATCGTCATGATTAACCTTTTGAATATAGATAAGGATAAGGAAAAGGAAAATCTAGACAAACATCTATATTGTTGATCATCTTTTATAAGCTTAATACGATTATTGTTTTTACTTGAAAGCCTTAATAGTCCGCTTTCAAATAACATACATCCAATTAGTTTATGTTCTAACTGGGTTATCAAGGTATTTTGGTTTCTAATTGTTTCATGAAAATTTCAATTCATTTTGCTTTGATGTTAACTTGCAGGCTTAATTCACGTACATGCTCCTAAATACAAAGTGAACATACAAGAAAGCGATGCATATTCAATACAACATATAAGCAATTTTAAGGAAAACGTGTATTACTTTTATTTTTAAGGTAGACATTGTATTACTTCTCCAAATTGCTTATAACCGATCATCATGACAATTATAATGACCAGTTTTGATCATTCGTGTAAAAAGCGGTTATTCTTACGGGTCTCTTGGTGATTTGCATAAAATGCAATTAAATTTCTGATATTGAAGTAATGATCATTGAAAAAAATGTTATCTGATTGTGAATATGATAATTTTTCAATCGTACAAGATAGTGACGACAAGTTTTTGACAAAACCTATTGAAGAAGCGAATACAATGGTTGAAACGGAGATTTAAAACACTATTTTAAACCACATAAATTCAAAACATTGTTCAAAAATTAATGACAAAAATTAAATAATTTCTTTTTAATAAATAAAAATGTATTATTTAAAAAATTAGAAAAAGCCCCGCGCGTGCGCGGGCATTATAACTAGTTTATAAAATAAGTCACCTCATCATATGATATGATATTTTAAAACCACATAAATTTGGTAAATAAGTTTTATAAAAACAATTAATCACTTAAAACTCCAATAATTAGTGGTGCTTAATCTCTACGCAATTCTAAACAAACCGAAGACCCAAATTAACAGCTTAAACTCTAAGCACTTATAAAAAACTATAAAACCCCCGTTTCCACAAATCACATCCACTTTCCAATTCACATCACACACAAAACTCCAGAAAACCATGGCCGACACCACCGCATCATCCTCCTCCACCACCGAGATCCCCAAAACAACAGTGACCGGACGATGGGCGGATGAACCCGACGATGAACCGGAGCTACCAACTCCGTCAACTTCTTCTCATTCAATGACTGTGAATGAAGAAAAGATTGATTTGAATTTGAATTCACTTGCGATTGACGAGTCTAAGAAAAAGGATAGCGGTTTCCTTGAGGATCCAGAAGATTCTAATATCGAAGCTGTAAGTATATAATTTTATTTAATCGAGTATTATTAATCTAGGGCTTGTAAGTTAGTTTTAGGTATTATTTTGTTTACTTAGTGATTAGAGTTGGATTTTATTAAGTTAGAGTTTGTGAATTAGTTTCAGGTTGAATTGATATTAAGTTTAAATCATAAATACTCATTAGTATGGTTATTCTGTTTAGTTATAGTGTTTGGTGAATAATTTTAGGTTAAGATGATTCCGAGATTAAAAATCGCCCGCTAGCAATAAGATTTGTAGTGGAATATTCAAAAATTTGCCCCCTTGACTATAATAAGTGTAATTAAAGTTACTTTTAGTGTATGTTAGGCTTTGTAAATCAACGGTTATAGGTTGTTTCTGATTAAGTTATTGCTCTATTAAGCTAGAGTTTGTTAATTAAATTTGGCTAATGCTTACTGAACCTACTTGTTGATAATTTAAAAACGAAACAAACAAACAAATTAGAACAAACGAAGCGGAAGCTTTATTCAAATTACCAAACCAAATTCAAAGATACAAAACACAAATTCAAAAGGTACCAAAACCTACTTCAAAAGATACAAAGAAAACTAATGCCAATGATCCTTATTTATAGGGCAAAACTAACCGTCATAGATTAGTTACCAAATTCCAAACAAACTTGGAGGACAAGTCACAAAATTTACCAAACAACCCCTAAAGTTTAAGTCACTTTTCTAACACTACTCATTCGTATGGTTATTAGTTTTATGAATTTAGGGGGTGTTTGTTTCAGCTTATATAGCTGGCTTATGGCTTATTTGGTTTTGGGCTGATGTTTCATAATCTCACTTTTTGTGGCTTATTTTGAAACTTTTCGGCTTATATAAGCTTGTTATAACATAAAAAACTTATATAAGCTGAAAAGAGTGGAAATAAAGCCACAAAAAATTAGGTTATGAAACATAAGCCCAAAATCAAATAAGCCGTAAGCCGGTTATATAAGTTGAAACAAACACCCCCTTAATTGAAGTTATTTAACAGAAGAAGTGTTTGTTTTAGCTTATTTAGGTTGCTTAATAGCGGGTAAGTAGCAAAATAAGCATGTAGTACTATTTGGGTTTATAAGCTTATTAGGGGGCTTACATTAGCTTCTAGTGTGTGGTTTATTTGAGACGGATTGGGCTTATTCAAGTTTATGATTATTTTACAAGCATAAGTTAATCTAAGCACCTTAGGTTATCAGTTTATAATCATAAGCTAATATAAATAGTAGCCAAGAGGTATGTGAGCCAGAAGTCGCTTATTATAGATAAGATTTAAGCATAAACAAATACACCTTAATTTTGGATACGCAAAATAAATTCTAGTTTAATTTGATTTCAGGTTACATCGGGAGAAACACCGTATACTTCTGCGGTAAGATTTGAGGAACTGAATTTATCTCAAGAGTTGCTTAAAGGTCTATATGTCGAAATGAAATTCGAACGGCCTAGCAAGATTCAGTCCATCAGTCTTCCCATGATACTAACTCCTCCTTACAAGAACTTGATCGCCCAGGCCCATAACGGGTCTGGGAAAACCACTTGTTTTGTGCTTGGAATGCTGAGTCGTGTTGATCCCAAGCTAGCTGCTCCTCAAGCTCTTTGTATTTGTCCGACAAGAGAGTTGGCTATTCAGGTATAACTCAAACTTTGAAAGTATTGTTATTTGTTTATAAGAAGTAAGATAGTGTCGCTACTTGTACATTTATTTACTTGATTACTATGGATATAAATCTTCAAAGCAACTATAGTTACTATTTTCTTTGTTATGATTACTTCCAATGCATCGTCCCAAACAACTCCTTAGTGGCAGGCTTCAGATAACATTTTTGGGTGTAATTGAGATAGATTATGATTAGTTTGTTGGACTATAAAACACAACATTGTAGTGATACTTTTACATAAAACTTATTATATGGTTAATGTCATTAACTTCGTGACTGTTTATCCTGATGCTCCATAAGTACCAATTTAGTCATCAAGCTATGTATAGGTTATATTTTTGTATTTTTAATGTCAAACAATAGCATGGTGATTTCTCAAGTGTTTGATATTGGATATTGAACCGTTCATCAAAGATGACGAAGATGGAATATTTTACTAATTTAATGACTAAACTGATAAGAATTGAAGTATGACGACCAATGCTAAATACCAAGTTAAATACGTTGCAGTCTTATGAATGATAAATTCCTAAGCAAAATGATTGAATGATAAATTCCTACCTTTTAATTTTTGTAGTTGCAGCAGGACTGTCTATATGTTTGTGATTGTTTATACCCTGCTTATGTAAATACCTTGCGATCTAATAATATCTTAATGATGGTACAGAATATGGAAGTGCTACTAAAGATGGGAAAGTTTACTGGGATAACATCAGAGTTGGGTCTTCCTGCTGATAAAGCTAATTATATACCAATCGCCAAAAGAGCAGCTGTGACAGCACAAGTGATTATCGGCACACCTGGTACCATTAACAAATGGATTGCAGCAAAGAAGCTGGGTACATCTGAGTTGAAGATTCTTGTCTTTGATGAGGCAGATCATATGTTGGCAGATGTAAGTTTATTAATAGGCCTTTTTTCCCCCCCTTTATATGCTCTGTGTTTGCTCTGCTGTGTATATGCTCTATGTGTATATATTAAGCACCAAAAGGATTTTCTAATTGCATCAAGATGATAATCCTACATAATGTGACATCATTTTTATTAAGTACCAAAAAGAGTTGTCAAGTTGTGACATCATTTTTATTAACTATATTACAACTGAACATGCATTGAATTAAAAAAAAAAAAATGGGAAAATTACAGAGAACAAACAATTGGCATATTTTCCTGCTGTATTATTTCTCAATTTTTATCTAAGGAACTGTTGACAATTTTGGTTGTATTGAATTGTCAACACGACGTCCCTTATCTTGCATGCTATCCTCTCCTTTGCTGTACTTTTAAACTTCTCTTCCTCCAGGATAAACAAACGGTTACTCCAAACCCTACTTCATAAAGGATGCATGTTGCAACTATTAAAGATATCCCAACATTATTCTCATTTTCTGCTTAACTTCCCTGTGCTTGAATTTGACTTGAAATATGTGATTGTGCAATATTGTTTTCTTGAGATTTCATCAGATTTGTTTATTATGACAATTAAGTTTCTAGGTCTAGTTATCTGGCTTATGTTAGCCTGCTGTGCTATTAAGGCTATTTTGTTTTCGGGGGTGGTTAACAATAAACAATCTTATCACTGCTGCCAGCTTACTAGGAATGAAACGAAACTTGTAGTAGGCTAATGTTTGTAAGTCATTTCTGAAATACGTTGTGTTTCATGAGTTTGCCTTTTGATTTTAGATGTCATATATGACAGTGGTCTTTTCATTAAATAGGAGTTTTTATGTTCTGCATCCTTTGGACGGGGCTCTTTTTTATTTATAGTAATCTTTTTTCCTGATCTAGAATTTGGACGTGTTTCACGTATCCTTTAAGAGTTTTTTGGCAATGATAAGAATGATACATCCTTATACCACTATAGTTAAAAGTAAACTTTGGAAAGTGTAGTGGCGAGCCTTAACCCTAATGTTCCTTTTTTAATATATATAATATGTTTTAAATGCTAGTTTGTTTTGTGTTCTGTTCTCTTTGGCATCTATAGCCAATGAAATAAGTTTTCAAGGAAGTTAATGGGCACGGATCATGTAATACAAGTATACTTAATGCATATCAGGAGCCACAGTTGGAATACTGGTGATGCAATCATCAAGGCATAAAAATGTAAAAAAATATGTAGGGCATTGTATTAAATCATGTTACCAATTGGGCAATTGGCGTAACCATGTATCGGTATCTGTACTTTTGCAACCATATATTCTAAGATTTTTAGTTGCATTTTATTTTCTTGAAGGAAGGTCATACTTATTTAATTTGCTTGCTTGAGGCTCTAAACCATTATAGGTTAAAGAAACATTGCATGCTTGTCTTCTTATTTAATACTGTTTGTATACTCTGAAACATTAGAAATGTGTAAATTACATGCCTTAGGTAGTTTCTTTTTCAAAAGTTTTGGAAACATGAAAGCAACAAACAAACTCTTTTCTTGCTTTTATCTATTTTGTAATGGTATATTTAACACATGCAATATTTGTATTACTTCGTTAGTGTAAAGCTTACACCTTTTTTAACTTGCTGTTGCTTATCGCGTGCTCGGAATTTTCATCTAATATTTTCTGCATATGGTTTAGGGTGGTTTTAAAGAAGATTCTGTGAGGATTATGAAGGAAATCGTCAAGCGGAATAACAGTTGCCAGGTTTGTTGTCGCGATAATAATCAATACCTCTAATTGACCGAGTTATAGTCTTTGTTTTTCGTTCTGACTTGTACAAACACAATCCACAGGTGCTACTGTTTTCTGCTACCTTCAATGACGTTGTGAAGGCGTTCGTTACAAAAATTGTGAAGGAATTGTTTGTAAATAAAGAATACAACCAATTATTTGTTAAGAAAGAAGAACTATCTTTGGATTCCGTGAAGCAATATAAAGTGAGCGTCCCTGATGAGCTTTCGAAAATTATGGTCATTAAGGACAAAATTATGGATTTAGGTCAAAAAGTCGGGCAAACAATTATATTTGTGCGCACAAGAAAAAGTGCTGGTATGTTACATGAGGCACTTGTTAAGTATGGTTATGAGGTAACGACAATTCAAGGGGCTATGACACAAGAAGATAGAGATAAGATTGTTAAGGAGTTTAAAGATGGGTTGACACATGTTTTGATTTCAACCGATGTTCTTGCTAGAGGGTTTGACCAATCACAGGTTTGCATCTTTGCTTTCCCTCTTTTTAAATTTCTGGTTGGTTTTTATCTTATAAGTATGCAATTTTGTTGTTGTATCAGGTTAATTTGGTGGTTAATTATGATCTTCCAGTAGTATATGATAATCCAACGCAGCCTGATAATGAAGTATACTTGCACCGTATTGGTAGAGCGGGAAGGTTTGGCCGCAAGGGTATGTTTCTTATTGCTGTTTATTTATTTATTTATTTTTCTTGAGATTAATCATTTGTTGCCAGCTAGGAGTGGCAAGCTGTGCAGGTCTGGTTAGGTTGGCCTGCACACTTTTTTTTTTTTTTTTTTCATTTGTAGAACTTTTTCTTGATTACATGATCACTATTGTGCTAAATACGATACAAAAACAGTATCGTTACAATAATAATCTAGATTTCCGAATAGAAAGATTTAGGATGCTGTATGCATAAAAAATGCATTCCGTCACGAGTTCCAAGTTGTCACACAACTGAGACCCCAGTCCCATCTTTGATTCTGCCCATATCATCTAAGACTTTCCAAAAAGGGCTATCACAAACTAGAAGACCCAAGTTATCCATTTTGGTTTTCAATCTTATTATGAAAAGGTGTAATAGATTGCATGCTTGGTTAATAATGCTATTAGTGACATGCCATACTTTACTCATCACTCCAATGTCCCAACAAATGTAACAGAAGACTTAAAAGCTATAGCTGATACAAATACTTCACATTGGTCAAATGTCTTTCTTGTCCCTCATCAAGAACAAAAAGAACAAAACTTGTAGGCCAAAACTGATGTTGCAGATGCGTCATACTACTGATTACAAATGGATTCACTATATGGTATTCTTGCTAACACTGTATATGGTGACAGGAGCTGTATTCAATTTGCTGTGTGGTGAAAGAGATGAGAAACTCATGGAAAAAATTGAGAGGCACTTTAACCATTATGTTGCTGAGGTAAATATTTCTTCGCTTCTTTTACCGTCTTTTAAGTAATGTTTGATGCAACTCGAAATCTTCAAAGGTTTAAATGTTATTTTTTTTTTCATGATAAAGCTGTAGTCTCTGATATGTTTTGTTAATTCCTTAATGATAAATAACTATTGTTAGGAATTTTCAAATCTCTTAATGGTAATAATATTTCGACAACATGTTATTATGGTTTATATTTGATGTTTGGGCCTTGGGGTCTAGGCTGATAATGATTTTGTTTAGTCAAAGAAAGATTTCTCATGTTAGTGTGATATTACATTCCCTCATAAAAATGTATAAATTTTGTAGGTACGATCCTGGAAAAGCAACGAAGATTTTGAAGACGCCTTGAAGAAAGCTGGTTTGATGTAAAGTTTTGATATCGGTTCTTATCGTAAGCTCATGATCCAATCATTTATAAACACGATGGCGGAACTAGCTTGTTGAGTTGCACTGCAGCGTGATGTTTACTTGTTTAAAATATGGAACTTGAAGG
Source organism: Artemisia argyi (assembly GCA_030686995.1). Classification (NCBI taxonomy): domain Eukaryota; kingdom Viridiplantae; phylum Streptophyta; class Magnoliopsida; order Asterales; family Asteraceae; genus Artemisia; species Artemisia argyi. Next base: position 52,795,845 of record CM060687.1, on the reverse strand, counting down.
TCAACCTATGGAGCAAACTGCTACTTTATTTTATTGTGTGAAGTAGTTTTTGTATTGGTTGGTTGAGATTTGAGGTGTCAGTTTTGTTTACAACTAGAACATTCTTGTTCTTTAATTGCTTTTGATTGTGATGAAAGGAGTCTCCTTAGAACCTTCATATGTATTGCATGCGCCTGTAAAATTGTTAATCAGTTATTTCAGTTAGACATACATCTATGTTAATGTCTAAATGTGTGCATTTACAGTTTTTCTGAGTGACTTTTCTAATAAGTTGACTATTTTAACAAAAGTGACCATGTATAGGTTTATGTGTTGTAGATTGTAAGTTCTTACGAAAGAGTTCTTGACAAAAAGAGCCTAGGCGGTCTAGGGGTGTTATTAGGTTAGTGGGTGTTAACGAGCTACTCGAGCTCGTAGCTCGTTTAGCTCGAGTCGAACATGATAATTTTAGAGCTCAAGTTGAGCTAAAACAAAATGTAGAGCTCGAATAATTTCATGAGCCGAGCTTTTAAAAGAGTAGTATTTAGCTTGGCTCGTTTGAAAGCATTTTTAGTTATTTTAGCCGAACAAGCCAAATGAGCTACTTGAGCTAAACGAGCCGAAAAAACCAATTGAACTAAATATGTAGTTTCAATATATTTTAATTGTAAAATTTTTATTACTATTAGTATTATAACTTAAATTTAAAACTAAAATTAAAAAAATATATTAACTTCAATCACATAAAAAAAATCTGCACTTTAGTTTATACTAGACGATTACCCGTGCATAGCAACGGAAATTTCTAGCGGCAAACAATTAACGATATGCGATATTGTGGTAAGTGTTTCGTGTAACGTTGAAAATAGAACGAGAAAATATCAAAATGTAATTGCAAAAGGTTAAAAAAATAAAGTTAACTTAATCATGAAGATACGAAAAGAGCATCAAGGTAGAATAGGTGGAACAAAATATGTAAAATGTGGACAGCAATGTCAACAAATTTAAACTTCATGTTATTAGAACATAATAAGCACAGGCTGTTTGAAATAAGCAACTTGCAAACTAATAACACAAAACTACTTATTACATATACATGTTACAAAATTATCACAAGAAGGTAAAAACTCAAAGATTCCACTTGAATACAAATATCCTTGCATGAAACAGATAAAATGCAAATAAAAAATAGCCATGAACAAAAATTCATTGGTGTTCGAGTTGACATACTCCCTTTCAAAAACACATGTCGGTAGAATGTTGTAGGATGGTTGTTCCCTTACAACCTTATTAGACCAATGGCATCATATGCTCCCAAATGACTGTCATCAACAATTTTTTTTAGGTTGACGTATATGATGGCAAAACCAATGAATACCTATAACCAATGGTTTTTGGACACGAAGATAAATATTCAACATAGCTATATCAAACAAAAAAAGGTACTTACAGTGTGTATTTGTTGCAGCAACAGTGGCTCGTGTCGCACTTCAAGTTGTTGCAACTCCGGTGAAGTTGTAGTTAATATATGAAGATGAATGGTGTTTCATGTCAACCCAACATGCTAGTGGAGGCGTTCAGCTAAAAGAGCTTGTTCAGCTCATAAGCCTAAGTTTTGACATGTTAACCAATAACCAACACAAAGTTGCTATCTGTAAACGAAATAATAGACGTGATACTTACTCGATAGAGTTTTAGAAGTGTCATACCTGAGAATGCTACTACCTTGGCCAGACTCATGTAGTATCGTCACTGAATTTGGCAACGAAAACCTTTTTATCAGATCATCACGCGTTAGACATCATAAAGTTTTCTGAAAATAGACAGAAAAAGTGTTTTGGATCAAGCTAAGCCACAAAATCAACCCATTATAAATCATAACTCCATTTTCAATTTTGAAGTAATGTTTACTAACCGCATACAACTAATAAAGAATTATTAGAAACTTACACAATGCTTAAAAAAACTTAGCTAAGCCATTCTACACTGAACGACCAACAAACGGTGGCCATTAAAAAACCATCACCTTATCCGTAAATTGTGAAACAAAACCACTCTGTTAAGAATGTAACTGCATCCAACCCTACAAGGGCCAAAACATGAGATGTTACTGCAGAGAACGGGAAAGTATACAAAAAGAACAATGGCGACAGAAAAATCAATATTCATAGACTCACCTATGCACACCTCACGGGGAAATAGCCTACCATGACCACATATTGTTATCAATATACTCTTTTTATTACAAAGCAAAATCCAGTAACTCCATGCACCATAGCAATAAATAGTCAAATGAATAGCAGACCCGTTTGTTTTATGGGTCAAATAGTATGGAAAGGGTGAACCCATAACACGCCAGACAAAGAAGGCAAGCCCGTTGGCTGCAGCCATAACCCGAGTCGATACAGGGCACCACGAAACATGAACATTTCCGAACCATATATCTGCACACAATAAGTTCAAATTTCAAAATAGGCTTATCAACAAGGTCCTTTGACCAATAAGCTGTTTTGAGGTTTCTGATGAGCTAACAGGATGTTTGTGTTAACTTATTTACCAAGGTATTGAAAAGCTCATAAGCCCACATTTTCAAGCTCATTAGCTCATAAAGTTGAACTTGTGAAACTAAATTAGCCATAAACAACCCAGAAAAAAAAGGCTTATAAGCTTTTTCAATCCTACATAAGCTCGTAAGTCTAATAAATAAGGTAACACAAACTCCTCCTAAAACAGCTTAAGCTTTAGCTTATTTCAAACACATAAAACTTTACCCATAGAAAAATCGAAAACAAAACATACCTTGCCAATCTTATTCGACACCAACCCCCCCCCACAAATCAAAACCCTAACTCGTGCGTTGTATCAACCATGAACAGACAAAAATTAGCCCAAAATAATACCCGACCCTAGGTCGATATTCACCAATAGAAACCCTAACTGCATCCAACCATACACTTATGATGCAAAACCAAGTTTACAATTTGCTGCACAAATTAATTCAAATGGACTAAAAATACACATAAAACGACCTGATTAAATATGTCAGAGGCCTAAATTCATTGATGTGTGGAATGATGTCACAAACATAAGCAATCAATACAGAGATTGTGTTTAGAACTTGAACCAGAATATATAATGAATAATAGTTCACACGCATCTGAATTCAAAATTAGAAAAAGAAAGATAAAAAAAAAAAAAAAAAAAAAAAAAAAAAAACTTATCTTACAGATTGTGGAGCAGGTGGAGATGCAAAATTTGTTTTTCAAAAACACTGATTCTTTGTAATACCAATATGTGAGCCTGCAAGATGAAAACAAAAATAAAAGTTTAATTCAAGAGCTATAAGAAAAAGATTAATAGCGAATGCATAATCATTTTAATTGGTGTTTTGAATTTTTTTGAATGGATTCTTCCTCCGAAAGTTTTGGTGTATCCTTTGTTTGACTTCCTAATGTAACGCCCCAGTTACCAGTTACCATAAGATAAAAAGTAAGACTTACCGAATTTAACTTTCAATTTTCATACTTGACAAGGGTATTATGGGCATTGACCCAAAATTCAGTTTTTCACTTTTCACTTTGACCAAAAATACATTATAAGTAGTTAAGATATAAATATAGATATAAACTAGTAAACATGAGCTTTTATTTTTATATATCTCACATTGTCTTTTTTTTGTTTCACTCATCCAATGTGGAATGAGAACATTATTATTATTATTATTATTATTATTATTATTATTTTTTATGGAAGCATCAATTTATTAAAAACTCAAAGGATTTACAAGAAGTTGGTGGGGAGCCGAGAAACCAACTGGGCCCCCACACCTCTAGCAACAGCAAAACCGATCCTACTAAAAATATGAGCCGCGGCACGCGCCCCAATGTCCTGCGTCATAGAGAATCTTTGGATGCGCTTCAGAAGGGTTACTGCATCTTTCTCCAATTCTCCGAAGGAAGAAAAAGAGAAAGGGAGGAAACCATACCCAATATCATCACATTTGGCACCGTATTTGACACGCTTATGCTGTGCGGCGTCAGTGACCGCCCGCCCTGGCACAAAATCAAGCATCCCGGACTGCGTCAAAGGCGACGATCCTGTCAGATCAACACATACATCACGCCCATCCTCCCAGGAATAAAGCAATATATCAGCCGGTCGTAAGGATCTGTCCCTATCCCCATAGAGCCCAATATCCACCTCCTTACGGGCCGAGATTCCGGATCGAGAACAAATATCAACAAGGACATCACGCACAATGTTATGTCGATGTTTGATGCCCACAATACCCGCACACGAGACAGCGTGATCCCCATAAATATCTCCATTAAACACCCTAGAACAAGCTGAACAAGGAACCTGAGTGGTAAAAAGGGGAACACCCAACCGGTAACACAACACACAATGATATGTCCTGGCGTTCATAGTCTGTCCCAAACCCGAAATCGGAGCCACCCTAAGCCAATCCGACGTATGATCCTCCTTTAGAGAACTCCATAAAGCAATCTGTCGAGAAGATAGTTGAAAAGTAGATTCAACCGTTTGGGTAACCCGATCGAAGTATATATCTGCCAATTTCTTCATAAGTTTGGGGGCAGCGACCTCGGTAGGGTTACTCAATAGGTCAATATCCATATTCCGGTTAAAAGTACATAAGGCATCATCAAAAGAAGGACCCGCAGCAACAATACCAGAACTACAGAGAAGCTTAGTCTGTAAGCTAGCAGATTGAAGTCTAGAAGCTAGGAAAGCATAATGTAAGACATCACCTGCAGCATATACACCAAGCCCCCCAAAAGCAAACGGTAAGGTGGCAAGTCTCCATTGCCAATCACCAAAACCAGGCCCAGAAGCAGTGACAATACGCTCCAAAGAAGAACGAAGTGCCGCGTCAAAAGAAACCTGAGCACACTCAAAAACCCGAGGAGAACATGTGCGCATAGAAAAATACAGCTTGGAAATACCAGCACATGTACGAAGTAACAACAACTCACATTGGGGATCATTAAGTTTGGCCACAGCATCCATAAGTTCAATGGTTTTCACCACCCTTTTCAAAACAAGCTTGCTACCAAAATTAGTATCCACACTAACAGGGCCACCCAATAATTTAACGCCATGTAAAGGGCGAGAAATATTGGGAGGAAAAACACCATCCAATCTGCTCCTGGGGTCCTCCGTTGGCCAAAAAACCTCAGTTTTATCAACATTGAGGTGTAAACCACGACTAGGTCCATCCTCCATAATCAACTCCAAAACCTTGCCCACAACCAAAGTATCTCCAATAATTGTGCCATCATCCAGATACCAAGCTTGAAAGGAAAGGTTAAAAGAATCTCGAATCTTACATACCAAAGGATGTAACACTAATGCAAAAAGAAGAGGCCCAAGAGGATCACCTTGTTGCACACCTTGATGAGACCAAAGAGTATGCTCACCATAATATAACCTGGCAGGATTAGAGTAGCAGAATTCCACCCACCGCGAGATAGCCGGGAAATGAAGTCGAACCTCATGTAACATAGCAGCCCGATCAACCATGTTGAAGGCATTTTTAAAGTCTACCAACAACATAGAAAGACCAACATCACCCCCCCGATCCTCGACCAACCGATTCACCGCATGAAGAATAGCTTCCCCACCACCCGAAACTCCAACACCCAGTTGTAAACCATCAAAATAATCATCTGAAGAGTGGCCAATCATAGATGCACATACTTTGGAAACTAAACGCCTCCAAACAGTCCCAACAGCAATAGGACGGATACCCCCTCCTGGTTTGACTAAGGGTGTAAGGGGAGCACTAGCAATGTACTCACCCAGCGCCCTCGGACATTTACCAGCAAGGAAAAGGTTCACAACCTGTGTGATAGAAGCGACTAGCTCATCAGAAACAGCCACAGCAGCCCCGTTCAAACAATCCAAAAGGTGTTGGGCACGCAGCCCGTCCCGTCCACAAGACGTGCCACGGGGGAAGCTCTTAATCATATCAAGAACCATAGCAGAAGATGCAGAGAAATAGTGGTGATCAATAGGTATATCGGGCAAAAGAGGAGCAGACTGGAAAGGGTGCTTAGCTGTTAAGTCCTCAAGAGTAGATGCATCATAAGGTGCGATACCAGAAGACGAAAGAACTCTGACCGCTGCAGTATAATGACCATCACTAATCTTCCTTTTGCATTGCTTGACATTGCGGTCACCCAAGTCCGAACTATCATCATCAATACTAGACCATGGTGGGGAGGGTTCTGCTAAAACCTCACGCACAACCTGCAAACTACCACCAGGGGAACCCCATGCACGAATGGCATTACAAATATACTCTTCTTGAAGCTGACGCTTAGTGGCTGACCTACCCTCTTGATTACTCCTCGGACAAAAGGTTTTAAGGAGACAAAGAGGCAAGACAAACAAACTAACCCAACAAGAAATGTCATCAGGCGTGCAGATCACCTTATCAAGAGCTCCTTTCAGAACACGAGAGAACTCCAAGCGACATTTAGGAGGAATAGACTTGACCGTCCTCAGCCCCTTAGAGAAGAGAGTATCAAGAAGAGCCAAATCAAAACCACTAAAACCATCCAAAACCACATCATCAACAAGGGCTACATGAAGGGAAACCTGCGGTTTGGGAAGATCATATATCACAAACCGAACAATACCATCGCCACAATCAGGAGGAGACACAAAATCAGACCCCTTACCATGTCGACACTTAGTTCGGAAAGTGTGCGTCTTGAAACAACTACCACACAACCACAAACCCATACATTTCAGAGTAACCTCCACCCTTTCAAAAACAACCAAATTCGACAAAAGAGAGTCCCTAGTGATAGCTTGAGCCTCACCACTAAAATGCCGATCACGAAGATGAGTGATCAAAGAAGTCTTAGTAAGACCATTTCCGCCACCATCACGACACCCACAAAGACCCACAAAGGGACAATGGAATTTCACAATGGGCATAAGGAACGCTTTTACAAAGACCAACAACCACGTCAACACCAAATAACAGACGCAAAAAGTACCTTGTACAGCAGCAACCTTATACAGCAGCAGACGCAAAACAAAAGTCAGCGTCAAACCAAACTTGTACACTGATCACTACCAAACGCAGAACCAAAACGCGCCAAACCAGTTTGTACAGCAAAAGCCAGAAGCCAGAAACCAGGAACCAAAACAGCAGAGAACAAGCAGAAACCAGAAAACAATCGCCAAATAAATTCAACAACCAGCGCCCACCAAATAGTATAGTAACAGCCACAAACCAGCGTCAAAACTGCCAATAAGTACAGCAGCAGACGCAACCTGAAACCAGCACCAAACCAATCCCAAACGCACTGATCCCAAGGCCCAAAACCAATCCCAATCGCAAATAGTATAGTGACAGCCACAAAACAGCGTCAAAACTGCAAATAAGTTCAGCAGCAGACGCAACCTGAAACCAGCACCAAACCAATCCCAATCGCACTGATCCCAAGGCCCAAAACCACCAGTCACCAACGCCCAAACAATCAGATAATCAAAGGGTTTCAAAGTGGAACCCTAATACAGAAAGGACGAGGGAAGACCAAACCCTAGAAAAAGAAACCCTAAAAAACAGAAAAACAAGATGAAAGGGAAAAACGAGAAGGGAAAAGAACCTAGATTCAACAAAGATGTTGAAGGAACGATGTTGGAGATCAAGAGATCAAGGTGATCCCACGAGGACACAAGAATCGCCCCTACAGAAACGTGTTCACTTTATTAAAAACAAATAGAAGTTACAAGAAATTAGTGGGGAGCCGAGAGACTAACTGGGCCCCCACACCTCTAACAATAGCAAAGCTAATCCGATTAAAAATATGCGGAGCAACACGTGCTCCAATGTCTTGAGTCAAAGAGAATCGTCGAATACGCTTTAATAAGGTCACTGCATTTTTTTCAAGTTCTCCAAAAGAAGAGAATGAAAAGGGGAGGAACCCATATCCGATATCAGCACATTTAGCCTCGTACTTGACACGTTTACGTTGTGCGGCTTCAATAACCGCTCGACCGGGCATAAAATCAACCATATTCGAACGCGTCAACGATGACGATCCTGTAAGATCAACACAAACATCAAGCCCACCATCCTATGAGTAAAGTAACATATCAGCTGGACGTAAGGTTTTGTCTCTTTCTCCATGAAGCCCAGTATCAACCTCCTTACGGGCCGAAATACCAGATCGAGAACATATATCAACAAGAACATCACGCACAACATTATGCCGATGTTTAATACCAACTATACCTGCACACGAAACAGCATGATCCCCAAAAATATCTCCAGAAAAAACCTTAGAACAAGCTGAACACGGCATCTGGACAGTAAAAAGAGAAACACCCAACCGATAACACAACACACATCGGTAAGTCCTGACATTCATAGTTTGTCCCAATCCGGATATCGGTACTACCCTTAGCCAATCTGACGTGTAATCCTCTTTTAGTGAGCTCCATAACGCCATCTATCTAGGGGATAAATGAAAAGTGGATTCAACCGTTTGGGCAACACGTGTGAAATATATATCTGCCAATTTCTTCATAAGTTTGGGGGCAGCGATCTCACAAGGGTTACTTAAAATGTCAATTTCCATATTCACATTAAAAGTACACAAAGCATCATCAAATGAGGGATCAGTAGTCACAATATCAGAACTACGGAGAAGCTTAGTCTGTAAGCTGGCAGATTGAAGTCTAGAAGCAAGGAAGGCATAGTTCAAGACATCACCTGCAGAATACACACCAAGTCCCTCGAAAGCAAACGGTAGGGTGGCAAGTCTCCATTGCCAATCACCAAACCCAGGTCCAGAAGCAGTGACAATACGTTCCAAAGAAGAACGAAGTGCTGCATCAAAAGAAACCTGCGCACCCTCAAAGACCCGAGGAGGACATGTGTGCATAGAAAAATACAACTTGGAAATACCAGCACATGCACGCAGTAGCAACAACTCACATTGAGGATCATTAAGCTTAGCAACAACATCCATACGTTCAATAGTTTTAGCAACCCTTTTCATAACAAGCTTACTACTAAACTCAAAGTCCACACTGGCGGGCCCACCTAATAATTTAACACCATGCAAAGGTCGAGAAATATTAGGGGGAAAAACACCAACATACCTGCTCCTGGGGTCTTCCTTTGGCCAAAAAACCTCAGTTTTATCAACGTTGAGGTGTAAACCACAACTAGGTCCATCCATCATAATCAACTCTAAAACCTTCCCCACAACCAAAGTATCTCCAATAATAGTGCCATCATCCAGATACCAAGCTTGAAGAGAAAGGGTAAAGGAGTCTCTAATCTTACATGCCAAGGGATGTAACACTAAAGCAAAAAGAAAAGGCCCAAGCGGATCATCCTGTTGCACCCCTTGGTGCGACCATAAAGTATGCTCACCATAATATAATCTGGCAGGACTGGAATAACAGAATTCCACCCAACGTGAAATAGCCGGAACACGAAGGCGGACTTCCCGTAACATAACCGCACGATCCACCATATTGAAGGCGTTTTTAAAGTCCACCAACAACATCGATAAACCCACATCGCCCACACGGTCTTCAATCAACCGATTAACAGCATGAAGAATTGCCTCCCCGTCTCCCGATACCCCCACACCAAATTGCAAACCATCAAAATAACCATCCAAAGAATGGCCAATCATAGAAGCACAAACCTTGGAGACTAATCTCCTCCAAACAGTCCCAACAGCAATAGGACGGATCCCCCCTCCTGGTTTAACCAAAGGCGTGAGAGGAGCACTAGCAACATACTCGCCCAACACCCTTGGGCATTTACCCTCAAGAAAAAGGTTCACCACCTGGGTGATAGAAGCGACTAACTCATCAGAAATAGCAACAGCAGCACCATTTAAACAATCCAAAAGATGTTGGGCGCGCAAACCATCCCGTCCACAAGAAGTACCACGAGGGAAACTCCTAATCATATCAAGAACCATAGCAGGAGATGCAGAAAGGTGGTGATGATCAATAGGTACATCTGGCAAAAGGGGAGCAGATTGAAAAGGGTGCTTAGCTTTTAAATCCTCAAGAGTAGTACCATCATAAACGGCAATACCCGAAGAAGAAAGAACTCTGACAGCAACAATATAATGGCCATCACAAATTTTCCTCTTACACTGCTTGATATTACGATCACCTAAGTCCAAATTTTCCTCATCAATATTAGACCATAAAGGAGGGGGTTCGGCTAAAGTCTCACGCACAATTTGTAAACTACCACCAGGTGTGCCCCAAGATGAAATAGCATTAACAATATACTCTTCCTGTCGTTGACGCTTAGTAGCAGACCTACACTCTTGACTACTCCTCGGGCAAAAGGTTTTAAGCAGGCAAAGAGGCAAGACCAACAAACCAACCCAGCAAGAAATGTCGTCAGGCGAATAAACCACCTTATCAAGAGCTCCTTTCAAAACCCGAGAAAACCCAAACGACATTTAGGAGGGATGGATTTGACAGTACGCAACCCTTAGAAAGTAGAGTATCAAGGAAATGTAAATCAAAACCACCAAGCTCATCAGAAACCAAATCCTCAACAAGAGCAACATGAGAAAGAGTCTGTAGTTTGGTGAGATCATGAAACACGAACCAAACCACACCATCACCACAATCAGGAGGTGACACAAAATCAGACCCCCTACCATGCCGACACTTAGCCCGTAAAGTATGTGTTTTGAAACAACCACCACATAACCACAATCCCATACGCTTAAGAGTAACCTCAGCCCTTTTAAAAATAATCAAATCCGACACAAGAGAATGTCTAGTGATAGCTTGCGCCTCACCACTAAAGTGTCGGTCACGAAGATGTGTGATCAAATAAGTCTTAGTAAGTCCGTTTCCGCCCCCATCACGACACCCACTAAGACCCGCGAAGGGACAGTGAAATCTCACAATAGGCATAGTAAATTAACCACATACACCAACTGAAAAGCCAAAATGGAAGCACCAAGTAAACTCCAAACCAAACCACAAAACAAAACCCTAACCACTGTAGCCGAACTGTAGCAGAAACCAGTAAAGAACTGTAGCAGAACGTAGCTGCACTGTAGCAGAAGCTTGAAACAGAAACCTGCTCACTGGTAACAGTGTAACACCCCCAATTTCGTGATACGCAGCAGAATTCAAACTGGGTGTTACTCGACGGCATAACAGTCATAATAATAGAAAATGATCTTTAATTGAGTCGTTTTAAAAGATTTATCATTCAAATTATATAAATATCAGAGATTACAAAATGAGGTACCAGATGGTTCCATGTTTACAAATTACATTAGATGAGTTTTCGAATAATAATAAAATTTTATAGCCCTCTTGAATATCCGTGCTCCTCCGTGGCAGCCTCTAACATCATGGACCTGAAATACATGCTTAAACTGTCAACACAAAGGTTGAGTGAATTTCATAGAGTTTATTAAATGGTTGAACACAATATGTTGGTAGTGTGAGCTATAGACTGACACCAATGGTTTTGAAAACAAAACGGATATTATTACACTAAGCTTATGAAACCAAAACGTTAACGGGTACCAATATCAATCGGCGGAGTTATCCCGGTAGGTACTTTGCCGTCATACCTAAATCTCAAATATAGTGCATTTGTTTGAACTTAGTCAATACAAATGGGATTCGTCAATCCCAATAGGCCTATTCACAATACTCGCGCTCACTATTACTAGTGATTAAATGGTTCATAATAAGGGATATTGGATTGGCAAGGAAGGTACTTAGTGATAATAAAACAATCAGGCAAGCATACAATTGAAAAGCATTGTGTTTGGTTGAAAAATAATAGCATGTATTCCCCCAAGGGTTTGTAAAACAATTAAGTAATGGAAAGTGGGGCTATGAACTCACCGTGAGTTGGATGATGTTTAATGAGAATGATGGATATGCCGTGAGAACTTCTACGAGCAACCTAGAATAATTGTTGCAACTTAGGTTTGGAATAACGTCTAAGAAAACATAAACGAGCCTATATATGTCTTGCATATTGTTCATGATGTAGTACTTAGTATATAGTGTAAGTCTTTGAATAAAAGTGGTTTATGAAACATGTATAGTTTTGTATATCCCTTACTACCGTTCGGGCCATCATAATTCAGAGGTCATGAAGTAAATGTTCGAGGAGCTAGGACACTTTAATTCATAAATCCAGCAACTCGTCGATCCGTTTACCCAAATGGAACCCCTCACATGAAGCTCCCTAGTGTTGTAGTATTTGATAGAAAATATAAGTTTTTGATCTTTAAAGGTTACATGTCCGAATAATTGAATAAACTTAGGAAAGTTTATTTTAAATGAAGATTGTTATTACAATGAGTTTCTTTAGCCTAGAAGGGATATTACTTGCAAAGTCTCATGGTCATTTGATGGAGTAGATCCAAATTGGATGATTATGTTACAAATAACACTTTAGTTCATGTTTTAGACCTAGAAAGTTATTTGGTATTTAGCCGTGGCCTTGCCGTGACTTTGGTCATTGCTACCATGGTCTTGAGACTCATCCTTGGCCTTAGCCATGGCTATAGTCTCGGCTTTAAGGTCATTAGACCTCTTGGTTTTACTTAGCCATAACCAATACATAGTCGTTTGGGTATTTAAAAGGGCTGCTAAGAATTTGAAGAAAAATAGTATTATTTATGGGTTTTATGGACCCGTGCTCCTGTATTTTTGAAGAAAACATCGTTCCGGACAACTTTCATGTTTTAACTTTTTGATGAAACGGAGTAGAAAGGCCTCTTTTTGCGTGTTTTAGTTCTGTCACAGAAACATTTGGGACAATTTTGCCGCAAAGTTTTGGTAACTTCTATTAGCCATAACTTTTGACTCATATACTCATTTTAGGTGGTTCAAATTGCTATGTTTTCCTTGTTAAGTCCTATACCACAATATGTAATTGTCCAATATCATGTTTATACCATTTTGGTCGAATTTCTCAATATAAGTCACTAGTTTTCTTGTTTACTTAACATAAGTTAATATATAGTTTCCATAACTTGTTTTAATAGTTTTTATACATCATGAACATAACACAAAGACCATATATAGAATGAATGAAATATAATAAGCATGAAAATGATATTGAGCAAGAAAGTGTATTAGGGTTTCTTACAACTTTAGGCTTTCTAAAGAAAGGAAGTTAAGAATAAGGATATGACTTTGATTGAGCAAACTTCTCTTCATTATGGCAATCCTTCTACACCTTTGTATTCTTGAAGGATTTGTGATGAGATTTTAGGTGACTTGAGTGGATCTAAACTCAAGAGAATCACCTAAAGTTTCTAAGGATTTGAAGTAGTTTGGATGAATCAAAACCTAACAAGAGTTTTTGTGTTGATATAGCACTTGTATTCTTGAATAATACTTTAAGTAGAGAGAAAATCATGAATGTGTTTGTGTTTGTGATGGTATGAACGACCAAAGGGGGATGAGGAGGGTTATATAGGGTCTTGAGGAGGTGCTAAGAAAGTGCTAGGAAGGTGTAAATGAGGAGGTGCAAGATTAGGATATTTTAGGAAGCTTAGCTTAGAAGTTTACACACATGTAACCAATCCAAGAGTACAAGACTTTGAGATTAAGCCACATGCAAGGTGAACCCCCCTATAGTCGGCCATATGAAGATATGGTGTGACTAGATGATTAACTTGGTATTATCTAGCTTACGGAGTGAGTTTTGGTCCCGGTAATCGCTAACGGTAAGTCGTTAAGTCATGAAACTTAAAATCGGGTATTCTAAAAATATGAAACTTATAAAGATGTTAGAACGTATTAATATAACCTATCTTAACATATTTAATGAGTGATAAGTTCTATCGGGTTGTTTAAACGCTGTTAAAACTGGAAACGCGGGTCTAAAACGAGTAATTTACGTAAAACGCTGAATTGGAAAACGTAAAATTTCAGAACTTTTGGAATTGTCGTAAAATGAGAGAAAATCATATTTATATTGTTTATAGTGTTTTATGGACATATCGGGATGCTTGAATGACGTTTAAACCTAAACGTAAATCTCGGACACGGTTTTGTGATTTTTGCAGAAATGATCTGACGAGTGTCAAACTCTCGGATTATCATTAAAATAGTTTAACTTACGAGAATATGAAATAAAAATTTCGGGAGTGAATAGTAAAAAGTGAATAGTAATCCGAAAATGTGAATTGTTACAAACAGCCCCAATACATAGCAATGTAACAGCCCCAATACGAAACACAAATGCAAAACCCTTACCGCAATACTGTAGGTCGAAGCAAAGGAATCACATACGAAGCACTATAACAGCCTCAAAAAGCGAACCCCATAACTGGTAAGAGAAGTCGAAACCCCCACCAACAACTTTAAAGGATGCAAAACAATCTGCAACTAGAAACTGAAAGCGAAGAAACACAAACCAAGATGGTCCCGAATCAAAACCCAATAACAGCTACAAATCTAACCACCCTCACCACAACAAAACGTCGTTGAGAAGATGTAAACAAATCCCCACAACGTTAAGGATGAAGCAAACAGCAGCCAAGACCCCACGCAACTGAATGAGTCTCAAACAGAAACCCTAAAAATACCTAAACGAAAAAGATAACCAAACGAAACCCTAAGAGAAATATATGTACCCGGTGGAAAAGGAAACACGATTCAACAGTGAATGTTGAATAGAAGTGACTGATCATTGAGAATTGAGATCAAGAAGATCATCCATGATCAGGAGGAAACCGTTCCAGTCACCCACACAAACGAGAGAAACGTTATTATTATTATTATTATTATTTGTAAACCTCACTTTATTAGAAACTCATAGGATTTACTAGAAATTAGTAAGGAGCCGTGAAACTATCTGAGCTCTCACTCGTCTAGCTATAGCAAAGCTAATACTACTGAAGATATTATTATTATTATTATTATTATTATTATTATTATTATTATTATTATTATTATTATTATTATTATTATTATTATTATTATTATTATTATTACTATTATTATTATTATTATTATTATTATTATTATTATTATTATTCATTTAAAATTACAAGCATTACTTAGATTGTCAATATATATGAATACGTTAACCTTAATTACTTTTAGTTATGTGTTAAATAAATTGTTACTCATATATATTGATCATATAATTGTTAACATTAATTTTATGCTAGTTAAGTGTTTTATAAAAAAATAACAAATATGTATAATAACTCTTTATCAATTATGTAAATGAATAAATCCAATCATAATAACACTAAATAAGAATTGTGAATCACTAACAAAACTAGCTCGTATGGCTCACATGATGCCAGGAGTTATATCGAAGTTTTGTGACTAGAAATACAACATATGTATGTATATTCTATATGAAAGATTTTCTTTTATGATTTTCACATATACACGCACAAAAAATATACGATAAAATTCAAATATGTGTGACCACATGTGACACATACATATGAAACTCAAATATGTTTACATGCATAAGACGCATATGTATGAAAGCCAAATATGTATGGATACACATATGTGCAGCCAATATTTACCTATAAAGATACATATATGATAGACACAAATATGTATAGACTCATGTGACAAATATGTATGAAAGCCAAATATGTATAGACAAACACATATGAAATACATTAGTGCAGCCAATATTTACATATAAAGACACATATATGATATATGCATATGTATAAACTCATTGTGAGGTTGCTAACACAATATATCCATGGTTCTTAGACGATAGAACATAAACAACGTTATAATCTCCATCTATTTGATAATGAAACACGAAGATTGTTGTTGGTAATATTCGGGTAGAAACTCTTATTCTTAGTTTAGTTATGAATTAACTAACTATTACATTCGTTTAAATCATGTTGACTAGTTGTTAGATTTGTGATAATGGTTTATTGATCAACTCAACCATGTACTTTTGTTCACAAATTTACTGCCAACTATTTTTCTTCCTATGTGAACAATCACATTGCAATTTCAAGCATATCGTTCCTTGATTTTGACAAAAATAACTCTTATTAACAAAGCAAATGTGTGTTGCAAACGATCAAACGAATCCTACTTTATGTTAACATGTACAAAGAATCATGGTGAATAAAATCAAGAGATTTGGTTCGTTATTTTAGGCTTTCTTCATCACACCCTTCTAAGTTCTAATCAAAGTAGATTTTACAAGAATAACTAGTTATAATGCCCGCGCACGCGCGGGTATTTTTAAAAATTTTTTTTGAAATAATTATTTAAAATTTTTAATCTTATTGTTAATTACATCTTATCTATATTTTTTGTATTTATCTTTAACTTGTGTTGTGGATAAATATAAAATATATAATCTTTTTTTTTAAAATATCTTATTTTTTGTATTTATCTTCTACTTGTGTTATGGATAAATATAAAATAGAAAATAATATTTTTTTTTTAAAAAAATAAAATTATTACTAAATCAGGTATGAATTGATTTTTTTTGAAATGCATAGAAGGTGATGGTGAATAAATAGTCAATGGTGATGAGTAATGTAAAGTTTGGTGTGGAAAGGGTATTTGATAATTTACTTGGTTTGCATGTTATGGTTCTCCTAGGTAGGAGCCCTATGAGGAATTCCTTTTCTTCTTCTAGTGGAAGAATTATGCAAATGAAAATCGGTAGATTGCTATAATTACTGCTGCTTAATCTCTAAGCAACTTCTAATAGCTTAAACTCAAAGCACTCATAAAAAATTAAAACCTATAAAAACCCTGTTTTCACAAATCACATCCACTTTACATCACCAGAAAACCATGGCTGACACCACCGAATCCACCACCAGAAACCTCGCCACCGAGATCCCGAAAACAACAGTTACCAGACGATGGGCTGATGAACCCGACGATGAACCGGAACTACCAACTCCGTCAACTTCTTCAATGACTGTGCATGAAGAACATATTGATTTGAATTTGAATTCACTTGTGATTGATGAGTCTAAGAAAAAAGATACGGGTTTGCTTGAAGATCCAGAAGATTCTAATATTGAAGCTGTAAGTTTATAATTGTATTTAATCGACTATTATTAAACTAGGGCTTGTAAATTAGTTTTAGGTTTTATTTTGTTTAGTTAGTGATTAGAGTTGGATTTGATAGTGTTTGGTAAATATTCCAAGCTTAAAAATCACAAGCTAGCACATACACAGGGATTTAGATACCCGCCCCCTAGCAATAAGATTTGTAGTGTAATATTCAAAAGTTATTAAACCTCGACTATTAACTGTAATTAGAGTTACCTTAGTGTATGTTAGGCTTTGTAAATTAATCAACCTTTAGGTTATTAGTTATTACACACGCACACGTTATGATGATAAGATGATTATATATTTAGTTCGGTTTCTGATTAAGTTATTGAGCTAGAGTTTGTTGATTAAATTTTGCTGCATGAAATAACGCTTAAATCACGCACAAAGATACACTAAACCTACTCATTTGTATGGTCATTAGTTGTATGAATTTAATTAAAGTTATTTAGGTGACTATCCAAAAGGGTCGTCCTGGGATTAAAGTTATTTAATTAAACTTATTTATGATTAGTCTGCTCGCAATTCGGAAACCCAGGTAACAAAAAAAAAAAATAATAAAAAATAAAATAAAATAGAAGCTTAAGTAGCAAAAATAAGCCAGTATTACTATTTGGGTAAGTATAAGCTTGGGTTTTTTTGAGAGGGATTGGGCTTATTCAAGTTTATGGTTATTTTACAAGCATAAGTTAATCTAAGCACCTTAGGTTTATCAGCTTATAATCATAAGCTAATATAAATAGTAGCCAAGAGCTTATGTGTTATTTAAGCCATAAGTCGCTTATTATAGATAAGATTTAAGCTTAAACAAATACCCTATAATTTGGGATACGTAAAATAATTCTCGTTTAATTTGATTTCAGGTTACATCAGGAGAAACACCGTATACATCTGCGGTAAGATTTTAGGAACTGAACTTATCTCAAGAGTTGCTTAAAGGTCTATACGTCGAAATGAAATTTGAACGGCCTAGCAAGATTCAGTCCATCAGTCTTCCCATGATACTAACTCCTCCTTACAAAAACTTGATCACCCAGGCCCATAACGGGTCTGGGAAAACCACTTGTTTTGTGCTTGGAATGCTCAGTCGTATTGATCCGAAGCTAGCTGCTCCTCAAGCTCTTTGTATTTGTCCGACAAGAGAGTTGGCTATTCAGGTATAACTCAAACTTTGAAGTTTTGTTACAAGTTATCATGATTATCAGTTTAGTATTGTTATTTGTTTATAAGAACTAAGATATTGTTGATTATCTGATTTCTACTCGTACATTTATTTACTTGATTACTTCCAATACATCATTCCAAACAACTCCATAGTGCCAGGCTTCAGATGACATTTTTAGGTGTAATTGAGATAGATTATGATTAGTTTGTTGGACTATGAAACACAACATCATGGTGATACTTTTACATAAAACTTAGTATATGGTTAATGTTATTAACTTCACTACTGCTTATGTCGATGTTCCATATTTGTCACTTTGATAAGTACCAATTTAGTCATCAAGCTACACATGGGCTATATTTTTGTATTTTTAATGTCAAACAACAACATTGTGATTTCTCAAGTGTTTGATATTAGATATTGAACCGTTCATCAAAGATGACGAAGATGGAATATTTTACTAATTTAATGACTAAACTGATAAGAATCGAAGTATGACGACCAATGCTAAATACCAAGTTAAATACGTTGCAGTCTTATGAATGATAAATTCCTAAGCAAAATGATTGAATGATAAATTCCTACCTTTTAACTTTTGTAGTTGCAGCAGGACTGTCTATATGTTTGTGATTGTTTATACCCTGCTTATGTAAATACCTTGCGATCTAATAATATCTTAATGATGGTACAGAATATGGAAGTGCTACTAAAGATGGGAAAGTTTACTGGGATAACATCAGAGTTGGGTCTTCCTGCTGATAAAGCTAATTATATACCAATCGCCAAAAGAGCACCTGTGATAGCACAACTGATTATCGGCACACCTGGTACCATTAACAATTGGATTACAGCAAAGTGGCTTGGTACATCTGAGTTGAATATTCTTGTCTTTGATGAGGCAGATCATATGTTGGCAGATGTAAGTTTATTAATAGTTTTTTTTTTTCTCTCTGTTTCAGTAAATTATGATAGTATGACAACCATGTTATATGCTCTATTTGTTTGCTCTGCTGTGTATATATTAAGTACCAAAAGGTATGATAATCCTTTATAATGACAAATTGCATACTCTTAATTAATATTGGTGATATACCCTGTTGCTACTATTTGTTTTTATTTTCAGCATTTTAGTTTCACAACCTTTATCCAATTGGATGTGTTTTAAGTTATGTTTGTTTAACCCCTGCTCTGATAGTTTTTGATATAATCGGTTGCAATTAATATGAAAGTATCAGCTATAAGACAATAAATTTCAGTCAAGGAGTCAAGGACATGCGATATTTGTTTAAAAAGAAAATATAAGAACAAGTTATGTATTTACAGATAATTTTTTATTTTATTTTATTTTATTTATTTATTTTTTTTTAATTTGCTTTATCAAAAAGAGTTGTCCAGTTGTGACATCATTTTTATTAACTACTATATCACAGCTAAACATACATTGTGGTAAAAAGAAATATGCGAAAATTACATATTGTTTGGAGATTAATATAATTTCACCTTTGCACTAAAAAAAGAAAAATAAAAATGCGAAAACTACAAAGAAAACAAACAACTGAAATTTTTTCCTGCTGTATTATTTTTTCAATTTTTATCTAAGGAATTGTTGACAATTTTGGTTGTATTGAAGTGTCAACACCATGTCCCTTATCTTGCATGCTATCCTCTCCTTTGCTGTACTTTTAAACTTCTTTTCCGCCAGGGTAGACAAACAGTTACTCGAAACCCTACTTCATAAAGGATGCATCTCGCAGCTATTAAAGATATCCCAACATTATTCGTGTTTTCTGCTTAGTTTCCCTGTGCTTGAATTTGACTGGAAATATGTGGTTGTGCAATATTGTTTTGTTGAGATTTCATCAGATTTGTTTATTATGACAATTCAGTTTCTAGGTTTATCTATCTAGCTTATGTTAGCCTGCTATGCTATTAAGGCTATTTGGTTTGTCGGGGTGATTAACAACAATCTTATCACTGCTGCCAACTTACTAGGAATGAAACGACACTTGTAGTTGGCGAATGTTTGTAATTCTGAAATACGTTGTATTTCATGAGTTTGCCTTTTGATTTTAGATGCCATATATGACAGTGGTCTTTTCATGAAATAGGAGTTTTTTTGTTCAACATCCTTTGGACGGGGTTCTTTTTTATTTATAGTTACCTCTTTTTTTCCTGACCTGGAATTTGGATGTGCTTCACAGATCCTTATAAAAGTTTTTTGGCAATGATAAGAATGATACATCGTTATACCCTAGTTTGTTCTGTGTTCTGTTCTGTTTGGCATCCGATTGAGGCAAAAGCAGTCAACTAAAGTCAACCATGGATGTGGTCAAGATAGTCAAACTCCTTAGGCTCAATGCTCCGCGGAATATAGTGTTTCCCCGGGTCGTTATGTCCCGACGAGGTGTGGATTGTATTCAAACGGCTTGTGATCGGGTGAATCTGGACGGGAAAGGGGTTGTGAATTATTTGAACTAAGGAATCTACAATGAAATAGCTTAAACAAGCTATATAGACAAGACTGGAAATTTAGAAAAACCAGAAACGTCTAAAACCTAAAAATGTGTAGGAGGGGACAGGTTGGTGGGGAAGGTGAGGGCTTGGTGAGATAATTAATGGAGGAGGGGGGATATGGAGGGAACCAGGGAGCGGGTTTTGTGGAGGTAGGGGTGATGAACAGTGGGTTTGACTGGGGGTGTTGACCGGGGTTATATTAAAAACGGGGGAAGGGTTTTGGGCCATGGGGATTGGGCTTGGGGTGGACTGTGGATTAGGCTTTGGAATTGGGTTTGGTTATTTGGATTAAATAAAACAAAGGGTCCATTTGGTTAAGTTATATCACAAGGACTAAATATGCAATTCAACCAAACATGAGGGGCTGATCATGTAATTTTCTAAAAATAGCCACAAGGGTTAAACATGCCATAAATGAATAGTACAAGGTCCCTTAATGTTTATTTTCCATAATGAAATACCCGGGGACCAATTATGCCAAAATCCAAACATGAGGGACCAAAATGTAAATTTCTCCAAACTTCACACCAAGGACTAAAAATGACTTTTGTAACTTCCCAAGGACCCAAAATGATTTTTCTTTCAAAAATATCCCACCAGGGACCAATCTTGCCAAAGTTTGAAACTCCAGGGACTAAATTGCAAATTTCCAAAACTTTTGAGATTTTTCACCAAAGGACCAAATATGACAACTTATGATTTCAAAAGGACCTTTGGCGATTTTTCTTTTAAATATGTGCTCAGGGACTATTTTTGCCAATTTTTGAAAGTTGGGGGACTGAAACTGCCAATTTTGCAAACTTTGTACGTTTTATATCTGTTTTTGCTCATTTTGCATCTAAAACATATAAAACACAATTTTGAAATATTTTCAGTATTTTGATGCATTACTGAGTGTTTTTGTATGTTTTGCAGTTCAGATTTGACCAAAAATGATGAGTGTTTGAGCACTCATCAATCCCCCATACTAAACTATTGCTAGTCCCTAGTAATAAACTATTTTGAAAACTCAATGGATTTTAAACTCTTTACGAAAAGCCATCTCTTCTGGAGTAGCCAGATGTATAGATTCAAGTAAGAACTATGGTCCACCTGATAACCATGTGATTTTGAGCAAACCACCAGCTGTCAACGGATTTGATTAGTCTTTACCAAAAGCCGTTTGCTTGTGGACTAGCCAACTCTTGATGTACAAAGTCAACATCTTGGTGAGCTGATTACCAATTATGGTTTTTCTACTGCCTTTACCACAAGCCATAATCTTGCGGGCTAGCCAACTCATTCGCTTTTTAGGATATGGCGAGTTGATTTACCATACAATTTTGGGCAAATTGTAAGCCGTCAACGGATTTGATATATCTTTACCAAGAGCCGTTTGCTCCTGGATTAGCCAATCCTTTTGTCGTTTAGACATGGCGGACTGATAACCACAAAAATTTTGAAACTCAAGTGAAAAATTTTAAATTTTTTTGAGATTTTGGCCAAAAACGGGGGTATAAGGTAGTAAAATGTAATAAAATTCGCTAGAATAGCGACATACCCCCCACACTTAGAATGAATATTTTTCTCAATATTCAAAGGCCCAGCTATTATGCCGACTCTTTGAACGTAAAAGGGCAGCATTACAATCTAAATGTGGAAAACACCATTTTGTATTTTCACTTTATTGGTAACCACAGTAGGGGTAACACCTCCACACTTTGGGTGAAAACCCTATAAGCATGCTACTATTTTTGTTTACCGAGTCGCTAGCTTGACTCGACCCCGAATTCATTTGTCCATGGGGAAGCATGATGTGGAAGAGACAATCTCCATCGGACTTTCATTCAAGATGTTTGGACAAACATTTGAAGCACGTGAAAGTTCCACACCGATGAGATATAATGACCCTGGCTTAAAATAGTATAACCTATAAGCGGTGATGCCGGGGTCAAAGATAATGTCTTCATTCCCGAAGGAGTGAAGAACAGGAGAAGTCACCCGATAGGTGAAGAAAGGTAGAAAGATCTTGATGACAATCAAGATAAAGTCATCATCATCAAAAAGAGAATCCATAATTGGTGTATCATGAATCTCATCATTTAAGCTCGTATGATCTAGACATAGTATGGGTGGGAGGGTTGGGATTTTGATATCAATCAAATTCTCAAGGTTGAGAATATTTCCCTCCGAAACACAAAGATCATCTTTGTCTAGATCAAAGTAAAAGTTATCATACTCCGGTGGAGATATGATATGAGTGAGTTCACCGGAGAACTCCTCAAAGGTGAATAAATCATATTCGGGAAGAGAAATTTGAGAATGAGAAGTGGTACTGCCACTAATCTTCTCTCCCATATGATCAAAGGTAAAGGCTTCAAACTCCAGAATAGGATTATCGGAGAAAATGTCACTATCCTTTATAGGGATAGGAGATGAAATAGGTTTCTTTTTGAAAGCCTCGATTTTAGAAATGAGGAGATCGACATTCAATAATGTTGCACGAAGTGCTTCATCCTTGATTTCAGTGTCAATCTCATCATTCTCTTCTTCTAAGCTAACAAGCTTAGAAGGTAATTCTTCCATAAAAACGATGTCTCCAAAAGATAACGAATCGTCATCAATAGAATCAGAGAACATCTCAACATGATCAGTCGGGAAGACAAGAGGAGGAGGAATATCACACAAATGATCAAGTATTCCCTGTGACTCTCTTGGGATTGGGACAAGATTCTCAACACTAGACTTTATGAATTCGTCCGATTCCTTTTGAGGAACAGTGTCAAGATGCTCGTCCCCCATGCTCAAAGAGTGAGTGGGAACCTCGGGTGTGATAGGAGTGGGTTGAGATGGAATCTTAACTGATGGAATTTCATCTGATGAACCTGATGAATCTTTATAAAATCCAAGGATATCAAGGGTATCTTCATCATCACTATCATCAGGAATGAAACGAAATCGAGAGCTAGATTTGGCTGCTTTTTCTTTTGCAATTGATTCCCTGATAGATCTTTCATAAGCATCTTGGGAATTTATTTTAGCAGCCTGTTCGTCAGCTAACAATTCTTCCATTGACTTTTGATTTGGATTATCTAGGGTATGTATGATTCCTCTCAAATCTTTCACTAAATCCAAAAGGTCAAGGAGAAGACTTTGAGGAATTGGCTGAGGTGGAGGTTCGTCATAATACGATGTGTTAAAATTGTTACAAGGAAATGGATTCCCCGTTTGACAATCTGAGCTGAAGTGTGGACCTCCACAGTAATCACAGCAGTAAAACTGATGTGGTTGTGAGTCGTATGTGCTAGAGTCATAATTGTTATCAGGAAACTGCTCATAGACAAGCGTGTTTCCTGATTGACAATCATAACTGTAGTGTGAACCACCACAGTACTCACAACAGTAAAACTGCTGAGACTGATGGTGTGGTAGCTGGTGGAATGAATCAGTGGTGTCATGATAGGAATAGGGATCTTGGTTATAGACAGACCCGTTTCCTGACTCTACCATGCCACAACTGGGGCAATTGCCACCATTATAAGAACTACCACACCACTGGAAAATCAGAAGGTATGGATGAGACATAGAAAGAATCAAAAGGTTTGGGAGGGTAAGGAATGAAGAATCAAAGATGTGAGAGGGTAAAGGTGAATATTTTTGGGTTTTTGGAAAGACATTTTGTACAAATTAGAAAGAAAATATTTTTGGGTTTTTGTGTTCGTTGAAAACTGATTTAAAAATGTTTTCGTGAACGGTTTTGTTTTTATATGAAAATAAGAAGGTAATATGAACAAAGGTGGTAAATATACAATGGATGTATATCCAGGTTTACCAATACGCAAAACCGTTTTTAGAGAAACGCGCACAACCTCACCGGCAGCGGCGCCAAAATTTGGTTGAGGCAAAAGCAGTCAACTAAAGTCAACCACGGATGTGGTCAAGATAGTCAAACTCCTTAGGCTCAATGCTCCGCAGAATATAGTGTTTCCCCGGGTCGTTATGTCCCGACGAGGTGTGGATTGTATTCAAACGGCTTGTGATCGGGTGAATCTGGACGGGAAAGGGGTTATGAATTCTTTGAACTAAGGAATCTACAATGAAATAGCTTAAACAAGCTATATAGACAAGACTGGAAATTTAGAAAAACCAGAAACGTTTAAAACCTAAAAACGTGTACGTTCAGATTAAAGTTAGGTGAACGTACAAAATAAAACGTGAAAACTGAAATCTGAAAACCCCCAGGGGTGAAAATGACTTTTTTACAAACCTAAGGATGAAAGAAATTTTTTGGAAAAAGAAAATAAAATTTTAAACTATTTAATTATTTATTATTAATTAAATACTATTTAATTCTAATTATTAATATTTAAAATACTTAAATACAATATAATACTATTTAAATACTAGAAAAATGAAAATTAAATTTCTAAAATTATAAAATAACTAAAAACAAATTTTAAAACCAAAAATATGTATTTTTGTCTTTTTGTGGTTTTATATTAATTAATTACTAATTAAATATTAATTACCTAATTAAACTATTTGAATTATAAAAAATAGAAGATGAACAGTAATAATTCTAGAAAAATTCATAAAAATGTTTTATAACATATAAAAGCTAGAAAAAATATAAAAACTAGGTCTTACTTAATAAAAACTAATTATGCTATTTAAACTTAATTATTAATTAATTATTAATTAAACTAATATTAAATCTAATAAATACTAAATGAAAAAATAAAAATCTCAGAAAATTACTAAAATTACTTTAATATAAAAGGTAATTAATAAAAATATAAAAATTCCAAGTACTTAATAAAAATCTAAAAATGAAAATTAAAATTTAAATTACATTAAATAGAAACTATCACTTATTATTAAATTGGTTTTTCTTGATTTTTCTTTTACAAACCTATTTTATACCTAAAAACAAACAACTTTTATGAAAACAACTTTTTTACATCTTAAAAATAAGCACTGTGGATGCTTATTAGCACCACAGTTGACTTTTGTTGACCAAAACAAGAAATAAGCTCAAATGGACTTAAGTGGGACCCACTATGAGTGATTCTGGCTCAAATGAGTTGTGTGAACATGTTTAAGCTGGAAAAAGCAAAGGGGTACCACAGAATAAGCAAATAAAACAAAATAAGCACTTTGTTGTCTTGTTTGAGAACTGAAAATGGGACAAGGTTGAGGGGTTGATTCAGGTGGGTCCCAGAAGGTTTGAGGTCAAACTTATGGTCAAAACTGTTAATACAAATATCGCCTAAAAACGTTATTTATATTTTACGATCTTTGCTTAGTTTTGTTAATGACAAAGTATGAACTTTAGGTAGGAGTAAATCATCACTTTAAGTGTTTAAGTCTTGTTTAAACTAAGGTTTACATCTCTTTTAAACAAAACATTGTTTTTATTTCTTAAATTAGAAAGTGTCTTGTCACATCACATTTATTTCTTAATATAGTAAGGTCACATCACATTTAGGGCAAGCTTTGCCAATATACATTTATGGTAAGAAGTGTGTTTGACTTACTAAGTGGTTGCTTGCAAGTTTAGTGTTTGACTTGATATTATGAGATGTGACATTGTTTGGTTTGCAAGGAGTAATGAGATGTGACCTTGTTTGGTTTGAAAGATTTATTGCAAAAACCAACTGCAGCCCTGGCGGTACCCTGGGGATACATGGGCGGAACCCTTCTAAGGGGTCCGCCGTATCCTCCAGACCTGCAGAATGGTTTGCTATAAATACCAAACCATTTTTTAGTTTTGAGTCACCCTTTTAGGATATATTTTTCACATACTCTCTCAACTAACTTAGTAACCTTTTGATTTGTGTGATTCTCTTATGTAGCAAGGGACTTCACAAGATCATTCAAGAAGTTACAAGCTTCAACTCTAAAGTTGCAAGTCTTGGTAGCTTGGTCATGTATAAGCTTTGGTAGTTTATACTTCATGTGTGTCATGTATATAGAAGTAAGTGGTTAGTATTTTAGGCCTCAAAATACATAGTGTGTCGGGAGTTGTTGTACCCTTGTAAAAGAACTAACGGGAGTGGTTGTACCCTTGGTAAAGAACTCGACATCTAGCTTAGTGTCAGTAAAAGTATAAGCGACGATGGGAGTGGTTGTACCCGTGTAAAAGAACTCGACATGTAGCTTAGTGTCGGTAAAAGTGTAAGCGACGTTGTAAAGGTTTTCTCTACCGGTGAAAGGAGCTTGTTGATTAGTGTTTATAACTCTCGAGTTGGAAACTCGGGGCGTGGATGTAGGGCAAGGAAAAAGAGTCCTTGTAGCCGAACCACGATAAACAATCGTGTTGTGGTTTGATCGTTTCTTTCTTTATCTTTGCTTATTACATGTTGTTCTTTAGTTAGAATAGCTAGTTACATATAAAGCTTTTCAAAGAACTAAACAAGTAAAGATGTGTTTATATTTTCAAACAAAAGTAAAGCTTTTCAAAGAACTAAACAAGCAAAGTTAGGATCATCACAAGCAAAGCTTTTCAAAGTATGAAACTAGTAAAGTTAGAATTGTTATTCACATGAAAAGCTTTTCAAAGAATCAAACATATAACATTGTGTTTATATCTTTAAGCAAACGTAAAAGTGTTTAAAGATATTCAAGTTAAAAAGGAATTAAAAAGCGGTAAACTATTCAACCCCCCTTCTAGTTTTCCACAATTGGCATCAGGAGCTATGTTACTCAAGATCTTTAAAATAGAATGTATTTTAAAACTTGGATCGATCCATGGATTTTGAAAATCTCAAAGAAGGGCAACCTATTCAAAACCAACCGCTATTTGAAAAAGAAAACTTATTTGAATGGAAAAGTAACTTTGAAAACTATGTGAAATCAATTGATCAAGATCTTTGGCATATTATTTCTTTTAGTAATTTCAAACCAAAGAAAACAAGTTTTTGAAAACCAAGATAACTATCTTAAACTTGATAAAAATACTAAAGCTAAAACAATGTTTTACAAAGCTTTAGTACCAAATATGAAAGAATGTATTTTTGTCAAACGGCAAATGATATTTGGAAAAATATGTTAAACTTTCATCACGGAATATGTCAAGTCAAAGATGATCAATTTTGATCTTACATATGAATTAGAAGTTTTAGAAAACTAATTGATAGACACTTAGTAGAAGTTAATACATGTGCTACTAGTTTATATGTTTTAAATGAAGGTACAAGTGAAGATGAGTACGTGTGTTTTGATGAACCTGCTTGCGTATCTTGGAATGAAATGGATGTTGACGAAGACAATGCTCCGGTAGTTAATTGTCAATTTATTGAAACAACAAGCAAGGTGTAAGTAAAGGTGATTACTCGTGCCAAGCTCGTAGTAGACTTGCTTGCGATTCATGGAATAACACGGATGAAGATGAAGTCAATCATCCGGTTTGTGATTCTAAACTAGATAAAACATCAAGCAAGGTACACTTTGAAACCAAACACTTTTTCTTTGATTAATTTATCCTAGAGTTTTCTAAACTAGAAAATGAGTCTAAACGTTTATGCAACATGGACCTAAAAACTATCTTCAAGAATGAGTCTTCAAAATCTTTTAAGAATATCTTTGAAAAGGAAATCTTAATAGAAGATAAAATGTCTAGAATTGAGAGTAATGTTGAAATTGATCTAGAATGTAAATTATGTCTGGATTACAAACATGAGATTAAAATGCAAAATGAGAAAGGAAAAATTATTAGTTAAATTTGATGAAAGCTCAAAATCTCTTGAAAGATTGTTGAGGAGTCAAAGGTTGTTTTAAGATAAAAACCGGATTAGGACTTAACTTAAAAGCACCATCAACTAATAAAACAAAGCAAGTAAAATTTGTCAAACCTAGAAGAGAGATTTAGAGATAATTCAATCTCTAATAGAAACTCATGATAAAAGGATTAGGATTATTATTCTCTATGCTTTTATATGATTATCTAACCTTCTTGGATACATGAGTTATTGAGTTTCAAAGCGTGTCATCAAACCAAGATTTTACGCGTAATGCTTATCCGCTTGATAGCATCTCTATGCAATTTAAAAGGTACGCATTACTTCAACTTGACTTTGATTGTCTCTTGTTTCTAGCATTATGTGTTCGAATATGTGTTATTTGTAATACTCTAGAGTGTCTACCTGCTATTTGTAAATAACTAAGATTAGATTCTATGCAACAAGGAATTTAGTCTTTAGTACTAGTAGGATATATAAGGTGTTTTGGTTCTTTAACCATCAAGAGATAAACACGAAAAACTCTTGAGTAAGTATCACTCAACTCTTGCTTACAAGTGAGCTAACTAAGAATTTCCTAAGTGTTAAAATGTCTAACACTTTTGTGATGCTTGCAAAACAAACCTTTGTTAAAAAAATTTCTCAAACACCATACTTTGAGTCTTTAATTGTGTTTTTCTTCAATCACTCCTTTATGATAATCTCATATAAAACACACAAGGTGAAATAAATCACATTAGCATATATTAGGATGTGTGAAAGAAAATGAGTTTTCAACATCTAGGATTTACACATTAAATGTGACACTTAGTCTCATGATGTTGTACCTCTTGGACTTTTTCTAAACAAATAGAGTTCATAGTGTCTTAATTAAGAAAACCCAAAGAGTCGAGGAGTCGTTGAATATAACATTTAACGAGTGATTTCCTCCTTCTAAGATATTATCTTTGGTAGATGATAACTTAGTCGAAAGTCCAATGATGGCAAGACAAGCATGGAGTAAAAGTACAAAATAACATCTTCTCACCTTGAGTCAAACATTGAATCAAGTAAAATTGACATAAGTTATAAAACTTGATTTATAGGTCATAGTTGTGTCTAAAAAAATTCAACAAAAACAATTTTTGGAATTTAGAATAAAACAACTAGTGAAACAAAATTGATATTTCAAAGTAATCAAGTGAGTATAGTGTCAATATTTGAAAGACTTTTTGATAATAAAAGCAAGCCCCAAAAGCAAGGGATTTTAACTTAAAGACATTCCTAGCTACTCTCTTGTTCTCAATGGTTAAGTTATTGATGACTTATCAAGAATGAGATTAGTAAATCCGTAGGTAAAACTAAACGTAGAGAAATGTTTGGAAGACTACTTGTTCTCATAACAATTAGATTCAACATTATGTTTAGCTTTTGTCTATGTGCTCGTGTTAAAGAAGATCCTAAAACAACTCTTTAGTTGAGCCTATTTGGATACATCATAAGGTACTATGCAACTAGGTTTATGGTATCCCAAAAGAACGGGAATTGAAACCATAGTGTATGCAAAATGGAATTATGTCGGTAATAAGTTGATAAGAAAAGCACAAGTGGTACTTGCACTTTTTTACCTACTTACCCAATGAGTCTCCAAAACACGTAAGGTTCTCAAATTAGTTTTGGATGGAGAAGCACATCAACAAGCTCTACTTGAACAAGCTAACTCACATCGACAACGGAATTCATCTCATCAACATTGTTATCCCTTTAACAAAGGAAGCATCGACTTCAGCGACAATTCAATCCATTATGTTTCTTAATAGACATATTGTGATCCATCATCATCACCTTGGTAAGATTGTTCATTGAGGAACGTCTTAACTAAGAAAGTCTTCTACGATAACCATTCCATCAACGCGTTCACAAAATCTCTTGAATATGAAGCATTCATAATTCCTAGGCTTAGTCAAAGACTCATAAGACCTAAAACCTTAGTTGTGAACATTAGGATAAAACCACAAAAATCAAGACAATTCCTTTTGAGTTTTTCCCTGCAGCTTCCACGGCACCCTCAGACCATACGGGCGGAACCCATTTTTTGGTTCCGCCTGGTCCGCCAAAACCTCAGATTGTTTTATTTGCAATTTCAAAACCAAACACCCTCTTAACCTTAACATAAACTTTCAAACAGCCATCACCCTCTCAAAAACACATATCCTCACGAATTTTAGGGCTTTTAATCCAATCTCTTCAAATCCAACTAACTTTGTAAGTATTCTAATGACAATTGCATTTTTGATTCAATTATAACATTCTTACTTACAATCATTAACTAGAATCTTAGGGTTTTTGCGTAAAACTTCTTGATTCATGAAAAACTTGGTGGCTAGTCAATTATATATTTCATTAGTTAAGAATTGTATCTTTTTGTTGATTTTCCAAACACACCAAGTGCATTGTTTTTCAAAAATCACATCCAAGATTAGAACATGATTCATCACCACATTGTTAAAACAAATGAAAAACATCACTTGCATACTATCTCTTGAATGCTAAAGGGTTTACATAAGTAATATGTATTTTCGGGTACATTCAATCGAAGACACATTCAATTAGGAGAGTGTTGGTTATCTTTTGTTTTTACAACAAAATTTGCATAACAAAACAATTTGGGAATCAAAATGAGTCTAGATAACCAAGTCTTCACATTGTTTTGCATATAGGAACACATTAGAACATCCACATTGTTAAAAGTCATTAACATACAACTTTATGTTTTCTAGGAATCAACATGCCTCCCGCAAACAAATCCGATCACAAGGAAACCCTTAAGTACATGCCCAAACACCGTATGACCAAAGGTCTCAACAATGTTCAAGTAGAAACCTTTAAGGCACTAGAAAAACGCTATGTTCACGAAGGAAGAACCATTGATCCATCCTTTCTAGAAGGAACATCCATTCGCCAAAACTTTGCCGCAATCAACTTTGATTGTCTCCTTGATATAGATGAGCCAATTTGTCCTAGATTCATCTTAGAATTCTATGCAACCGTAAACCTTTCCACAAGTGTTGTTGGCAAGATATCATTAAACTTCACAACCAATCAAACATCACATGACATAGATTTAAAAGACTTAGCTATCATTCTTGGTGTCCCAAATGAGGGAACTTGTATCTACACGGATAAGTGGCCCATTTCAAGTCTTGATTCTATTGAGCGTTTTTATCCATACGACACACCTCTTGCTAGTAAGGAAACTATTAAGGAACATCTCTTTGTTAGAACCTCTACCACTAGGGTGAATCATTCGGGGAATATTGTAGATAAGGATCCTTTTGGTATGGAGCTCAATGAGCTTAAACCATAATTTAAGAAGTGGTAAGAAATCCTTAGAGCTAACGTCATAAGTACCATAGGAAATAGAGATCACATCAACACATGTCTTTGCTACATGCTCTATAGCATTTCCACCGGTCAACCCTTCAACTTAGCCTACTACCTAGCCAAAAGAATGGCCGACATATCCTTAGTTGGAACAACCGCTCTTCCCTATGGAATGATTCTTACTCGCCTCTTTAGAGCAATCTCACCCATTCCTCCTAACGATAACGGAATGCGCCTTGACTATTCTCTCGTTCCTCACATCTTCGTTCCTATAAGTGATAAACGAGTTTTCAAAAATAAGGGCAAACGTACTCGATCACCTACACCATCATCATCATCATCCGGCATGAGCGAGGACGATAAACTTCCTAACTCTAAGTTACCCCCTTTAGAATACCTTCAAGCACTCCCCATCATTGACAATGCTTCCGAAGAGTTCAAGCAAACCAAAGGAATGTTCAAATGCTTTGGAAGGTACCTAAACAAGCTCAACAAGAAGATAGACCGGTTGTGAGAAGATTAAGGAGTGTTTGGCTTATGAATGCTTTAGAATCGTCTTTGTGTTAAACTACGTGAATTATTTGTTTTTCACTTTCATG
Organism: Artemisia argyi; assembly: GCA_030686995.1. Taxonomy (NCBI): domain Eukaryota; kingdom Viridiplantae; phylum Streptophyta; class Magnoliopsida; order Asterales; family Asteraceae; genus Artemisia; species Artemisia argyi. The sequence goes on along the minus strand of CM060687.1, from coordinate 52,763,413 downwards.
GTTTATTACGTTTGTTGGATTATCTTTGTATGAACTTTTATGCACAATGACAATATTTGAGGTGTTTGTCAATTTTTATGCTTATGGTAAATTTCACTAAGTTTAGTGAATATCGCTAGCCCCCGGTCAAAGTCATATGATATGAGTATTTACATGTTCATTTTTTTCATTTCCTAACCAGATATGCATTATATTTTTGATTTTAGGAGTTTTTGAAAATTTTGAAAATCGTCTCGCGGGTCAAAAACGCGGACTGCCTAATTTTTGAGCTCTGGCGGATCTGGCGGAACCCAAAATTGGGTTCCGCCAGTGTATTTTCTGTGAATTCCAGAAATGGCCCAACGGACCAGGCGGTACCCTCAAATGGGTTCCGCCAGTGTATTCTGAGGGTTCTGCCAGACACCTGCAGAATTTTTTTTTTCATTTTTCTTAAGTCCAAAACTTGTAAAGTGTCAAAACCATTATCCTAAGTGAGAAACATCTTCCATTAACTCCAATAACCATATTAGAACAACTCTCACTCACTAAAATAATTAGGAAGCTACTTCCCTCCAAAAAAATTCAAATTCAAACATAACCAACCCAAGGAATCCTTTTAAAGGATCCTTCAAACCATTGAAACATTTTCAACCAAATCACATCCCATGATCACAAAGCATTGAGTGCATATGTTGGTCTTTCACTCCACCTTATTCCATTGGTTTGACTTGCAATGATTTGACATGTTCATGAAAACAATGTAAATCATTTGAAACCTCAATCTCTGAATGGTAAAACATCAAATCCAAACACCCATTTCATCATCTCCTTTGAAATGACTAAATCCAACATCTCCATTAAAACTTCTTCTCTCAAAACATCAAAACCACACCTTTGAAATGACTAAATCCAACACATCTTCTGAGTCATCAAAATCCCTCTCAAAAACCACTAGGATTAGTGTTAAACCTTGTTGCTTCAACAAAACCGTCAAGTCAAGCTCATCTTCTTCAAGTGATGCTTCGCTTAACATTTCCTCACCTATCCAAGATTTCCTTAACCTCACTACCTCAACACAATCCCCAATACATTGTAATACCAACATAATTACCTTTCAAGAATTGCTTAATCTTGATACTCCAACACCCTCTCCAACACATTGCTACACAAACATGGCCACCATTCCTCCAACAACTAGACCGTCAAGTGATTCATCATCACCTTCTCAACAAGCTTAACTATCAAAAACTCCATCACCTCAATCACCAACAATTTCACCAATGGAACTTTTCCATACACCACCAACATCACCACTACCTTATTTGGAAACATTAGAAGACCTATCACCCAAATCATCAAGTCCACCATCCTTGTCACTCTTTGACACCATTGCTCAAATGGAAACCCAACAACAACCTAGTGAGCAACTAGATGATGAACCTCATCAACCATCATTAGTAGAACGGTTGGCTTACCGTTATGCTAGACCATCCATTTTTCCAAATGATCAAGGTCATACCCACTCACAATCATTTGTGTTTCACCCAATTTACAAAGACCTTCATGGCAATCCTTCCGGCGAACCAAGGTTCCGCCATTTTGTTCAAAACCAACAACCACCTCAACAACAACAACCATCACCACAAGAACCTTCCCAACATTTTGAATCTCTACTTTCTTCTTATAAGAAAATAGAAGCATCCATATGGGAAAAACCTCCAAACCTTCATAATGAGATTGACACTCATTTAAACCACCTTCATGCCTTCAAACGTATGGTTGACTCTCAAATCAACCATATCATGGTTTTATAAACAACACTTCAATCAACAAATGAAGGAAGCAAAAACACTACTCAACCATCCACCTTTGCTCCTTCAAGTTCAAATCATCCACCACCAACATATCAAACCACTCTTCCACCAAACTTTCCCCGCCATGATTGCAATCATTGCGAAAGAACCACTCACATTAGTGAAGGGTGTCGAAGGGAAATTCGTGAGCTATCCGAAGAAATGAGGTTTATACTAAACCACATTTTGGATCTTCTACAATCCTCGTCTCACACACCTCAACCTTAGAGTCTCCAAAATGAAACAAAACCGTTTCTTTTGGAAAATGTTTCCCAATTAAATCAACAAACCAAAACCGTGTCATCCTTTCAACCTTCAAAATAAAGCCCGCTACAACCCTCCAACCCACATTTTCATCCTTAAACAACCTTAGCCCTTTTTTTGGAAAATGTTTCTCATTAAGGAAAATGATGATTTCCTTGTAGCTTTTTAGGTTCTTAGTTTATTTTTAGTTTTTCTTTATTTCTAAGAAGTAGTTCTTGTCCTTGACTTTTTAAGAGTCAAAATTTTACATGAAATGAATTTCATTCTACTACAAGGTTTTCATTGTTTGTTGACCATTTAGGTATAATAAGTGAACTATACCTTGTATGGTACCATACATATATCTTGTGTTTTTGAAACTAACCTTTCTTTTTGTAGGATCATTATCCATGTTTTCCTTCCTTGATACTCCATTTAGGGGAGTAATATTGAAGGGGGAGCATGAGTGGTGTATTATTTCACTTCACAACTCTTAGTTGTGTCTTAAACATGAAATGCTTTCATGACTTGTCTTGTGCAACAACTAACCTTTTTCTTGTAGGTTCAAAATCCATGTCTCCTCTCTTGGCACTCCATTTAGGGGAAGTATCGTCCAAGGGGGAGCAAGTGCTTACTTCCGCTTCGCTACTCTTCTTTTTGTTTCGACAAAAAGGGGGAGAATTTATATAAACTTGTGCTTATTGTGCTTATCACCTCATCTTTGCAAAAACAAGTTTTTATACTAACTTTATAAGACTTAACACTAAAACTAGTGACTTACTTATAAATAAAGTTTATGTTTTGTCATCAAAAAAAAGGGGGAGATTGTTAATACAAATATCGCCTAAAAATGTTATTTATATTTTACGATCTTTGCTAAGTTTTGTTAATGACAAAGTATGAACTTTAGCTAGGAGTAAATCATCACTTTAAGTGTTTAAGTCTTGTTTAAACTAAGGTTTACATCTCTTTTAAACAAAACATTGTTTTTATTTCTTAAATTAGAAAGTGTCTTGTCACATCACATTTATTTCTTAATATAGTAAGGTCACATCACATTTAGGGCAAGCTTTGTCAATATAAATTTATGGTAAGAAGTGTGTTTGACTTACTAAGTGGTTGCTTGCAAGTTTAGTGTTTGACTTGATATTATGAGATGTGACATTGTTTGGTTTGCAAGGAGTAATGAGATGTGACCTTGTTTGGTTTGGAAGATTTATTGCAAAAACCAACTGCAGCCCTGGCGGTACCCTGGGGATACATGGGCGGAACCCTTCTGAGGGGTCCGCCGTATCCGCCAGACCTGCAGAATGGTTTGCTATAAATACCAAACCATTTGTTAGTTTTGAGTCACCCTTTTAGGATATATTTTTCACATACTCTCTCAACTAACTTAGTAACCTTTTGATTTGTGTGATTCTCTTATGTAGCAAGGGACTTCACAAGATCATTCAAGAAATTACAAGCTTCAACTCTAAAGTTGCAAGTCTTGGTAGCTTGGTCATGTATAAGCTTTGGTAGTTTATACTTCATGTGTGTCATGTATATAGAAGTAAGTGGTTAGTATTTTAGGCCTCAAAATACATAGTGTGTCGGGAGTTGTTGTACCCTTGTAAAAGAACTAACGGGAGTGGTTGTACCCTTGGTAAAGAACTCGACATCTAGCTTAGTGTCGGTAAAAGTGTAAGCGACGATGAGAGTGGTTGTACCCGTGTAAAAGAACTCGACATGTAGCTTAGTGTCGGTAAAAGTGTAAGCGACGTTGTAAAGGTTTTCTCCGCCGGTGAAAGGAGCTTGTTGATTAGTGTTTATAACTCTCGAGTTGGAAACTCGGGGTGTGGATGTAGGGCAAGGAAAAAGAGTCCTTGTAGCCGAACCACGATAAACAATCGTGTTGTGGTTTGATTGTTTCTTTCTTTATCTTTGCTTATTACATGTTGTTCTTTAGTTAGAATAGCTAGTTACATATAAAGCTTTTCAAAGAACTAAACAAGTAAAGATGTGTTTATATTTTCAAACAAAAGTAAAGCTTTTCAAAGAACTAAACAAGCAAAGTTAGGATCATCACAAGCAAAGCTTTTCAAAGTATGAAACTAGTAAAGTTAGAATTGTTATTCACATGAAAAGCTTTTCAAAGAATCAAACATATAATATTGTGTTTATGTCTTTAAGCAAACGTAAAAGTGTTTAAAGATATTCAAGTTAAAAAGGAATTAAAAGCGGTAAACTATTCAACCCCCCTTCTAGTTTTCCACAAAAACTAAAAGGCTACCAGGAGGGGGGTTGAAAGAAGCCAAGTGGGACCTGTGGGACCCACTGTGGTGGCCAGAAACCACCACCAAAGTGGTGGTAGTGGGAGGATGTCTGCTGCAGCAGGGGAGGACAGTTCCCCTGCAGGTGTGTTTGGGTGAAGGTGGGGCCTGTAACACCCCCAAAATATCACAGCGGAAGACTGTGTCACTTGGGGTGCTACTTCATAATACAAAGTACAAGTTATAGAAAACGACCTTTAAATGAGACGTTTTGAAAAGTTACCATTCGATTAATGAATTCAAAGTTACAAACATAAGATTCCAAAGTATGATACATAAATGTATACAAAATGTTTTGAATGGTAAATGATAAAAGCGTATGTCTTCAGAATATGCAGCTTGACTCTATGTTCCACGCACTAGCTATCGCCTTACTAACCTGAGATAAACATGCTAAAGTGTCAACACAATAGTTGGTGAGTTCATAGAGTTTGTCTTAAAACAGTTAAAAAGTTTTTAAAGAATGTTCACACAGCAAAGGCATTGTGAATCCACTCAGTTTCAAGTCCCGCCCATAACAACACTTGCAACCTGTGTGTTCACAACCCACTGCTAAAATATAGTATGATAAAGACATGTATAAGTTCATCACAACAGTTAAGCAATTAGTCGTGAGTCTACACTTCATCTCCGAAGACCTTACTTGGGAGCCAATTCCCAAAGACAACTGGGAGCCACTTCCCAAAGACAACTGGGAGCCACTTCCCAAAGATAACTACTAGCCACTAAATAGAATAACGCAATTAAGTATAACACAGTCATGTATGTATGCAATCAAGTATAATACAATCAAGTATAAATGTTTTGAGTATTTGTACATGTAAGCAAGTAGTTGAGCATGTATCTCCCCCAAAGAGTTAAAACAAGTATGAAAAGAGTAGGGGCTATGACTCACCTTAAGTCTATGTAATGAGAAATGAAAGTGGTAGTCGAATCGCGAAAGTCTCTAAGAGCAGCCTATAATAGAACGTTGCGACTTAGGTTTGGAGTAACGTCTAAGAATACGAAGAATTGCCTATATATGTCTTGCATAATGTTCATGATGTAGTACTTAGTATATAGTGTAAGTCTTTGAATATAAATGGTTTATGAAACATGTATAGGTTGTATATCTCTTACTACCGTTCAGGCCGACATAATTCAGAAGTCATGGAGTAAACGTTCGAGGAGCTAGGACACTTTAATTCGTAAATCCACAACTCATCTCGACGGCTTACTTAATGAACTCCTCACATGAGGCTCCCTACTATTGTAGTATTCAATTTGTAAAACATGTATAATAGTTATAATGATTTTGGTTTAGAAAGGCTTGAGGTCTTAGCCGTGGCCTTGCCGTGGCTTTGGTCATGGCTACCATGGTCTTGAGACTCATCCTTGGCCTTAGCCATGGTTTTGATCTCGGATTTAAGGTCATTAGACCCCTTGGTTTTACTTAGCCATAACCAATAAATGGTCAATTGGGTATTAAAATGGGCTGTTAAGAATTTGAAGAAAAATATCACTCGTAAAGCGTTTTCAGGGCTCGGGCTTCTTTGTTCCTGAACGAAAACGTCGTTCCGGACAACTTTCGTGTTTTAACTTTTTGATGAAACGGAACAGAAGGCCTCGAAAAAAATCCAATTTTTGATCAGAATGCAAATTGGCAGATTCGGCGTTTTGGTTTTGCTAACTTCTTTTGGCCATAACTTTTGACTCGTGTACTCGTTTTAGGTGATTCAAATTGCTATGTTTTCCTTTTAAAACCCTCTTTAACAGTAGGTAAGTGTCTCATATCATGCTTACTCTATTTTGGTCGTGGTTCTCAATATAAGTCACTAGTTTCCTTGATTACTTAACATAAGTTAACATATAGTTTCCATAACTTGTTTTACTAGTTTTTATACATCATGAACATAATTCAAAGACCATATATAGCACGAAAGAAACATAATAAGCATGAAAATGATATTGAGCAAGAAAGTGTAATAGGGTTTCTTACAACTTTTGGCTTTCTAAAGAAAGGAAGTCAAGTATGAAACTAGGACACTAAACCTATGCTTGCAAACCCTTCACCACAACTCTTGAAACCCTTGCTAGCCTTGATATAGACCTTGTGAAAACCATTTAACCTCAGCCCCTAACACCTTGTGTAGCTCCTAATTCAACCATGGAATTACCAAACAAACTCTTGATTCATGTAGAGACTAACTATGCCTTCAACTTTGGTGTGTAACTTATAACTTGGAAATCAAAGGATCAAGGTTGTGTGATTTAAGTGTGTGTCATTTTTGGTGATGATAAAAGGAATAGGATAAGCTTGATATTTATAGGAAGATGAGGAGGTTAGGAAGGTGCCTAGGAAGGTGTAGTGAGGAGGTTAAGAGTTGTAAGGTTTTAGAAGTCTTCTATGTTAAGTAAACTTACACTTGTAATGATATTAGGAATTAATGGCTATGATTTTACTAAATCACCTTCCTAAAGTCGTTCATATGGATGGGGTGGTGACTAGATGATCAAACTTGGTATTATCTAGTTTACGGAGTGAGTTTTGGTCCCGGTAATCGCTAACGGTAAGTCGTTAAGTCATGAAACTTAAAATCGGGTATCCTAAAAATATGAAACTTATAAATATGTTAGAACTTATTAATATAACCTATCTTATCATATTTAATGAGTGACAAGTTCTATCGGGTTGCTGAAACGCTGCTAAAACTGGAAATGCGGGTCTAAAACGCGTAATTCGCGTAAAACGCTGAACTGGAAAACGTAAAATTCCAAAAGTTTTGGAATTGTCATAAAATGAGAGAAAATCATATTTCTATTGTTTATAATGTTTTATGGACATATCGGGATGCTGGAATGACGTTTAAACTTAAAAGTAAATCTCGGACACGGTTTTGTGATTTTTGCAGAAATGATCCGACGAGTGTCAAATTCTCGGATTATCATTAAAATAGTTTAACTTACGAGAATATGAAATAAAAATTTCGGGAGTGAATAGTAAAAATGAATAGTAAAATTTTCGGAAATAGAAGTTAACCTGAAAATGTGAATTGTTACAGGGCCCAGAAGAAAAATTGCAAAAATAAAACAAGGCTTGATTCTTGAAGCCAAGGTGGGGGAGTGTAAGTATGAACAAGTTTCTAAGCCACAATCCAAACACACAATTCTAATTAATTCCTACAAAAAATAGGATTTTCTGCCTAAGGGTCACTTTGACTTTTTAAGAAAACTTAGCATTTTGACTTTACTGAGTTTTGATCTTGATTTTCTGAATGGTTGATGCGTGGGAATCGCACCTTGCTTTACCTCTCGAGGGATCTCGAGAAGCTTACAACCCCCACCAGGCAGTGTACCTGATCGTTGTAGTATAGTATAGTGACAAGTACCGGGGGATTGATCGTTCAGCTTAGGAATAGTGTCGCTAGGATTAGAAAACCTAATTAATAGTTCTAAAGGTGAGAGATGATTATTTTTTGTATTTTTATATTTTTATGAAAGCAAGTAAAATCTCGGGTTTTGGAAGAGTGGGCGGAATTAGTTGCTATTCAACTAACCCAAAGCTAAGATATATTCAAAATAAAATACTGAAAATGAAATTAAACTAAATTATACTAAGGTTGTGAGCAGTAATTGGAGAAATTGTGTTTACTTAGACTTCACTACTCCCTAGATATCTTTTACACGTTAATTACTTGTTATACTTGTATGGATGACGGATTGTATTCCTTAATATCATTCGTGGGGTGGCATACATAACTCCCCAAATCTATGAGCTCTTATCTCCTCCTACACCATGACCCAGCACAACTATAGGGATTGTAAACAGTGGCTCATGCATTAAATACAACCAATAAAGACCTAGTACGCCTCGGTTCATGTTTCTTAAGACGTTCAAGCATGTTACCATTTGGAGATCTGCCAGTTTTCTTAAGCCTAACATATAAATCATTCATCCAAGAACAAGAATAAACAAGTAATCAACACATAATCAACATCTAGGTTTCATTAGATCTAAGCAAACACAAGAGAGATCTAGCCTAGCATAATTGAATTGAGACAAGAACAAGATATAAACAACCAACACATAGACATATTGATTTAATTAGAAGAACACTTATCTCAATTACAATGCAAGGTATCAAGGGTTTGGAACCCTTGAAAAACCTGTAAAAGAGGCACCAAATTCGTCTTTAGGGTTTCACCAAAACTTCTCTCTTTTTTAATGAAAAAACTAGAAAACTATATATAGGAAAAGTAGGCTGACGGCGTCAAGAGTTACATGTGACGCCGTCACCTCGCCGCCATATACTTCCTCGGACGGCCTTGATCTACTTATGACGGCCTATGTGACGCCGTCACCGACCACGGTATTTTATTCTTGCCACTTTGACGCCGTCATGAAGGCGTTTGACGCCGTCACCACCTTCGGTATTTTAATCTTCATGTCTGACGCCGTCAAGATATTACTCTTGACGCCGTCACCTTGTATCTTCAGCATGGAAATTTGGTACTTTGCCGTTTTCTTCACTTTTATGCTCCAAAAACGTCCAAAATGGCTTCTTTTCCAGAATTCACTCTCCAAACACCTAAAATCACAAAAGGAACGATTTAGGGCAATATTTGATCAAATAAATTCGGATTCGGGCTTAAATGACCCCCTAAAAACGGATCATTTTTCGCCTCATCATATACCCTTACACTTGAGATTTGCTTGTCCTCAAGCAAATGCGCTTTTATTCTACTCAAAAGACAAGTTAGGGGTCATTTAACACTAATATAAAAGTAATTACAACAAATAATCGTTTCACTAAAGACCAATAGACAAGCACGGAGGTCATACACAAGCACCTCACAAATAGTGTTTAGATACTCACATCTCTCGGGTGTAATAAAGTAATATAACATTATGGAAATGGAAGATATCTCTCACTACCTGTCATAGCAAAATAGATTACCATAGGCTTGGGAAAGGATCAAACCTCCACCACATGGCGTAAGCACCTAGGATAAACTATCAAAGAGGTCTTTTAAAGGGTTGTAACGTTAGGTGTAGGGATATGAATTACACGGTTTTGTTGGATAAAGGAAGTTTTACTGGTGGCGAGTTAACAATCTTGGTTAATTACATGTACAAGATGGCGTTGCTAAGCCAAGACTAGACTCGACTTAAGCTAATAAATGAAAAATAACATAAACATAAAATGAACATAGAATAAAAACGGGATGGTAGTCCGTATGTTTTTTTTTCTTTTTTTTCTTTTTCTATTTTTTTTCTTTTTCTTGTTTTTTTCTATTTTTTTTTCGATTTTTTTTTTTTTTTTTTTTTTTTTTTTTTTTTTGCATACACTCTTACCCTACCATCCAAAATAATACATCATAGGGGTATGAGCATTCCCCTTACACTTGAATCTTTACATACTTTACATTTAACTAATCTAATGACTCGAATTAAGAAAATCAAAACACTTGGAGCACTTTTAAGATTAACGTACATATGGGGGTAATAAATGATGTTCTTCCCCATTACTCCATAAAATAAGTACTTACCCATGAGTCCCAATCGTCCCAAAACAATATGTACAATGATATGACTCGACTTAGCAACCATGTAATCAATTAGAAAGTTAACTTAGGGTTTAACAAATAACAATAATGCACTAAAAATGAGCGCATACATGGAAGGCTAAGGCGATTTGGTTGTATATTTAAGTGGGGTGTAACAAATTCTTCCTTTAAGTAAAATGCTTAAAGTTAGAAACGAAAAGATAGGCTCGGAGGGGTGTACTAGGGGTTTCGTGTACTAAAAATGAGTACAACGCTAAGGGTGTGGGAAAAATTAGTTGACTTAACTAGCCAAGCAATATGACTTAAATGGTCAAGTAATTATAATACGGGTTTAACACAAGGGTGATCCTAATGCCTCTTATCATGTAGTAAATCCTACCACACGAATGTAGTCTCACTCGCGGTCTCGGGATGCATCACTAACGCAAGTTCTAGAATCTAAATGCTACCGGTACACTCATAAGCACTAATAGTAAATGCTTTTCCTATCAAATCTAAAGGCGAACCTCACATTTTTGGGTGGAAAATTTTTCTGAATATACGGTTATGTGCTAGTCATACAACCTCCTATCCATGAGACGCTTGCTATGGCTAAAGTTTCACTCCTAAATGTTGTAAAAATTTTTAAATTTGGCGCTAAAATTGCACTGACAAGTATTTCTCGTAGTTTTATTACACATCTACTATCAGACAAAACAAACTCAAGCGAAAATGCATATGTAAGGTATCATCTTTTTACCCTCCCCTTACACTTAAGATGAACATTGTCCCCAATGTTCAAGTAAAGAATGTAAAAGTGAAAAAGTAAAGAGAATGAAATCAAATACTCCCCTGATTCGCTCGGTACGGATTTTAGGTTGACCAGGTTAAATCTTCTTCCAAGAAAACGAACAATCAAAGCTTCCTTTCCAGAATATAAATCATCTTCTTGTCAAACATAACCTGTAAATCCTGACAACAATAGACAAGGCAACCTCGCGTAAAATCGGCGGCATCCTATATAAGTTACTAATCCTAGAAAACAAGATAAGATATAATGCTTGTGGAATGAAGTTTGCAGATCTCCTGGAGATTATAAAACTTAATAATTCACAAAAACCATAAGACTCCGTTAGAAAAACAAAACCGGTAAAATTTCCAGATTTTTTTACTCCTGACGCCGTCAGAATGGACCTGCAAAAATTCTTATGTTAAGTTTCCGGAAAATTTCTGGAAAAACTTCGTCCTACTTCCTGGAAAATCCTGCAAAACTTCATTATGACTCAATACAAGCATTTGACTCTAACAAATACGAATATACATGTTCATTTAAAATTGTGGAGAATCATGATCGGTTTGTTTCTTGAAAACATATTTGGGGTTTCCCCTTACACTTATCTTTTGCAAAAATACCTTTAGGTTGGAGTTAAGACTAGGCCAAACAACATAATAAAGTATTTCCACATTTTAATTGAGAAACATGATTAACCAACAATAAAAATAAAGCATGCATACGGAAGCAAAGAACAATCAAACAAATAAAATCACACAAAACATGGGTTGCCTCCCAAGAAGCGCTTTTCTTTATTTACGAGTCTTGTAGCTAGACTCAAAGTCATGGGTTACTATGTTATCTCATCATTGGTTCCACTCTCTAGGTCGTCTTCTAAACTTGTATCGCTTTCATAGTGCAGGTACTTCGGATCTTCGAATTCGAAAACATCTTGTCGATACTTAGAACCAAGCTTACTAACATTCTTAAAGAATCCACATGATAAATCAGAAATATTCCTACACCCTCTCCTAACATCTTCATCACACAAGATAAGTTGGGAGCTCATCATATCAAGCCCGTCACAATCTATTCCCTTAAGGTCTTTTCTTTTGTATGGCGTTTGGTATGAAATCCTCCTAATCCCATCAGTGAAGGTCATGATTCCGTTCAAGTCATCCACTATCAAATTAGTGATTTCATAAAAGGGTGCTCCAAAGACGACTTGTGATAACCTAGGGTCGACATAGTCCTCGATGTTATCCACAATTGTGAATTCCATAGGGAATGCCATATTTCCTACAAACACCTGGATTTCATGATCCTTGCCAACCACTTTCTCTCCTTTGTAAATCATCCCCCATTTGCAGATATTGTTATAGTGAAACAATGACATAAAATTCTTTGGTAGGAATACATTAATGTATATGTTATCGAAGTACTTATGACCGATCATGCAGGGGATTTTGAGATTATCTGGATCACGTCGTCTTATCTTCCCCAACTCTCCATCCTTTGACCCATATAGATTCCCCTCAAGAGATGGACGATACTCGTACACCTCCTCACTATCCCTACGAAAGATTACCTTCCTAACACCATTGGTGAGTACTACACTACCATCTTTCTCATCAAGGATTGCTCCTGATTCATTGATAAATGGTATCCCAAGGACAAGGTGGGTTAACGTTTGATTGGTGAAAGGGTCCACGTCGTCAACCACGGTGAGGTCAGCACTGTAAACAAGCCCTCCAATCCTAATTGATAAATTTTCTATTACTCTCTTGCTCGCAACGTGCTCTGGGAAGGTTTTGTGGTATAGGGAGAGGAGGATTATGTTGACTGGGAAGCTAGGATCTATATGACTATCGGTTAAGAGCTTTTCCTTAATGGTACAGGGGATTTTGAAAACTTTAGGGTTACTTTCCTTAGTATGATTGTTACCCACACTAATAACATCCTCCATTTTTCTCTCGGGTTCTTCTATAATAGATTTACCTAAAATGGTTGGATCTTTCTCGTGCTCTTCCGATTTCTCTTTCCTTTCATCCGGTTTGTTGGATTCTTGCGCGGTGTATTGCTCGGGTGAGTCGGTAGGTTTTCTTGCCAAATCATGGTCAACCCTTGAGGCCTCATCTTTCGCTGTCTGACGGAATTTGTTAGGTTGTTGTTGGGTTGGGTTGGGTGTTGAAGCAGGTATTGTGGTGATGGTGTTTACGAAGTGGATTGGTCCAGGGGGGTTGACAGGTTCTTCTCCGTTAGGAGACAGATGTTTGAATAGCTTGCTAGGACTTTTTATTTTTACAGGGGAAGCTGGTGGACTCATGATGGTAGCAGATTTAACCTCATTAACAGGAATGGGCCTATTATCAACATGCTCTTTGATAGCAGTCAACAGATTACAAATCTTGTTGTTTACATCATCCTGCTGTTGTTTAAATTTGGCCTCGAGCGCAGCGAGCTGTAGTTCTTGAGAGAGAATGAATTTCTTTAAAGTATCTTCACAGCTTTGCCTAGGATTGCCTTGTGATGGAAAATGCTCGGACCAAGTGAGTGGTGAGGAGTCATTGAAGGATACGCTTCGCGTTTGGTACCTTCTAAAATCAGGTTTATCCTTCCATGCCTCATAGGCTTTGGCAGAAGTTTGAGGACCCTGACCTATGTGCGATGATGTGAATTCGTTATAAGCACGTTTTGGAAGTTCCATGCAGTTATGGGTCTCATGAGGACCATTGCATAGTTTGCATGTAGAAGCGGTTCTGCTTACTTGGCTTGAAGGTTTATGGGCTTCGTAGGATTTCATGAGAGACTTGACTCGACCTTCAAGTTCCATGATCCTACGGTCGGGAGTTCTAGAATTGTTCGAAGGCAAAGATATTGCCTTGACCGTTTTGTTCAAGTCACGGGGATCGTTCCAACTTTCGTTGTCATAGAGAGCAAGATCTTCTATGAGTTCCCATGATTGTTCCGCACTAAGATCACGTAGCTTACCACCGGCCGATTGGTCAATGGTTCGCCTCGTGGAGATGTCGATATGGTCATAGAAGATTTGGACTTGGAGCCAAAGATCTATGCCATGATGAGGGACTTTTTGGAGTAAGTCCTTGAAACGAGTCCATGCTTCATAAAGGGATTCATTTTGACGTTGTTGAAACATCAAGATGTCATTCCTAAGCTTAGTAGTTCTCCCCGGTGGGAAAAATTGAGCAAGGAAACGAGTGGTGAGATCATCCCATGTGGTGATGGATCCCGCGGGTAAACGCTCAAGCCATTGACTAGCTTGATCCCGTAGAGAGAATTGAAATAGGCGTAAACGGGTAGTCTCTCTAGTTTCAACACCTAGGTCTATGGAATCTACGATTTTGAGGAAGTCCTTAAGGTGTTGGTTTGGATCTTCGGAACGAAGTCCATGGAATGTACATCCGCTTTGCACCAACCGGATGGTGTCGGATCGCAAGGGGGTCACATTGGCTCCGGTGAGCTCAATGGTGTTTCGGTAGCCTTGATGGCTAGGTCGGGAGTACTCTCCTAAGGTTCGGGGCCTAAGGGGTTCTAGTGGTGGGTTTTGTTGTGGTGGGATGATGGGTTCAAAGATGTTACCACCTTCCATGATGTCGGATGGTAAAGAGTTACGAACAAAGGCACGAAGAAATTAGATAGACTAAAGAAGACCTAAAAATAAAAATAAAAATCTTACTAGAAAGGAATCTAGCAAGTAGACCTAATAAAAAGAAATCCTAACCTAGACAATAACTATTCCCCGGGCTGCGGCGCCAAAAACTTGATGCGTGGGAATCGCACCTTGCTTTACCTCTCGAGGGATCTCGAGAAGCTTACAACCCCCACCAGGCAGTGTACCTGATCGTTGTAGTATAGTATAGTGACAAGTACTGGGGGATTGATCGTTCAGCTTAGGAATAGTGTCGCTAGGATTAGAAAATCTAATTAATAGTTCTAAAGGTGAGAGATGATTATTTTTTGTATTTTTATATTTTTATGAAAGCAAGTAAAATCTCGGGTTTTGGAAGAGTGGGCGGAATTAGTTGCTATTCAACTAACCCAAAGCTAAGATATATTCAAAATAAAATACTGAAAATGAAATTAAACTAAATTATACTAAGGTTGTGAGCAGTAATTGGAGAAATTGTGTTTACTTAGACTTCACTACTCCCTAGATATCTTTTACACGTTAATTACTTGTTATACTTGTATGGATGACGGATTGTATTCCTTAATATCATTCGTGGGGTGGCATACATAACTCCCCAAATCTATGAGCTCTTATCTCCTCCTACACCATGACCCAACACAACTATAGGGATTGTAAACAGTGGCTCATGCATTAAATACAACCAATAAAGACCTAGTACGCCTCGGTTCATGTTTCTTAAGACGTTCAAGCATGTTACCATTTGGAGATCTGCCAGTTTTCTTAAGCCTAACATATAAATCATTCATCCAAGAACAAGAATAAACAAGTAATCAACACATAATCAACATCTAGGTTTCATTAGATCTAAGCAAACACAAGAGAGATCTAGCCTAGCATAATTGAATTGAGACAAGAACAAGATATAAACAACCAACACATACACATATTGATTGAATTAGAAGAACACTTATCTCAATTACAATGCAAGGTATCAAGGGTTTGGAACCCTTGAAAAACCTGTAAAAGAGGCACCAAATTCGTCTTTAGGGTTTCACCAAAACTTCTCTCTTTTTTAATGAAAAAACTAGAAAACTATATATAGGAAAAGTAGGCTGACGGCGTCAAGAGTTACATGTGACGCCGTCACCTCGCCGCCATATACTTCCTCGGACGGCCTTGATCTACTTATGACGGCCTATGTGACACCGTCACCGACCACGGTATTTTATTCTTGCCACTTTGACGCCGTCATGAAGGCGTTTGACGCCGTCACCACCTTCGGTATTTTAATCTTCATGTCTGACGCCGTCAAGATATTACTCTTGACGCCGTCACCTTGTATCTTCAGCATGGAAATTTGGTACTTTGCCGTTTTCTTCACTTTTATGCTCCAAAAACGTCCAAAATGGCTTCTTTTCCAGAATTCACTCTCCAAACACCTAAAATCACAAAAGGAACGATTTAGGGCAATATTTGATCAAATAAATTCGGATTCGGGCTTAAATGACCCCCTAAAAACGGATCATTTTTCGCCTCATCAATGGTAATGATGTTTTAAGACCTAATAAGACTGAGATAAGCTATATGACTAAATTCTAAACCTAGATGGTGAGTATGACACCCTAACACTTAACAGTTAACCATTGAATTGCCATGAACTAGGATTTTGACTTTCTTAGGTCAAGGCCTAAATTTGATGGCTATCTTGCACTACTAGGACCTAATGTGATATGCCTAAGTGAGATTTAGCCATTAAACATCACAAATGCACAGGGTACTCCCCTGTGCCAAACACCCCTTAAAAACTGTTTTGAAGGTTTTGTGAGGCAAACTCACAACCTAAACCTTAAACATGAAATCTAAGTTTATCTTAACACTAAATTAGCATAAATGAACTGAAATAAGTACTAAATTACCTAAGCTACAGTAGATTACAAAAATTTAAGAAAGTGCTTACAGTGAGATCATGTGAACTTCAAACCAAGAACAAGTACACAAATCTAACCTACAGCCTCCCTGAGGCACTTAAACCATATAAACATCCATTACAACCATGCTTCCAATTCTCTGCCTCTTCCACAGGGATTTTTATTTTCAAACCAATTTATTTGGTATTTTTGGAAATAACTGTGAAACTAAATAAAACACTTAGTGAACTTGAATAAGCTTATAAATAAGTTAAAATGAGATCACAAGAGTACTGATTACAAGCTTTTGTCAATTACAAATAGAATTCAGACCAACACTTGGAAATTTTGCTTAAACTGAAATTTAACTTAGAACTTGATATCAAAGGGTAAAAATTAGTTTCAATTATACTGAAAACTCTTAATACAA
Source organism: Artemisia argyi (assembly GCA_030686995.1). Classification (NCBI taxonomy): domain Eukaryota; kingdom Viridiplantae; phylum Streptophyta; class Magnoliopsida; order Asterales; family Asteraceae; genus Artemisia; species Artemisia argyi. Next base: position 52,746,739 of record CM060687.1, on the reverse strand, counting down.
TATCTCTTAACTGAAAACTACAATGATTTTTGATAATTAATCTAATTTGACAAACTAATCTACATTACTACTATTCTAAGCTATCTAATACATATATCTCCCCTTTTCTTTGACTTAAATTGCTCTTGGAGTGTTCTTCTGACTTTCCCACACCTCTCTGAGCCCTTGGATGGTTTGACTTGATCTCAGCCGTTTATATTGAATTTGGCGGGAAAAATATTTTGAGTGGGTTTGGTGAGTTACAGGTGGGATATTAATGAGGGGATGAGTAGGAGGGGACAGGTTGGTGGGGAAGGTGAGGGCTTGGTGAGATAATTAATGGAGGAGGGGGGATATGGAGGGAACCAGGGAGCGGGTTTTGTGGAGGTAGGGGTGATGAACAGTGGGCTTGACTGGGGGTGTTGACCAGGGTTATATTAAAAACGGGGGAAGGGTTTTGGGCCATGGGGATTGGGCTTGGGGTGGACTGTGGATCAGGCTTTGGAATTGGGTTTGGTTATTTGGATTAAATAAAACAAAGGGTCCATTTGGTTAAGTTATATCACAAGGACTAAATATGCAATTCAACCAAACATGAGGGGCTGATCATGTAATTTTTTGAAAATAGCCACAAGGGTTAAACATGACATAAATGAATAGTACAAGGTCCCTTAATGTTTATTTTCCATAATGAAATACTCGGGGACCAATTATGCCAAAATCCAAACATGAGGGACCAAAATATAAATTTCTCCAAACTTCACACCAAGGACTAAAAATGACTTTTGTAACTTTCCAAGGACCCAAAATGATTTTTCTTTCAAAAATATCCCACCAGGGACCAATCTTGCCAAAGTTTGAAACTCCAGGGACTAAATTGCAAATTTCCAAAACTTTTGAGATTTTTCACCAAAGGACCAAATATGACAACTTATGATTTAAAAAGGACCTTTGGTGATTTTTCTTTTAAAATATGTGCTCAGGGACTATTTTTTCCAAAATTTGAAAGTTGGGGGACTGAAACTGCCAATTTTGCAAACTTTGTATGTTTTTCATCTGTTTTTGCTCATTTTGCATCTAAAACATATAAACACAATTTTGAAATATTTTCAGTATTTTGATGCAAGACTGAGTGTTTTTGTATGTTTTGCAGTTCAAATTTGACCAAAAATGATGAGTGTTTGAGCACTCATCAGCATCTATAACTAATAAACTAAGTTTTCAAGGAAGTTAATGGGCACGGTCCGCACGGAATATGTAATACACGTATACTTTATGCATATCAGGAGCCACAGTTGGAATCACTGGTGATGCAATCAGCAAGGCATAAAAATGTAGAAATATATGTAGGGCATTGTATTAAATCATGTCACCAATTGGCGTAACCATGTTTCGGTATTTGTACTTTTGCAACCTCATATTCCAAGATATTTAGGTGCATGTTATTTTCTTGAAGGAAGGTCATGCTTATTTAATTTGCTTACTTGAGGCTCAAACCGTTATAGGGTAAAGAAACATTGCATGCTTTTCTTCTTATTTAATACTGTTTGTATACTCTGAACATTTGAAATGTATAAATTACATGCCATAGGTAGTTTTTTTTCTGAAAGTTTTGGAAACATGAAAGTAACAAACAAACTCTTTTCTTGCTTTTATCTATTTTGTAATGGTATATTTAACACATGCGATATTTGTATTACTTCGTTAATGTAAAGCTTACACCTTTTCTGAACTTGCTGTTGGTTATCGCGTGCCCAGAATTTTCATCTAATATATTCTGCAAATGGTTTAGGGTGGTTTTAAAAATGATTCTGTAAGGATTATGAAGGAAATCGTCAAGCGGAATAACAATTGCCAGGTTTGTTGTCGCTATAACTCTATTTAATCGAGTTATAGTCTTTGTTTTTTGTTCTGACTTGTACAAACACAATTCACAGGTGCTACTATTTTCTGCTACCTTCAATGACATTGTGAAGGCGTTCGTTACAAAAATTGTGAAAGAATTGTTTGTAAATAAAGAATACAACCAATTATTTTTAAGAAAGAAGAACCATCTTTGGATTCCGTGAAGCAATATAAAGTGAGCGTACCTGATGAGCTTTCGAAAATTATGGTCATTAAGGACAAAATTATGGATTTAGGTAAAAAAGTCGGGCAAACAATTATATTTGTGCGCAAAAAAGAAAGTGCTGGTATGTTACGTAAGGCACTTGTTAAGTATGGTTATGAGGTAACGACAATTCATGGTTCTAAGACACAAGAAGATAGAGATAAGATTGTTAATGAGTTTAAAGATGGGTTGACACATGTTTTGATTTCAACGGATGTTATTGCTAGAGGGTTTGACCAATCACAGGTTTGCATCATATCTTTGCTTTCCCCTCTTTCTAAATTTCTCGTTAGTTTTTATCTTATAATTATGCAATTTTTTTCTGTTGTATCAGGTTAATTTGGTGTTTAATTATGATCTTCCAGTAGTACATGATAATCAAACGCAGCCTGATAATGAAGTATACTTGCACCGTATTGGTAGATCGGGAAGGTTTGGCCGCAAGGGTATGTTTCTTATTGATGCTTTTTCTCTTTTTCTTGAGATTAATCATTTGTTGCCAGCTAGGAGTGGCAAGCTGAGCAGGTCGGGTTATGTTGTCCTGCACACATATTTTTTTTTCATTTGTAGAACTTTTTCTTAAATACATGATCCTATTGTGCTAACTACGATACAAAAACAGTATCGTTACATTAATAATCTAGATTTCTGAATAGAAGGATTTAGGATTTTGTATGCATAAAAAATGCATTCTGAGTTCCAAGTTCTCACACATGACACAACTATGAGATCCCAGTCCCATCTTTGATTCTGCTCACATCATTTAAGACTTTCCAAAAAGGGCTATCACAAACTAGAAGACCCACGTTATCCGTTTTGGTTTTTCAATCTTATTATGAAACGGTGTAATAGATTGCAGGAGGACCTTGTGCATGCTTGATTAATAATGCTATTAGTGACATTCCATAATTTGCTTATCACTCCCAATGTCCTAAAAAATGCAACGGAAGACTTCAAAAATATATTGTAGTCGATAGAAATGCTTCAAATTGGTCAAATGTCTTTCTTGTCCCGTCATCAAGAACGAAATGAATGAAACTTGTAGGACAAAACTGATGTTGCAGATGTCGTCATAATACTGATTACAAATGGACTCACTATATGGTATTCTTTCTAACACTGTATATGGTGACAGGAGCTGTATTCAATTTGCTGTGTGGTGAAAGTGACGAGAAAATCATGGAAAAAATTGAGAGGCATTTTAACCATTATGTTGCCGAGGTAATATTTCTTCGCTACTTTTACGTAATATTTGATGCAACTCTACATCTTCAATAGTTTCCATGTTATGTTTTTGGCATGATAAAGCCATAGTCTATCTGATATGTTTGTTAACGCCTTAATGATAAAATAACAATTATTGTTAGGAATTTTCAAATCTCTTAATTTGATACAAGGTTATGAGAGTGCAGACGGTAATAATATTACGACGACATGTTATTGACTTGGTTTATATTTGAAGTTGGGGCTCTAGGCTAATAATAATTTTGTTTGGTCAAAGAAAGATTTCTCATGTTAGTGTGTGATATTACATTAGCTCATTAAATGTACAAATTTTGTAGGTAATATCTTGGACAAGCAACGAAGATTTTGAAGATGCCTTGAAGAAAGCTGATTTGATGTAAGGTTTTGATACCGGTTCTTATCGTAAGCTCGTGATCCAATCATTTATAAACACAATGGCAGAGCTAGCTAGTTGAGTTGCACTGCAGCATGATGTTTACTTGTTTAAAATATGGAACTTGAAGGTCAACCTATGGAATAAACTGCTACTTTATTTAATTTTGTGAAGTAGTTTTTGTATTGGTTGGTTGAGATTTGAGATGTCAGTTTTGTTTACAACTAGAACATTCTTGTTCTTTAAATGCTTTTGGTTTTGATGAAAGGAGTCTCCTTGAAACTCCATATAGTTATTTCAGTTAGACATACATCTATGTTAATGCGGTTCATTGCAAGGAGCTCTCGGGCTTCAAGTACAGGCATGATATGGTTAGAGACGTCCTTTTTGACATATTTAGGCGTGCCAGGATCTCTGTAAAGAAAGAAGCGCCTGTGAACTTTTTGACTGACCCAATGGATGGTAGATCCACACTCAGACCGGCAGACGTTTTGGTTTTTGGGTGGGTTGGAGGGAAACATGCGTGTGTGGATCTAACCGGGGTTTCTCCTCTTGTGGGGTTGAGTAGTCGGGGTTTTACAGTAGGACAGGCTGCTTTGAAAGCCGCCTCGTACAAAGTGGCAAAACACGTGAAAACGTGCATTGAAAATCAGCATGTTTTTATTCCTTTCGCGTTTTATACTTTTGGTTTTCTTGCACCTGAGGCAATGGAGCTACTCAACAGAGTTCAACGTGCTATGCATAGTAATGTTGTAACACCTAGATCCACAAATGTCGTTTTTAAGAGAATTAGTTTTGCAATTCTAAAAGGGCTAGCGGCACAGCTTGTTGCTCGCTTGCCTTCCACCACTATGTAAATTCAATTCATAAACAATATATGAAGTTAATTAATTGCTTGTCAATGAATAAACAAATTTTGGGATTTCCACTTTTCTAATAAGTTGACTATTGGAACAAAAGCTACCAAAGAACTTTGGTATACAAGGTTTATAAAGTTTATGTGTTGTAGATTGTACTGTGCTACACTAATAACGAAAAGGTTCTTAAGAAAGAGTTCTTGACAAAAAGAGCCTAGGCGGTCTAAGGGGTGTTAACGAGCTATTCGAGCTCGAGCTCGTTTAGCTTGAGTTGAGCATGATAATTTTAGAGCTCAAGTCGAGCTCAAACAAAATGTAAAGCTCGAATAATTTCACGAGCCGAGCTTTCAAAACTAGTATATAGCTCATCTCAAAACTAGTATTTAGCTGGACTCGTTCGAAAGCTCGTTTATTTCTTCAAGCCAAGCAAGCTACTCGAGCTAAACAAGCCAAACAAACTATTTGATCTAAATATTTAGTTTCAAAATATTTTGAATGTAAATTTTTTTATTACTATTGGTATTATAAGTTAAATTTAAAACCAAAACTAAAGTAGGGATTTGGCATAAACCGTTTGGTGTAATTTACTTTAAATATAAATATAAACAACAGTAGTAAAATTGAGCTTTTGTTTTTATATATCTCACATTGTCTTTCTTTTGTTTCACACATCCAATGTAGAATTTGAAATAAAATATTTTTCTTTTCTTTTTTCATTTAAACTTACAAACATTACTTAGATAGTTAATATATATGAATAAGTTAATCTTAATTACTTTTAGTTATGAAGGGAATAAATTGTTACTCACATATATTAATCAATCATAAACTGTAATTGTTAACATTAGTTTTATGTCAGTTAAGTGTTTTATAAAAAAATAACAAATATGTATAATAACTCTTAATCAAATATATAAATGAATTAAATCCAATCATAAATAACACTAAATAAGAATTATGAATTATTAACGAAACTAGCTCGTATGGCTCACATGATGTTGAGAGTTATATCGAGTTTTGTGAACAAAAATACAATATATGTATGTATATTGTATATGAAAGATTCCCTTTTATGATTCACAACAGACATACGATTAAATTCATATGTGTGACCACATGTGACATATACATATGAAACTTAAATATGTAGACGCATAGGACAAGTACGTATGAAAGCCAAATATGTATGAACACACACATTGATACATATAAAATACATAAGTGTGACCAATATTTACATATAAAGACACATATATGATATAAACTCATTGTGAGGTTGCTAAACACAATAGGTCCATGATTCTTAGACGAAATAACATAAACAACGTTATAATCTCCAATCTATTTGATGACGAAACATGAAGATTGTTGTTGGTAATATTCTTGTAGAAACTCTTATTCTGAGTTTAGTTATGATAATTCTTACACTCATTTAAATCATGTTAACTAGTTGCTAGATTTATAATAATGGTTTATTGATTTTAATCCTTTACATGTGAATACAAACGTGTTTACACATACACATACAATGTCTCTCGTATTAGCATTTAAATAGACAAACATATGTATACATTCTTACATATGATACGCACATATACTTACAAGACATATGAAGGTACATGAATATACATACTCACACATAAATGATTTTTGTTAACGACTCAAAAAATTCATAATTTACTTAATCTCATTAAATAATTTATGATATTGACTCTAGCCCAAATAACAAAATTTACTCAGCCATTTTCATGAAACGAGCTTACGAAATTATGTACTTGGTTATACTCATTCTAAAATCATGTATATAGAAAGAAGTAAAACATGGACAATATTAAATTGGATCAAGTGGTGGGCCAAGATGGTAGGTCGTGTGGAAACAATGATAGCATCAATGACACTTACCCACAACCAGGTAACACAAACGTAAATTGCAATTTTATACAGAGTGATGATGTGAACGATCGCGAACAAGAAGAGTCGATGGTTAGAAAAGATAAAAGGGAGATGTCACCAACTAGTTCGATGGAGAATAACGAAGCAAAGACGAAGAAGAAAAGAAAGGCATCACACGCTAACATGATTGAAGAGAACATGTTTGACAAAACGTTCAACCAAGGCACGACACTTGATGGAAAATCGAATTACAAAATGAACGTGTGCAGAAAGAGTGTGAGGAAAGCGAAAGAATTGGCTAGGAAAGTTGGGGTGGAAGGTCTATGTGACCACAGAAAAGGTATCTCGGACGCTTATAAGGAGTTTCACGAAGTCGAAGGGGATAGTAGTGAGGTGTTTAGATTCGGCGAGAAACGTGAAGGAAACGTATATAATACTAAATGGGAGATCAGTAGAGAACAAGTTATGGAAGTGGGAGAGATGATAAGGTATCGTGGATTCATGCTGAAAAAGAAAGGGTGGGTTAAATATGAAGCTGCTATCATTAAATATTAGGGGAATGGGGGAGAGTGGAAATAAAGGATGGGTTAAATCAATTAATAAAAATGAAAAACCGGATGTGAAGGAAACGTAGATAATACTAAATGGGATATTAGTAGAGAACAAGTTATGGAAGTGGGAGAGATGATAGGGGTGTCGTGGATTCATGCTGAAAAAGAAAGGAACCAGGTTGTTGATCGGCTGTGGAAGATATTGGAGGAATTGTTGGGTCTCAGGCCCAATAGGTTCCTGGGGTATGATTTTCACCTTTTTTTTGTTTTATATAATGTAATTATGAAGCTGCTATCATTAAATATTAGGGGAATGGGGGAGAGTGGAAAGAAAGGATGGGTTAAATCAATTAATAAAAACGAAAAACCAGATGTGATCGGGATACAAGAAACTAAATGCAATATAGTGGACAACGTGTGGGTTGAAGATATATGGGGTGGAAACGGGTACGGGTACGCCCAATTACCTGCAAATGGGAATTCGGGAGGGATAAAACTTATATGGGATACGAGGACATTATCGTGTAAAGAAGCAATTGGTGATGAAAAGTTTATTGTGGTGAGGGGTTCATGGAAAGGAAAAGATGAGGAAGTGTTTCTGGTATGTATTTACCAGCCACATGTGACTCGGCAAAAAGCATCATTATGGGATAGGCTAACGAGGTTAATGAGTAGATGGCAAGGAGCATGGTGTATATTTGGGGATCTAAACATAGTAAGAAGCGGCGACGATAGAATTAATTCTCAAGTAAATCTGAAGGAGGCAAGTGATTTCAATGAGTTCATTAACAATACAAGGTTGGTCGAAATCCCTACGGGGTGGTAGGAAATTCACAAGGATAAGTGATGACGGGTTGAAATTTAGCAAGCTACATAGATTTCCAATGAATGATGATTTTTGCAATTTGTGGGGAAATTTATCGGTTGTGGCTTTGGATCGAAAACTTTCAGACCATTGCTCGATCGTGTTAAAAGATGTGGAGTTGGACTTTGGACCAAAACCTTTCCGTGTCTTTAACGTTTGGTTGGAGGAGGCGGATTTCATGTACATTGTCGAGGAGGCTTGGAAGAAAGAAGTAAAAAGTATTCGACCGGATTGTAGGTTTCGGGATAAATGAAAAAATGTGAAGGCGTTTCTTAGAATATGGAGCAAAGGAAGGTTTGGGGGTTGATGTGTGCTTTTTCACACATCCTTTTTAGCCTTAAATCAGACCAAATACACCAAATATTACCAAATATGCCAAGAGAATGTGTGTTTTTGTATTTGTGTATGTGCAGGTACAGATATGTGAAAAATGGACAAAAACAAAGCAAAAACCGACAAAAACGAGCACGAGAATGGAAAAAGGTTAAAAGCCGAGGCCGGGGATGTGTTTTATAAGCTGGGATCACATTTATATGCTTAACTATATACAAAATATGTTTGGAATGCGTTATTGTGTCTTGTAGGTAAAAGGGTTCGAATACAAAGGAAAAACGGTGATTTTTGTGAGAGTTTCGACGACGTTTTCACGTTTTACGAGGTTCCGATGAAGTCAAAAATATTCCCCGATCATACCATTGGAAAGAGCACGAAAAAACGAGTCCGGAGGTACAGGTGGTGGTGCTGACATGTCAGTCTGAGGTGGCAGGGAGGAGACCAATGAGGTTGTGACACGTGTGTAAAATGACGCGAAAGGCGTGTGTCAGTACGAGGAAAGCGTGTGTCAGTACGAGGTAGGCGCGTGGCAGGGCGTGGTGCAGTGCGTCAGTCTGAGGAAGGTTCTAGCAGTCCGATCCACCAATGAGAGCGTGACACGTGGCATGTATGAGCTGTATTTGTGAAAGATCTAGACCAAGAGCTCTGCTATATATATGCCATCCGGATCACACATTACACACAATAGTAGTAGATTATTAATATTAGGAGCAGGTGTAGTAGTAGTATTATTTAGAGTAAAAGTAGTATTAGATTATTGTAGTAGGTTAAGCTTAATATTGTAATAGATTAGCTTATTTCAAGTGCTTTTTGTAATCAACTTTTTAGATTTAATATTAATGAAGATGAAGATTTATTTTGAAGATTTGAAGATCATTTTTTCTCTACTTCTACTCTTTTTTTTTCTTTTCTTATCTAATAAGTCATGAAAGCTTATTAGCTTTTTGTGGCTTATTTAGATTTAGCTCATTTAATAAACCCTCTTTTACTACTTTGATTTTAAAAAGCTTTTATAAACTTAGATCTAGTGTAGTTTATTTAGATCTAGCCTTTTTTTATAAATCATTATTTTACTATTTTGTTTTAAATGTTTTTATAAACTTAGATCTACTTTTTATTTTACAAATTACTTTATAAAATACTAAAAATATTTGATTTTTAGTAGTTTTTCTTTTATTAAAAGTTATCCATTAGATTATAACTCTAGATCTACAATTTTTAGTTTAAAAAGTTTTCATTTCTATTAGTTGTTAGTTTATTTTCATTAAAGTTTGTAGATTTCTCAACCAATAAGCTCTTCCATAGCTTATTTGGTCATTATGATTGCTTATTCACTCTAACCTTTTATAAAGTTTTTATTTTTACTAGTTTCTCATCATTCTACATCTAAGGCCGGAGCTTAAGGGTCTTATAAGCTTACTTATTACTTAAAATTTATAGTTTTTATAGCTTTTATAAAACTAATTAGTGAGTAAAGTCACAAGCTTTATAATCTATTTAGTAACATAAAAGTTTATAAGGAAATAAGCTTTAGTGTTTGATAAGTTTATGAGATCGGGTGGTTTAATTCGTCTCATTTTCGCAGATCGGGTTTTAGTTTCTTTCCTTTTTCAATTTTTAGTTTAAATAATTAGTAGTGAATTATGTTTAAGTTTGTTAGAATTATTATTGATGCTAGCTTAATTAATATGAGTATTGAGTAGATTGTTTTTATGCTTGTTGAGTAAATTGTTATGTGAATTAAGTGTGGTTTTATAAAAGTTAGACAATGTATTGATTAGTGATTCTAAGTTACTTGGATTGAAATTTTGGTTATTTGAGCGGGCAAAAGCCGGAAAATAATTGGGTTTTAATTTAGATATTGATATCTCTTTATGAAATTATTTTCAAAATAAACCAACGTTGTGAGAAAACGATTATTTATAAAAGATATTTGTTAAGTTTGTTAGACTCCTTGGACCGTTTTGAGCACTAGGGTTATACAATAACAATGATAATAACATGCAGCGGAATAAGAATAAATCAAAATTATTGACACAAGGTTTTTCTCAATCACCTCCAATTATTATTTGATCAGAATAATAACGTGTTACCTAAATATAACAGGGATCTAAGACACCTCATACCTTAAAGGATTCGAACTAACACTAATTAGTTCTAGGCGTTTATAGTTTACACGCCCTAGAACACACACACACACACACACTTTTCTGATATTTACATTGTGGAAGACTTACGAAAACATGTACCCTATGTCTCTTTATATAGAGAGATATTAGGGTTTACAAAGAGATAAGAATAAAAGTAAATACAGAATATTATCAAAATCGTTTCTTCATAATAGAATATTTCCTGTATCTTTATTCTTTGTAGCTTTCTCTCTTTGTCATCTTTAGCCCTTCTTGTTTCATTCTTTTATTTATTTTGTCACATCAAATCTAGAATCCCAACAATCTTCCCCTATTTGATGATGACAAAACAAACACATTTTTGTACGAACTTCCCTAGAGAAGTTGAGATGTAAACATCTCCCTGAATGAAACAAGTTTGTCTTCCCCTTAATCCATGCCATGCCACTCCAAAATCTCTTCCCCTTTTTGTTATCAATAAATAGGGAATGTAAGCAATATAAACTTCCCCTCGAGTGGTGCATGTAGATCAAATGATTAAACACATCATAATATGCTTCCCCTGAAATCAATGTGTTAACCATCTTCATGATTCTTCAAATCTGTAGGCTCTTACGTAATGATCACTGATGAAGAAAATCAAATATAACGAATTTGACGAAGAAGTAGAATAACCCAAACTTGTGTCTTATGTCTTGTACTAACCATGTGACTCCAAACTTATACCCAAGACCAAATATAAGTAGACCGCGATCCCTTGATAAAATCCTCATCTTCAATGAGACACTGAGCACTACAATGTAACTCCTTTAAGTGATAGCCAATGTGTGCATAGAGTATCATAAGAAAAATCACACATTGCTAGATTCATCAAGCTGTTGTCACCACCGTATAAAACAAACAAGTTACCTCCTGCTATAAGGTATGATAAGAACACAAACCTGTGAAACTCAACTACAACATCAACTAAGTAATAATCAACCTTCTTCGTAATCAGTTAATTAAATAAACCAAATACGAGTCTTTTTAAATCTTTAAAGAACAAAAACCAAAATATTCCTATGTGTGAACCAATCTGTGTGTGTAAAACCATCTTCAAACCAATCTTTAAATGCAGCAGCAGAATAAATCTTTCGAGCAGTAGAATCAAATAACTAGCAGTAGAGTCTCGAAAGTAGCAGTAGTATGCAGCAGCAGAATCACAAAGCTAGCAGCAGTATCACACATGTAGCAGCAGAATGATTCTAACCTTTAAGCGTAGCAGCAGAAACATTCATAGAAGTAGCAGCAGTATAATTTAATGAGCAGCAGAATCTTACAACGAGCAGTAGTTTCCAATAATGCTAGCTATTAGAAACTTTACGAGAATAACATACTACGAATAGAGATTAGGGTTTAGTGAATAACACGACTTTTACAAACAAAATCATAGTCGTTTCCAATAAAGACAACACTTTAAAGTGTCGCGAAAACCCTAAAATCACCAAAAATTGATCATACACATCCATAGCTGCTTTCTTTCATGAATTTTTGATACCAAACAATGTATAACCAACTTCTATGATGAATTTATTCAATAGAAACCGAAATCAAAGAAGTTGATATAAAGAAAACCCTAAAATTCGATTTACAAAACCTTTATCTACAGCAGTTTTCGACACACCAGAACTTTCACATAAATGCTCAGATTGAAGATCCCTCTAGTGGAAATCTTCCTTGATATATAGAGAAGCTCCAGTAAAAAGTTAAGCCCGATCCAACGGTTAATGAAGGAGATATCGCCGTTTGAAAACTAACCTGCAGAAAGTTACGAAAATTGAAACCAAATTCGATTTTCTTCTTCATTCTTCGACTAAAAACCTTGTGAATCCCTAGGTAACAAGCTCCCCAGGCTCTGATACCACTTGTGGAGTTTGTTAGACTCCATGGATCATTTTGAGCACTAGGGTTAACAATAACAATGATAATAACATGCAGCGGAATAAGAATAAATCAAAGTTATTGACACAAGGTTTTTCTCAATCACCTCCAATTATTATTTGATCAGAATAATAACGTGTTACCTAAATGTAACAGGGATCTAAGACACCTCATACCTTAGAGGATTCGAACTAACACTAACTAGTTCTAGGCGTTTATAGTTTACACGCCCTAGAACACACACACACACACACTTTTCTGATATTTACATTGTGGAAGACTTATGAAAACCTGTACCCTATGTCTCTTTATATAGAGAGATATTAGGGTTTACAAAGAGATAAGAATAAAAGTAAATACATAATATTATCAAAATCGTTTCTTCATAATAGAATATTTCATGTATCTTTATTCTTTGTAGCTTTCTCTCTTTGTCATCTTTAGCCCTTCTTGTTTCATTCTTTTATTTATTTTGTCACATCAAATCTAGAATCCCAACAATATTAATTTATCAATAGAGTACTAATTGAAATAATAAACCACACTTAAGGATCGTAATAATTTGCTTGACAAGTATATCTTTTTATCATTTATCTTTTATTTGCTTGATTAGCATAATTTAGTTGGTACTTTTTAGCTTAATTTTCCATCAAATCTCTTTTTCCCACTTTCATGACACGTTTCACGAACCGGGAATTCCAAATTCCATTCACACCTTCGTTGGGACACGACCCGGGGAAATACTTTCCTAAGCATTTCTTCGGAAAAATAAACCTATACTAAAACGAATGAATCAGGGGTCACTTGGGAAAATTAACGAATATAAAAACGAAGCTATGAAATGGGAACTTGAAGCAGAAAGAAGACAATTAAACGAATGTGAGAGAAGTGCATGGATGGAAGTGAGGAAGCAATGGGAGGTCAAAGAAAAGGAATATACAAGTATGTTACGTCAAAAATCTAGGGTAAAATGGGATAATAAGGGTGACGAAAATACAAGGTTCTTTCATTCGTATGTTAAGCGGAGAAATAATAAGAGTAATATTAGAGGGCTTATGGTTAACGGTATATGGTGCGAAGAACCCAAAACGATCAAAGCGGAGATGGCTAGACATTACAAAACCTTATTCTCTGAAGGAACAACGTTGAGGCCGAGCTTTGTTGTAATAGGATTGAAAAAATATCAACGGAGGATGCTCAAGATCTTGAAAGGGCGTTCGATGAAAAAGAAATTTGGGAGGCGATCCATGATTGTGGCGGAGATAAAGCCCCAGGTCCTTACGGTTTTAATTTCAAATTCATTAAGAAAGTTTGGGATATCATTAAGCCGGATTTAATCAGGGCGGTCACGTAGTTTTGGGAATCAATGGAGTTCACTAAGGGATGCAATGCATCCTTTATCACCATAATTCCCAAAGTGAAAGACCCTATTGGGTTGGGAGATTTTTGGCCCATTAGTCTTATTGGTTGTTATAACAAAATTATCACAAAAATTTTAGCGGAAAGGGTTAAGCATGTGGTGGGAGTAGTGGTAGGAGAAGTTCAAAACGCGTTTCTAAAAGGTAGGTTCATTCTTGACGGGATCATTATATCAAATGAGACAATGACATATTTGAAGCAAATTAAGGAAAAAAGTTTAATTTTTAAAGTGGATTCGAGAAGGCTTATGATAGCATTAATTGGAGCTTTTTGATGAACATTATGAAAAAGATGGGTTTCGGGAATAAATGGTGCAAATGGGTAGAAGCGTGTCTTAACTCCTCTTCTTCTTCCGTTCTTGTTAATGGTTCCCCGTCGGAGGAATTTGGAATTGAGAGGGGTGTTAGACAAGGGGACCCGTTGGCACCTTTCCTTTTCATTTTGGTAGCGAAAGGGCTAAATGCTATGGTTAACAAAGCGTGGAAAAGGGAATTTTTAGAGGAGTTAAGTTCGGGTCGAATCAAGTCACGGTTTCTCATTTAGAATACCTGGATGACACAATTTTCTTCGATGAGTGGAACAGTGAGAATGCTAGATCTCTTATGTGTATTCTTAAGTGCTTCGAAAAGGTATCGGGCTTACGGGTAAATTACAACAAAAGTAAACTATACGGTTTGGGGGTTAGTAATGAGGAATTGGGGACTATGGCCTCTTCGATGGGTTGCGATATTGGTGAATTTCCATCACATACTTAGGATTACCAATTGGTGAAAATATGAATCGGGTGAACGCATGGAAACCAGTGGTTGAAAAATGCAAAAGTTGGCTGGCCGATTAGAAAGCAAAAACTATGTCGTTTGGGGGGTCGTCTAACATTGGTGAAATCGGTTCTCGGTAGCTTGCCATTGCATTATTTCTCGATGTTTCGTGTGCCTACGAGTGTTTTAAAAAACCTTGAGAGTATTAGAAAAAGCTTTTTTTGGGGTGGGGTCGGGGAGGGTAAAAACTTTCTTGGGTCAAATGGGAGACGATTCTTGCTTCACTTAGGGACATGGGGGGTGTTAAATGTGGGATCTCTTAAGGCAAAAAATTTGGCGTTGTTAGGTAAAGGATGGTGGAGATTTATGACGGAAAGTAGAGGGTTATGGGTTAGGGTCATTAAAAGTATATATGGGGCATGTGGGGGTCTTGGTGATATACACGGTGGGGGTGAGGGAGGGTCGAGGGGGGAGGGGGTTTGGAACGATATTGTGAAAATTGGTGCGAAGATCGATGGGTTGGGATTGACTTTACTTCTTCATGCATGTGGATCTTAGGGGACAGGGGCATTAGATTTTGGGAGGATAGATGGGTGGATAATAGGAGACTTCGCGATAGATTTCCTAGATTGTACCATTTGGATAGTAGTAAGCAGGGTAGCATTTTGGATAAGGGAATTTGGGATAATAATATGTGGACTTGGGTGTGGGAATGGAATAGAGTTATTAGAGGGAGGGTGAGTTGGGAATTTGATGATCTAATTGAGGCTTTGCGTTATGTTGTTATTGACAATACTCGTAGGGATAGATGGAGGTGGGCACTTGACGACGACGGCGAATTCAAAGTCAAAACGCTTACGATTTTGATCGAGGAGAAGATTCTTCAAGTGGACGGTGGTAGTCATGAGACGCTTTGGAACAAGTTAGTACCTAAAAAGGTCAACATCTTCGTTTGGAGGGTGCTCAAAGGTAGACTTCCGGTTCGTGTGGAACTCGATAGAAGAGGCATCGACTTGGATTCAGTACTTTGTCCATCGTGTAATGAAAGAGTGGAATTGTGTGCTCATTGTTTAGTCACTTGTGACTTAACAATGAGCGTGTGGTCCAAACTATTTAATTGGTGGAAGGCAGGAAGTGTTAATGCTTTTTCTATTGATGATATTTGATCTCATAGTGGAAATGTTAACATTCCTACTTCCTTACTTTATTTGGCAAGCGGCTATTTGGACTTCCAGGTATTTCATTTGGAAGGAAAGAAATGCTCGGGTGTTCGGTAATTGTTACAACCCGCAAATTTCGGATTTCGATATCCTTATCGTTGTATACTCTTATCTACAATTCGCAAAGTATTGGTCTTGGTCTAGAACTTTTCACACGAGGCTTGGTACAAAAATATAAAACACGAATATTTACTAGTTTGGACAACTAGAAATAAAGATATGCATATTTATAATCAATTGTAGTGGAATAATAATTATAAAACTAATGGAAACAATGTCGAAGACTCGGGAAATAATCATAACACGTTTTATAGGTTCCGTTCATGTTGCGTAAAAAGATAAAGGAATTGGCAAGATTAGTCCTTATGGGTGCTCTAGGGTTTGCAACACATCAGAATCCTACCCTATAAAGACTACTATTATAAGATACTAGGGTTTAGTTTTTATTCTCCCCTCTCTCTCTTCTTTTTCAGCCGACAAACACCCACACCCCATCTCTCATTTCCGACCACTATTCTGGCCATAGCACCTCTACCGCCGCGAGTGGTGCTTCACCTCCACCACCATCATTCATCATTTTCAATCCTCTTTCATTCGAGATAGGCCACGAGCCGTATAAAAACCCATAACACCTTGTTCATTCGAGTTTAATCCTCGAATCCGCCACCACTTCTCATTCTTTTCACGTTTTTGATTTACCCGAAGACGAGGAGGGTTTATCCCCACCATCTCGTTATTTTCCACCCGTTTTTCATTTTGTTCATCGAAGATAATATTAGATTGAAAGTGGTAAGAGTTGTTGAAGGTTGTATTTGGTTCGTGTCCTGAGTTGCCACCACCACAACCTCTAACACAGCCATCTTCAGCGTCGCCGTGTCTCTCTCATCTCTCGTTCTTGTGTTGGTAACCGTGAACCCACATATATATATATATATATATATATATATATATATATATATATATATATATATATATATATATATATATACATTATATATAACAGGAGGCGTTACACGTAATATGCCACTTCATTGCCCAGTCATTGCCCAGTAATTCATTATGAGCCATGTCATCACATTGTCGCCATGTAAGCAAGTTTTTAAATTTATTTTATTTGCATTTTTTTTAATTAATTTCGAAAATCGGATTTTAATTCGTCCCAATAAATTATTCAGTAGGATTCGAACCTTGGTTGTGAATAAGTGCAACATATATGTTAACCACTGCACCAACACAATGTTTGGTATTTATTTTGCAACCTAAAATCTATAAAGGCATGGAATTATTGTTTAGTTGCATTATATTTAGTTTGATATTTATTTTAGGCAATTATATGGGAAAATTATCACGGATACGATTCATATTAGTTTAAGTTTTCATTCGGTATCCCTTCCTCCAAGCAAAAACATACACAAAACCCTAAAACAAAATCCGGAACAAAAAACACCCAATACGACTGTTGTTTTTGCACCATTTTTATTTAATTTTTCCTTGATTTTAATTGTTTATTTGGATGGTTGTTACAGGTGATTTGAGTAATAGATATTGAAGATGATCGCTAATTATGATATCTGATGGTAATCGTTCTATTGATATATTTGAATAAGTTATGTTGATATATGTTAAACTACCTGATCCTAAAAACCCTAATGATACATGTCCATGCAAGATGTGGTGGATACGAAGGTAAACATATTTTTATTTATTTGAACTGATTCTTGAGTAGTTGTTCGCAGGAGACACCTCTGATTTCTTCATTAGCTTTGCCTTCAGAAACTGGTCGGGTTCTTAGTATGCTCTGTTAAGGTATTAACTAATGTATCCTAAGTAGGTATGGAACAACATGAAGAAGCATGCTTAGCATAATGGAACTTCAAATTAGTAGTAACAAGGGACTGCATACTGAATACCATGATGCAAAGGAAAATCATTATTAAGCATTATCATACATTGGGCTATGTTTGGATTTAGAAAAGTGCAGCCTTAAACAAGAACCGTTGACTTTGGTTGTTTTATATCAAGCCATTTGTTTAGTTTGGTTCGTTTGATATATAATACAACCGAATTGACCCATATATGTCTCCACTTTTTTTTATCCATCTGCCATTCAATCTGATTTTTTCACTGTGTGTGTTAACATATGGTGCCTGTGGGTCAGATAGGAGAGTATGGTAAAAGTGGACTGGCTTCAAGAGCTGGAAATATTGTTGCGTCTGCCATGTGCTTTAGGTGTAATCAATCGGGCCATTAGGCACGAGACTCAGTTCAAGTGGTAAAATTTCTCGATTAAGAGACCTGTTATCTATCCCAGTTACTACTTTGACAAGGGGGAACAGGTTATGTGTTTATTGGAAATAATATTTAGTCTATTGACCCCCTAGGTTTTGCTAACAACAGGGCACCTATTTTAATGAAACGCTGCATGATGTGTTTTGCTAACTTCAGCGAATTCTTTCAGTTGTGGACAAAAAAAAAAGCTGATTAAGCGATAACCCACCAGTCATCTCCTACAATCAATTATAAGAGATTTAGAGGTACTTTCTTTAAGGCATATGTATATATCATCAAGTGACAAGATAAATATAATACAGCCTTATGATTTATTTAATGTACTAGCCAAACCCTAAGGAAACAGAGGTTAATGATCCATTTTTTTATATCAAATTTCTCTTGATAGATAGCAAACGCGGTTCCTGTTCTTTGTGTTTCAAGGAATGTTGCATGCAATGTTAGAGGCGGTTTCTTCAAGTAAGATAGCTTAAGAAAATTATTCTTTATATTTGTACATTCATTTTTGGCCCTACTTACTGAAATACACTTATGCTATGTTTGGCAGAGAATTTGATGAGAATTTGTTAAGGAGACTTTCCGAATACTTCTATGTAAGTCGAAGCATCAAATCTACCATCTGCACCTGATGTTTCCAATATTCTAATGTCAGAGGTGAGTGAATTAGACATCTATGGGTGTTAATATCTTTGAGAATGTCTTACTTATTCTACAAATAGTTGGTTTTCAGGATGCCAATTTTGTACCAAATGGGAATACAAATGTCCAGTGAGAGAATGGATGAATGGCTTTGAAGTTGCGAAAAGACTGAATCAGCAGGTAGCTTTTCCAAAGATATATGTTATTTTCGTTTGTTACTTATGCATGTAGGGGTTGATTGGGATTGCTTATTTTTTTCTACTTATCTGCTTATTTAGGTAAAATAAATGTATTTGCTTGAGCTATTCTAACAGATTATTATATTTGATTTTTATTACATTTTTTTTACAAAATAAGCAAATCTAAACACTATCTCATAAAGTGCTAATTTTTAAGCAGCCTATAAGTACTTATTTATTAGTAGAAGCATAAGCACAAAAACTAAGCAATCCCAAACACACTCCTAGACTGTTTCTTTCATAAGAAGCTCTACATAGAATATACTAAGTTTCAATGTTTTTAATTTCAACCTTTATCAGGATTCCAGAAACGTGGACCTAAAATCTAAGAGACCCCAGGTGTCAGTTCCAAATGCAAGTATCCATGGGCCACCATCTTCCAGATCATTGATCCATTTAGAAAGTATGTATTTGTAAAATGAGGTTGGAGGATTATTGCAGGTCTTCCATTTACAAATTATTCACTAATTTTCTGATTGCTACTGTCATTTCAAATGTGCCCACACAAACAGGAAGTGGTCCCAACGCGTTGCCTGAAAAGAGTAGGCGTGCACGTTCGTCGTTAGCTCACTCGAGGTGATTTGGTAACTTATTTAGGATAGAATTTATCTGGTTTCCAAATCAGCATATACTGCTACTTGGATTATCATTGTCGTGCTAGGTGCTTCTACACAAACATCTGTTTTACCCAGCACTTTACATGAAAATAATAGGCA
The DNA here is from genome assembly GCA_030686995.1 of Artemisia argyi. Lineage (NCBI taxonomy): Eukaryota > Viridiplantae > Streptophyta > Magnoliopsida > Asterales > Asteraceae > Artemisia > Artemisia argyi. Next base: position 52,727,204 of record CM060687.1, on the reverse strand, counting down.
TGCACATTCAGTCATTCGAGGTTATTTGATTGTTGTTGCAATTAATTATAGCAAGCCGATTTCGTGTTCTGCATAATTAGCATGAATGTAACTTCATTCATGACTAACAATTTTTCAAATTAATTTACAGGAAGAGTTAGGTATATGTTTGCATCATTTTGGAACAGAAATCACACTTGAAAATAGAACCATATTCAAAACATATTATAAATGTGGTTGCACCTCAACTAAAGGATCTCACTGTTAGAAATTGGAAAGGATTGCATCTGATTTAAGCACCTGAGCTTGCGTCCCTGTACTTTTAAAGTCTGCAATCTCAATGGTTGCAGTTTTCTTCATACCGGTTATCTTTTTTGGAGAATGTGGATTTATGTATTATCAAAGAGTGTTATTAAAAGCCAAACAATTCAGACGCTCATACATATTTTGATCTACTTCAATAGGTCCATAGTGTCAAATACCTTACACTTAACTTGGAAAAATTTCAGGTAAGTTGGTATCGGCATCGGTCATTTGTCTTTATGTGATTTTTCAAGCTGACTTTTTTTGTCACTGGATTGTTTTTCTCTTGCTTATGGGGTTGGTTGATATGAAACATTCGTTTTTCAAAAGAACGAAAATAATAATATCAAAAGTTACTTTCCAATGATGGATTCAGTGACAAATATAGGTTAGTCAACTTTATAGTTGGCAAAAAGGATGGTCAGTTAACGGTCAAAAGGGTTGGGGCACCATCAAGCATCTTGGCATGTAAAAAAGGGTTGGGGTTGGCTAATAGGAAACATTTGTGTTTTCAAATATGTTTGTGTTGGTTGATGGTTATATCAAGAGCCTATCATGGAGCTTTCATTAAATATCACAGTGATTATGTTGACTTATTATGATTTAGATATACTATCCTTTTGTTTTGCATAGCAGATGAGCATGAATTTTCCTGTTGAACTGATGAAGTCAAGATCAAGCATTTATCTTTAAAGTCAGGGATCTAGAAGAAAAGGATACATACACCAAGGAAGACAATAGGAGAGTGTTCATGTGTCGATTATAAAAAAGAATGGTTTGGTACATTTAGAGTTAGATGTCCATCCAGAAAGTAATGAAGCCAGGTATGCATGATTGTGTAACCATATCAGTATATGACCTTTAAAGTAGTATTTAATAAAATGTAAAAAAGTAATGGTGTTAAAATATACTGTTTGGTGGACGGAGGAAACACGTTAGACTTTTGAGGTGGGAAAGTCAAAATAGATTTTTCGTATTACGTGTAAAAGTGTAAAACCTTGGCCATGGACCATCTTTTTATATATGCTAAATTATTTACTCATAATTACAAAATATGTGTTTATTATCGTAGTACTTTAATATTTTGGTTAATATACTAAACTGAGTTGTTAGCCTTATTAGGCTGACCCATTAGTTGGTATTTGGGTCGGTACTGCCACATGTATTTTGCACTTGGTATTAACCATAATTTAGTTTAATGAAATTTCAAAATACAATAGAATTGTTTGTCGTAGGAATGAAAGCAAGATACTATGGATGTTGTTATTGTTGGAACCCTTGCTAATTATTAAGAGGAATTTCTATGCATTTGTTATATCTTTAGGTTTCTGTTTTGACCCATTTATAATGAATGGTTCAATATTGGTTATTTTTCATAAAACATTTTGACCTTCCGTCCATAAAAACTACAAATGTTCATTCCTAAATGAACAAGCTGTCGAATATATTGAGTGAATGAAGATTGTAAGATTTTAATATTATTATTGGTTGGATGTATTATGAGGAGCTTTTTTGGTTAGCGTGTTCAGAGATTGTATTTAACTTTATGTTGAAGGTGCAAGTGGTTGATGCAGTCAAGAGAGCAAGGGCGGCAACTGCATTACAAGAAACTTTAATCACAGCATTTTACTACTCTATATCTGATTTTATTCATTTTTACCTCTATTAAGAGTCAAATGAGTAAAAGTTGAGACTGAATGCCTCAAATAGAAACTGGATACGTGAATTTTGAGATGTGGTAACCTGCTTTGTTTGTTGAAACTCCAGGTAGTTCATTAGAACAATACTCTTCTCATGTTCAGTTTATTCATACTTTTATTTATCATAACATGTGTCAAAACTCAAAATTGGATTTTGTTTATTTTATACGGTGATTACTTAAATCATTAGAATTGCTAAACACTTCAACAACATTATCTCCTGAAGCATGTTGTAAAATTATTTCCATATTCTAATTATTTAATAGCACATACTTAATTTCAAAACATGCATCCAAACATTCCCATTATCTATAGTAGGCACTAATTAAGTAATTTGTAATGCAGTAGGTAAATTTGTCCAAAATTAACATCTCTCATTGACCATTATAAGTATGGAAAAGAATAAGGACACTTACTGTTGAAGTTAATGGAAAAGAATAAGGACACTCGCTGTTAAAGTTAAAAGTTAAAACAAATAAATCATTTCTATTCAATGGTACATTCAATCCATCAACTACTATAAGGATTTTTTTTTTTTTTTTTTTTTTTTTTTTTTTTTTTTTCAAAAATAACAAACGATTATGTAAAACTCTTTGAATTCAAGTGACTAAATGTGAAAAAAAATTAAAAAATAAAATAAAAACTAATGTTATTAAACTTGGATTATGATAGAAAAGGTTTATAAAAAATACAAACTAATGTAATTACGTGCTTGCTTGCTATATGTGTATACCGATTATGTGATTACGTGCTTGCTTGCTAGCGTATACTATAATACTATGATGACACTGAAGACCCTTTCTCTAAATACCGATTATAACACAACTAGAAAACTTTTATTGCATGACATTTGCTTTAATAATGAAAGATAATTTCCGATTTAATTATCCAAAATTAATAAATAAATAAATAACAAAAACATATATGCATAAGATTTTCTATTTTTAATCCAACAAGTAAAACTATTTATGATACATTAAGTTGTTTGCTTTTAATCGATCGTTAACAAATACTATCAAAAGAATAATTATAAGTCATGCCCGGCCATCAAAATCTTACCTTTAAATAAAAAATAATTAACGTAAACTAATACATTTTTAACAATAATAAAAAAACACCGTACTTAAAAAACAAATTTTTGTTAACTAACACCATCAAAAGTAAAATTATAAGACATGCCCGCCCATCGGTCGGGCTTCGAAACTAGAAGAGTTAAAACAAAAACATATATATATATATATATATATATATATATATATATATATATATATATATATATATATATATATATATATATAATAGACAAGTGGAATTTCAGATTGAGTTGATACCTGGTGCTGCACCTGTAGCACGAGCGCCTTATCGTCTTGCACCTACTGAATTAGAAGAGTTGTCGAAACAATTAGCGGAGTTAGCTGAAAAGGGATTCATAAGACCAAGTTCTTCGCCTTGGGGAGCCCCGGTCTTATTTGTAAAGAAGAAGGATGGATTGTTTCATATGTGTATTGACTATCGAGAGTTGAACAAGCTAACGGTGAAGAATAGATACCCGTTGCCGAGGATCGACGATTTGTTCGATCAGCTTCAAGGATCGAGTGTGGGGTTGTCCATTGGAAGTTTCTCATGTAAAGTTTTTGTTGTTCTAATATATTTTCCGGGCTATCGTACATTTTACCAAGAAAAAAAGCTGTTGAGCTTCCACTTTATATGCATTTGGCTGTCTCAGCGATGAAAGACACAAACATAAAGGGCAAGGGAAGTGAAAGAATGAAATGCACATCTTCATTTTCATCGATAAATAAACAACGTTCTTTGTAGCATCCCTTGATGTCATTCGCACATCATACTTTTAGACTTTGCTTTTGTCAGATACAGATTTACTCATTTAGATATTTAATACTGGACATGGCCAACTTAACTTATTCTTTTCAATGATATTTATTTACGTCCGGTTAGAATTCGTCATGTAAGTGCCAATTGGGCGGGCCAATTTTCCACTTCCCCAACCATTATTTACTACCCTTCTTAAGCTATACAAAAAATAATATATTTCTTGCTATTCGTAAACTAATAAATTCAAATGATATTTACAAGTCATGGCCGCCCATCGTACATGATTAAATAAAAAAGTAAAATTATGGGCGGGCTTCGAAAACTAACTTTTGCAACCCTAAAAATTACATGAGTATCACGCAGCTCATTCAGTGTGAGACGACTTTTTTCCACAGTTTTGTCGTTGGTCTGGTTTTGCCCAACAATCTAAAAGGAAGATACACCAATCATTATGGTAAACAAATGAAGAATAATGAATTTGTGCAAATAATCATTTAGATTATACTAATATGCACTGCATACCTGCTATTAGATTCCCCAAAAGGGCCTTCAGGAATATCAAGTTGTGTTCCATCATTACCAACAACGTGAACCACCTACTACAAAAACATAACAGAAGCATCATATTTTGCTTTTGTGAACCATTGTTTACGGGAAATGCCGAAATCGCTGTCAATGTAGACATAGTTTTTGTAAAATATGATGCTTCTGTTATGTTATTGTAGACCATTGTATTTGCTTTCAGCTTGATCCTTGATACATTGTTCCTTCTGCACATGTAACTGTTCAGTGGCTATGCAGGTATCCGATAAACTGTTATGGAAGACCTTTAATTGTTTTCTTTTAGTAGTCTGTTTGCGGTTACTATAAATAGTTGCTGCAAAACTGGCAACATCATAAACATTAATACACTATAACTGATAAAAGCCAGAATTTAAGATGCTAACGCGGCTGGAAACTTTGTTGCCAAGCAAATTTTATCAGGAAAATAAGAAGATATAAGATGAGGTTGGAACCTTAAACGTCCTACCTCCGGCTTTTAGTAACAACTTCTGTAAATAGCGAGGGTTTGTATTATTTATTCGTAAAACTACATGTACCTTCAACTATCGTCATGAATTTTAGTAACAGCTTGCGCACCAAGTGGAGCTACATGTCCTCCTGTCATCATTGCATAATCCAAACCCTACAAAACACATATGAACATGATATAAGCCAATTTACATCATGTATAAAACATGTAATACCTACCTTGAAGAACATCTTCCTTGTAATCCTCCACATCATCATCATCAGATCTAAGCAATTTCAATTGAAGAATGAAATTGTCACCACTACGGACCATTAACACATTATAACAACACACCACACAAAGTCTTGCTTACACTAAAAAATTTTTAAACATTTGGAAAACAACTTGTGTACCTCATAGCAGCCATAAGTCCTGCATAACTATACATCGAACGCTGATAGATGATTTCTGAAAACTTTCCTGTATCCAGAATAAAATATGAATTAATATGCGTCAAAACAAACAATGAAATTTACATGATTTAATATAAACAACATGAATTGTATCATTGATATTAAGGTTTTGAGAGAAAGGTCTGATATTAATGTATTAGGGTTTTGCAGTGATATTAGTGATATTAATCATATTAATGAACTAATATGATTTGTTTTTATATATGAACACTTGTCTATTATTTTTTGTCTATTATATATATATATATATATATATATATATATATATATATATATATATATATATATATATATATATATATATATATATATATATGTTTTTGTTTTAACTGATTATAACTTGTTAATGTTTTCGTGGATCTAAATTTGTTATAATGAGTTAATCAGATTTGGGTGACTAAAATGGATTAAAAATGTGATTTGACATGGTTTCATGTGGTAAGAAACTGATGAAAATGGTTGTATTTGAAACGGGTCGGGTTAGGACCCGTAAGGATTGGGTCTGCCCATAATGATTCCGAATGATGTTGGGTTTTGGTCATGGAATTGGTTATGGGTTGCATATTTGATTAATTCTGGTCTCGGATGGATTTTGACCCGTTTAGGGTGCGTTCGTTTGTGTTGTGGTCTCGATTTACCAGCTTGGTTGTAGAGCATTTGAGTTGTGTTATGCGTTTTATTTGCCTTGGCCTAACATTAAAACAACAAAGCTTAACTTGCTCTTGCAAATGAATAAGTGTGTCATATGTTAACATGTTGTGTTACTGTGAATGTGTCAATCTGAATTAAAAGGTAACGGGCCATAAGGTCAAAAATATAAGGTGTGCATTTAGTTTGGTCAAGCCCAAGAGTTAACAAAAAGAGTGAGTTTGGTTATTGTAAAGAGTGGGCCGAGTTTATTAATTTTCAAAAGAGGTTTTGTTAAAACTTATTTAAGGTATATTAGTTAATTTTGGAAAATCGTAATTTAGTTGTTTTGGCTACGGTTAGCAAAATATTTGACTAATGTTGTATTTTGTTTTGATATATGGTTCACTTGGTACGTTTTGGACATAACTTGGACTCCAGCAAAACGAATACCTACTGAATTATAAATGATTGAATTGGAACTGGATTAAATATCTAATATAACTTGACATTTGACTTATATCGATACATATTGGACAATTTGGACTTATTGGACTTGAAACGAATACAATATATTAGACTCACAACGAATTTAATATATTTGATTCGCAACAAATATACAATAAGTAAATAATGTCTAATAAACAATGAATACTCTTTATTAGTTTCTATCTAATTTTCGGGAATTATTGTTTTAAGAAAATTTATTAAAGTCACGTTGGCTTGGAAATGTTGTATAAAAGAACGCGTCATGCGGAATTTTATACAACTCTCTAAACCTATATTTATTTTTCAACACCTTCTATTCTTATAAAACCCGACAAGAATATAAACTTATGTTTTATGAAGTTGAAAAGCCCTTTTGCTCGAAATGTGATTTCAAACTTATTTTGGTTTATAAAACGTGTATGTTTTATATAAGCTATTTGGGATTTTGGGGTAAACACTGAAACTTACCTATTTTATTATATAGTTAATTGTCATCATTGTCTAGACTTTCTTTGATTAACTTAGGTATGTCAGTATTTCTTGATCTTGTCGATGTTGCTTCCTCTTTGGCGTGAGTTGTATGTCGTTGTCTCTTTCATTTTGGCGTTAGTTACATCTCGAGTCTATGTCTTCTTACCACACCACACGAAACATTGATACTAAACTTTTTACAAGTAATGACATGTACAATCCACAAAAACTATGACACGTTGTCTTTTATAGACTTCATTATTGTACGAGCTATATTTTGAGATAATCGTATACGTATTAGGGTGTACCATCGTGCTCGTACTACTTGGTGCCGTCGTGCCCATCTTCTGGATATCATTGTGATTAGCTCTAGATGTCAGCTGTGTCAATCGTGATATTTGCATTGCTGTGGCTAAGATGAGTTCATGACCCCCTACTTTTAAACTATTTTTATAACTATTTTTGGGGAGAATACATGCACTCGTTTTAACTAAACTCAATGATTGTTTATCTGAATACGTAAACAGTTTGATTAAGATCTGATTGATTGATTGATTGATTGACTGATATACTTGAATTGGCTATCCGAAGGCATTATGTGTTTACCTGATATATATATATATATATATATATATATATATATATATATATATATATATATATATATATATATATATATATATATATGATCAAATAGGAAGAATAATTAAAATAAGAAGGATAGGAAGTAACCACAACCACATATTTTAGATGCACCTATAAAAGTGGATGCATCTTCCTTCAAATTTTTCCTCCTAATTTGAAATATATGGCTAGAATTACTTCTTACCCTTCTTATTTTAATTATTCTTCTTACTTGATCCCTTCCCTATATATATATATATATATATATATATATATATATATATATATATATATATATATATATATATATATAGGGAAGGGATCAAGTAAGAAGAATAATTAAAATAAGAAGGGTAAGAAGTAATTCTAGCCACACATTTCAAATTAGGAGGGAAATTTTGAAGGAAGATGCATCGACTTTTGTAGGTGCATCTGAAATGTGTGGTTGTAGTTACTTCTTATCATTCCTATTTTAATTATTCTTCCTATTTGATCCTAACTATATATATATATATATATATATATATATATATATATATATATATATATATATATATATATATATATATATATATATATATTCTAGACCTGCAACTACTTTTGATTTGCTTATGTGTTGACTTCTTGAGGATTGATGAGCAAAAGATGTTGACTTAGACTAGGGTAGCAATCCATTGCTATAAAGTATTGCCTAGCTAAGAATGGATATCTACTTCCGGCCTAGACCAAGGTAGTAATGGGTGGTTCCTTACTATAACGATTGTCTGGCTAGTGACTACCGAGGGGCCCACTCACAACGACCACTTAATAGAAAATGATATGGAATTGATTGTTTATGGAACGATGTTGGAATGTGAAAACTATATCTGCCTCTAGTCCCACATAGCAAAACACTCTCCAGGTCCACAAATGCTTTATAACTTAAATCATGAACTCACCAGCGTAAGCTGACCTTTAGCATGTATTCTCAGGTATAAGGCGATAGCTCACTATTGGAAGGCGCTTGGCAAGGGGGCACAGTCAAAGAAGACTCTGACAAATATAATTTGGGACCGCTTAATCTAATTTATGGGCCTATTTCCGCACTACTTTTTTATGATGTAAACTTAACATTTTTGTTAATAAAATTTTATTTCAAACGATTGAGACAAAAACCGTTCTTTGTACTTATGTTATGATGTCAATGTAGTAGCACCCCAATGACATGTATGCTTCCGCTAGACCCGAATTTTGGGGGTGTTACAGTTGGTATCCGTGCCTAGGTTATAGAGAACTGGGTAATTTGAAACCTGGACTATAACCACTTTTGCAAAAACTTAACCCTATGACCGCCACGTGCCTGCCTGCCAAGCTGATGCCTCGCATATGATTTTGAGTAAGGATGAAATTGATTAGACGATTGAGGATATATGGGATAAGATATTGAATGATATAGTTGGTAAATTGTTTAGTTTTATAATTGTTGAAATGTGTGCCTTACTACTGGATATTTCATATCCGCCTATTTTAGCTACTCACTATAAGCATTTCCATATGTTTATGTACACACCATACATGTCACAGAGTTACGCTATTTCCTTGCGTAATCTCATGAATTGATTTTGAGTTTTGGATGCTTGTCATGGTTTTGGGAATGATTTTGGATATAAAGGACATATTACTAGTATGACTAGGCTGAGTATTTTAATATTCATTGAACTTCGGGTGAATGTAGACTGATCACCTACATTCAACCAGGGATAGTGGGACATGGCCTGATCACCTCTGTCTGACACAGAGGTGAATTTTGTAGTACATGAGTAGTTATAACAGGATTATGTCTTGGGTAGAGTTCGATTTTGGGAACTATGAGTTTTGTAAGCACACAAACATTGAATGTCACGAAAGCCTGCACTCACACACGACACACTGGCATCACAACACCGCATGGATCGATATGCTTCTGACACCACTAAACGTCCTCGTTTATGTGGAATTCCTATTTACCACCATCAAGTGAAATTCGCCTTGGGTCAGGCTAGACCCGATTGGCACCATCTGAATCTGAGCTGCTTATTGTCATAAGCTTCGCTGATTTTATTGGAATCATTGGAATTGGTTTAGACTATCATTGGATTTGATTTCAGTTACGTTTGGATTTGATTTTGGCTTGTCTGAATTTGACTTCCGACTTCGTCTTGATTTGATTTCCGATTATGTCTTGATTTGACTCTTGGATGTTTATGAACTTGGTCTTAACTATTTTGGATTGGATTTTGACTAATTCCTTATGATTTTGGACCTCGTTTCGAACTTGAACTTTGATGCGTGGGATTGCACCCTTGCAAAAGGTTTTACCTCTCAAGGGATCTTGAGAAGCTTGCAATCCCCACCAGGCAGTGTACCTGTTCATTGTAGTATATTATAGTGACAAGTACCGGGGGATTGATCGTTCAACTCAGGAACATTGTTCGCTAGGATTAAAATGTCTACTAAAATAGATCTAAATGTGAGGGATGATTCTTTTTGTATTTTTATATTTTTATAAAAGCAAGTAAAATCTCAGGTTTTGAAGGAGTGGGCGGAATTAGTTGCTAGTCAACTGACCCAATTAACTAAAGATGCAATCAAAATAAAATAAAATAAACTAAAACTAATTTGTGGTGTAAACAATAATCGAGAAAATGTGTTAACTTAGATTTCATTACTCCCTAGATATCTTTTACCGGTTGACTAGCTTGTTACAACTGCATGGATGACGGGTTATATTCCTTAATACTAGTCGTAGGGCCGTGTACGAAATTCCCTAACTCTATAAGCGCCTACTTCACTCCTATGTCAAGCCGACTAAAAGCTCCTAACATGGGATCACTAGAATTCACTTATGCATTAAATACAACCAAAAAATCATAGTAGACCTCCAATCATGTTTCTTAAGACGTTCAATAAAGTTACCAATTGGAAGTCTGCCAGTTTTCTTAAGCCTAACATCGAATACAATCATCCACAACAATTATAAACAAACCATCAACCAATAATCAACATCTAGGTTTCATTACATCTAAGAAAACACAAGAAAAACCTAGCCTAGCATGTTAAAAAGAAGACAAGCATAAGATAAAATCAAACAACACATAGACATATTGAATGATTATTGGAAAACTTATCTTCAATTGAACATGGATGGAACAAGGGTTGAAACACTTGTTTTTACAGAAAATTCGTCTAGGGTTTTCACAAAGAAGCTCTCTAAAAGTTCCACACTTTATGAATGAAAATTAGAAAACTATATATAGATTTTACACCTTGACGGCGTCACGTTATAGCTTGTGACGCCGTCAACTCGCTGCCAAGATAAAATTCATATTGCCTAGATCTACTTCTGACGCCGTCATGTGTAATTTTACTCTGGGTCGTCACATGTATTCTGACCCTGACGGCCTTGGTGACGCCGTCAAGCCAAATTGACTTGAAATTATTCTGGGCCGTCACGTGTATTATTCATATCCCCCTCTTTTGCCAATCTTGACGCCGTCACTTGTGTAGTCTTGACGCCGTCAGGTACTGTTCCCAGCAAGGATTTGCAGACTTTGGCGTTTTCTTCACTAAATTGCTCCAAAAATGTCCAAAATGCTTCCTTTTTGTAAATTTCCTCTCAAAAGTACCTAAAATGACAAAAGGAACGATTTAGGGCAATAATTGATCAAATAATCACGAATTCAGGCTTAAATGACCCCCCAAAAGTGGTACACTTTTCGCCTTATCAAATACCCTTACATTTGAGATTTGCTTGTCCTCAACCAAATGCGCTTTTATTCTAATCAAAATACAAGTTAGGGGTCATTTAACACTAATATAAAAGTAATTACAACAAATAATCGTTCCACTTAAAACCAAAAACAAGCACGGATGTTATACACTAGCACCTCGTAAATAGTGTTTAGATACTCACATCTCTCGGGTGTAATAAAGTATATATCACAATAAGGAAATGGAAAACATCTCTCACTACCTGTCATAGCAAATAGATTACCATAGGCTTAGGAAAGGATCAAACCTCCACCACTTGGCGTAAGCACCTAGGATAAACTATCAAAGAGGTCTTTTAAAGGGTTATAACGTGAGGTGTAGGGATATGGTAAACACGGTTTTGTTGGATAAAGGCAATATTTACTAGTGGCGAGTTAATCATCTTGGTTAATTACATGTATAGCATGGCATTGCTAAGCCAAGACTCGACTCGACTTAAGCTAATAAATCAAAAGTAACAAAAACTTAAAATAAACATAAAGGAAACGGGATGGTAGTCCGTATGTTTTTTCTCTTTCTCTTTTTCTATTTTTTTTTTCTTTTTCTAGAATTTTTTTTTTTATTTTTTTATTTATTTATTTATTATTTTTTTTTTGGCATACACTTTTTGCCCTACCATCCCAAATAATATATCATAGGGAATTTTACATACTCTACAATAAAATATTCTAATGACTCGAATTAAGATAATCAAAACACTTGGAATACTTTTAAAATTAACGCATATATGAGGGTAATAATTGATGTTCTTCCCCATTACTCCATAACACAAGTACTTTACCCATGAGTCCCAATCGTCACAAAACAGTATGTACAAGATATGACTCGACTTAGCAACCATGTAATCAATTAGATAATTAACTAAGGGTTTAAACAAATAACAATAATGCACTAAGGATGAGTGCATACACGGAAGGCTAAGGCGATTTGGTTGCACATTTGGGGTAGATTGTTAACAAATTCTTCCTTTAAGTAAAATGCTTAAAGTTAGAAACGAAAAGATAGGCTCGGATGGGTGTACTAGGGGTATCGTGTACTAAAAATGAGTACAACGCAAAGGTGTGGGAAAAATTAATTGACTTTGTTAGTCAAGGTAATTGACTTAAATGGTCAAGTAATTATGATACGGGTTTAACACAAGGGTTATCCTAATGCCTCTTATCATGTAGTAAATCCTACTACACGAATGTAGTCTCACTAGCGGTCTCGGGATGCATCACTAACGCAAGTTCTAGAATCTAAGTACTACCGGTACACTCACAAGCACTAATAATAAATGCTTTTCCTAACAAATCTAAAGGCGAACCTCACATATTTGGGTGGAAAATTTTTCTAGTGGTACAGTTTTTTTGTGCTAGTCATACAACTCCTATCCATGAGACGCTCATAAAGGCTAAAGCTTCACTCCTAAATGTTGTAAAAAAATTTAAATTTGGCTCTAAAATTGCCTTAACAAGCATTTCTCTTAGTTTATTACACACCTACTATTGAACAAACGTACTCAAGCATAATTGTATTCTCTATGGTATCATCATTTACCCTCCCCTAACACTTAAACTGAACATTATCCCCAATGTTCAATAAAAAGATGTAAAAGAAAATAAGGTAAAAGAATGAAAACAAATACTCCCCTGATTCGTTCGGTGTGGATAGTGTGTCAACAAGGTTAGATCTTCTTCCAAGAAAATGAACTTTGAAAGCTTCCCTCCAGAAATATAAATCATCCTCTTGTCCAATGTAACCTGTTAAACCTAAGAAAACAATCAAGGGAAACCTCGTGTAAAATCGGCGGCAATCTATATATACTAAAAATCCTAGAAAAATCAGCATATATATCTTAATGTTGCTTTCTAGGAATTAAAGGGATATAATGCTTGTGGAATGAATGTTTACTGATTTTCTGGAGTTTATAAAACTAAAGAATCAACAAAAACTTTAAGACTCCGGTATAAACAAAACTCGCAAAATTTTCAGAATTTTTGTACATGACGTCGTCAGGTTATAGCTCCTGACGCCGTCAGAATGTTCCTTGATGTGTGCTTATTCACACATCAGTTTTAGGCCTTAAATCAGACCAAATACACCAAATACTAACCACATATGCCAAGAGAATGTGTGTTTTTGTATTTGTGTATGTACATGTACGGATATGTGAAAAATGGAAAAAAAACAAAACCAAAACCGACAAAAACGAGCACGAGAATGGAAAAAGGTCAAAAGCCGGAGCCGGGGAAGCCTAATGATCAAAGAAAGCTCAAAATGTCATAAGAAGTCCTCAAAGATTCAGAAAGTTGCAAGATTAGTCCCTGGGAAAAGTTTAGAAGATTGGCAACTTTAGTCCCTCAATTTCTAAATAATTACAAAAGTGGCCATTTGAAGAAAGTTTTGAAGAAAAAGTCAACTATGATCCTCCAATATTCAGAGTTTGACAACAAAAGCCCTTGGATTGTACTTTGGAAAAATGTCAAGACCAATCCCTAAGTTTTCAGATTTTACAACATTGATCCTTACTTAATTTTACTAATCCTAAAAAACCTTACACTACAAACCTGGTCCAAATGTATTAATCCAAAATAAATCTTGGCCCATGAAAACCAAAGCCCACATCCCTTTTTACAACTACCCGGTCCATCCCTCTTGTACCCGGACAACCCACTTAAATACCCGGTCAAACCACCCAAGTAATAAAACACCCAAATCCTATTTTACCCGCCCCCCGATTTATAACCTTACCCAGAATTACACTGTTCCTAGAACCCTAAAATTGACACACCTAAAATTACCCTCGTGTAACTCATAATTACCCAATCATGAGCCTTCTAGAAACTCACGCATATGTCAGGGTGTCAATCCGCGTGTGAAACCGTGTCAAATGATTGGGTGAATGATGATCCAAGGGCTGAGAGATGAGGATTGGGGACCAAGTGTGATCTGATGGACGATAATGACTCAAAGAAACACAATGAGGTGTGGATCGATGAGCTGGACTCCTAGAACCTTCACAAGAGCACTCCCTCTTCAAGTATAAATAGCTCTCCTCATTCACAGATATGATGTGTAGTTTTGTGTAGGTTTAATATAAGTTTTATGTTTGTTTTCTGATTGTATTTCCATTTTCAAGCCTTGTACTCAATTATTTAGTTTTAATGTAATTCAATTTTCATTTCAGATTATTGTCTTATTATTTTTCCTTTTTAATTAGCTTAATCATTTACTTTCTATTAGTTTAAATTAGTAGTATAGTTGTTTTAATTCTTCATTTAAGTTCTTGTTTCAGCTTATATAAAAATCCCAAAAAAAAAAAAAAAAAAAAAAAAAAAAAAAAAAAAAAAAAATTATTGTTTCAATTCTCAAATTAAGCTTCAATTAGCCGTTTCAGTTTAACACAAGTTCATATAAGCTGTTCTGTAGCTTTTTGTGAGCTTGTTCAGTCATTGGTCTTAAAAACTCAAATAGTCAACAGAAGTCAAACAAGAGCTTATTGATATATGCCAGCTTATTTGTGGAGTATAGACAGCCAAAAGGTGTCCATTGGCCTATCATAAAGACAGGCAAGCTTAGTGAATCCCCCTCTGTTGAGCTGAGGGGGAATTGGATTTGTAAGTCTCATTTATTTCTATCCAATTCTGCATCAGTAATAGTATAGTAGATTTAATCATTTTATTGTTGCTAATTTCTTTTTATTTTATTGTTTGAAGAATAATCTCAGTTAAAATTTCATTTAGGCCTTAGTTTGTTTCTTGGAGTATTACTGTTTCATTAGACTGTCATACATCTGAGATCTGTGTTTCTGCTTGTTTTTGGTATTTGTACCTGTGTTTCTGTGTTCATTGCACCTATTGGTTCATTTTCTGAGTTGGATTAGTGGATTGGAGTGGTGATTCATTGAGTTGTTGTCTTGGATAGTTTAAGACAGTTACATATAGGGTGTTTGGATAAGTCTGGTTTGCTGGTATAGGTTGTGTTTTAGAAGTTGTAATTTCCCTAGACACCACACTTAGGATCAAACTAAAACTAATCTAGCATATCTCAATAGGATATTTCAACAAAAAGTCAAAATAGCTTTTATATAATCCTAACTGTTAGATATATAGGTTTATTTAGTGAATAATTGATTGGCCTCAGATAGTCAGATAATATCAACCAAGTAATGGTCAACAAGTCAAACATCTTTGGCCAATACTCCGTGGAGTTTAGTGTTTCCCCGGATCGTTAAATCCCAACGAGGCGTGAAATCTGAAAGAAAATGACTTTAAGATCAGGTGATTTGAACACGAAAAGGGGTAAAGTGATTGTACTACTGAAATATAAGTGTGAATAGCTTTAATAAGCTATATCAACGAATACGTGAAATCAGATAAGTACAAGTGAAAAGGAACTGGAAGATGTAAACGTTTATTATTTAAACGTAAACAAAAACAACTTTAACTATAGTAGGAGTTTGCAAGCTTTAGGGGCTTAAATGCAAATTAAATAAACTTGAAATATTTATTTTATAATTATTAATTTAATTAAAATTTAATAAAACCTAAAAATTGTAAAAAGATATAAAATATACGTTTATATTTAAGTAAACGTAAACGTACAAAATTTAAACGTGAATTCTGTAAAATACAACTTCCACAAATATGAAAATAATATTTTTAGAATTCTAAACTTATTAGACAATTATTAGAAAATTAAAATTATTTTTATAACTATTTAATTAATTATTATTATTTAATAACTATTTTTAATTAGTTAATAATTCACTAATAAATAGAAAAAAAAATGTAAAATAAGTCTAGAAATATAAAATTAAAATTTCTAAAACTCTAAAATATTATAAAACTTATTTTAAAACTAAAATTATATTTTTCACACTATTTATCTATTTATTATTAATTAATTATTATTTAATTATTATTTAACTAATTATATTGATTTAAATTATTATAAATACTAAAAAGACTTAGATAATTATGAAAAATTTTATATATCTAATTAACCATCACAGGAATCCTAAAAAATTATAAAAAGTTTATATTATGTATTTTTAATCTAATTTACTAATTATTATTCTATTTATTAATTAATTATCAATTAAACTAATTATATTATTAAAAATAGAAAATGAACAGTATAAATCCTAGAAAAATTTATAAAAATGTTTTACCTTATATAAAAATTATAAAAATTAGGTGGTACTTTATAAAATATAATTATGCTATTTAATCCTTATTTATTAATTAATTATTAATTTAACTAATATTAATTTTAAATATTACTAAATGACAAAGGAAAATTCTGGAAAAATTTATAAAATTACTTTAATATAAGAGAGATTTATTAAAAATATAAAAATACAGAAGTGCTTATAAATAAGCTAAAAAGAAAATTAAATAGATAATTTCTATTAAATAGAAGCTATCACTATAATTAAGTTTGGTTTTTTTTCTGGTTTTTCTTTTATAAAACTAATAAAATACTTAAAATAAGAAACTTTAATAAAGGAAAAAACTTTATAAACTCAAAATAAGCACTAAGAGTGCTTATTACCAAAACAGTTGACCAAGTTTGACTGTGGAGGGATTTAAGCACAAATGGACTATTGTGGGGTCCACAAGGGTGAAAATAGGTTTCTATGAGTTAGTTGAACAATGATAAGCAAGTTTTACTCAAATAAGGTGGCTGATTAAGCCACAAGACACAAATAAGCAGTTGGCTTATTGTGATCTGAGACAGAATGGGGACAACTTTTGGGAGCAAAACTAAGTGGGGTCCACAGGTATAGGGGTCAAACAAAAGGTCACCCCTTAATCCCTGGTAGGAGGGGGGTTGGGAGAAGCCAAGTATGAGGTGTGGGACCCACTGGGTTAACCACAAATGACCACCAAAGTTGGGTGGGTGAGATGGGGTCTGAGTGCACAGGGCATAAGCTTGCCCTGCGGGTGTGTTACAAGGGTAATTTGGTCCACTTAAAAAAATCACAAAATTATAAAACTTGTGAAAATCACAAGTTCTACTGATAGACTAAACACACAACAACTTTCAGACCCTAGATCTTAACACAAAAATCACAAATATTAATGCCATTTTGGGTAATTTCTGGACATACACATTTTGACTTTTTCTATTTTATAGCTCAGTTGACTTATATGAAGTTTGCTTGATCCTAGCTGATTAAATATGATATAATAAACTAAAGTAAAGCTGATTTAGGCTTAATCTACTGGTTATAAGCTTAAGTGAGGGTTTATAGCACTCAAAACACTACACAGTTAACTGTGTAGGGGTTTTTCATTTGATTTTGACTTTCTGGTTGAAAGAGACCAAGTAAATACTCAATTTGGACTGTGATAGACCTAAGAACAATGAAACAAATAAACTCAACAACTAATAACAACAACACAGCTAAAAAGCTTATTCCAAACACCCCTTTATGTGATTGATATGTTGATTTTCAAAGCTTATTACTGATTCATTCCATAAAACTTAATCCAAACTCAATATTATAATCAAACTAGCATTATTAAACATGAAACAACAACAATAACAGCAAGAAACAATGAAATGACAAATATGATTATTGAACTGTGAAAATGTGAGATTTCCTACAACTATTAATTTCAACAAACAATACAATTATTTTAAGCAAAATTATGATTAACTAGTACTAACACAGGCTAGAAACACAAATTTTATCAATTGAAACCAACTAATACAGTCTATGAATAAAATGGAACAAAGACTTACAAGCTTGAAATCCAGCTAAACCAAGAACAAGGACCATGTAACACTCCTAACAGCTTTCCACAAAGCTTCTAAACCTATTGCCATCCAAAATCAACAATGCTCCAGTCGTGATCATCCTTCACCAGGATTTTTTATTTTTCATTATTTTTTTCTTGATTTTTGTATATTTTTTATTTTTATGAATACAGCTACTTTTAAGGTTTCTAAAGGCTTTCAAGAGCTTCCTGGGGAGCTTAAATGAGCTTGTGAGTCCATACAATAACTATAAACCACAGAAGTACATATGAGATTTTTTTGATGAAAATTTTTGCATAAACTGAATTTGAAATGAGAAACTCAAATTGAAACTGAAATTAACTTTTATTCAACACTGATAATCTTGGAATTACAACATAAAAGCTTAAGGATACAAAAGAACTTTGAAATTTGCTAATACGATTTTAAAGGAACTAAATTACACTAGATAGCTATTACATTGCCTCCATTCTACTTTATAAAGATCTATTTGTATCCCTTGTCGACCTCTGAGTGTTTCCCACTTCATCTCAGCCTTTGAATCCTTGAAAATCATCAGAACCATACATTTGGCATTTTTGGCGCCAAAATGTCAATTTGAGTGGGAGTAGCAGTTTGAAGCAATTAAGGATTTTGGTGGTATTAGGAGGTGTCAGGAAGACAATTTGGGTACTAAGCATGGCCTTTTGGGAAAGTCTCCATGAAAACAGGGGTGTAGCATGGTTTGGAGGGAAAAAGGCGTGGAGATGCATTAATTGGAGAGTGGAGTGAAATGATGAGGTTTGGGAAGTGAGGTGGAAGTGGACAGGTGGTGTGGTGAGGTGGTGATACCACCCTAGTTTTGGGGAAGAAGGGTGGAGGTGAGGGCGATGTACAGTAGTGGTGGTATTGGGGAAGGAGGGTCAACGAGGGGTCAACCCCCGTTTTATTATAAAAGGTGTGGATTGGGCTTGGCTTTGGGCTAGAAACAAAAAGGGAAGGGGGTTGGGCTGGTATTGGTTTTGGATTGGATTTGGATTGGGGTTTATAATTAATAAAAGGGTCCGGTTGGTTTAGGTAATAAACAAGGACCAATTATGTAATTTTGACAAAAATAGAGGGGCTGGTTTTGCAACTTTCCCAAATATTTATAAGGACTATTTTTGTCATTTATGAATAACCCAAGGACCAAAAGTGTGATTTTTCCATTTACAAATACCAGGGACCTTTTCTGCCAATTCCACAAACTCCAGGGACCAAACTTGTAATTTTTTGAATTTTGAAGGGTTTATGTTGTAATTTCTCAAAAGTTATCATAAGGTCCATTTTTGTCAATTAAGAATAGTGCAAGGCTTATTTTTCATATTTTTCCATTTACAAAACCTTAGGGACTATTTTTGACATTTTTCAAACTTGAGGGACTAAAGTTGTCATTTTGCAATTTTTAACTTTAAAGGACTATACTTGACAACTTATGAATCCCTAAGGACCTTTGATGATATTTTTCATGTTTTGATTTACCAGGGACTAGTTTTGCCAATTTTTCAAAGTTCAGGGACTGAAACTGTAAATTATGTGAAATGTTTTGTTTTTCATCAGTTTTCAATCCTTTTGCATAAAAACACAATCCAGGGATAATTTTATGTATTTTAAGGCATTCCTGTGTGTTTTCATATGTTTTTACAGTTTAAATGTAACATAAATGATGAGTTTTTACACACTCATCAATCCCCCACACTAAACTATTGCTAGTCTCTAGCAATCTTTTTGAGAAAAATTTAATGGATTTTTACTCTTTACCAAAAGCCATCACTTCTGGAGTAGCCAGGTGTAAGAATTGTGGTACACCTGATAACCGTGTGATTTTTAGCAAACCACCAGCTGTCAACGGATTTGATTTGTCTTTACCAAAAGCCGTTTGCTTCTGGACTAGCCAACTCTTGATGGAATAGTCAACATCTTGGTGAGCTGATTACCAATTATGGATTTTTCCACTGCCTTTACCACAAGCCATAATCTTGCGGGCTAGCCAACTCATTCGCTTTTTAGGATATGGCGAGTTGAGGTACCATACAATTTTTGGCAAATTGCAAGCCATCAACGGTTTTGAGATATCTTTACCAAGAGCCGTTTGCTCCTGGATTAGCCAATCCTTATGTGGGTTAGACATGGCGGACTGATAACCATTTATTGCATTTCTAAGTGTGAAAAAACTTTAAATTTTGATCAAATGAGGGTGCTTGATGGAACATGTGTTTGAATTTGTGAGAATCCCCCCCCCCCCCCCCCCCCCACACTTAGAAATGAATATTGCCCTCAATATTCAAAACACCGGGTGTTAAACCAATACTTAGAACGTAAGAAGGAAATATTAATAACCTTTATTTTAGGCTATTTACATCTTTTTTTTTTTCAAGATATGTACATATATACAACATGTGGGGCATCTCCCCCACACTAGGGTGGTAGAAAAGAGAAAGAAATCAGAAATATGAGTGAAAACCCATATTGCTACTGTTTTTAATTACCGAGTCGCTAGCTTGACTCGACCTCGAATTGAATTATCCATGAGGAAGCTACTGTTTTTGTTAACCGAGTCGCTAGCTTGACTCGACCTCGAATTGAATTGTCCATGAGGAAAGTTTGGAGATCCGGGACAACCATGTTTGGTATGTCCTCTCCAAAGTAGTGTTTCACACGATGGCCATTCACTTTAAAACATGGACCGTCATTTTGAGATAACTCAACGGTACCATATGGATAAACCTTAGTGATAGTGAATGGATCAGTCCAACGGGTTTTTAATTTACCCGAGAAGATCTTTAATCTAGAATTAAAGAGAAGTACTCGATCACCAACGTTAAAAACGCGGTTCTTTATTTTTTAGTCATGAATTCTCTTTGTTTTTTCTTTATAGATTAAAGAGTTCTCGTAAGCCTGATCACGTAGTTCATTTAATTCATTCATTTGAACTTTTCTGTGATCACCCGCAGTTTTGAGGTCAAAGTTGGCATGTTTCAATGCCCAGTAGGCTTTGTGCTCAAGTTCCATCGGTAGATGACATGTCTTTCCGTACACAAGCTTGTAAGGTGTACACCCAATAGGTGTTTTATAAGCTGTACGAAAAGCCCATAGTGCGTCATCTAATTTATTCGACCAGGCAGCACGGTTTTCACCAACAGTCCTCTCAAGTATCCTTTTGATACCACGATTTAAAACCTCCAGTTGCCCACTTGTTTATGGGTGATACGCGGTAGAAAGATGGTGAGTTACACCATACTTTTGCATGACTTTATCAAATTTGTCATTGCAGAAATGCGTACCACGATCACTTATGATAGCACGTGGAGTTTCAAAACGGGCAAAAAGAGATTTAAGGAATTTCACTACAACTCGGGCATCATTTGTGGGTAAAGCTTTTGCTTCAACCCACTTTGATAAATAATCAACAGCCAAAAGTATGTACTTGTTTCCTCTAGATGATGGAAATGGCCCCATAAAGTCAATGCCCCAGATATCAAATATTTCACATACTTGAATAGCATTTTGTGGCATCTCATTTCTTTGTGAAATGTTTCCATGACGCTGACAAGCGTCACAGGTTTTAATGAGATCCTGGGCATCTTTATAAATTGTGGGCCAAAAGAATCCGGAATCAAACACCTTTTTGGCGGTATAATTGGGACTATGATGTCCCCCAGTGGGTCCAGCATGGCAAGCCTTGAGAATTTCAGTGGCTTCCTGTCCATATACACACCGTCGGATGACTTGATCCGCACATATTTTGAATAAGTAGGGGTCATTCCAGAAGTAATGATTACATCCTTAAAGAATTTATTCTTCTGTTGGGTTGACATCCCTTTCACAACAAAGTTACCCGCATGATAGTTTGCGAAGTCGGCAAACCATGGGGTAGTAGAATCTCCACGAAAAGCAACCGCATTGAGTGTTTCGAGAGGAAATGTTTCATTTATTTCCTTTTTCTCATACACATCTTGATGAGGGTTTTCTAATCGGGACAAATGATCAGTAGCCAGGTTATCAACTCCCTTTTTATCACGAATAATGATATCAAATTCTTGGAGGAGGAGAACCCAACGGAGCAATCTCGGCTTTGCATCTTGTTTTGCAAATAGATACTTTAGAGCCGAATGATCCGTATACACTACGCTTTTAGTCAAGATTAAGTACGTCCGAAATTTCTCAAAAGCATACACCACGGCTAATAATTCTTTTTCTGTAGTGGTGTAATGAGTTTGAGCTTCGTTCATAGTTTTGCTTGCGTAGTGGATAGGCTGAAAGTGTTTTGTTTTGCGTTGCCCCAAGACTGCACCGATAGCAAAATCACTTGCATCGCACATAAGCTCGAAGGGTAAATCCCAGTCGGGGGCAATAAGAATGGGTGCCTCAGTAAGCTTTTTCTTTAATGTTTCAAAAGCTTCGATGCACTCTGGTGAGAAGATAAAAGGAGTATCCTTTTCAAGGAGATGAGTCATAGGCCGTGAGATTTTAGAAAAATCTTGTATAAATCGACGATAGAAACCGGCATGACCCAAGAAACTCCTAATACCTTTGACGGTAGTAGGGTGAGGCAGTTTTGCAATGACATCAACCTTAGCTCTGTCAACCTCAATCCCATTCTTGGAAATCTTATGGCCGAGGACAATGCCCTCTTTGACCATAAAGTGACTCTTTTCCCAATTAAGACATAGATTGGTGTCTTTACACCTTTTCAACATTTTTTCTAAATTGGTGAAACATGTTTGGAATGAATCCCCAATGACCGAAAAGTGATCCATAAAGACCTCCATAGTTTTATCGATCATGTCGGTAAATATAGCCATCATGCACCTCTGAAACGTACCTGGAGCATTACATAAGCCAAAAGGCATACGTTTATAAGCAAAGGTTCCATAAGGGCATGTAAAGGTAGTCTTTTCTTGATCCGATGGATCAATCGGGATTTGGAAGTATCCTGAGAAACCATCAAGGAAACAATAGTACTCGTTTCCTGCTAATCTTTCAAGCATCTGGTCCATAAAGGGTAGCAGAAAGTGGTCTTTGCCGGTGGCGTCATTTAACTTATGATAGTCAATGCAAACACGCCATCCGGTAACCAGCCGAGTTGGAATCAACTCATTTTCCTCATTAGTGACAACAGTAATGCCACCCTTTTTTGGGACGCAATGAATGGGACTAACCCATGGACTGTCAGAGATAGGGTAAATCAATCCTGCATCAAGAAGTTTAAGAACCTCTTGTTTAATCACATCATGGATTTTTGGATTCACCCTTCTTTGATGTTGCACCGCGGGCTTGAAGTCATCCTCCATCAAGATTTTGTGTGTACAAAAATCTGGGTTAATACCCTTAATATCAGAGAGTTTCCAAGCAATTGCTTGCTTGTGTGACTTCAAGACCTTGTTGAGAGCAATCTTCTCCTCAACAGTTAAACCTTTAGCAATAATGACGGGTAATTTATCATCACCCTCCAGGAATGTGTATTCAAGATGAAGAGGTAAGTCCTTGAGTTCGACCTCAGGAAAATCATCAGTTTCCTCAACATATTTGATTTCCTGATTATGAAGTTGTACGGGAGGGAGTGGAGGAGAATTGTCTTGGTTTAGCAATCTCTGAAGGAGAAGAATATCTCCCTCCAGATCAATCTCAGTGTTATCAATTCCCAATGGAACTGAATCACTTTTGAGAAAAGCCTCGACCTCTTCCAAAAGGAAATCACTTCCCTCAAATGGAGTGAGAGAAGGGGAAGAGTCGGAAATGATAGGTTCAGACGATGGAGTGGCATCCCCACTCACAGAATTATGAGAATAACCAAGAAACTCTTGAAAATACTCATCTGAAGCAATGTCTATGATATCTATTTGATTAACTGCTTCAGAATCATAATTGGAGGAGTACCTCGAGGTTTGATCGAGGTTAAATGTAACAGCTTCATTACCCACACGCAGAGTGATTTCTTGCTCAAATACATCGATAAGAGCACGACCCGTTCTAAGGAAACCCCTCCCAACAATGAGAGGGACCCTTTGATTAGCATTGAAATCAACCACTACAAAGTCAGCGGGGAGATAAAATTCTCCTACCTTCACAAACACGTCCTCGGCAATGCCGAGAGGACGAGATATCGATCGGTCTGCAAGCTCTAAAGTCATGCAGGTAGGAGTAAGATCAGGAAGAGAAAGTTTCTTCCAAACTGAATATGGCATTAGGTTGATACTTGCACCAAGATCGGCGAAGGCATAGCAATCAACCATTCCCGGAAATACACATGGTATTAGAAATTTTCCAGGATCTTCCAGCATCTCGGGAAGCTTCTTTAAAAGAACTGCTAAGCAGTTCTCATTCAAGGGAGTCTTTGCCATTTCAAACAGTTTCTCCTTGTTGCTTAACAAGTGTTTGATTGTCGATGCAAATTTAGGCATCAGAATAATAGCATCCGCAAAGCTAATGTCAAAATGCAAATCTTGGAAGATTTGAAAGAATTTATCCATCTGGTGACTAGCTTTTTCACGGAGCTTTTGCTCACTCAAGCATGAAGGGTAAGGAATAGATGAGGTAGAAGGTGTGGACTTAGATGTCTCAACCGGGATATCATTTAGTTCAAAAACAACTCTAGGTTTTGGTTTGGGTTTCGGGACAACATGAGGTGGGACGTCTTGGGTACCTCCCTTATGAGTAGGAAGTACTTCGTCCTTATTTACCTCGGCGTTATTTTCCACTACCTTGGGAGAAGAAGAAGAAGGGGTAGTGGGAACAGTGGGTCCATCATATGAAACTCCACTCCTGGTCGTGATCGCCTTTGCATCGCCCCTCGGGTTTGCGATCGTGTTGCTCGGAAGTTTTCCAGAGCCCGAGGGTCGTTCATTTAAAGATTTCTTAATTTCAGAAATCTGGCTGACCAACAACCTGTTTATCTCTTCTTGAGTTTTCATGAACTGCTTCAACAACTCATCATATGATGATTGTGGAGCTGGGAGAATGGCTTGTGTTTGGTTGGGGAAATTTTGGACACGGTTATTTTGATTATAACCTTGTTGTGGCTGAAAATTTCCCTAATTTGGATTACCATTTCCCTGAAAATGATTTCCGGGGTTGAAATTGTTTTTGTTAAAGTTTCCTTGATTGTGGAAACCTTGATTCTGTCTAGGATTGAAATTCCCATGGTTTTGATAACCTTGGTTCATTTGAGGTTGGTTCTGGTTTCTGTTTTGCAAATTTGGGTTTTGATTAAACCCGGGTGGTCCCATATGTGTGTTAGCACGGTAACTTGGTTCCATTTGAGGACGGTATTGATTACCTCCCTGATTTGTAGTACCGGCTAAGGCATTGGCTTCAAAAGGACTACCATCGGTGGCAGTACAATTGTAGTAAGCATGTGGGCCACCACAAGTGACACAAACTTCCACCTTTTTTACTTCAGCATGTGAAGGGTTTTGTGTGAAAGTGACTTTTTTCTGGTTTGAGAGAACCAAAGCTTGAATGGCGTCCGAGAGTTTGTCTATCTTAGCATCGGTGCTAGAAGTACTCACGGGTGATGAAGTAGAAGGACCAACACTCACTTGGGAGTTATATGGCTTTGTGCGTGTAGTGCGGACCTTGGACTTATTTTCAATGATTTCTAAAGCTTCTTTAGTGGTTTTACTCAAAAAATTACCTCCCGCGGAGGCATTGAGAGAATCTTGGTCAGATTGACTCACACCATTATAAAACGTGTCAATTTGCATCAATTCAGTGAAACCATGATGAGGACATCGACGAAGCAATTCTTCGAAACGATCCCATGCGTCGCCAAACGATTCATCAAACCTTTGAGTAAATTTGATGATTTCATTTTTAAGACTTGTCGTTCTGGACGGGGGAAAAAATTCGTTTACAAATTTGGTAACTAAATCTTCCCATGACGTTATTGAACGAGGAGGTTGTTTTTCCAGCCAAATCCGGGCTGCTCCCTCAAGAGAAAATGGGAAAAGAAGAAGTTTGACTGCTTCGGAAGGGACGTTCTTGTATTTGATGGTAGAGGTAATTTTATTAAACCATCGAATATGAGCATGAGGATCATCCCTCTCAAAACCATAAAATTGGCTTGAGGTTACTAGATTTAGTAACCCGGTTTTGAGCTCAAAGTATTCAGCCACAATGGCTGGGACAACAATAGCGTCTCCGTAACCCTCAATGGGTGCTTGGAGAAGCTCATTCATCGGACGGTCTTCCGCCATGATAACTTTCTTTGGGGAAACAGCACGTACCTCAGATACGGCTGTTGGGGCAGAACGTCTACGACGTCTGAGAGGAATTCTGACAAGCTCACGGAAAGGGCTTGTTGACCTAGAAGAACGAGTGCGCATGCACTAGAGACGACTCTAAGAATACTTAGAGTGACGGGAAATTAAAAATAGAAAAGAAATATAGACAAAAAGATGATATATAACACAGTGTGATAATTCAAACTCACAGATACTTCAAAAAGTCGTAATACGCAGCACACCTCCCCGGCAGCGGCGCCAAATTTTGATTGGCCTCAGACAGTCAGATAATATCAACCAAGTAATGGTCAACAAGTCAAACAGCTTAGGCCAATACTCCGTGGAGTTTAGTGTTTCCCCGGATCGTTAAATCCTAACGAGGCGTGAAATCTGAAAGAAAACGACTTTGAGATCAGGTGATTTGAACAGGAAAAGGGGTAAAGTGATTGTACTACTGAAATATAAGTGTGAATAGCTTTAATAAGCTATATCAACGAATACGTGAAATCAGATAAGTACAAGTGAAAAGGAACTGGAAGATGTAAACGTTTATTATTTAAACGTAAACAAAAACAACTTTAACTATAGTAGGAGTTTGCAAGCTTTAGGGGCTTAAATGCAAATTAAATAAACTTGAAATATTTATTTTATAATTATTAATTTAATTAAAATTTAATAAAACCTAAAAATTGTAAAAAGATATAAAATATACGTTTAAATTTAAGTAAACGTAAACGTACAAAATTTAAACGTGAATTCTGTAAAATACAACTTCCACAAATATGAAAATAATATTTTTAGAATTCTAAACTTATTAGACAATTATTAGAAAATTAAAATTACTTTTATAACTATTTAATTAATTATTATTATTTAATAACTATTTTTAATTAGTTAATAATTCACTAATAAATAGAAAAAAATGTAAAATAAGTCAAGAAATATAAAATTAAAATTTCTAAAAGTCTAAAATATTATAAACTTATTTTAAAACTAAAATTATATTTTTCACACTATTTATCTATTTATTATTAATTAATTATTATTTAATTATTATTTAACTAATTATATTGATTTAAATTATTATAAATACTAAAAAGACTTAGATAATTATGAAAAATTTTATATATCTAATTAACCATCACAGGAATCCTAAAAAATTATAAAAAGTTTATATTATGTATTTTTAATCTAATTTACTAATTATTATTCTATTTATTAATTAATTATCAATTAAATTATTATATTATTAAAAATAGAAAATGAACAGTATAAATCCTAGAAAAATTTATAAAAATGTTTTACCTTATATAAAAGCTATAAAAATTATAAAAATTAGGTGGTACTTTATAAAATATAATTATGCTATTTAATCCTTATTTATTAATTAATTATTAATTAAACTAATATTAATTTTAAATATTACTAAATGACAAAGGAAAATTCTGGAAAAATTTATAAAATTACTTTAATATAATAGAGATTTATTAAAAATATAAAAATACAGAAGTGCTTATAAATAAGCTAAAAAGAAAATTAAATAGATAATTTCTATTAAATAGAAGCTATCACTATAATTAAGTTTGGTTTTTTTCTGGTTTTTCTTTTATAAAACTAATAAAATACTTAAAATAAGAAACTTTAATAAAGGAAAAAAATTTATAAACTCAAAATAAGCACTAAGAGTGCTTATTACCAAAACAGTTGACCAAGTTTGACTGTGGAGGGATTTAAGCACAAATGGACTATTGTGGGGTCCACAAGGGTGAAAATAGGTTTCTATGAGTTAGTTGAACAATGATAAGCAAGTTTTACTCAAATAAGGTGGCTGATTAAGCCACAAGACAAATAAGCAGTTGGCTTATTGTGATCTGAGACAGAATGGGGACAGCTTTGGGGAGCAAAACTAAGTGGGGTCCACAGGTCTAGGTGTCAAACAAAAGGTCACCCCTTAATCCCTGGTAGGAGGGGGTTGGGAGAATCCAAGTATGAGGTGTGGGACCCACTGGGTTAACCACAAATGACCACCAAAGTTGGGTGGGTGAGATGGGGTCTGAGTGCACAGGGCATAAGCTTGCCCTGCAGGTGTGTTACAAGGGTAATTTGGTCCACTTAAAAAATCACAAAATTATAAAACTTGTAAAAATTACAAGTTCTGCTGATAGACTAAACACACAACAAGTTTCAGACCCTAAATCTTAACACAAAAATCACAAATATTAATGCCATTTTGGGTAATTTCTAGACATACACATTTTGACTTTTTCTATTTTATAGCTCAGTTGACTTATATGAAGTTTGCTTGATCCTAGCTGATTAAATATGATATAATAAACTAAAGTAAAGCTGATTTAGGCTTAATCTACTGGTTATAAGCTTAAGTGAGGGTTTATAGCACTCAAAACACTACACAGTTAACTGTGTAGGGGTTTTTCATTTGATTTTGACTTTCTGGTTGAAAGAGACCAAGTAAATACTCAATTTGGACTGTGATAGACTAAGAACAATGAAACAAATAAATTCAACAACTAATAACAACAACAACACAGCTAAAAAGCTTAATCCAAACACCCCTTTATGTGATTGATATGTTGATTTTCAAAGCTTATTACTGATTCATTCCATAAAACTTAATCCAAACTCAATATTGTAATCAAACTAGCATTATTAAACATGAAACAACAACAATAACAGCAAGAAACAATGAAATGACAAATATGATTATTGAACTGTGAAAATGTGAGATTTCTTACAACTATTAATTTCAACAAACAATACAATTATTTTAAGCAAAATTATGATTAACTAGTACTAACACAGGCTAGAAACACAAATTTTATCAATTGAAACCAACTAATACAGTGTATGAATAAAATGGAACAAAGACTTACAAGCTTGCAATCCAGCTAAACCAAGAACAAGGACCATGTAACACTCCTAACAGCTTTCCACAAAGCTTCTAAACCTATTGCCATCCAAAATCAACAATGCTCCAGTCGTGATCATCCTTCACCAGGATTTTTTATTTTTCATTATTTTTTTCTTGATTTTTGTATTTTTTTTATTTTTATGAATACAGCTACTTTTAAGGTTTCTAAAGGCTTTTAAGAGCTTCCTGAGGAGCTTAAGTGAGCTTGTGAGTCCATACAATAACTATAAACCACAGAAGTACATATGAGATTTTTTTGATGAAAATTTTTGCATAAACTGAATTTGAAATGAGAAACTCAAATTGAAACTGAAATTAACTTTTATTCAACACTGATAATATTGGAATTACAACTTAAAAGCTTAAGGATACAAAAGAACTTTGAAATTTGCTAATACGATTTTAAAGGAACTAAATTACACTAGATAGCTATTACATTGCCTCCATTCTACTTTATAAAGATCTATTTGTATCCCTTGTCGACCTCTGAGTGTTTCCCACTTCATCTCAGCCTTTGAATCCTTGAAAATCATCAGAACCATACACTTGGCATTTTTGGCGCCAAAATGTCAATTTGAGTGGGAGTAGCAGTTTGAAGCAATTAAGGATTTTTGGTGGTATTAGGAGGTGTCAGGAAGACAATTTGAGTACTAAGCATGGCCTTTTGGGAAAGTCTCCATGAAAATAGGGGTGTAGCATGGTTTGGAGGGAAAAAGGCATGGAGATGCATTAATTGGAGAGTGGAGTGAAATGATGAGGTTTGGGAAGTGAGGTGGAAGTGTACAGGTGGTGTGGTGAGGTGGTGATACCACCCTGGTTTTGGGGAAGAAGGGTGGAGGTGAGGGTGGTGTACAGTAGTGGTGGTATTGGGGAAGGAGGGTCAACGAGGGGTCAACCCCCGTTTTATTATAAAAGGTGTGGATTGGGCTTGGGTTTGGGCTAGAAACAAAAAGGGAAGGGGGTTGGACTGGTATTGGTTTTGGATTGGATTTGGATTCGGGTTTATAATTAATAAAAGGGTTCGGTTGGTTTAGGTAATAAACAAGGACCAATTATGTAATTTTGACAAAAATAGAGGGGCTGGTTTTGCAACTTTCCCAAATATTTATAAGGACTATTTTTGTCATTTATGAATAACCCAAGGACCAAAAGTGTGATTTTTCCATTTACAAATACCAGGGACCTTTTCTGCCAATTCCACAAACTCCAGGGACCAAACTTGTAATTTTTTAAATTTTGAAGGGTTTATGTTGTAATTTCTCAAAAGTTATCATAAGGTCCATTTTTGTCAATTAAGAATAGTGCAAGGCTTATTTTTCATATTTTTCTATTTACAAAACCTTAGGGACTATTTTTGACATTTTTCAAACTTGAGGGACTAAAGTTGTCATTTTGCAATTTTTAACTTTAAAGGACTATACTTGACAACTTATGAATCCCTAAGGACCTTTGATGATATTTTTCATGTTTTGATTTACCAGGGACTAGTTTTGCCAATTTTTCAAAGTTCAGGGACTGAAACTGTAAATTATGTGAAATGTTTTGTTTTTCATCAGTTTTCAATCCTTTTGCATAAAAACACAATCCAGGGATAATTTTATGTATTTTAAGGCATTCTTGTGTGTTTTCATATGTTTTTACAGTTTAAATGTAACATAAATGATGAGTTTTTACACACTCATCAATCATCATATTAGTTGCATTAGTTGTAGTGGTAGCTTAATTCACTCATACTTTAGGTTTATATATCATTTTCAGTTAAAATTTAGCAATCAAATTTCATTTTGGTCAAATCATTTGCATTATCATAAAGTAAAAAACATATTGAGTATTCAGTTTTGGTCTCAACTTTGAGATAACTTGTAGGATTCAATTGTGTTTAGAAATACTTTTTAAAAGATGATTTGTAAAGATTGGCAGCGTATGAAACAATATCATAAAGAAATTTGAGGTCTGAATCCCAACTGCTTATTGGGAATTTGCCTATAAGTTGACTGTTTGAGTTTAATAGTCCCCTGAACATCAGTTGTTGACAGATATTCTAGGTAGCTTTTAGGTAATTAAATTTGATTTAGAATCTGTTTTGTTGGTGTATTTGACATCTCAGTTGGACAAAGAGACTTCACTTCTCAGCTTATTAGCACAGCTTATTAGGCTTGATTTATTGAGTAGTTGGAACCAATTTCTGTTTTCAATCTTAAGGCCTGCAAGTGTGTTTACTTGATCATAAGTTGAGTTTGGTTGTTCATTTGAGTTGATATGTGCTTCTAGTTACTGTTTCCATTGTGTTTTTGCCAATAGCTTATTTGTTGCTTAACTGCTTATTCAACCAATAGCTTATTTCCACTGTTTGGCCCAAATCTGTGTTTCTAAGTTCCAATTGATCTTACATCAGCTTATTTAAGCTTAATTGAGTCTAAAAATTACTTGGTCAAAGTTTGGGTCAGTTAGGTCAAAGTCTGCTTATTAATAAGCATTTCAAATAAGCTGTTTTAAGCCCATAAGCAATTCCAATGCTTATTTTTCAACTTTCAAATTTTTCCTAGGTTTATTATAATATTTTAGAATTTTCTTGAATTTTTCATATTTTTCTGAATTCATTTGCTATTTTTCTTATTTAATTTTAATTTTTAATCAATTTTTAATTACCAAAAATTCCAAAAAAATCAGAAAAAAGCCAAAAAAAATCCAAAAATATTTTAGAAATTAGTTTTCATTTATTTTAGATTTTTAGAAATTTATTTTGCATTTTTTCCATTTAATCTCAATTTTATTTGAATTTTTATTACTTTTTAATTAGTTTTAATAGTTTTTAATTCCTAAAAATTACACAAAAAGCCAAAAAAATTAGTTTTCAATTTTAAAAATAGTTTTTAGTTATTTTATAATTTTCAAAATTTATTTTGCATTTTTCTCACTTAATTTGCATTTTCTTTTAATTTTTAATTAGTTAAATTAGTTTTTAATTCATAAAAATTAAATAAAAAGTCAAAAAAATATTTTTCTTTTTCTCAAAATTTTCTTTTATCATTTTTAACTTAGGAAAATTATTTTCAAGTCCGTAGGAGTAGTGTAGCTTAAAATTGACGTTTTATTTCGCGCGTTGACGTTTATTTTGCGTTTAAGCTTACGTTTTTTGATTTTACGTTACGTTTTAAGTTTGAGTACTTGAATTACGTGCTTAAGTGATTAATTGTGCTTCATTTTCATATTCATTAGTGTAATCTCATTAAAATCACTTTTCCCCACTTTCACGACATGTTTCACGAATCGGGAATTTGATATTCCATTCACCCTTCACACGGACTACGACCTCGGGTTATCCGTATTTCTTGCGGATTTCTTGAGTAATACTATACTATATATACTTGATTTGATTTTATCAACACCATTCCTGCAAAAATCTCATGTTAAGTTTTCGGAAAATTTCTGGAAAAACTCATGCCTTACTTCCTTGAAAATCCTGCAAAACATCATTATGATTCGATACAAGCATTTGACTCAAACAATTACTAATACACATGTTCATTTAATATTGTTGTGGTTCATGTCCAATTTCGTTCTTATAAACAAATTTGGGTTTCCCTTACACTTAGCTTTTGCAAAATACCTTTATATGTAGTTAAGACGAAGTTAAAAACAAAATAAAGCATTTTCACAATTTACTTTGAAACATGAGCCACAAACAATAAAAATAAAACATGCATACGGAAACAAATAAAATCAAACAAACAAACAATCAGACAAATAAAGCTTGGGTTGCCTCCCAATAAGCGCTTGTTTTTGTTCGAGTCACGAGCCTGACTCTATCCTTATTTAACGGAAATAGGGGAGGTTTTCCCTACACTTTGGATTAAGTGCAGGTGGAAGTAGCGATACACACCTTTAGGGTGGAAATATGCCACGTGAGGTGAAGGGGGTGAGTGAATGGCTTCCTTCATCCTAAAACTACCCGGATAATATTGGTTGATGGGTGGGTCGGTTCCTCTTTTGTCTCCTAGAAATATATCTAAGGATGGAAAGGTGTGTAAAGATTGAGGTTCCGGTTCATCAACACTAGGAAATTCCCTAGAACTAAGAGTAAGGTTATCACTACCAGTATTCAAACCTATATCCTCTAGTGGTGCTTGGTCCAAGGGTTCTACCTCAATTGGGGTTCCTATAGTCTCTTCTACTTCTTCCGAGTAAGTCACGGGCGGTGTGTATGCCTCAAATGATGGTAGAACTTGTGGGGTACTTAGTGCGCTTGGGTTTTCTACTATCTCTTCCATCACATCAATATCACCTATGTGTTTATCTTCTATTATGGTAGTGCCTAACCATGACATGCAACTAGGTGGCTCAACTCTAACCTCATGTGTGTCGTATGTTTTGGTAAAATCTATCCCGCTCATGCAACTAGGTAGTTCAACACTAACCATCTCATAATCTTGGTTTGATTCTAAGTTCATGTTCTTAGAAACTAGGTCATCTTGCTCATACGAATCCACCAATTCGTTGAACTTATGGGTCATGGTTAGGAAGCTTTTCTCAAAATTCATCCAACGGGTCTCACTAAAAGGAATTGATCCTGATAATGATCGTCTAATAGAAATCACACATGCATAGAATTCATCAAACCCATCTAACTTTACACCCATCTCTTCTTGTATATATCTAAGATCACTTAAAAATTCATTGGAACAACAAGAAGCAAATCTATCCGAGTAAACTAATTGTTCCTCTATAGTTAATGATCTAAATGGAATTTCATCCGCCATGGAGACAAATGAAAATGGTTTTACAAACAAAGGGCACAAAGAAAAAGATAGACTAAAGAAAGCTAATAAAATGAAAATAAAAATCTCACTAAAAAGGAATCTAATGAGTAGACCTAATCAAAATAAATTTCAACCTAAACAATAACTATTCCCCGGGCTGCGGCGCCAAAAACTTGATGCGTGGGATTGCACCCTCGCAAAAGGTTTTACCTCTCAAGGGATCTTGAGAAGCTTGCAATCCTCACCAGGCAGTGTACCTGTTCGTTGTTGTATAGTATAGTGACAAGTACCAGGGGATTGATCGTTCAACTCAGGAATAGTGTTCTCTAGGATTAAAATGTCTACTAAACTAGATCTAAAGGTGAGGGATGATTCTTTTTGTATTTTTATATTTTTATAAAAGCAAGTAAAATCTCGGGTTTTGAAGGAGTGGGCGAAATTAGTTGCTAGTCAACTGACCCAATTAACTAAAAATGCAATTAAAATAAAATAAAATAAACCAAAACTAATTTGTGGTGTAAACAATAATAGAGAAAATGTGTTTACTTAGATTTCATTACTCCCTAGATATCTTTTACCGGTTGATTAGCTTGTTACAATTGCATGGATGACGGGTTATATTCCTTAATACTAGTCGTAGGGCCGTGTACAAAATTCCCTGACTCTATAAGCTCCTACTTCACTCCTATGTCGAGCCGACTAAAAGCTCCTAACATGGGATCACTAGAATTCACTTATGCATTAAATACAACCAAAAAATCGTAGTACACCTCCGATCATGTTTCTTAAGACGTTCAAGAAAGTTACCAATTGGAAGTCTGCCAGTTTTCTTAAGCCTAACATCGAATACAATCATCCACAACAATTATAAACAAACCATCAACCAATAATCAACATCTAGGTTTCATTACATCTAAGCAAACACAAGAAAAACCTAGACTAGCATGTTAAAAAGAAGACAAGCATAAGATAGAATCAAACAACACATAGACATATTGAATGATTATTGGAAAACTTATCTTCAATTGAACATGGATGGAACTAGGGTTGAAATCCATGTTTTTACAAAAAATTCGTCTAGGGTTTTCACAAAGAAGCTCTCCAAAAGTTCCACACTTAATGAATGAAAATTAAAAAACTATATATAGATTTTACTCCTTGACGGAGTCACGTTATAGCTTGTGATGCCGTCAACTCGCCGCCAAGATAAAATTCGTATTGTCTAGATCTACTTCTGACATCGTCATGTGTAATTTTACTCTGGGCCGTCACATGTATTCTGACCCTGACGGCCTTGGTGACGCCGTCTGGCCAAATTGCCTTGAAATTGTTCTGGGCCATCACGTGTATTATTCATATCCCCCTCTTTTGCCAATCTTGACGCCGTCACTTGTGTAGTCTTGACGCCGTCAGGTACTGTTCCCAGCAAGAATTTAATTTTGAGACTTTGTCGTTTTCTTCACTAAATTGCTCCAAAAACGTCCAAAATGCTTCCTTTTGTAAATTTCCTCTCAAAAGTACCTAAAATGACAAAAGGAACGATTTAGGGCAATAATTGATCAAATAATCACGAATTCGGGCTTAAATGACCCCCCAAAAGCGGCACACTTTTCGCCTTATCAAACTTGTCATTCAGCCTCGTTTCACTGGTGATCTAGTCAAAGCCGCCTCTACCCCAAGCCCTATGCTCAATCGATGATATCTACTTTCTCAATTGATGATATTCATGTTCTTAATCGATGATGTTCATTTTCTCAATCGATGATATTTATTTCTTAATCAAGGATGTTCGTTTTCTCAAATCGATGTTATTCAATCAATTTTGTCTTAGCAACGATGTTCAATCGAGATTGTACTTCCACCTCCAACCTAAGTATCGTGCTGAGTCAACCGACTTCAACCGATTGCTAGCAACAATCAACATTTTTCTTACAGAGTTGTACTCTGAACTTGCTAAATCTCTCATTCAACAAGGATTCTTTGCTTAACAGAATTCTTAAGATTTTGAGAAGTAACCTGAACTACGTTCCTTGGGACAACCACCCAATCCACCCCTCGTCCCTTAGGAAATACCAGTTATCTTTACTACCCTCTTATAGGATAATAAATTGTTTTGCGAATAATTTACAAATTACCTCTGATTTTC
Source organism: Artemisia argyi (assembly GCA_030686995.1). Lineage (NCBI taxonomy): Eukaryota > Viridiplantae > Streptophyta > Magnoliopsida > Asterales > Asteraceae > Artemisia > Artemisia argyi. Next base: position 52,691,076 of record CM060687.1, on the reverse strand, counting down.
TACAGACCATTTTGCGGTCATTCTACAAAAATGGGTCACTACTACTTCACAAAATCAATTTTTTTTTTATTTTACCATTATTTAATAAAGGAGAATTGTTTTTCCTGTTATCCCATAAACTATCTTACAAAATTGTTTCACACAATGATTTTATAAAACATTTTGTTGCCATGTTATGGATCCAAATGCAACCTTACTACTATCCTAAAAATCAAAATTTTGATCTAACTACCATTTTATAAATGGTAAATTGCTTTCTTGTTACCCCGTAAGTTATTTTACAAATAGTTTTGCAAGACGATTTCATAAAACGTTTTACTGCCTTGCTTCGAAGTTATGAAATCAAAATTTTGACCTTCCTATAATTCTATAAACAATGAGTTGTTTTCCCTATTTTCCTATAAGCCATTTAACAAATCATTTTGTTGATTACTATTTTGCTGCTATATCATAAGCTAGACCTCGAGAGCGAATACCAACCTCTACCTGAGTATTTATTGATAATCCTACTTAACCTGTTCACCTCCTGCTAGTCAGTGAAATGAAAAGTATGGACAACCTTGCTCGTCTATGCGTGAAGATGATCGTCGTGCGTTATAAAGTGCCGATTTCTATTCGTTCAGATCGAGACAGTCGTTTCACGCCCACATTTTTTTCAACCACTTCCTAAGGGCCATGAAGACAAATCTAGAAATGAATATTGTGTATCATTTCCAGACTGATGGCTGAAGTGAAGAAACCATTAGAGCATTGGAGGACGTATTGTGTATCTGCTTAATCAAATTTGACAATGGTTGGGGTAGACACCTCCTGTTGGTCAAATTCTCTCTTCCCTACCACTTCCATATTTCAATGGCACTTCAATAGACCCTCTATGGTCGAAAGTGTTGATCACCGATTTGTTGGGCAGAAATGGAGATACCCAACTTCCTGACCCTGAACCTTTTCATGAAACTACCAAGGAGATAGCTCGAAGGCGAAACGGAGATGCAAGCTACCCGTGAATGATTAGAAACCCTAATAATGTAAACCTCTTGAATTCTCGGATAAAGCTTAGTTTAAGCTCAAAGATTCACCATGAAAATGCGTGAAGCATTTAGTAAACGTGAAAAGCTTAATCCTCGTTCTATTAATCCTTTCAAACTCTTACTAGAATTGGACTAGTAGCTCACCGACTCAAGCTACTGTCAAGACTCAACAGAGTTCCTGAAAACTTATGTGCGTAATCTGAAGAAATGACTTACCGATGAAGCAGCTGTATTCCTTTGGGAGAGATCTAGATCCTTGAACATCCAAATCTTGTTGACCTATCGAAATCACAAACAATGGAGTCAGACGACTTTAGTAAAGTCGCATCCTAAACAACAAAGCTCGTTGAAACTCATGAAGAAGTCATGAATTCACGTGGGGAACGTGAAGATGAAACCTCCTGCTTATATACTCATTTCTTTTAGACCTTAACGGGTAACCTGAATTGAATTACGCGGACGCGATTCCGTTAAGGAGGTGAGGCTGTAACAACCCGCAAATTTTGGATTCGATATCCTTATCCGTTATATACTCTTATCTACAATTTGCAAAGTATTGGTCTTGGTCTAGAACTTTTCACACGAGGCTTGGTACAAAAATATAAAACACGAATATTTACTAGTTTGGACAACTAGAAATAAAGATATGCGTATTTATAATCAATTGTAGCGGAATAATAATTCTAAAGCTAATGGAAATAATGTCGGAGACTCCAGAAATAATCATAACACGTTTTATAGGTTCCATTCATGTTTCGTAAAAAGATAAAGGAATTGGCAAGATTAGTCCTTATGGGTGCTCTAGGGTTTGCAACACATCCGAATCCTACCCTATAAATACTACTATTATAAAATACTAGGGTTTAGTTTTTCTTCTCCCCTCTTTCTCTCTTCTTTTTCAGCCGACAAACACCCACATCCCATCTCTCATTTCCGGCCACTATTCTGGCCATAGCACCTCCACCACCGCGAGTGGTGCTTCACCTCCACCACCATCATTCATCATTTTCAATCCTCTTTCATTCGAGCTAGGCCACATGCCATATAAACATCCATAACACCCTGTTCATTCGAGTTTAATCCTCGAATCCGCCACCACTTCTCATCCTTTTCGCGTCCTTGATTTACCCGAAGACGATGAGGGTTTATCCCCACCATCTCGTTATTTTTCACCCGTTTTTCGTTGTGTTCATCGAAGATAATATTAGATTGAAAGTGGTAAGAGTTGTTGAAGGTTCTGTTTGGTTCATGTCCTGAGTTGCCACCACCACAACCTCCAACACAACCGTCGTCTGCGCCGCCGTCTTTCTCATCTCTCGTTCTTGTGTTGGTGACCGTGAACCCGCGTTTATATATATTTGTTTTTGTTTTAACTGATTATAACTTGTTGTCAATGTTTTCATGGATCTAAATTTTTTATAACGAGTTAATGAGATTTTGGTGATTAAAATGCATTAAAAACGTGATTTGACATGGTTCGTATGGTAAGAAACTGATGAAAATGGTTGTGTCTGAAATGGGTCAGGTTAGGACCCGTAAAGATCAGGTCAGTTCGTAATGGTTCCGAATGGTGTTGGGTTTTGGTCATGGAATTGGTTATGTGTTGCATATTTGATTAATTTTGGTCTCGGATGGATTTTTGACCCGTTGAGGGTGCGTTTGTTTGTGTCGTGGCCTCGATTTACCAGCTTGGTTATAGAGCATTTGAGTTGTGTTTTGCGTTTTATCTGCCTTGGCCTAACATTAAAACAACTTAGGTATGTCAGTATTTCTTGATCTTGTCGATGTTGTTTCCTCTTTGGCATGAGTTGTATGTCGATGTCTCTTTCATTTTGGCGTGAGTTACATCTGGAGTCTATGTCTTCTTACCACACCACATGAAACATTGATACTAAACTTTTTACAAGTAATGACACGTACAATCCACAAAAACTATGACACATTGTCTTTTATAGACTTCATTATTGTACGAGATATATTTTGAGATAATCGTATACGTATTAGGGTGTACCATCATGCTCGTACTGCTTGGTGTCGTCGTGCCCATCTTCTGGATATCGTTGTGATTAGCTCTAGATGCCAATTGTGTCAATCGTGATATTTGCATTGCTGTTGTTAAGGTGAGTTCATGAACCCCTACTTTTAAACTATTTTTATAACTATTTTTAGGGAGAATACATGCTCGTTTCAACTAAACTCAATGATTGTTTATCTGAATACGTGAACTGTTTGATTAAGATCTGATTGATTGATTGATTGATTGATTGACTGATATACTTGAATTGGCTATCCGACGGCATTATGTGTTTACCTATATATATATATATATATATATATATATATATATATATATATATATATATATATATATATATATATATATATATATATATATATATATATATATATATATATATATATATATATATGAGTTCCCTAGCTCAAAACTATTTTCTAGACCTGCAACTACTTTTGATTTACTTATGTGCTGACTTCTTGAGGATTGTGAGCAAAAAATGTTGACTTAGACTAGGGTAGCAATCCCTTGTTATAACGTATTGCCTAGCTGAGAATGGATATCTACTTCCGGCCTAGACCAGGGTAGTAACCGGTATTTCCTTACTATAACGATTGCCTGGCTAGTGACCGCCGAGGGGCCCACTCACAACGACCACTTAATAGCAAATGATTTGGAATTGATTGCTTATGGAACGATGTTGGAATGTGAAAACTATATCTGCCTCTAGTCCCACAAAGCAAAACACTCTTCAGGTCCACAACTGCTTTATAACTTAAACCATGAACTCACCAGCGTAAGCTGACCTTTAGCATGTATTCTCAGGTATAAGGCGATAGCTCATTATTGGAAGGCGCTTGGCAAGGGACACAGTTAGAGAAGACTCTGACAACTATAATTTGGGACCGCTTAATCTAATTTATGGGCCTATTTCCGCATTACTTTTTTATGATGTAAACTTAACATTTTTGTTAATAAAATTTTATTTCAAACGATTGAGACCAAAATCGTTCTTTGTACTTATGTTGTGATGCCAATGTAGTAGCACCCCAATGACATGTATGCTTTCGTTGGACCCGAATTTTGGGGGTGTTACAGTAATAAAATGTCAAGTGTTAACAAGATTTTACAAGACATTCAACTCAAAAGCTTCGAATGGATAGTAAGAAGATAAAAAAGTATAAAGTGATTGATTGGCAACAATGGTTACGAGATCCTCGAAATATACGTTTACAGTAACATGTGGTTTTTATTCGGGTGCTGCTACATTAGTTCGAGACATCTGTGTGGGTTTTAGATAAGGCAACAACATCATCATATGTGGCTCAGTGTGTACCAGTATCGAGTGTGTTATGTGGGATAAATTTCAAGTATTTTGCTGTGTTAGATTGCATCAGAAGCATCAGGTAACAAATGTGGATGAAGAATAGATTTCTATGTTTTGTATTGGTTAAAGTGGGATACAAAATATTGTTAGTCAATGTTAGTGGGTTTGTCCAACATTGGCTAGAAGTGCTTTTGTTTCTTGCTATAGTCCAGTGCTTGCATCAGTGGTTCGATGTATTGCATTGTGTGTGATTGGTTATCATGAGCTCACGGATAACTATTGATCACTGGTACTATATACAAGTGGGACAAAGAAATGATCATTGGTGACTATCATAATGTGGGACTTCTTCTTTGCAATGGGCTCTCAATATTTCAATATCCTTGCGTCAGATCTTACACAATATTGGTTTTAGCTTTGTAATTTTTTTTTTCTTCTTTTGGGTCTTATCCTCTTTTAATTATCTTGATTATTTGAGTGGGGCGCCATGTTTTGTATTGTTTTTGTTTTTCCCTTTCGGGGTCTCGTAATAATATCTTGCCTTTCAAAATATATATATATATATATATATATATATATATATATATATATATATATATATATATATATATATATATATATATATATATATGTTTTCTTTATGAACCTTAATAAATTATTTATTCTATTCTTAAAGCATCACATTTTTTTCTATTAATAGATCAAATGTATTAACTTTATTATTTAGTTTAATTAATAAATTTGTTAGCATAAGTTAATAATAAAATGTGCATACATCATATTTTAAATTAAGAATTATGATTATAATAGAACATGTAATGATATAAAATTTATGTTTTGAAAATTTTATGTAGTTGTTGTATATTGCATAATCAAAAGGAAATTATGAAAAATACCACACATTGAAAATGATAAGAAAAATGAAGAGAGATGAGATGAACATTATAAAACAAATACCCATTTCATTTTTCATAAAGGATCTACATCTAAGAAAATATAAGTATGAGTATAATACACTTTTGTGCTTTAAATGAAAACTAGTGTTTATTATAAACTTTAGTTTGAGTATTAGAATAATTTTTATAATTGTAAACGAGCTTTTGAGCTCGAGCTTGAGTTAATAAACGAACCTATCAAGTTCGATATTTTATACGAGCATCTTAAGCTTGAAAGTTAGTTTATTGTAGGATTACAAAAAGAGTAAATAATTTAAACAAGCTTCACAAACAAAAAAATATTCGAGTTCGAGCTTGAGCCAACTTATAAAAATTTATTCGAGCTCGAGCCAAGCTCGTGTCGAGTAGTTAATAAACAAGCCTAGCTCGTTTGTTCTAAAACTCGACTTGGCTCGGATCGACAACACCTTTAAGCCTAGCGATGTTTATGTGTTGTGAGATGCTCAACTCAACTGTCAAATTATTGTGATAAAACTCGACTTACCCCATTTTCTATATATATACTTGAATGATGCCCATTGGAATTTAAAGTTATGGTTAGTAGTCTAGGTTTATCGTAAGTTTATAGTACCTTTTCAAGGAAAAGATCAAATGTCATCCATATGTATTGCATTTATACAAGGCTATAAACAATTGTGTCTTCTGTGTTCGATTGAAACACCATCGCATGTTATACATTTTTATTTGTATAAACTTCTTAAAACATGAACGTAGAAGAGGTGAACAAATAATTTTCCACACATGACCTTATCAGTGGAGTAGAAAATGACCATTCTTGTTAAGATATTCTGAACTTTCAACTGTGACAAATTGTGTATTAGCTTCTAGATGCTATTCAAAGATGTCCTTAATCAACGATATTTAATACTACTGGTAGTAAATAGTAATTCCCCTTTTCTTGGACTTTTCTCTTTCTCAAAACTTGTTTCTATATTTTTTTTTAACGGCGGGTTAGTTGTTATATGTTAGTTGTTGGCTCGAGTTAGTGTCGCATCCTCGGGCAGAGATACCAACCGCGAGCCTCTCCTTAGGGGATAACCCCACTCCTATTCCCGATTCGCCTGATATCATTAGAGCTTGTGGTTCTCAAGTGAGGACTTCCCGGTCGGTCACCCAAACCGGTACTACTCTCACTTGGGCTCGCTTAACTACTTAAGCCTTTACCACTAGACCACAAGCCCCACGATAAAAACTTGTTTCTATATGACATTGTCATTGACTCATTGTTGAATATTATATCGAAGATGGATATTTGATTAGATATCAACCTAGTTAACTACCATTAACTAATCTTGTAATCAAATTTTGATAGAATCTTAAGCAGAAAAAAAGTGCAGAAATGAAAAAGTGACAAGAAGTTGAAGCCAATCGTAACGCTACTTGCAATAATGACCGATTATAAGGGTCAGTCCCCTTTATTTTCTCTGTCACGTCAGCTTTCTCTTTCCAGCGACTTGCAGGCGATTCAGTGCCACAGTAAGGGCGACCAAGTTTCATTTTTTTTTTCTTTTTTTTTAAAAAAAAAAAAAAAAAAAAAAATCCTTTCCATGCAACACAGCCCACTTTACCTTGAAAAAAAATACAAGTTCAATTTTTTTTTTTTTTTTAATTACAAACATATCATGCCCAGCCCACTTTACCTTGAGAATATATATATATATATATATATATATATATATATATATATATATATATATATATATATATATATATATATATATATATTACTTCATCTTCTTCACGACACACACTAAACACACACACACAAACTGCTATAACATAAATGTGTGAAAGATTTTGGATCAAAAAACAAAAAAAATGGGAAAAACACTCGGTCATGGTTGAGACCGAGTGAGATTGTTTTGGGCTTGTTTCTCGGTCGCGACCTCCTCCCCACAATAAGACCGACCGACTCGACCGACTAGGACCGAGTCGGTCTCGGTCATTATTGCACCCGGCCTAAGTAGGTATCCATCATAGAAAGTGCCAACTTTTTCTTTATTTATGTTAAATCAAATTAATTATTCAAAAAAAAGAAAGAAAGGTGTTTGTTCCTTTATTTAGTGTAAAAGGCCCATGTGGGTTGGCGAACTAATGGAAAAATGGTACTATAGTCAATAATAATGCATTAATAATAAGCATTGCAGTTAGCAATGAGCCAAGATAACAATAATCTATGAATTTTCGTTGGATAAAATTTCTCGAACAAATACAATGATTAAAAATGCTAACCAACAAATAACTAACTTAACCTGTTCTTAGTGTCAATTTACAATTTTATTGGTGTTTTAAGTTGAAATAATAATAAGAATGTTTGGAACATGATACCTGATCATGCATTATTGACTTATCTACGAATATCTCAGAAAATTTACCCGGCTATGAAAAATATTGTTATGCGATATTCAAGTATTCATAATTCATCAAAAAAAAAAACAATAATGCAAGACTCAACTTCATAACTATTTGTTACTTTTCTTTTAGGTAAAGGGTTTTTACCCGGGTAAATGGGAATAAACTCGTACTACTTTAAATATTGTTCTAGCTAAATCATCAACTCAACCATGTACTTTTGTTCATAAATTTACTGCCAACTACTTTTCTTCCTATGTGAACAAATCACATTGCAATGTCAATCATATCATTCCTTGATAATAACAAAAATAAATCTTATTAACAAAGCAAATGTGTGTTACAAATGATCAAACGAATCCTATACTTTATGTTAACATGTACAAAGAATCTGGTGAATAATATCAAGAGATTTGATTCGTTATTTTAGGCTTTCTTCATCTCACCCTATACAGGAAATTGGGACTAAGAATAATTGGTGGGGCAGAAAGACATAAGAAGGGGATGGGTGCACATAGTCAATGGTGATGAGTAATGTAAAGTTTGGTGTGGAAGGGTATTTGATAATTTACTTTGTTTTCATGTTATGGTTCTACTAGGTAGGAGCCCTATGTGGAATCCCTTTTCTTCTTCTAGTGGAAGAATGATGTGTGGGAGAGTAGATATGTTGTTGGTCTTCTTCACCCATCATCATCTCTATTTTTCTTGTTCTTGTTGATATTGATGACATTCCCTCTAACATAAAGCTTGCACTGCCATTCCTCTTTATCCTAACAAGCTACATAGTAAACACATCAAAATGTAAACACCGAGTTGTCAGTGGTAAATGTTACTACGAGATATAAAATGCGAGTAAGGTTTTAACTTCTAAGTGCCATGTTACTTGGTTTCTAATATAACAACAATTAACTTGTTTCTAAAAAAGAATCATACAAGTAGGAAGCAACCAAGTAAAATATACCTTAAGAAAGATTCATAGAAACAGTTTAAAATGAAGTGTATAATTTTTTTGAAAGCCAAAATCACATACACAATTATATACAATCTCACACAACCACAACAATCTCAGTTCTGTCTCTAACAAGACTTGAAACCACAAGTATTTTTTTTTTTTTTTTTTTTTTTTTTTTTTTTTTTTTTTTTTACCAATGACTAGGTAATTAATAAGATTTCTTTTAAGAAAACTTGTGGGTTAAACATGATACTATAATATCTTGTCATCATTGTTGATGGGCATACAAACATCTTTCGAAGGGAATCTCCCTTAGAAATTGGAATGTCGCATTCTTTGACAACCTAATGTGAAAAAACTTCAACAACTTGTGAAAATTTTGTATTTATAATGTGAAAAAACATCATTGTTGATAGGTCTTAACATATATATAGTTTTGATGAACTTCGTTAAATATTACATTACAATTACTGATAGCCTATGTCTCATGCTTTATTTGATAAACCTTTTACAATTGAAAAAAAAAAGGCAGAATAACTAACATACTAATTTTGAGTGAAGAAACAACTTTAACAATTTAAGAAAAAGAGCAAAAAATCATCAATACTCATTTTGATAAAAAGTACTAGCTAATTCATAATGGACATGATACTGACATTACAACGATCCATCACTAAAGTGAATGGATGTTGAGCTTAAACAACTAAAATTTTCATATATTTTATATGACTAAGAGTGTACTAAACAATGCATGTATGATTAATTGATTGTATATATATCATTGATAGGTGATGGGTTGATTTTTATATTCATATGCATATGAATTTGCATGATTAAGTCATTGGGTGAATGCCAATTCATATCGTGAGTTGTGTTGTCTAACAATGTGAAGCAAAGGCCTTTTATATAAAATTAACAAAATTATTTAACAATAGCAGTTAATCACAAGTTGGAGATTAGACTAATTACCTTACAACCAAGTGAACAAAACCGAAAAGTATCCAAAAGGCTCCTTGCGCAAACTTCACAAATGCGAGAACCCCCTTTTCCTGATGATTTAGGTTGCGGTCTCTCATTTAGAAATAAAACTTTTGCGCTGTTTATCACATACGTTTGTACACCATCTATATTTAGCACCTTTTCGATCTCTGAAACTCTCACAACATCATGATACGATGATCTCCTTATCTATTAAATTTTGTAACGACGAACTATTAAATTTCCACATTATATTGTTTATACCATGTAATGCTACAATGCAAGTAAAAAGATTTTTAAATATAAATGTGTGAAAGAAAACCTAAAAAACACACTAACCTGAATGACTTGATGATCTTTATGTCTAGAAGATCGACAATAGAAACAAAACGCTTTGTCACTGCAATCTAAGCAATACATGTTACGCTCACTTCTAGCCGCGTCTCCATGAGTACGACACACGGAGAAAAACTCGGTTGATAATAGCTTCTCTAGCCATGGTGGCACCACAAGTTGCTGCTGCATTGATCAACCATAAATCACAAATTCATTATGACATTTCATACCAAACACAAACAAATACATAATGGATCACTGATTTATATACACACTAGCACATTACCATTGCAAAGTTGTGTGAATTAGCAACAGGAAAATGAAAGATTGATGAGATTTCAGAAGATTATGTTAGGGAGGAAAAGAGGAAAAGATGAAAAGTTTAGAGAGAGAGAGAGAAAGAGAGTAAACAACTTGTAACTTAGAAGTCATCAACAAAACAACTCTTGTAATAGCTAATGTACAAATGCAAGAACCTTTACCATTGGTCCATTAATGATATAAGTGCCATGTGACCCTTTTATTATTACTAATATGATATGTTTGGTCTCTATGTTCTTCTAATAAAATGTTAGTGAATTTGCCATGGACCATTGGCCAACTAGAGTTTTGGAGACATCTCTCTTTTAGCATTTTAAGTGAGAGAGATAAAGTTTTGTGGACCTCTCCAAACAACAAGAGGATATAAAGGTTTGAGTTCACTCATTAAATGAAAAAGAAACACCCCTTAATTACAAGTGTGAAAAATATAACGTACGAAAAAATCAATGTTAAGTTAAAAGAGAAGGTAAATATGATTTTTGTTGAAGAAAATGTATTTTGGGTAAATTATTGATACTCTTAGGTTTTTCCCAATCGATTAGTTTTTAAGGTTAGTCATTCATAGAGATTACATAAATTGAGTGAAAAAGAAAAGAAAAAAAAAAAAAAAATGCATTTTCTAACTTATGCCATACTGGCATGGGTTAAGAAGTGTTAATTGAACACAATCATTTCTTGAAATACATTCATTTCTACATTTAACAATCAATATTAAATACTCTTCAACATGTACCAATATATTAGCGAAAGCCTATGTAGTATCTACAATAGACCTTTAAAATTTATGATTTAATTTTATTATTGTTACGTAATTTATTTCCAACAAAAAGCACACACGTAAAACATGTACCAATATATTTTTTATGTAGTAGACACCGTGATTTTTCCTACTTTATATGTCATTATATCTAAAATTTATTCTTTGACTAGTTATTTAAGCATCAATCTTATGATTTAATTTTATTATTGTTACGTAATTTATTTCCAACAAAAAGCACACACGTAAAACTTTGTCATCCATTCATTTACACAATGATAAATCTCATAACTTTTCCATTAAAATTGCTTCCATTTTCATAATAATTTAGCTATATTTTTATCAAATAAATGTATTATGCTTTTGAGTTCATATTCTAGTAAAATTATATTTAGGTATCATATATGCTATATTAGGTACTGTAAGGTACTAATAGGACATTTTGTTTCTTTATGTGGATGATGAATTTTGGTAGTTTCGGCCGTCCTTTTAGGCTTTTGGCATATTTAAGATTGAGTTGGGTTGGGCTAGTTCGAGTTGGGTCACCCAACAAATTGTGTTTATAGACTATCTTTGGGAACTAACAGTAAAAATAATCAAAACATATTGATACTACGTAAAAACACGTTCGATTAAAGCTTAAAAACCAAAAAAAAATGAGTAACGTTTTTAGAATAAAATACTTTCAATAAAAAGAATTTAGAACACTAACTTTCTTCACTTTCTCATGCTACACCCATATATACATAAAGAAAAATTGCACACACAAATTAATACTAATATATTGTTGCCGGTATGCGCAGTTAATTGTCTAACATAGATAAAAGATATTGCTTAAAATTGTAAAAGTTGGTCTCTTTTGTACTAGGACGAAGCAGGGGTTGGGGAGCGATTGGGATTTCTGTGGTGCTAGTAAAATACATAATTCGTCCTTCTCTAATGTGAAATTTTATCAAAATGCATCTTGTCTAGAAAAATTGCAAATAAATCTTCTTAATAAGTTTTAATGAAATGCACCTAACAATTTTTAATTTTGCGTCCACTCTTGCTTTCCAATATGGTTACAAATATGGTCACTAGAAAAAATTGTCCATGCACATTTAGTTTCCTAAGTATATGAATATTTTATTTTTGATTCATGAAGTAGTTTTTGGTTTTAAAAGTATAAATATCTAAAAATCTATAAATCGAAAAAGTGTTTTAAGGATCATGTAATTAAATTATTAACATCGATAATGCCTCACAAATATGTGCGCACAACAACATATAACTTACTCTACTTAGAGCAAAAGATGTCTTAGTGCCATAAGACTCTAGTTATAGCAAAATAGTGCTATCACTTTAGCTTTTTCCTTTATAACTCAAAACGTATAATTTAACTTAAAAACGATCTCCATCCACCACTCAAGTTATGGGACACTCCTGACCAACACATAACCGAATAAAAAACAAATACATAATAAATAAATAAATAAATAAAAATGCTATGGCTTAGCTCATGGGTATGGCGCCAACCCGTATAATTCAAGGGGTTGTGGGTTATGACCCAAGGTTCGCATTATAGACTGTAACTCAAGCCTATATTATAATCTTTCTCAATTTACGATTTACGATGTCATTATTTACATCATTTAATATTTTCGTTTCAAGTATATTTACTTTTACGAGTAGTCGAATAAACTAACTCGTGTGCGTTTGTTAAACTTGAACCAAATGTAAGCAATAGCCACTCTACACATTTCTAAGCATTTTAATTATTTGATATAAAGTGAATTTTAGGCATGTCAGATCGTTTTTATATTTATATTACCTTTATCAAGAACCAGTGTCGCTAAACCGCGTCTACAAGCTACTTTTTGGTCTAAACGCCATTTAAACATCTCGATATGTCCATATAACATTATAAAAAATAAAAATATGTGCTTTTCATATCTTAAGACATTTACACAAATTTTGGGTTTTACATTTTCTAGTTTTACGTGTTTTAAACCTACGTTTCTAGGTTTTAACAACGTTTACGCGTTCCGTTAAACTTATCATTCATTTAATATACTTTTATAGAATATTTTGATAAGTTTTAACATTTCTTACAAGTTTTATATTTTTACAATACCCGGTTTTAAGTTTCGTAATTTAAATACTTAACGCTAGCGATTACCGGGACCAAAACTGTAGGACCGTAGAACAACCTTAATCACTTATGAATCTTGCCTAAATCTAGAGAGAGAAAGTAAGTAGAGAGAGAGAGAGAGTGGGAGGGAACTCTTGTGTGTGTAAATAAAAGCCTTGTTATTACTAAGAGAACCAACCTCAAAATGAGGCCTTACATGAGTATTTATACTTGTAGTCTAGGGCTTCACATATCTTTGACCATATTACATAACTAGCCCTTAGACTTTATAAAAACATGAAAACATTATTAAAACTTCATCATAATTATATTATAATGCAACCTATTACATAATATTAATGACCGACACTTTCTATAAATAAAATATGATCCTAACAATTTCCCCTAAGTGTTGGTCATCAAAGGTTGCGCGACGTTATCATCTTTGTCTTTTGACTTTAACATTCGTAGCTCTGGACGTCTTTAAGAATCATTAGATGAATCATAGTTCCCAATACATCATGCTTCATCCAGTGTAGATGTAGTGATCCAATGATGTCATCTTGTCACTTCTTTGTCTTTGGTGGTTATGCATATTTCCAACATGCTCATACGTCTTTAGTCTTTGTCATATATACATTTGTTGTTTCCGTTCATTCACTTTGATCTTTGTCACTTTACTTTGTAGATTCTTCTTTTTGGCGTAGAATCTTTCTTTGACCGTGTGATGCATGTATGAGCATGTGAAATCCATTGCCATGGAGATGATGTACAGCTGCAGGTAAACCGTTAGCAATAAATCAACCGGTACTTACAGATAAGGAATTAGATATCGTCAACAGCATAGTGTGAAGACTCCTTCTAACCCTTAGCATGGCCGTTCCCATTTCGGATACTCCCGAGGGAGCTTACGAGACCTACTAAGTAGCTCAACGAATGGGTGAGTCGCTGGGGATCACTCCACGACTGTAGACCGTTTGAAACCACCGCGAACACTAAGCGTAACTCATAAAGAATTACCGAAGTGACCTGCTGTCAGGGCTGCTTGATGTTGACCCTGGCAGGAATTTCCGTTCAATCATTGAGAAAATACATAAGTAAATCCTCTCATAAATGTTCTGGCAGATTGCTAAGATCTGCGTAGGACTCTTAATTTTACATCTGGTGTCCTTAATGTTGAACAACCAGTGTAGAAATATCATGTGTTCCTATGAGATCTTTTGATGAATCTCGGGGCTCTAGACTCTATAAGTGCACATTTGGTTTCCTATACGGAGATTAGGGAGAGGTCTCCTGTTTCAATATCAACCATCTCTAAGAGACAGATCGATAGATTACACCGGTTCCCCGTGAGAATGAAACAAGCTCTTTTAAGAGAACTTGAGTGGCTAGAAGGTTAAGTGCAGTGCGTCACTGGGTCCATGACCTCTTTATCTTCAATACCGGTGTCACCTTAGTAACAACCAGTAGCATACGAATTGAACCCGGTGTCTGCCCTAAGGTTGAACATTTGGAGGGCTATTTTTTTCACCCTTTTTCATAACTTTTCTTTTTTAATTCTTCAACCCCTTCTTTCTCCTTACTCATTTTCTCCTTTTTTTCAATCATACCTAAGGACTTCTAATTCTAATCTATTGGAATTGTCCTTGGGTAGATCCCTCCGGCTCTGGCGGATCATAGGACGGTTTTTCCTAACCTTAGTCACCTTATATCTTCATGACTATCCTATTGTTGCCATCAAACCAAATATTTGAAAATCTTCTAAAAGTGTTTATGATCATGAAACATATTTTGTTAACACTTTGAGAGTTTTGATTTCTTTTTGAAGGACTCCCCCTTCACTTGTGCTCATGTATATTTTAGGAAATTTGCACATGCGGGAGGAGTTTGCACTTTTTGAATTGATTGATTTTCAGTGAACATGAACGATTCGAGACACGCTTACATCACTAGTTAGACTAGCTTGAAGTTATTACCCGTCCTGGTCAAATTCAAAGAAAGTCTCTCGAGACGGTACATTCTACTCAGACAAGTCCTATTCGAGAAATGCTTACATCACTAGTTAGACGAGCTTGAAGTTATTACCCGTCCAGGACAAGTCTTTTCGATTATTGACATTTTGAGCTTCGTCAATTCATTGGTACTTTCTGAATCGAGCTCATTTGAGATTCAAGACGATCACATTTTAATCACATTTCTCCCCCTCAAAAATAGCATACCCATGGTATTTTTGATACCAATTGATTAAAACCTTTGTTTTTGGATAGCATATGGGGAGAAACGGATGTTTGATAATTCCGAATTAATTTCTCTTAAGCATGATCTATTTGGAACATCTTTTTATTACTCCCACTCAAAAGTAGAATATTTTGAGTAAATTTAAGCTTTTAAGGATTTTAGGGAGTAATATCTTAAGCAACATCGTGAAAAGTTTTGAAAACCTTTTGAAACATTTTTCAAAATTTTGCTTAAAAATTAAGAAGACTTTGATAAGCTTTTTGGTGAGAAGTCTTCTTATCTTTTAGGATTGTCGCACAGACATGTACAACAGGGTCCTTTCTTTGAAAAACGCGGGTTATACACTGTTATGTGTGCATAAGCCATAATGTTTTTAGGATAAGTGCTCAAAAATTATTTAAAACATTTGTTTTAATTTAAGCACTTTCCTTTCTTTAAAGAATGAGTCGTTAGCTGAAATACTAAGAAGTCATTATGTTTTTGAATTAGACAACAACTTTTGGAACCCATTTAAGCACGGCGCCAACGGGTTTACCATATTTGAAATCCATTTGAAAGTTGTGTCAATCCGAGACAAAGTAGTTGAATTTCAACGAGGACTGAAAACCGGTGTTTCATTTTGAAATAAAGCTCGGGGAATCAACGGTGATTTAAAACTCTTTTGCTTTTGAAACTTGTTTGAGAAACTCGGTGTTTCTCTTGGAGTTTTAAAACTTGAAGAATAAGTTTTCCATCCATTGTTGAAACTCGGCGTTTCATTTCGAAAATTCATTTTTGAGATGAATGGATACCTTCCAGAATTAGGATTTTTCAAAGCATAGCCATTCTTTTGTTGTAGCGGAAGCATTTCAGAGAATGAATATTTCAAATGTTTTGAATAGCTTTGCTTTGGTTTCCACACTGGCTTTACCGGAGTAAAACGAGAGTATGGAGTTTGAAAACCTTGATTCTTTTCTTTATGAGCACTTGCATTTGAAACCTTTTGAGGAGTAAATGTTTCAGAAAAATTTGGTCTCTTTGAAAACTTCCTTCCTTTTTGCAAAGAATAGGTGGTAAACTGAGAAACCCTTTTTGAAAATGGTTTTGAAGATTCACCTGTGTAAACCTTTTCTGAAACACTTGCTTGTGGTTTAGACTCGTTTGAAACTTGAGATTTTCCTCTTGACCGGTTAAGAACATAAAACTTTTCTTTTAAGGCATTGTATGACGTTCTCAAATCATTATATTCTTTTTTAAGAGAAAGATGATCTGATGATGCCAGTTTTTCTTGCAAAGAAGCATTTTGATTTTCAAGATGTGCAAAATATTTTTCATATTTGTTTGTTTCGATTGAAAAATCATTTTTGGCCTCACCAAAATCCTTGGTTTGTTGTGCAATTGTTTTTTCCAATTCAACAATTTTCTTTTGAAGCACAAAATTTTCTTTTTCAAAAAGATGATTTGGCGTCATCTGAGAGTCAGATTTGTTTGAAGTTTGATTCTGAACTCTTGACCGCTTGATTGAATCAAACAAGTTTTTGTAAGTCTGTTTCAAATGCTCATTTTCTTTTTGTAATGGTGCCACAACATGTTCCAATTCAAGATTTTTTGTATCAAGTTCGTCAAAATCAAACTTGATATTGGTATCACCATAATTTTCTTCAAAAATCTTTTCTTTTTCTTTAAGCACTGATGTCAAAGAGTTTTCAGAAGACATTTTCTCATTCTTCTCTTCCAGTTTTAGTTGGAAAGAGATACTTTGTGCTTCGAGTTTTGCAAGATGTTTCTCAAACTGAGCAGTTCTTTTTGACAGTTCTTCTTTGACATCGGCTGCTTCTTTTGAAAGCTCGGTGATTTTCTTTTTGAGACAAAGATTTTCAGATTTCAAGGAAGATGTTTGTTTAAAATGCACATTCTCATACTCATGGCTGACAGATGCTGACTTGAATGACTCTATTTGATTTGTGAAAAATTCTTTTTGAATGTCCAGAATTAAGCATTTTTCATCAAATTCGTCTTCAAGAGAGTGAGCGTACTTTAGATCTTCTCTCATTTCAGTTACAAGATGTTTTCCAAAGTACTCAAAACATAAGTTGATATCTTTCACACGAGGTTCAATCTCATCTTTCAAAATCTTTTTGACTTCTATCTTAAGGCGTAAATCTGATGAAAGAGGATTAGAGAAAACGTTGTATGTGATGTTTTCTTGCTTAAACCAAATGACCTTTAACGTTTGCTCAATGTGCTGTTTAAGATCACAAAATTGTTTCCTTGCTTTGTTTTGCCATAAATTAGCATCATAAGTTGCAAGTTGAGCTTCTTTGAAAAATCTTTTCACATTTGTGTCTTTTCTTTTGAAAGGTTCTTTTGGTATATCTTTCAATTGTATACAACCATACACAAATCCGTGGTACGAGAGTGGGTTTTTTGTTTGTTTTACTTTCAAACGTTTTTCCTCTTCAGATTTTAAACCATCTTGAGACTCATACAAAAGGTCAGCTGACAATCCTTTTCCCATATCTTCAGCGTTATACAAAATAGGTGTCAACTTTTGTACTTTGTTTAAAAAGCATGGTTTTTCATTTTCCACGTGAGTACTATTCACAAAACCAATGCCAGATGTTTGTTTATCAACCTCCTCATCTTTAGTAGGCAGCATGTTGATAGTCTGAGAAGTCTGTCCCAATTTTCGAAGTTTGTTTTCAAGATCGTTTGTTCGTTTCAAAAATTCTTGATTTTCATTCTCAAGTTTTGTATTAACAATCTCAAAATTTGAAGTGGTTTTCTTAAGCCTTGAATTTTTACTTTTTAAATCACTGCTTTCTTTTACAAGCGCTTGAACCTTTTTGTTGTTAAGAACCATTTGGGCATCCAGATTTTGAATGGAACGTTTTTTTATCCAAAACAGCTTCTCTATAACCAACTTCAAGTTCTTTATTTCTTTTTAAAAGTGGTTTGACAGACTCTCCATACATTTCAAACTTTTGAGCTTGAGATTTAAGGTTTGATATTTGAATTTCAAGTTCAGCTTTGCTTTTTGTTACATTTTGAAAACCTTTTTCCATTTCTTTAAATCTCTCAAGCTCTTTTGTCAATAATACATTCGTTTACTTAGCTTTGCGATTGTCCTCTTTGCACTTTTCAAGTTCATGTTGGAAATTATCGATTAAAGAAGCAAATAAAGCACGATCTTGCTCATAAGAAGATCCATCCTGGGCAGGCTCACCTCTATTAGGATCCATATCTGGAGTGGAAAAAGTAATATTACTATCATTTTGTTCCCCCACATATGTGTCACTAATAGACTCAGAATGCTCAGGATGTGTCTGATTATGAGCAAACACATTATCGAACACAACAACATTATCATTATTGTTTGAATGTTGTACTGTAGCCAATATCTCTGTGTCAAATGAAGGTCAGATATGATCATCTTTGGTGTCCCAAACAGCTTCATTCCTTTGTGTACCATCAGTATCTGAATCATAGCTAGGACTGCTGCTTTCAACCTGCTATTCTGAAGATGAATCACTTCCCGTGAAAACCAAACTATCATCAGATGCTTCACCCTCGTTGACCGTATCCTCTTCTATTTGAAAATCTTTGTCTGTCTCTCTTTCAATCACCTCTGTTTCCTTTAACTGCATCTCTCTTTCAATTAGCTCTCTTTCTTTTAACTGCATATCTTTTTCAATCTGCTCTCTTTCCCGTTTCAGCTTCTCAATTTCATTTAACTCAGCTTCCTCAGTTTCAAGTATCTTTTCGAGGTCACCCATTTGATGGATGCATGTAGTTCGGAAGGTCGCATAGCTTACCCAAAAATTTTTGTAAAATGCATCGATAAACTCTGACTGGTTCAATATCCAAGGGTTAAAGATACTCTGAAATTGAGTTTGGATCACTTTAAGAGCTTCCCTGCAGTCACACGTATGAAGTTCTTCTTCATTAAGTAGCTTTTCAAGTTGATCCAGTCTTTGGTTGAGTTTGTCTTTGAAATTGTGATATCGGATTCTGACGTAGTATTCAAATGCTTGATCAAACCTTGACTCATATCCTGATATGTTTATAACCTTCTCAACCTGTAACTTGAACACTTTAAACACTTTTTTCAAATCTCTCTCTTGGATTTGCACTTTCATTTCCATTGTGTAACGATGTATGATAAAGTTGATCTTAGGATCTTTTAAGATAACAAAGGTTGTTGTTTGAAGATTAGATGTTTTTGGCGAAGTTTGAAAAGCAAATATGGTTAATCTTTGTGATTTCGAATTTTCCCTCCAAAAATATTTTGAAAATTTTCTCTCCTAAAATTTGAAAATCACTATGAAAAGCAATTCTAAGGTTACTAGAAAATTTTGAGTTATAAAAATTTTGACGCCAAATTTTCCCGAAAAATTGAATTTTGGCCCAAAAATTTGAATTTTGGGTCAAAATTTTCAACGTTATAAAATTTGAATCTCGCGTAAAAATTAAACGTTTAGTCTCCTGTAAAAAATAAATTTTACTCAAATTTTCCTGCCAAAAAACTTTTTTTTAACTCGGTAACCTCAGAAAATTGTAACTCGCTAAGATCTGTAACTCGGTAAAGCAATATTTTCTAACTCGGTACTGTTTTGTGTTCTAACTCGATAACCAAATGAAATTTCAGCAGCGTTTCGTTTAGTAAAACCCAAGTGAAATCGTTACTCGATAAACGATAAGGTGTTTTAGCTAACTCGCTAAAATAGCTAACTCGCCAAACCAATAACTCGATAACCAATAATTCTAACTCGGTAGATTTGATTATCTAACTCAATAAAAAAAAAAAAAAAAAAAAAAAAAAAAAAAAAAAAAAACTTTCCCTAACTCGCAAACTTCCCTAACTCGCAAACTTTCCTTAACACGCAAACTTCCCTAACTCGATAAAAAACTTTCCCTAACTCGCAAACTTCCCTAACTCGCAAACTTTCCCTAAATCGCAAAGACGCCGATGAACAGTACCCAAATCCTTAAAAATCTGACTTTTCACCCAAAAAACGATCTAAAACAACCTAAAATTATCCCTAGGCGATTGATACCACTTGTAGGTCCGTAGAACAACCTTAATCACTTATGAATCTTGCCTAAATCTAGAGAGAGAAAGTAAGTAGAGAGAGAGAGTGAGAGGGAACTCTTGTATGTGTAAATAAAAGCCTTGTTATTACTAAGAGAACCAACCTCAAAATGAGGCCTTACATGAGTATTTATACTTGTAGTCTAGGGCTTCACATATCTTTGACCATATTACATAACTAGCCCTTAGACTTTATAAAAATATGAAAACAATATTAAAACTTCATCATAATTATATTCTAATGCAACCTATTATATAATATTAATGACCGACACTTTCTATAAATAAAATATGATCCTAACAAAAACTCACTCCGTAAACAAGATAATTGATTCGCTCAATTATAGTATATATTTATTTTCCAAAGAAATACTTAGGAAAGTATTTCCCGGGTCGTTCTCCCAATGAAGATTGAATGGAACTTCGAATAAACGAATTGTGAATCGTGTAGTGAAAAGTGAATAGTGAAAAGTGATGGTGAAATTCAAATATGAAAAGAAATGATGAAATAAGCAAAAGATACAAGCTAAGTATGCACAAATATCTAAATCCTAAAAACGGGAATGCAATTGCGAAATTTAAAACATAACGTACGAAATAAAACGTAACTTTTAACAAAGATGAAGTAGGCGCTTATAGGATTGGGGAAGTAAGTACGCCACCCCATGAATGGTATTAAGGAATACAATCCGTCATCCACGCAACTGTAACAAGTAATTAACCTATAAAAGATATCTAGGGAGTAGTGAAATCTAAGTAAACACAATTCTCCCATATATTGCTCACACCAATAGTTTAATTTAGTTTTATTTTCATTTCTAGTATTTTATTTTGATTGCATCTTTAGTATTGGGTTAGTTGACTAGCAACTAATTCCGCCCAACCCCTTCAAACCCGAGATTTTTAATTGCTTTCATAAAAATATAAAAATACAAAAAGAATCATCCCTCATCTCTAGACCTAGTCTTTAGGTTTTCTAATCCTAGCGACACTATTCCTAGCTGAACGATCAATCCCCCGGTACTTGTCATTATACAATACTACATCGATCAGGTACACTGCCTGGTGGGGGTTGTAAGCTTCTCGAGATCCCTCGAGAGGTAAAGCCTGGTGCAATCCCTACGCATCATAAGCTAAGACATGATTCTATTAGATCAACTAAGCATTAAAACAACTAAACTAAGCAGAATCAAACAGTGATAAAACAGAAACCAAAGATCTAAGCATATGAGCTATTAAGAACAATAGATGTTGTAGACTTAAAGCGTAAACTTATAAATCAATCCCTCAGCTGAACAGAGTGGACATTTGACCATAGCCTATCTTTAGATAGGCCCATTCACCACCTCTGAATCACCATAAATCACCATAAACATCATCTCTATACCCGAGTTGACTTTCATTGACCATTTCACCATTCATCATTTACCATTTTAAGTAGAAACTTAACTACCTAACTCACTACAAGCTCTTGATAAGCTTGAATTAGCTAATGAGAACAAATAATGAAAGCTTTTAAAACAGATTATAACTACTTGAAAGCATTTAAAAGCATAAGAAGTAAATTTAACAAAAATTTAAATGAAAACTTTGAATTGTATTGATACTAATAAGAAATTACAAAGCTGGAATTAAAAGCTTAAAATAAGCTAAGGCTAATACAAAATTAATCTAATCTATTCTAAAGACTACCCTAGATTACCTACTCCTACTCCTAAGGCTAATAGCCTCTAAATGTGAGAGGTGAGGAGTAATTATAGCTGAGTTCCAAGCTTGAGGTGACGTTGTTCAGAAACTCCTAGAACCTTTAATCATAGCCCTTGGATCTTGTGTGCTTTCTCTAATCAATTAGGTCCGTTTGATCATCATTGGTGATGTGAATAAACCAATCAAAATGCTTCATTGAGATAAGCTAGCAATCCGTGCCCTGACACCCTCTGACACGCTGGAGATGCTAAGTACAATGATGAGCTCAGGGGTAATACCGGTATTCTAGGTGGGAAAGGTTTGGGGAAGAAGGATATGGGGTGGGTAGTTAAGGAATTTTTTATAATATTTCAATTATGGTTGACCGAGTCTTGGGTATTTTGACCTCCGGGTTTTTAAAGGGAAATGGATACCAGGTACTGGGTTAGGATCCGAGTTAAAAGTTGGGAAATGGGCTCTTGTTTAGTGTTGGGCTAGGATTGGGAATTTGGGTTTTGTTTATGAGTTTAATAATATGATATAAGTTTAGTATATATTTTGGTTTGAGTAAACTTTAAGGATCAAAGTTATAAAATGATAAACTCTAAGGACCAATCTTGTCAAGTCTGAAAAATACTTCCAAGGGCCTTTCTTGACATTTGATAATTCTTGAAGGTTGACCTTTGACTTTTTGAGCATATTTTTGATCCGTACTTGAAATTTCTAACTCTGCTCCGCTTTCATTCACTCTTTCCAAAATCTCGTGCTCTTTTTTGCCATTTTTGCTTGATTTCTGTCCATTTCTTTAATATCCGTACCTGCACAATTATTAACACAAAAGCAACATATTTTTGGTATTTAAAGTCTGTTTTTGGTCACTTAGGTCCGGTTTTTGGTCAAATATGGGTGTGTAAATTAACACACACCAAAATCCCCCAGACTAAAGTATTGTTGTGTCCTCATGCAATGTGATCAATTCACGCTTTTGGGATAAATAATTTCATAACTCTTCCTACTGACTTTGTAAAGTAGCAAGGAGGTTCAAAAGAAATTACAAAATCATTTATTCCCGCAGACGCCCCGTTTTCCAAAAAAATTTCCTTTATTCTACTTTCACTTCTATTTTTGTACTTTTCATACTTCATTCTTGTGACGGTTTGTTGGACTTTCATTATTTTGCAATAATTTTTAGGGTCAACGAGTAGAAACACTTCTATTTAAGAAGTGACCATACGGATAAAAATTGTCATCCTTGATTTTTCACGAGTCCCCAAACTAAGCGTACAAACGAGATCACTGCTTATCTACAAATTAGATGTTAACACTACTCATAATAGTTACTTGTGGAACCTCCTTACTCCCATGTCCTAAGTTTTTGTATCTCAATATTTTATTTTTGTTGAGAAATGAATTGCTTCATATTTTCTCGTTTCAGTAATTTTTAGTCCGATAGTGACACCTAAGTTTAAACGATAAGTAGTTATCAATTTTCTCTTAAGAACCACTGCAATAGAAATTCGGTCCACATCAAGGAATTTTGGTTCATACAATATCATAAATTTAAGTTGCGGAGTACTACACGTGCACCTCATGTGTCCAATTCAGAATTATACACATGCACCTCACGCGCCAACAACTTATTTACATTCAGCTCTTATTCATCATAACTTTCAACTTTCATTTTTTACTTTTTTTTTCATTTTTCACTTTTCTTACTTTTTTTTTTCTTTCTTGACTTTTCTCATAACATCAATGGAAGCTTATCAGGTAGCTCCAAAACCACATACATAATCAACTTTTGACTTTTGATTTTTCTCATTTTTGCTCTTATTTTTTATGTTCCTTGATATTTACCCAACTTTTAAAGCAAAAATTCTCTTAAGAAAACAAAGAACTAAATATTATCCAAACCTAAATACCACTAATTAACCTAGAACATCTATTATATATTGGTGACGTATTTTTTGGGAGTAAAAAGCCACAAGTACCTCTCATGAGCTCTAAATAGAACCAACTACTCCACGTTTAGCATCTAACTTCTAAATAAACTCTATCATCTCTCGCTCTTCGCAATTTAAGATTCCAAATAATGAAACCAGCGAATACTTAGCCGATAATCAGCCACGCATATATAAAGTCGGTTACCGAAACTTGCAAATTCTAGAAGAAGAATTCGCGATTTCTAGCTCCTGATGTAAAAGACTAGCGAAAGCTTTTTAAGCTACGCATGTATAAAGTCAAGTACGGGAACTTGCAGATTCTTAAGAAAGAATTCGCATTTTATAGCTCCTAGTGTACAAGACTAGCACAAGCTTATGTGATTATCATTGGTTAAGGGAACAAGTTAGGGCTCAACACGCCCGGTCAAATCAAAATATTTATTCCTACTCTCGCCAGCAAGAAAGTCAACAAGGTGTCAAAACTCTTATTCAAACTTTATTATATTTTTGCACAACTTTTTCAACTTTTCTCATTTTTTTGTGCTTTTTCATGACTTTTTAATTCAATTTTCTTCAAAATTTTAATTTTTTCAATATTTTCATTTTTTTGTCATTTTTGTGGAAAAACGGAGTTGCGAGAGTTCACGACAAAGTGCAAGGCAAAAATCAGATCGAAAGATCACCCCCCAGACTAAAACGAAACATTGTCCTCAATGTTTAAAAGGTAAGGGTTCTCCTACATAAATCTAAGGCCGTTTATTAATTATGCCAAAAGATAAATGTTAGTCGATAAGATTAGGATATTTGGATAAGCAACGAATGATGAAACTCGGGTGGAGACAAAACAACGAGCACGAGAATCTTCATTATTCGGGCAAATCCTGGACATGCACAAACAACCACGAAACACAAGATTTGGAAGAGGTAGCCCTCCTCACGTCACGTTATTAAGAAATAAGAAATTTAAGAAGATGAATGATAAGCATGGGGTGCCTCCCACGAAGCGCTTGTTTTTGTTCACCGAGTCACATGAGCTTGACTCGATCCCCGAATTAATTCTTCCTTGGGGAGAGCAGATAGAACGGACACTCGGCATGAAAGACGGAGATGCCGGGTCAAAAACGGTATCCTCACTCCCGGTGGAGTAGAAAGGTGAAGAAATAATATGATAAAGATAGAAAGGGTAAAACACTCGGATGGTAAAAACATAATCATCATCAGAATCATAGGTGAGTTGGGTGGGTAAAATATCAAGCACGAGATCATCAAGATCATAAGTCTCGTCCACCACTCCAATTTCTTCATTCGTATTTGATTCAGAATCTACATCCGGTGGTTTCGCGGGTGGACGAGAAGAAAGCAAATCGGAAAGAATATTTCTTTGAACGCCATTCTCGTCATTTTCAATACCCGGTGGTATCGAGTCATCCTCAGCAAGAAATCGATCGTCATCCTCTAAAAGAGGATCACGTGACAGATTATCAGAAATAAGTACAGAATCGATATCAAAATCAAAACGCTCATAATCCGGAAGAGAGATATCAGCATGAATAATGGGATTGCCACTACTCGTCTCTTCAAATCGAAAAATTTCAAGCTCGGGTAAGAAATCACTATCCATAACGGGGATAGGAGAAGAAGTCGGAGGATCATTCAATGCCTCGATCTTAGAAATGAGAAGATTGATATTCAATAATTTTTCACGAAGAACTTCATCTTGTATTTCCGTTTCAATATCTTCATCATTCTCTTCTTCTAAGCTGACGAGCTCAGAAGGTACTTCTTCAACATATCTGATGTCTCCATAAGATAAAGAATCATCATCGTCAGAATCGGAGAACATCTCATCAGGATCATTCGGATTATCAAGAGGAGGTAACTCACACTCCTTAGCCGTATCATGTTTCACAAAATCGAGTAAAGACTCCTTGAGCTTGGGCTCCAAAGGATCTGACGGCTTATCTTCAACAATCTTAGTAAAAATAGTATCATTAAGAGAAATATCAACATCTTTCAAAACGGGGTCGCTTCCCTCAACCGGTTTGAGAAAAGGACGGGAAGAGTCAGGGATGATAGATTCAAAAGACGGAGTGGGATTGCCACACGAAGAATCGATGCCATGTTTACAAAATAACGTTCTTATAATCAGCCTATGCCCCTCCAAGAACAATTCTTCCATGCTTTTGCTTCCATCATCTTCGACGGTTGGAATATTATAAAACTTCCCACGATGATAAACCGAAGACATAGATGAGAATTAAATAGATAGAGGGTGTGAGAAGAAGAATTATACGGATAAGAGGATAAGAGGATTATTTTTTGGTTTTTCGTATCATAAAATAAATCAAAATAAAAATAAAATCAAATATGAAAAAGAAAAATATTTTTGGATTTTTATTATTTATTGAAAAACAAATCACAAACTTTTATTTTCTTTTATTATTTTTTTTTCAAACGTTACGTTAATCGTAATCGTTTCCTTCAAAACTACTCGCGATGAAACGAGAGAAAAGAATTTTCCCGCTTAATCGGTTGTGGAATTGAAGTAATCCGATAAACAACTAATTTCACGTTTTTCTTATGTTGTAAGACTTATTTGGTTTACAACGCCCTCCCTTCCACGGGAGAGTCGAGGCTATAACTTTATTATTTTTGTATTTTTGAAAACACTTTAGGAAAAGTGTTTTTGATTTTTCAATTTTTATATTTTTACAGTAAATATATACAAAATAGAGGAAGGCTTATCAAAACACGATTTTTTAAAAAGAAATTCAAAACTCACTTCAAACCTTCCCCTGCAGCGGTGCCAAAAATTGATTCGCTCAATTATAGTATATATTTATTTTCCAAAGAAATACTTAGGAAAGTATTTCTGTTGGGTCACTGAATTCCCCAATCCTCTTCTTACAAGGATTTGAACGTAAAATAACCTAAGTATAAACAAGTCACTGAGTGAACAGTAACTCAGTGAGTCACCTTCAGGATGCTAAGACCGAACCTAAGAAGAAAGGTTCTCCATTCAGTGAGGCGGAACTCAGTGAAGTGTGATCTAAGCCAAAAAGAATGTGATGGGTTCAGTGAGGATGACAATAACTCACTGAACCCCATGACTCCTCAACAACTTTATAGTACTGAAGACTGATGACAAGAAGACTGAAGTTTTGGCGGGACTGGGCGGGAAAGTTTGAGTTGCATTATTAAAGTGCTTTGTCACTTTAATGTCAAACTTTCCCGAAATGGTTAAAACCAGTCTGTCATCAGAAACTGCCTTTTGGACTTAACTCAATGAAGGCTCCTTGCCAGAAGAATAATATCTTTCAAGATATTGTTAGGGAAGCTTTATGTCCAATGTATAACTAGTTGTTCTATACTTGTGTATAAATAGAAAGCATATGTGAGGAGTAAAAGTTGACAAGTTTATGCAATTAATGCAAAGCATTCACAAACCACTTTACTCCTCCAAAGAACAACACAAGCCCCTGAGATAGCTCAGTGGGTAATTTAAGTTGTCACTCAACATAGATTGAGTTTAGTGAGGAGTCCATACAATACTTGTCATTTTCAATCCCAAGTGTTATTCCGCAAACACTTAGGTACAATTCTTTGTGATTAACTTCTAATAAAGAATTAAACGTTGGAAAATATTGTCTCTTATATTTACGTTACTTTATTGTTAATCATTTTTATACATCTTTGTTTAAAGTCATACAACTTGGTTACTTTAGCTTTTTAGTTACTGATAACCAAGTAAAAGGGACCAACAAGTGGTATCAGAGCCTCTGATTTGTAAAACTTAAACCTGTTTTCAAAACCTAAGAGTGCTCAAGTTTTTAAAATCAAGATCCCACTATGACTGACATAGATGTTCCCCAACTTGTTGATAAAAAGGGTGGAAGTTATTCAGCAACTGCCCCTCGACTTGAAGCTGGCAAATTTATTAAGTGGAAAAAGCGAATGCTTTGCTACTTAACTGGGATGGAACCTTATTACATCAAATTGATTAATGAGGGTCCATATGTCCCAACAACTGCCCAAGGTTTAATCAAACCTGAAGCTCAGTGGACCTCAGATGAAAGGAGGGTGGTCAATCAAGACCAGCGCCTGAAAAGCATCATTATATCATGCCTTCCTGATGATATAATGGAATCAGTGATCAACTGTCCCACTGCCCAGCAGACATGGACTGACCTGGTTCATAGCTATGAAGGGCCTTCTGATACCAAAGAGAATAGAATCATGGACCTGAAGCTTGAATTCAATACCTTCAGGGCCAAGGATTCTGAAAGTCTCTCTGAGACTTATACTCGGTATAAGACCCTCCTGAATGAGCTGACCAATGATGGTGTTATACTGTCAAAACATGAGATAAATGTTGGTTTTGTCAATAGTCTCCCTGAGAAGTGGTTAAACTTCTCTCAGGGATTGAGAAATGCAAACCACATTCAGAACCTTGAGCTCCCTGCCATCTATGGGAAGTTTGTCTATGAAGACAATCTTATAACCAGGAGATACCCTGGTAAAGCTCAGGAGACCAAAAAGGCCTTGACAATTTCACCCATATCAACTGCTTTCTATTCAAAAGGTGTTGTGCAGGATTTTCAGGATGGATCTGATGATGAGGTTGACCAAAGAACCAGTGAGGAGTATGTTAATGATCTTCAAATTGAATTTCATGAAAGAGCACTCCTTGCTAATTCAAAAAGGTTTTTTAAGAAAAACAAATTTCCTTCTAAAGCAAATGACAACACTGAATGCTTTAAATGTGGTAAAATGGGACATTTTGCTAAAGATTGTTTTTCAAAAACAACCTCAGAACCATCTTTCAAATTTTCAGGAAATAACTCTTTTTCAGGCCCCAGCAAATTTCAACCAAAAATGCTTCAGTCTAGTCAAAGATTTGAAAAAGTCCCTCAAATTGACTTTGAAGCCAAGTACAGAAAGGCAAAAGCTAAACTTGCCCTTCTTGAATCATCCTCAACAGTCTCTCAGCCTCCTCAGGCTCCAAAGCCTACTCAAGCCAAGAACAAAGGGCTTGTAGCTTAAACATATGACTGGGATGAGGTTGAAGTGTCCTCTGATGATGATGAAGTTCACATCA
Organism: Artemisia argyi; assembly: GCA_030686995.1. Taxonomy (NCBI): domain Eukaryota; kingdom Viridiplantae; phylum Streptophyta; class Magnoliopsida; order Asterales; family Asteraceae; genus Artemisia; species Artemisia argyi. The sequence goes on along the minus strand of CM060687.1, from coordinate 52,661,909 downwards.
GTGCCCTGATGGCTCTGTCAGAAGACAACAAACTTGCTGTGGGGAAGAGTCATGCAAGAAATGGTGAATGGGTCAACAACACTATGAGAAAGGTAAATCTTTTACTTTCTATGGATTATAATGATGATTGGAAATCTTACTTAGATTATATTAATGTTGATCTTAAGTATGTTGAAGAGCAAAGACTTAATTTGTTTTCAAAATTTAACAAACTGAGTTTTGATTTAAATCATTGTAGAGATGAATTACTTGCCTTAAAACAAGCCAAGCTTGAATGTGTTACACTTCAAATTCAAAACTCTGAACTTGTAAAACAAAATCAAGCTCTTCAGGAAGAACTTAAGAAAGAAAAGGAAATTATTTGGAAATGGACTCAGAAAAACCCCAAACTTTATGAAACACTGAGTCTCTCACCCAGCCCCAAAAAGGCTGGTCTGGGTGATGATCAACTCACTGAAGCTTCTGGGGAGAGTAGCCATTCCACAACTTTTCTATTAACCAACATACTCTCTAGCAAAGAACTAGCTCCCAAACCCAGTGATTGGATTGAAAGAAACAATCCTGATAGTAAATTGCCAAATTTTAACACTGGAAGAATCCAGGAGCCTGAAAGTCAGGCTATCAAGGAGCTGCTAGGAGTCACTGATGAACTTAGTCCTACTGAGTCCATCACTGAGTCTAAGTCTGATTCACCACTCCCTCTACTGAAACAACTTCAGGGAGCAGAACCCAATTCTGACCTTGCACCACTAGTCTTTCAACCACATTCTCCTAAAGAGAAATCGGGATTAGGAAGGACTATTCTGAAAAGACCCACTCCTGCACCCACTGAACACCAAAAACCTTCAGTAAAAACTGAAGTGAAGCCTGAAAGCACTGATTTAAAGGTTGATCAGCTTGCTGAACTTGTCAGGATGCTGAGTGAGAAAATTGAGTCTACTAAGAAAAACTCTGACTCAAAATCAACAAAGCCCTCAGTATCCTTAGGTTCTTCCAAACCAAAAACCACACCCAGACCCTCAGGGAGATGTGAGCTGTGCAATTATCCCAATCACAGCACTGATAAATGCTACAGAGTCCTGTTTTGTATGATATGCAAACAAGAGGACCACAGAACTTGTGATCACATCCCCCACACTGCTTCTTTAAAAGCAAGGGGTCTATACAAAACCCAAGGCTATCAGTATGCCACTCCTTCCAAACAAAGACTGAAGGCTAAGCCTTTCTCACCATGTCCTTACTGTGGTTTCAATGATCATCTTCCTGATGATTGTATGATGAAAGAATGCTGTGACATCTGTGGAGATCCCTCCCATGAAACCAGGGGGCATGACAAAGTGATTCAGTCCAGAAGGAAAAACCAAACCAACACTTCTCAGTCACCTGAGGCATCAACCTCCACAAAATGTAAAACATGTGGAAGCTCAGGTCACACAACTTCAGACCATGATTCACTAACTGAGTTCAAAAAGTCCCTGAGGACTAAGCCCACTAGAAAGTGGGTCAACAAGAAAAACTAACCCAGTTTACTATTTGTGCAGAAACACATCAAGGATCCTACTTGGCATCTAGACAGTGGATGCTCCAGAAGTATGACTGGTGTGAAAAGTTTTCTGCACAAATATGTGGAAGAACCAGGACCCAAAGTAGTATTTGGTGATAACTCATCAGCTCCCACTGAAGGTTATGGTTCAGTAAACTGCAATGGTATAGTTTTTACAAGAATAGCTTATGTTAATGGTCTCAAGTACAACCTGATAAGTGTTTCCCAACTATGTGATGCTAAATACATAGTTCAGTTTGATGACAAGAGAGGGACCATCTTTAATGCCAATAAGGAAGTTGTGTTGATTGCCCCTAGGAGGGATGATGTATATGTCCTTGACATGTCATCCCTGACTCAGAATGGGACTTGTCTATTCTCAAAGGCAAGTGAAACAATCAACTGGCTATGGCATAGGAGACTCTCTCATCTCAACTTCAAAAACATCAACAACCTGGCCAAACAGAACAAAGTTCTAGGCCTTCCATCCCTGGTGTATACCAAAGACAAGCCTTGTTCTGCTTTTGAAAAAGGAAAACACCACAGGGCATCATTCAAAACCAAACAAACTTTTTCTATCAAAAGCTGCCTACATCTTCTTCATATGGACCTTTTTGGACCTGTTAGTCCAATGTCCATTCACCATGAGAAGTATACTCTGGTCATAGTGGATGAATACTCAAGATATACTTGGGTTTACTTCCTGACCAAAAAGAGTCAGGCAGCTGAAACAATCGTGTCATTTGTCAGGAACATTGAAAATCAAAATGATGTCAAAGTTAAACAGATCAGGACTGACAATGGCACTGAATTCAAAAACCAAGACCTTGAGTGTTTTTGTGATGAGAAAGGAATTTCTCAAAATTTCACTTCTCCCTATACTCCTGAACAAAATGGAGTAGCTGAAAGGAGAAATTGAACACTCATTGAGGCAGCAAGAACAATGTTGAATGGCTCAGTCCTCTCAAAACATTTTTGGACTGAGGCAGTTAAAACAGCCTGCTATACTCAAAACATTTTTGGACTGAGGCAGTTAAAACAGTCTGCTATACTCAAAACAGGTCAATCATTGTGAAAAGGCATAATAAGACTCCTTATGAGATATTCAAAGGAAGGATTCCTGACATCAGCTATTTCCATGTATTTGGGTGTCCTGTGTTTATACATAATCACAAGGATCACTTAGGTAAATTTGATGCCAAAGCTGATGATGGATACTTCCTGGGATATTCTCTGGTTTCTAAAGCCTTCAGGGTGTTCAACACAAGGAGACAACAAACTGAGGAAACTTATCACATTACTGTTGATGAGAGCACTGAATCCATCAGGTTCTCAAATTCCTCAGTAGAAGAAATTGGTATTGATGACTCATCAAGATATCCTCCTGATGAGTATCATCCTAAGAACAATCCCTCAACCCAATACCAAGCTGATGCTGATGTCTCCTATTACATCATCCCTCACAACCTACCCCAACCACCTATCAGTGAGTTCATAGAAACTCAGCCTGTCTCAAATAAGACTGACACCACTGAACAAAATGTTCAGGAACCGTCAGAACATATTGTTCCTACAGTTGTCACTGAAGCACATATTGATGAGTTACCTCATGTTCCTGAGTCTGAACCTAATCAGGCTCCTTCAAGCTCAAATCCTTATCCCAAACCTCAGGATAGCTGGACTAGATCCAAAATCATTGAGCTTGTGAACATCATTGGTGAACCCACTGAAGGCATGCTCACAAGAAGCAAGGCTGCTAAACTCAAGGCAGCCACTGCCAATATATGTCTTTATGCTGACTATCTCTCAGAAATTGAGACTAAAAATGTTAAAGAAGCCCTAACTTATGAAAGTTGGGTTCAGGCCATGAGAGATGAATTGGAACAATTTGACAGAAATGATGTCATGACCCTTGTTAAATGCCCCCAGGGTGTTTTAATCATTGGTATGAAATGGGTCTTTAAGAACAAGAATGATGAAAATGGCACAGTCATCAAAAACAAAGCAAGACTGGTTGCCAAAGGATATAATCAACAGGAAGGTATAGACTATGAGGAAACCTTTGCACCTGTTGCTAGAATGGAAGCCATCAGGATCTTCCTTGCCTATGCAACTTACATGAACTTTAAAGTTTACCAAATGGATGTTAAAAGTGCATTCCTGAGTGGTAACATCAAAGAAGATGTTTATGTGCAACAACCTCCTAGCTTCGAAAGTAGTGAATACCCCAATCATGTCTACAAGCACCCAGGGCATGGTATGAAACTCTTTCAGCCTTCCTGATCCAAAACAAGTTTGTCAGAGGAAGAATTGACAACACACTGTTCATCTACAGAACAAAGGATGATGTCATTCTTGTCCAAGTATATGTTGATGACATCATCTTTGGCTCAACAAGTTACAAACTTTGCAAACAATTTGAAAAACTAATGACCACAAAGTTTGAAATGAGCATGATGGGTGAACTCACATACTTTCTTGGACTACAAATTAAACAATCTGAAAAAGGAATATCCATTTGCCAAGAAAAATACCTCGGGAACCTACTGAAGAAGTATGAGCTCACTGACTGCTCTTCAGTAAAAACTCCTATGGTTCCTCCAAACAACCTTGGTCCTGATCTCACTGGAAAGTCAGTGAATCAAACCCAATACAGAGGAATGATTGGCTCCCTGATGTACTTACTTGCCTCAAGGCCAGATATCCAGTTCACAGTCTGCCTGTGTAAGATGCCAGGCTGACCCTAAAGAATCACATCTCACTGCTGTCAAGAGAATCATCAGGTACCTGAAGGGTACTCCAAACCTTGGTTTGTATTACCTAAAATGTTCAGGATTTGATCTCAAATGGTACACTGACTCTGACTATGCAGGATGTAACATGGATAGGAAAAGTACTTCAGGATCCTGCCAATTTCTTGGTGGTAAACTTGTGTGTTGGAGTACAAAGAAACAACAGTCAGTGGCCATGTCCTCAGCTGAAGCTGAATATATGGCTGCTGCAGGATGTTGTGCAAATGTACTATGGATGAAGAGCCAACTGAGTGACTATGGCATTCAGTATAAGATGGTACCTATCTTTTGTGATAATACAAGTGCCATAGCCATCTCAAACAATCCAGTACTTCATCAAAGAACCAAACACATTGACATCAGATACCACTTCATCAGGGACCATATCTCTAATGGAGAAATTGAACTACATTTCATTCCCACTGAGTATCAGCTAGCTGATATCTTCACTAAACCTTTGGATGAACCCACTTTCACAAGATTGAAAGCTGAACTGGGCATGTTGGACATAGAATCAGGAACCTGATCAAACTGTTCCAATATCATGTAAATTCTCCAGGCCCCTGATCACACCCTTCCTGAAATTTTTTGAATGGCAATTCATTCAGGGGGCTCAGGATGAAAAATGGCATTGAATACCCTAACTAAATGCTCTAAGTATTTAGTTAGTTAATGTCCCAAGTAGGTAACTGAATCCTATTAAATATAGGAATATATGTCACTTACACAACTGGCATCCACTCCTTGGGCCCCCACATCTCTCTCACCAAACACCACTGAGCATTAAATGCTCCCTCACACACAAAAGTTGTGATAATTTCTACTCTGCAAAAGTGCATTATTTGTAGAGCCGCACAACTGTTCATCCACGATGTGAGAGAAAATAGGGTAATGGGAATCGTGATATTTAATGCGGATATCAAACCAAAATTATTATGCCGTTTCGGTTAAATAAATTAAACTTTTGGTATCCGCAACATCACCACCCTAATTCTCACCTTATAAATACCCCCACAAAAAGGGAACACACACACGCTTTTAAAAATCATAACAAAACGCTTGCAAATCATTTTCAAAACTGCGTGTGTTTCCCTCACTGATACCCATTTTTTCAAACAAAAACCAGGCTTTTTATCTAAACCAAATGGCTTCTTCTAAGGTCATAAAATACGCACCCAACGTGGATTTCCAAATGGAAAGCGTAGACCTTACCAAGAACAATGTGGTGGGGAACTTTGCCTACCCTGTTGGGTACCCTGAATACAGGGATGTGGTGAAGTTCCTTCAGAACTGCTTCCTGACCACCTCATTCACAAAAACCCCCTCAGTCATCTATCATGACTATTTGAGGGAATTTTGGTGCACAGCGGTGGTTGAAAACCCTGATGCGCCAAAAGAGGCCAAAATAAAGTTTACAGTCAAGAATGGAACCAAGTCCCTAACTCTTGACTATAAAACTTTTGTCAAAGCCACTGGCCTTGACTACACCACGACCTTCACTGCTCAACCCTCTGAGAAAGAGGTAATGGAGGTCTTACTGGAATTGGGACCCTATGACAAAAATCACCCTGAGGTGACACCAGGGTCCCTATTATCCAAAGCCCCAATAATTAAGACATGGTTCCCAGCTCCCTGGAGGATTCTAATGACTTTTGTCATTCAGGTTCTCTAGGGAAATAAATCCTCTACTGAGCAATTGAACACTACTCAGGCAATGATAGTGTTCTGTCTCATTGAGGGTAAAATGATTGACCTTGGAGAAATCATCTTCAGGGACCTCATAGCAAAGTTAGGGGGAAAGTCTAGGCAAAAACACATGTCATATCCTAGATTTGTTTCTTGTGCCCTACAAGACTTGCTTGGGTCTGAGTATGATAAGCCTGACACAACAGGTTTTGAGCCTGATGTCCTACACAAGGCAAATTACTCACGTGACCCTCTTGAGGTTACACCTCTCACCCTGACATTGTATATGCGTACTGCTATCCAGGGTGACAATAAAGTTTCACCAGTTCCCTCTCCCACCAAAAAGGTGAAGAGGAAGAAGGGACAGGGGTCCAGGAAGGTGGCTCAACCCAAGTCACTCGACACTGAGACCTCTGATCCTAAGCCTACAATGAGGCAACCACAACAGCCCTTGACTGCTGACACCATGAGAATTATAACCCAGTCACTAGGCCTGCAACAAAAGCCAACGGAGGGCACTGAGACATCACACTCAGTGTCCTCGGGCATACCCGTTCCCAAAGATTCTACTGTCACATACAAGACAGTGGAGCCGGAACAAACCAAATCTTCACATCCTGCTAAAGGCTCTGGCAAATCACAACCAGAGTCTCAGGGAGTAAGGGATCCTAAATCCTCGGTGGGGCAGCACTACTCCACTGAGAAGGGGGTCCACAAACAATCACATCTTGCTAAAGGCTCGGGTAAATCAAAACCCAAGCATCAGGGAGTTCAAGTTCCTAAACCTTCGACAGGCCAGAACAAGCCTGTTGGAAAGGGGGACACAACCACTCAACTGCCTGATGAGGACATTCGCCAATCAAAGCTTTCGTCTGAGGGCACAACTACTAATCTCAAAGACTCAGAGGGAAATATACAACCCGCTGATAGGGACACAACAATCACGGCTCCTAGTGATGGTACTGAAAAATACCCATCAGTGCCTGAAGGGGTCACGAGGGACAAAGACTCAGAGGGAAATATACCCCCCGCTGATATGGAACTCACAACCACTCCCGGAGGTGCGCATTACTTGGGAACTGGCCTTAAAGACCAGGTAGGTAAAACCCAACCTACCGGATTTGAGGGGTCAGGACCTGACCAAAACGAAGGCAAATCTTCTTATGAAGAGGAGCCGGATAACCTCCACATGTTGCAGATTACCTCCCTGGCAGATGCTCAGGCTCTCTTATTTTCTGATGATGAATTTAACAGTGATGAGGAAGTCTTCACGGCCGGAGCTGATATAGAGGTTGAGGAAACAGTCCCTGAACCTGTTACTCAGTCTCCTCAAACCTCTAACCATGCTGAAGAAGAAACACATTCCGAGCCGGAAACCTCAGAAGACGCTCAAACTCCTCTCACTGAAAGAGCCTTCAAAAGATTCATCAAGAAAATGACCAATGTTTTGTACAGGGGGGTCACTGAAGAGGTGTTTGACATGCATGCTGAGCAAGCAGTCCACTATCACCTCCTCAAAGATGCTGTTGAAGACTACAATGATGATGTCAGGGAGCAAAATTCCACTGTCTCTCACTCCCTGACACAAATGGCTTCTCACATCAATCAATTTTTGGAATCCCTAAAAGAGCTGGCTACAGGGGTTAAGTCGGTTCAAGAATCAGTCAAGGATGATCCTGAGCTCAACAAGAAAATTCTTCAGGCATCTGAGATGTACCAGGTAAACTCGGCGGCTCTTACTGAGTTACTTGGTTTGATAAGGGATTCAAATGTTCAGAATCTCAGCTCCACAGTGGAGGCCCTCAAGTCCTCCTTCCCTCAGTTGGAAGCATCAGTGACAGCTCAATCCCTGAAGTCCACTTCTCTGGCATGGACAATGGGATCCAGAATGACTGCCCTTGAAAACTCTCAGGCTGCACTTGACTCCAAGGTATCTATCATCCATCAGGATACTGCGGAGATTAAGTCAATGGTGACGGAAATGTTTCAAGTCTTCAAGGGTAACTCTACTTCGTCTTCAGTAACTCCAACACTTGCCATCATTGTAGCTCCGACAATTGTTGAGGGGGAGAATGTTCCTGAAACCCTTATTACTGATGAACAAGAAGCTGGACAGCCCTCTCACACTGAGGGGGAGCATGTCATTGAAGCCACACCAATCACTCAAGTTCCACCTCAAGAGGAACCAGCCTCCTCCACTCTCATTCAGGACAGAGGAAAAAGCATTGCTACCACCTCTGAACCTACAACTGTGCTCCAGCCTGCCTCCACTATGGTCAGAGTTGATCCTGATGAACCAATCAGGGTCCCATATGAAATCAATGGAAAAGTATATCAACTCACCAATGACCAAATACAAGCCCATATGGAAAGAGTTGAGTACTTGGCAAAGGTAGCTGAAGAAGAGAGATTGAGCAAGCCTGAACTGATACAGGTTGTTCATGAGGAAGCTGAAAAGATTAGTCTGGATGCTGAGGCACTAGCTACTGAGCAAGCTGGTGCAGCCTTTAAAAAGGCTCAGGAAGAAGAGATGAATGCTCTTAGAAGGGAAAGGGAAGCAAAGCTGAAAAGGGATGCTCAAATCAGGAAGACCAGGGTTGAAAGATATCATTGGGTGATGAAGGAAAGGTTGAAGCCTGAAACCATCACTGACGTTAAAATTCACAGGAACACCAAACCCGCAATGGTCACTGTCTTCAGGGGGGCTGATAAAAGAATCATTGACACTCATAACCCATTCAGATTTGCTGACTTTGGGATTACTGAACTTGATGAACTTCGTCCTATCATTGCCAAGAAAAACAATGTTGTTGTACCCGACCTTCTCAAGTCACTGAATGAAAGGTATAACAGACTGAGAGCAATGCCTGAAGCCCTCAACATTCCCTCCCTTCTTCCTTCTCCAACAACAGGAACTGCTTCATCAACAGCCACCAGGAGAAAAAGGAAGCACATTGAATCCGAGACTGAGATCAAGGTCCCAGGATTGGATTGTGATAGGTCCGTTCCTGAAGGAATCACCTTCGTGAACAACGATGTGCTTGAACACCCTGAAAGAGGTCTATGCTTTACGGATGAATATGGAGACCTTGCTTTCTAAAGATGGTCTGATATAGACACGGTAGGGGTCAAGGCAATGTTAACGTACCTAATGTTAGCTTCTCCTGTAAGAAGTGGTGAAAACCAAAGGTTCTGTAAGGACCTTAGGGCCAAGATTGAGAAGCATCCTGAGAAACACCTGCTGAGATCAAAGAAAGCTAAGATTGAGGGACTTGGCTATCATCTGAACATCTGATCTGCAACAACTATCTTTATTTTGTTTGTAATTTGTAGGAAAATGTAATAGCTATGAATAAACTGATATTTTTGTTTAAATGATATGTCCTACTTACAATTACAACAAACATTCAGCAAGAGAAGAAGTACCCTGACAACTCATGCTGAATCAAGAAACACTTAGGCTATTTGTATGTTCAAATAGGGGGAGATTGTTGGGTCACTGAATTCCCCAATCCTCTTCTTACAAGGATTTGAATGTAAAATAACCTAAGTATAAACAAGTCACTGAGTGAACAGTAACTCAGTGAGTCACCTTCAGGATGCTAAGACCGAACCTAAAAAGAAAGGTTCTCCATTCAGTGAGGCGGAACTCAGTGAAGTGTGATCTAAGCCAAAAAGAAGGTGATGGGTTCAGTGAGGATGACAATAACTCACTAAACCCCATGACTCCTCAACAACTTTATAGTACTGAAGACTGATGACAAGAAGACTGAAGTTTTGGCGGGACTGGGAGGGAAAGTTTGAGCTGCATTATTAAAGTGCTTTCCCAAAATGGTTAAAACCAGTATGTCATTAGAAAGTGCCTTTTGGACTTAACTCAATGAAGGTTCCTTGACAGAAGAATAATATCTTTCAAGATATTGTTAGGGAAGCTTTATGTCCAATGTATAACTAGTTGTTCTATACTTGTGTATAAATAGGAAGCATATGTGAGGAGTAAAAGTTGACAAGTTTGTGCAATTAATGTAAAGCATTCACAAACCACTTTACTCCTCCAAAGAACAATACAAGCCTCTGAGATAGCTCAGTGGGTAATTTAAGTTGTCACTCAACATAGATTGAGTTTAGTGAGGAGCCCATACAATACTTGTCATTTTCAATCCCAAGTGTTATTCCGCAAACACTTGGGTACGATTCTTTGTGATTAACTTCTAATAAAGAATTAAACGTTGGAAAATATTGTCTCTTATATTTATGTTACTTTATTGTTAATCATTTTTATACATCTTTGTTTAAAGTCATACAACTTGGTTACTTTAGCTTTTTAGTTACTGATAACCAAGTAAAAGGGACCAACAATTTCCCGGGTCGTTCTCCTAACGAAGATTGAATGGAACTTTGAATAATCGAATTGTGAATCGTGTAGTGAAAAGTGAATAGTGAAAAGTGATGGTGAAATTCAAATATGAAAAGAAATGATGAAATAAGCAAAAGATACAAGCTAAGTATGCACAAATATCTAAATCCTAAAAACGGGAATGCAATTGCGAAATTTAAAACGTAACGTACGAAATAAAACGTAACTTTTAACAAAAAAATGATCCTACAAAGATGAAACAAGTTTCTAAAAATCTTAAACTAATAAAAAGAATTTTTTTTTTTTTTTTTTTTTTTTTTTGCTTTTTATTTATTTTCTATTTTTGGAATTAAAAAGTAATTAAAACTAAAGGAAATTATAAAAATAAGTGGGAAAAATATAAAATCTAATTCGAAAAATCTAAAATATTATTAAAGAATTTTCTAATATATTTTTGTATTTTTAAAGGCTTTTTCTGATTTTTTTATTGATTTTTGTATAATAAAAAGGATTTAAAAATGATTATTAATGAAGGAAAATTAAGAAAAATGGTAAATCAACTTGGAAAAATATGAAAAATTCACAAAAAATCTAAAATAATATGAAAAGCTTGCAGAAAAATTTTGAAAAGAAAATAATATGCAGAAGTGCTTATTTGAGCTAAATCAGCTTATCACAAGTGCTTATTAATAAGCACTTGTGACAAAACTAAATGAAACTTAAAACAGAGGTGTATTAGACTCTAATAAGCTCAAATATACCAAATTTAGATCAAAAGTAACTCAGAAGCATAAGAAATTAGCAATAAGCAGTTGAAAATAAGCTCTAAGTTTAAGCAGAAGTTAGCCAAAATAAGCCAGAAGCTCAGTGATCATGAAAAGTATTTAAACAAACTCAAAAACACTCAGGAACAGCAATCAAGTACAAGTTATAAGCCAAAAAGAACGATTGTAGGCCTAATGTTCATTCAGCAAAACGTGTGCAAGGTATCCAAATGCAAAAGCTAATAAGCAGCAGAAATAAGCTCAAAATTGAAATTACAAGGGGGCAAAAGCTAGTTTGTACTACTGGCTACTCAGAAAACACAAAAGCCCTATCTCAAACTATCAATAGCTACTCTAAATAAAGCCTAGATCAGATGTTAAGAAACTAGTTATGAAAATTAACTAATGCATTATTTGACTTTTAAAATGCCATTAAACTTTGACCAATGTGAATTTAAACAGCCTAGATCTAATCTAATATGTTGTTTGAACTAGATTAAACACTGAAATCAGAAATACTAACAGCAAATGCAACAAATGATCATTAGCATCAAGTTCAGGTCACATTTATGCAAGCAGAAATCAAATACTAAGCTAATTTTGACTTTTTATTTATTAACCACTGATTTCAAGCTTATACTAACTTAGAAACACTAATGTATCATGTTTAAAACAAAAGTTCAGCAAAAAATCAACAAGTACTCAGCAGTTAATCTTGATCCAAAAACCCTCTAAATTACTGAATCAACTATCAAATGCAGAATTAAACTAACACTTACAGAACTAATGATCATATCAGATGCACTAACATTACTAGAAGTAAAATCAATAATAAAATCCAACTTTAACAAGTAGAAACTCAAAAATGCATATCTAAAATATGAAAGTAGTAAACGAAGCAGTATCATGAAATAAGTTGATGAGGCGAAAAATGAACCACTTTTAAGGGGTCATTTAAACCCGGAATTGAATTTATTTGATCAAATATTGCCCTAAATCGTTCCTTTTGTGATTTTAGGTACTTTGAGAGTGAATTCTGGAAAAAAGGTAGCATTTTGGACGTTTTTGGAGCATAAAAGTGAAGAAAACGGCGAAGACTTAATTTTCCATGCTAAGAACAGTACCTGACGGCGTCAAGAAGAAAAACCTGACGGCGTCAAGAGTAAAATCCGTGATGACCCAGTGAAAACCTGAAGGCGTCACAACAAGGGCGTCAAGAGTATTTTTGGTGACGGCCTGCATAAGGAGTACACATGACGGCGTCAGATCCAGATCTAGGCAGTCCGAGAAATTCTTTGGCGGCGAGATGACGGCGTCAACAATTTGTTCTTGACGCCGTCACCATTCAGAATCTATATATAGTTTTCTATTTTTCATTCATTAAAAGAGGAACTTGTGTGGAGAATACTAGGGTCGAACTTTGTAAACCCTAGGTCGTATTTTACTGTATTTTCAAGGGTTTTCACCCCTTGAATCCTTTCATGTTCAATTGAGATAAGTCTTCTTTCAATTCATTCAATATGTCTATGTGTTGTTTGAATATATCTTATGCTTGTCTTGATTTCAACATGCTAGGCTAGATCTATCTTGTGTTTGCTTAGATGTAATGAAACCTAGATGTTAATTATATGTTGATTGCTTGTTTATAGTTGTATTGGATGAATGATTTCAATGTTAGGCTTAAGAAAACTGGTAGATCTCCATTGTGTAACATGCTTGAACGTCTTAAGAAACATGAAGCGATGTGTACTAGGTTTTATTGGTTGTATTTAATGCATGAGCAAATTCTAGTGATCCTATGTTAGGAGCTTCTTAGCCGGCTTGACATAGGAGTGAAGTAGGTGCTTATAGGACTGGGGAAGTAAGTACGCCACCCCATGAATGGTATTAAGGAATACAATCCGTCATCCACGCAACTGTAACAAGTAATTAACCTGTAAAAGATATCTAGGGAGTAGTGAAATCTAAGTAAACACAATTCTCCCATATATTGCTCACACCAATAGTTTAATTTAGTTTTATTTTCATTTCTAGTATTTTATTTTGATTGCATCTTTAGTATTGGGTTAGTTGACTAGCAACTAATTCCGCCCAACCCCTTCAAACCCGAGATTTTTAATTGCTTTCATAAAAATATAAAAATACAAAAAGAATCATCCCTCGTCTCTAGACCTAGTCTTTAGGTTTTCTAATCCTAGGACACTATTCCTAGCTGAACGATCAATCCCCCGGTACTTGTCATTATACAATACTACATCGATCAGGTACACTGCCTGGTGGGGGTTGTAAGCTTCTCGAGATCCCTCGAGAGGTAAAGCCTGGTGCAATCCCTACGCATCATAAGCTAAGACATGATTCTATTAGATCAACTAAGCATTAAAACAACTAAACTAAGCAGAATCAAACAGTGATAAAACAGAAACCAAAGATCTAAGCATATAAGCTATTAAGAACAATAGATGTTGTAGACTTAAAGCGTAAACTTACAAATCAATCCCTCAGCTGAACAGAGTGGACATTTGACCATAGCCTATCTTTAGATAGGCCCATTCACCACCTCTGAATCACCATAAACATCATCTCTATACCCGAGTTGACTTTCATTGACCATTTCACCATTCATCATTTACCATTTTAAGCAGAAACTTAACTACCTAACTCACTACAAGCTCTTGATAAGCTTGAATTAGCTAATGAGAACAAATAATGAAAGCTTTTAAAACAGATTATAACTACTTGAAAGCATTTAAAAGCATAAGAAGTAAATTTAACAAAAATTTAAATGAAAACTTTGAATTGTATTGATACTAATAAGAAATTACAAAGCTGGAATTAAAAGCTTAAAATAAGCTAAGGCTAATACAGAATTAATCTAATCTATTCTAAAGACTACCCTAGATTACCTACTCCTACTCCTAAGGCTAACAGCCTCTAAATGTGAGAGGTGAGGAGTATTTATAGCTGAGTTCCAAGCTTGAGGTGACGTTATTCAGAAACTCCTAGAACCTTTAGTCATAGCCCTTGGATCTTGTGTGCTTTCTCTAATCAATTAGGTCCGTTTGATCATCATTGGTGATGTAGATAAACCAATCAAAATGCTTCATTGAGACAAGCTGGCAATCCGTGCCCTGACACCCTCTGACACGCTGGAGATGCTAAGTACAATGTTGAGCTCAGGGGTAATACCGGTATTCTAGGTGGGAAAGGTTTGGGGAAGAAGGATACGGGGTGGGTAGTTAAGGAATTTTTTATAATATTTCAATTATGGTTGACCAAGTCTTGGGTATTTTGACCTCCGGGTTTTTAAAGGGAAATGAATACCAGGTACTGGGTTAGGATCCGAGTTAAAAGTTGGGAAATGGGCTCTTGTTTGGTGTTGGGCTAGGATTGGGAATTTGGGTTTTGTTTATGAGTTTAATAATATGATATAAGTTTAGTATATATTTTGGTTTGAGCAAACTTTAAGGATCAAAGTTATAAAATGATAAACTCTAAGGACCATTCTTGTCAAGTCTAAAAAAATATTTCCAAAGGCCTTTCTTGACATTTGATAATTCTTGAAGTTTGACCTTTGACTTTTTGAGCATATTTTTTATCCATACTTGAAATTTCTAACTCGTCTCCGCTTTCATTCACTCTTTCCAAAATCTCGTGCTCGTTTTTGCCATTTTTGCTTGATTTATGTCCTTTTCTTTAATATCCATACCTGCACAATTATTAACACAAAAGCAACATATTTTTGGCATTTAAAGTCTATTTTTGGTCATTTAGGTCCAGCTTTTGGTCAAATAAGGGTGTGTAAATTAACACACACCAATAATACCAAAACTTAACCATTTAGTCATCCATCCTTGTGGTGTCAGAATCCATGAAGAGTCACCAAGACACTTAGTGTCTTGGTGATAACTTCGTCCAAGATCTTTACATATATGCAACCTTAAGTCTTAAGTTTTACTTAATCTTTTAGACACATACTCAAAGCTTTGCAAGCAAGCTTGGTTAGTCAACATACTTGCACCTCCTTTGATTATCTAAGGATTTATAAACCCCCCACCCCTTGTTGTTTCTGTCCATCAAACAATTCTCAAGCACCTTCCATACTTTGATTTCATACAACAAATATTACATAAGAATTGAAGCTACAAGTAATCTCTACCATGTCCTTGCTTTGTTTTGTTGATCCTCTTGGTGATTTTCAAGCTACACAAGGTGATTAGGAAAAGATTAGAAGTATTATTTCAAGTGCTCTAATAGGTTAGATCAAGGTTTGCAAGAGTTGTGTTGAAAGATTTTGAAAGGTAGAGTTTTGTTGGAGCTTTAGGTTTAGTATCCTAGTTCTTGTTCTTGTTCTTGTTCTTGTTCTTGTTCTTGTTCTTGTTCTTGTTCTTGTTATCTATTCCAACACACATCCTTGTAAGAGAGCTTGTTAAGACAACTTGATCAAGATCTCTTTATGTTTTAATGATGACAAATAAACCATCAAAACACATAAAATAACAAACGTTAGCTCAAAATCGCCGGAGCCAATGTCTGCTCCTGGCGCGCTGCCCGCGCGTCAACGCGCGGGTGACGCACCAGGAGTCTGTATGGTTCTGAGCGAATTTTGAAAGTCGGCTTTCCCCTTACCCGAAAAATATGGATCTTTCAATATAGGTATGAATATGTTATGTGCTTAATTGAGAACACTCGAATTGAGTTTTGAGACTTGAGAGATCCCACTTTTAGAACACCCATTTACGGGAAAACGCCAACTCATGTTTTATAACTATCGCCTTTAGCCAAGGCTTTTCTAAACTTAGGGAGTTTATATACTTCACGTGACATCGTGTTGAAGCATCCATATGCTCATATCCCGTGCTTACGTCTTCTCTAATTACGTAACGGGTTTACTCCCTTATTGGTCAAACTAAGTCAAAGGTCACTTTGCGTAAACGCATCCTTTCCCACTTGGGTTATGCTTTACATCAAGGCAAAGCACTTAACTTGTTTGAACCAAGGTATTAGTTGAGAACGTCGAGTTGTGGAAAGTCACGAGATATGAACCTATGGATTCTCGATGTTGTGTTACTTGAACTTATAAGTAACCTATGATTTTGTCAACTTATAATCTTAATTGTCTAAACCTTTTCTTCTTAATGACAATTAGATTATGTCTTAATCATCTTCTTAATCTCATCTTTACTAAAGACAAAACCAATCATATCCAATCATATCTAAATCAAATATTCTCTTACACAATCTCTTATACAATCTCACATATTCCCTTTGATGCGTGGGAATTGCACCAGGCTTTACCTCTCGAGGGATCTCGAGAAGCTTACAACCCCCACCAGGCAGTGTACCTGATCGTTGTAGTATAATATAGTGACAAGTACCGGGGGATTGATCGTTCAACTCAGGAATAGTGTCGCTAGGATTAGAAAGCCTAAAATTTAAGTCTAGAGGTGAGGGATGATTCTTTTTGTATTTTTATATTTTATGAAAAGCAAGTAAAAATCTCGGGTATTGGAAGAGTGGGCGGAATTAGTTGCTAGTCAACTAACCCAATAACGAAAGATGCAATCAAAATAAAATAACAAAAATGTAAATAAAGCTAATTAAACTAGTGGTGTGAACAATAAATGGGAAAATTGTGTTTACTTAGATTTCATTACTCCCTAGATATCTTTTACAGGTTGATAGTTTGTTACAGTTGCGTGGATGACGGGTTATATTCCTTAATACCATTCGTGGGGTGGCGTACGTACTTCCCCAACTCTATAAGCTCCTACTTCACTCCTATGTCGAGCCTGCAAGAAGATCCTAACATGGGATCACTAGAATTCGCTTATGCATTAAATACAACCATAAAAACCTAGTATGCATTGGTTCATGTTTCTTAAGACGTTCAAGCAAGTTACACTATGGAAGTCTGCCAGTTTTCTTAAGCCTAACATCGAAATCATTCATCCGTAACAACTATAAACAAGCAATCAACCCATAATCAACATCTAGGTTTCACTACATCTAAGCAAACACACAAGAGATCTAGCCTAGCATGTTAAAATCAAGACAAGCATAAGATATATTCAAACAACACATAGACATATTGAATGAATTGAAAGGATACTTATCTTAATTGAACATGAAAGGTTTCAAATGGTAAAAACCCTTGAAAATACTGATAAAATCATGCTAGGGTTTCTCCAAGTTATCTCTCTAATTGTCCTCTTTTTAATGAATGAAAATTACAAAACTATATATAGATTTTCCAACGTGATGGCGTCAAGAAGAGAAATCTGACGTCGTCAACTCGCCGCCCATAATAATATCGGATTGCCTAGATCCAGATCTGACGCCGTCAAGAGCAAATTTCCTCTGGCCGTCACGTGTAATGGGACCATGACGGCCTATGGTGACGCCGTCATGCCCCTTAGTGTAAAACTCTCTGGACCTTCACGGACTCTATCCACTTCACCTCTTGTTTTATCTCTTGATGCCGTCATGTAGAATTTGGTGACGCCGTCAGGTACTGTTCCCAGCAAGGAAAATTGAGACTTTGTCGTTTTCTTCACTTTTATGCTCCAAAAATGTCCAAAATGCTTCCTTTTTCAGAATTCACTCCAAAAGTACCTAAAATCACAAAAGGAATGATTTAGGGTAATATTTGATCAAATAAATTCAATTTCGGGCTTAAATGACCCCTAAAAACGGATCATTTTTCGCCTCATCACCCTTACACACTACATCTAAACCATCCATTCCCTTACAACACATCCTAACCCTTCATTTTCCCCACATGGGAATTGTTTGAATCCCTAAAGAGGCTCCTTTGATCTCAACCATTGAATTCAAATTACAACACATCTCAACCATCCATCCAACCTCTCCTATCAATTCCATCACATGTGCTTGATCACAACCATTGAATTTAAACCAAAACCATCTCAACCATTGATCTTTCTTTTCCCCCCAAGCAAAGCATATTCCTTGGAATATCCCTTCTCAATCCTAACCAAAACATCTTTGATCCTAACCATTCATTTCAAATGAACTCATCCCAACCATCCACATTCACCACATGCCAAATTGTTTGAAAATCAAGGGAGGCTCCCTTTGATCCAAGCCATCCAATTCAAACCATTTCATCTCAACCCTCCATCTCATTCTTCCCCCCAAGCATTGGAATATTCCTTAGCATATTCTTTCTCTCTTTTCTATGCCATGTGAGGAGATACACTTCTACCCCTTCCAAATTACCCTATCTACACTTTATACCCTTGGTAATTTGGTTTCTCTTTAAACACTTCACAAATGATTTCCAAATTAGCTATTTGAGTTGGTACACCTTAGATTGATTAATGTTAAGGTTTAGTATGAAGTACAATTGGGGGTTTAGCAAGGATAGGTATTTATAAGATCCAAACACCTAATACTTGGGAAACATTTACAGACGCCTGGCGCGCTGCCCGCGCGTTGACGTGCGGGTGACGCGCTGACCTCGGTAAATTTTCCCAAGTTTGGGTTCTTGGCCTATAAATACCACCCTTGCCTCTTGTATTCCTCACCCCTTGACATTATTCTTTCTCTTTAGATTCTTTCTCTATAAACACTCTCAAATCTCTCTATCTCTAATCTTGTGTTCTTGATTTTCATACTAATATCTTTGAAAGAACACATATCTTTGCAAGGGAAGAATCACAAGAACCTAATCCACTCTTGTGATTGTGTCGAGGGTCTTCTTTCCTATACCCTTTCTACTACAATCGAGTCTCTAGGTTAGGTTAGGGCTTGGATGATAAAACAAACTTTTATTCATTCAATTGTTTGTAAGGGAAGTCTTGTGTCTTGGTGACCAAGCCTAGATCATTGGGGGATATATCTGGGGTTTGATACCTCCGGTGGGAAGTCTTGGTAGAGATCTTTGTGATCCTTAGGTGAATTCGAATCGCGAGATTCTTTTGAGTGGTTTTCGAGGGCGGAATACCGTTGGGGAGTAACTCCTTCTTTGTGAGCATCGATATTGATGAATATCGGTGGAGTGAATTGTAACAGTTTGTAGTCCACCGATAGGATTATATAGTGAATAGTATCGGAGTCACGGATTTGCAACTGGACGTACGGATGGTATAAACCCCCCATCCCGAACCAGTATATATCGTGGTGTCTTTTACTTGCTTTATATACTTTGGTTGTGTTAGTGGTTGTTGGATTATTATACAACCACTTGGTATTCTCTTTGGCTTAAAGTTATTAAACATCTAAAAAGCCGAAGAAACCGTATTCACCCCCCCCCCCTCTACGGTTCTACAATTGGTATAAGAGCGGTATACTCAAGTTTTTGAGCGGTAAAGCCTTCCTGAGAAGTCGTTTTAAGTCAAAAACTTATTTCCCAAAAATCTAAAATCCTAACTAAGATTTTTGGTAAAGTACAGTATAGATCCATGGCTCAAGAGAACTATGTTGAGGGGTGTTCTATGCAAAGACCACCTTTGCTAGAAACCGATGGGTTTTGCTTTTGGAAAACCCGATTTGAGACCTATGTTAGGTCAAAAGATCTTGATTTGTGGGAAATAATTCAAAATGGCAACTTTGAGTTCATGGTGGAAGACTCGGAAACAAAGTTTTTGGTGAAAAAGCCACATTTTAGATCTTAATGATGATGAAAGGAAAAAGCTTGGTAAGAACGATGAAGCCAAGATCTTGATCTATAATGCACTACCTCGTAGGGAGTTCAAGAGGGTTCATGTTTGCAAGACCGCCAAGGAAATTTGGTACTCCCTCATGATCACTCATCAAGGCAACTCTCAAGTAAAGGATTGCAAGATCGATCTACTCATACAACAATATGAGAAGTTCTCGATCTCGGATGAAGAAACCATTGATAATGGGTACACAAGGTTCAATGCTATTATCACTAGTCTCACGGCTCTTGATCCTAGCTTCTATAACAAGAACCATGTGAGAAAGTTTCTTCGAGCACTTCTGGTAAAATGGAGTCCAAAGGTGATGGCCATAGAAGAAGCCAAGAATTTGGTGGAATTACCTCTTGACGAGCTCATTAGAAATCTCAAAGTCTATGAGATGATTCTTGAGAACGACAAGGCAAGTACCAAAGACAAGAAGGAGAAGGTTAAGTCTTTGGCTCTTAAAGCTAAAGTCACTAGTACTCAAGCTAGTGATGATAGTGACGGTCAAGAGGATAGCAATGAAGAAGATGATATGGATGACTAAGAACTTTCGGAGGTTCTTTAGGAAAGGTGGTAACTTTGGAAGAAGAAATCGGTTTGGAAACCGAGATAATGGTGGAAGGAACAACTTTGGGGGAAACCGTAGTGGTGACAACAAGGTTGGTGAAAGCTCAAGACGTACCCAAGGATGCTACAATTGCAGAGAGAAGGGTCATTTCATCAATGAATGTCCTAAGCCGAGAGTGAACAAGGCATTCGTTGAAGGAGCGTGGAGTGATAGTGAAGATGAAGACCAACCAACAAATGACGCTACGTGTCTTATGGCCCAAGAAAAATTTGAGGTATCTCTAAACCCTTCTTCTTCTAACAACTTAGATATTATCAATTTGCAAAAGGAGAATGAGGAACTAGTTAAGTTTAATGATCATTTTAGAAAAACCCTTGATAGAGCTCTCAAAGAAAAACGTCTTCTTGAATTAGAAAATGTTAAATCTAAAGAAAGGGTTTGTGAACTTGAAAGTAAAGTAAAAACACTAGAACATTGCAAAGAGATGATTGAACCTTGTAAAAATTGTGAAGTACTCACACTTGAGGTTAACTCTTTGAATGGAAAAGTGTTAGAACTTCAAAAGGAGTCATTAAGCTTTTCAAAATATAAAAATAGCACAAATGATTTAGAAGAATTAATAAGTCTGCAAAAGGTGTCTCAAGATAAGGGAGGTCTTATATTTTTCAAACAAGGAGCAACCACTCCCATAAGCCTAAAAAAACCAATAACATTTGTAAAGGCTAAAGAAGACGAGGCCCCAATAATCCCCGAGACTGAGACGCTGGCTGACGCGTCAACACGCCATCAGCGCGCCAGGCCTCTGAGGAAAATTGGATCTTTATCAAACAATGTAATTAAACTAATTAATCCTCAAGCTCCTCTTGTAAGTACTCGAGGTAATCAAGCTCCCTTTGCAAGAAGAGAAGATCCAAAACAATTTTCTAACTCAAGCTCTCGCAATGGACTTGGATACTCACAACCTCGAGTAAATCATAGACCATCTTTACCTACACCTAATATGATATCTTCTACCTCATACAACCAAAGACCATCATTTCACAACAACCAAAGAAGAAATTTTCCTAACTATGGTCAAAAGTCCTCTCAATACCAATACAACAATTACCAAAGGAGAGACAACTCCTATTCAAACCAAAACTTCTTTAGACCTCAAGCATATCATAACTATAGACCAAGTTATCAAACTCAAAATGACTATCAAAACAATCCTTGGTCCGCTTTCTCTAAATATGGTATTGAGAAATTATGTGTTTTACTTCAAGACCCAAGAATGTTTAACTTGGGCAGTTTAAATGCTAACCAAAATGGACCCAAGAAACAGTTGGTACCAAAGGCATGAGTTGTAATTTTGTTGTAGGTTTGCCTCAAAAGTGATCTACAACCGGATGAGTGGGTAGTGGATAGTGGTTGCACTAAACACATGACCGGGAATAGAAGATTGTTCACTTCATACACGGCGTATAATGGCAATCAAGTCATTTTTGGAAGCAAACTTAACGGCAAAATTGTCGGCAAAGGTAATGTCCTTCATGACTCCATAGAAATTTCCAATGTTGAGCATGTTAGGGGTCTAAGTTTTAATTTGATTAGTGTGAGTCAATTAAGTGATGATGATTGTGAAGTTAAGTTTACTAAGGTAGATTGCACTATTAGTAAGAATGGCGTTGTGTTAGCAAAAGGTCATAGGAGAAATAACTTATATACATGCAAGTTGGGTGATAACACTAAGCAACACATATGTCTTACGTCCATGGTGGACAACTCAACGCTTTGGCATAGGAGATTAGGTCACGCCAATATGAGGTTAGTCCAAAACCTAGCTTCTAACGAGCTAGTATGGAATTTACCAAAGTTGAGCTTTGATAGGCATTATTGTGACACATGTCTAGGGAGTCTAGGACAAACCAATAATAGGAATAAAAAGGAAGTGACAACTAGTAAGGTTTTAGAGTTGATTCATTTGGATTTGTATGGTCCATCTCCGATCCAAAGTTATGGAGGAAACTTCTACACTTTAATGATCATAGATGATTATTCAAATTACACTTGGTTATTATTCTTAGAAAACAAGGATGGAGTCTTGAATAAATTCAACATTTTGAGAAAGAAACTTGAAAACCTACTTGATTGTTCAATTGTATCAATTAAAACAAATCATAGTAGCGATTTTGATAAAATGCAATTTGGAACCTTTTGTGAACAACATGGAATATCTTATAACTTATCGGGCCCATTCACTTCTCAATCGCATGAGATTGTTGAAAGAACACATCGTAAGTTAAGAAAGATGAGTCGTGCAATGCTTGACGAGCAATCCATTCCACAAAAGTTTTTGGTGTCATGCCCTAGATACCGCTTGTTACATTTTTAATAGAGTCTACATAAGAAAGGTAATTAATAAAACACCTTATGAAATACTTAGGAATAGAAAACCATCCCTAGAGTATTTTAGAGTATTTGGTTGCAAAGTATTTATACTTAACACTAAAGAATATCTCACCAAATTCGACCCAAAGTCGTATGAAGGTGTGTTCCTAGGATACTCTCAAACTAGTAAAGCATATATAGTGCTTAACAAGGAAACAATGAGGATTGAGGAATCTCTCAATGTGACCTTTGATGAGAGCACGCCAGAGCCTAAATCATCTTCTTCGGTAGAAGATGATGTGATCGATGAACCTTTAGTTCAAGATCAAGAAAGGTCGCCAACATTACAAGTTAATGTTTCGGATGAAGGCAATCCTAAGGAAGTGAGAGAAGCGAGGAGTCATCCTATACAACAAGTCATTGGTGACTTGAATAAAAGGACACTTAGGTCACAAAAAAAACAAGTCTAAGTTTTGGCATGACATTTTTCAAGAGTCCAAATTGCTTTGGGATAGGTTTTGATGCTTAAACATGCATCTTAGGAGAACAATCTTTAGGTGCTATTAGAGCTTATGTGATTAAGGCTTATGTGGAGGCATGGATGGAAGATCAAACAAATGTCTTCCAAGAGGAAAAATATGTATCAATCCATTATTCAAACTATGATTGATAGTATCCAAGATTCTACATGTCTATAGTATGTGTTTGAACAAGAAAACTTGCCACAAATTATCTTGATTCATCTTGAAAATTTTGGCTATGTTAAGTGTTAGCATTAAAAATTATATTAGAAAGTGATGGTCATTCTCATTTATTGTAACGTTGTAATGTGTCGTAGTTTTTGTTATTAGAATAGTCAATGGGCTTTGGACTTGGTAAGCTAATATGTTAAGTATTATGTTATATAAGCCTATTATAATACATGTAATCCAAGTCCAAGCCCAAGCCCATAGAAAAGCCTTTAGGGCTTCTTATCTCATGTACTATATAAGCCACCTTATGCCTCATTTGCAAGGTGTGCTTGTGTGTGTATTGTGTGTATTTTTCAATAAAAGTTCTCTTCATCTTATTACTCTCTTTTACATCTTATACGCCACACATATATCATATCAAGTCACCATCTTTACTTCATCTAGTGCTTATATTTGTGTTAAAGTTGATAGTTTTAAGGTCCTACAAGTGGTATCAATCGCCTAACAATGATTTAGGAATGTGTGGAAATTGTTATTTATCAAACTTTCTCTTTAAAGTTGCATTTTATCTTTAAAAACGTGGGCTTTTCTTTAAAACTTTTGATTTTTACGTGTTTTTGGCGTGAAAGTTGTTGTTTTTATTGAAGTTTTAGTGTTTCTAAGTGTTTTGGGAGAGATTTGATCAAAAGAAACAAGTGGAAAAAGTGTTTTTGGTTGAAAAAATCGGATTTTTAGCGGTTTGGGTCATCTTACGCGTAAAAAGGACAAGCACTACCAAGTTCTTAGCTGGAAATTGTACTTTTTGGTACTTTTACGCGTGAGTTTTAGCAACAAAAAAAAAAAAAAAACCCATTTTCTACGCATAAGTTGGAATCCTACGCTTAAGTTTAAGCAGAAAAACCTCTTCCTACGCATAAGATTCATTTCCTACGCCTAAGTTGAGTTCCTATGCTCAAGATCCTACGCAAAAGTCTGTTTCTACGTAAAAGATTGGAGTCTATGCCTAATATTGGATTCTTACGCTTAAGATTGAAGTTTTTGCATAAGTTCTACGCCTAACATTGGATTTTACGCAAAAGGTGGGATTCTACGCATAAGATCTACGCAGAAGGTTACTCAGTACTTTCCTAGCTTGGACAAGTTAGTGGAATACTTCGACACGGGATATCTTTCAAGCTTAGACAAGTTTGAGAGATTTGTTTGGTTCTTTAACCTTACGCATAAACCATAGCTTACGCATAAGTTATAGCTTACGCGTAAAGTTCAAGTTTACGCATAAACTTTGTGTTTACACTTAACCTTACTCTTTACGCATAACCTTAAGCCTACGCATAAGATCCAAGTTACGTGTAAGATTTTAAATTAACCATAAGATTCACAGTTAAGCGTAAGATTCACTGTTTACGCATAAGTTAAGGGTTTATGCATAAGTTCAGGGTTTACGCATAAGAATTTGACTTTTTGACAACCAAACTTCAAACGGCCATAACTTTTGAACCGTAACTCCGTTTTCGATGAATCAGCTGTCAAAACGACCGTGAGACAGAGAAGGACACGTTTAGTGATATAAGGATCATTCAACCTAAGCTTCAAGGCCCAAATCCTCTCCGAACGAAAGTTATTGAGGTTTCAAGGTTTTTGATCAAATTTTTCACCATAATAACTTGCATCAACTTACATTAAACACAACTCCTACTTCGTTGAATCGATCCAAGATCAACTTTATAATCTATCAATGGTAACTCAGCAAAATATTCATGCAGCCAGTGCCGAACCGACCTCCCATGCTGTCAAAGGGTGGTTACTCACAGTGGGCTAGTCGTATGATACGCTATCTTAAGAGCAAACCAAATGGAAAACTTCTCATCAAATCCATTGTGGAAGGACCCTTCAAACCAAGACAAGTACTAGACCCTGGAGATCCTAATGGAACCCCCCCCCCCCAGTACAACCATACTACAGAGATCAGAATGAGACTGAGTACACTGAGGAAGACAGACAACAGATTGTAGCTGATGATCAAGCATTTCATCTTGTTGTTCTTGGTTTACCTGAAACCACTTATGCAACTGTTGACAGTGAAGGAAGTGCTCATGCAGTATGGGAAAGACTCAAGAGGTTAATGTATGGGACAGACATCGGGAAACAGGAAAGGGAAACACAATTGCTCAAGGAACTTCGCAAGTTTACTTCAGTTCCTGGTGAATCCATAGAGTCGTACTACCTCAGGTTCAGTAAGATCATGAATGATTTATCGAGACACAACCTTAGTCAGACAAACACTGCTAACAACACCAATTTTCTGAATGAGTTACAACCAGAATGGGGAAGATACGTCACTATTGTTTATCGAACAAAGAATTTGCATGAAGTGACTTATGATCAGTTGTACGACTTCTTGAAGCAAAATCAAGCTGAGGCTAATGAAGTAAGGGCTGAATTACTTGCCAAAAAGCATGATCCTCTAGCATTAATGGCTAATACACCAACACCATTACCAGTGAACACACAACAACCATCATCATCTTCCACTCACAACTACATGAAACCATCATACATTCAACAACCAACACCTGTCTACCAACAACCATTCTACCCACAACAACAACATGTTATTCCACAACAACAATATCCACAATTCCAAGAACCATAATTCACTGACAATGATGAAGCTACTGCAGCCTTGACTCAAGCGTTTGCTTTTCTGACAAAGGCATTCCAAGGACGCTATTCTACACCAACAAACAACAACCAAAGGATTTCATCGAACACCTGCAACAGGAAGATAGCTCAGCCGAGTTTCAATATGGGCAACGGAGGCCAAATGGTTGGAGTTTATGAGAATCAGCAGGGATATGCTACTAGACTTCATATGGGTAATCAGAATATGCAGAATGCAGGTCAGTATGCAGGGAATCAGTTGGGTCAGTATGCCGGGAATCAGATGGGTCAGTTTGTTGGAAATCAGAGGGGTCAGAATATTGGAAATCAGGCAATGGGTAATCAGATTAGGAATGTTGCAGCTCCAGTTGTTGGGAATCATGGAAATGTGAATCAGGGTAATCCAGTAAAGTGTTTCAACTGCCAAGGTGTAGGTCATGTGGCAACGAACTGTCCTACTGAGCCGAACAAAAGAGATCCAGAGTATTTGCAAAAAGCATTACTGTTGGCACAAAAAGATAAGGCAGGGTTTCAGTTGAATGCAGAGGAAAATGATTTTATGGCTCTTATGGATGACATGGAAGACAGAGAGGATATTGATGCGAACTGCATCTTCATGGCAAATCTTCAGGAAGCTAAGTATGACACGGATTCTGACACACTTCCTGTTTATGACACCAGTGCACCATATGAGGTATCCAACTTCAACACATGTCACAATAATGATATATTTGATATGTCTCCTCATGAGGAACAGCATTCTGAGAAGCTAGCACCCACTTATGATACATACCTGGATACGCTAAGTAGTAGCAATACTTCTTCAGCAACTCCAGATGTGAATCATAATGGAGGCTTCGTTTCACAGCATGCTGAGAATGATGAGAAAACGCGTGCTTTATTTGAATCATTATTGAACAATTGTGGTATTGAAATTGATAAAGTTAAAAAGGTCAATAGCGAAGTTAAGGCCGCGAATGAGATATTGGCCACTGAGCTTGAGAGATACAAGGAAAATTCAAAAAGTTTTCAAATTGACAAAAAACGCGAGTCAAAATTTGAAATTGGTTATAAGAACTTACTTGTTAAAGATAGGGAATTGCAAAACAAATTTGATACTCTTGAAATTAGTTCAGCAAAAACCATTAATTCTTTGAAACAAGAAATTTCTGATTTAACAAACCAACTTTCAAAACAAAAATCAGCTTATACCAATCTTGAAAAAGAAAGGGATGAGTTGAAAAAGGACTTTGCAAAGAAAGAAGATAAACTTTTGGATGAAATCATAGAGTCAGAACACAAGATTGCAAAACTAGAAGAATTAGTGGTTAAGTCGGGTCAGTCAAGTCAAACAATGAAAATGATTTCAAATTAAACTAATCCGATTTACCATACGAAACACAAAATGGCTCTTGGTAACTGATGAGTGTGTAAATACTCATCATTTTTACCTAATCTGAGCTGCCAAAACATCCAAAAACACTCAAATATGCATCAAACTACTGAAATTATCCCTAAAGTGTGTTTTATATGTTTCAGATGCAAAATGATCAAAAACAGTTGAAATATGAACAAAGTTTGCATAATTGGCAGTTTCAGTCCCTCAACTTTCAAAATTTATCAAAACTAGTCCCTGGTTATTCTAAAACATGAAAAAAAAGTCACCAAAGGTCCTTTTTGAATCACAAATTACATATTTAGTCCTTTGGGGCAAAGTTTCAAAAAATTACAAGTTTAGTCCCTCAACTTTGCAAAATTGACAAAAATGGTCCCTAGGATGTAAAAACTTTGGAAAAATAAATTTTGGTCTCATCTTTGGCAGGAATGATCCTTGGTTGGAAAGTTTGGTGTAATTACAAGATTGGTCCCTGAAGTTTCAAGTTTGGCAGAAATGGTCCCTGGAATTTCAAAAGTGAAAAAAAGTCAACAAAGGTCCTCACACTATTTATCCTTGGCAAGAATGGACCCTTTGATAAGTTTGGAATGATGTCAAACTCAGCCCCTCGAAATCTCAAAAATTGCAAAATTTGTCCTTGTTATTAACACCAAATCCAACCAGACCCTTTTTATTACAAAAACACCAAAAAAATCCAATCCAACAAATATACACCACCCAGCCCACCTTTTCCCTTGGCCCAACCCCTAAGCCCAAAACCCTTTAAAAACCGTTCTAAATAATACCCCTCGGTCAAACGAGGTCAAACCTCACCCCTTCCCTCTCTTCCTCACACCCTGCCAAGAACCACCACCCCACTTGCACCTCCCATCACCACCCATCACTTCCCACCACCCAATCCACCATATACCTCCTATCCCCTCAGCATTAAATTCCACCACCCCCTGTTGCAATATTAAACAGATTACACGCAATCCCATTTTCCCGCCAAAAAGCAATGGATGGCTAGGATTGATTTAACTCATCCAATGAACAAGATTAGTGATGGGAAATGCTCAGTGGGACCCACAGCACCCTAATCCTTAGCTATAAAATGAGGGAAGCAGCAAGGAAGTGAGGGTAGTAGTTTTTAGTTAAAATAGTGTCGTTTTATTGTAATTGGTAAAATTAGCTGTAATCTTTTGATTTCAAATCTTGTAATCTCTTTTCTAGTGTATGAGAACTCAGAATTAATCAATTAATATCAGGTTCCTTTTTAATTTTTCAAGTTTGCAATTTAAATTTTCAAGTTAATGGTCTGTGTAGTATTAGTAGTTGTTTAGAGACTCATATGCTCACATAAGCTCCTATATAGCTTATAAAAGCTATTAGTAATCCTTTAAAATCAGTTTAGTTATAAAAAATCAAAATACAAAAAAAGTAAACAAAAGTCAAACAAATAAGCATGACAGGTTTAATGTGGAAGAAGGCTGGAGCAGGGTGAATTTTGGATGGCCTTGGTTTAGAGGTTTGTGGAAACCTATAGGATTGGTCTGTGGTCTTTTGGTTAATGATCTTAAGCAGGAAGGCATATTGTAAGCTCATTTCATTCAAATTCTCCATTCCATTGTTCCACTGCTTATTTGCTGCTTATTTATGCTTATTAGTTCATAATAACTTGATGCAATTTAGTCTCTATATCAAGCACCTTGTTTAGCTTTGAAAATCTTGAAAACAGTTAATTAAGGTAGAGTTTGGATCAGTGGAGTTAACTGATCTCCTAGGTATTGCAGTTGTTATTTGTGGTTTCAACAAGTTTTTTTAGGTCTATATAGCTCACCTAAGTCATAAAAAACAGTGTGTATTTGTGAAAAAGTCAAAACTCACTTCAATCTCTTGTAAATTGGTAACTGTAAGGGTTTTAGAGATCAAGGTTGCTCACATCAGTTCATTAGTTGTTGTTATAGCCTAAATACATCCAATATTAGCTTAATATTGCATAATCAATCACTTAGATCCAATCAAAACTAACAAAAGTCAATTTGGTTCCTAATCTCAAAAAGTCAAAATACACCTTTGTCAAGAAAACCAAAAATTGGGGGATTTGTTGTGATTTTTGTATCAAGATTTGGACCCTGAGCTTTTCACAAGTTGTTGTCTGTCACCTAATCTACAAGATCCCACCCTTAGCTTAATTTTATGATTTTTCCTTAAGCCTGTGCATCAGCTTAATCTAGGCTGCAAGGCAAGTGCATGCCCTGTGCACAGGAAATTGGCCATATTTCATAAGCCCTTATCTTGCTTACTAGTGGACCCCACTTAATGATTCCTGGCTTTTTGAAAAGCCCATAAGCTCATCTTTAAAGTTCTGAGCTTATTTCTTAGTTGGTAGCTTATTTGGTAAGCCTGCATGCCCATTCAATTTGGTCCAAATCCACCCTTCATACTGAGTCATCAGCTTAGGTCACCAAACTTCCAACCCCCCTCCTGTGTCTATTAGTGGACCCAGGAGCTGATTCCTAGCTTATTTAAAAGCCCTTTGGCTTATCTTTGAGAATCAAGAATAAAATTGGATCCCAAATCTTTTTTGTGGACCCCACCAAGCCCTGCAACTTAGCCATTTGACCCTTGCATACCGAGTTCCTCAGGTTTTATAGCTTATTTCATAAGCTCATTCTGAGCTTATTAGTGAGCTTATTGGTGAGCTTATTGGCCCATTTGCTAGACCACCAGTCCACATTCAAGGTTCAAGTATAAGTTTGGACTCCTTAATCCTTTTGTGGACCCCACAGGGGGCTACAGGTTGACCCTTTTTGCCTTTGTGACCTGTCAAGTAAGCCTAGTGCTTATTTGTCCATATTAGCTTATTCAGTGTGCTTATTTGTTTCTAATTGCTCATTTTAAGTTGTTATCATTTTGTTTTGGCTTATTTATCCATTTGAGAGCTTTTTCATAAAATCACAAGTCCTAATAAGCTAAGAA
Source organism: Artemisia argyi (assembly GCA_030686995.1). Classification (NCBI taxonomy): domain Eukaryota; kingdom Viridiplantae; phylum Streptophyta; class Magnoliopsida; order Asterales; family Asteraceae; genus Artemisia; species Artemisia argyi. The sequence continues at coordinate 52,631,450 of CM060687.1, read as the reverse complement.
GTCAACTGTTAAGAACCAAGGGGGTGCACACAGCTTATTTATAAGTTAAATCAAAAGTGTCTTCATAAAAGTTTTCTATTTTCAGTATATAATCATCTGTCAAAAAGAAAAACCAACAAAAAACCAATTTTAAAAATAGTGATAGCTTCTATTTAATAGGATTTATCTTTTTAATTTTTCTTTTTAGCTTCTTAATAAGCATTTCATCATTTTTATATTTTTCTTAATTTTCTTTCATCTTAAAGTATTTTCAGTAATTTTCCTATATTTTTCTCTTTTCATTTAGTAATTATTAGAATTAAAATTAGTTTAATTAAATAATTAAGTACTATTAGTAATTAAATAGTTTTATAAATTTTTATTTAACAATAGTACCTTTTCACATTTTTCCTAAGTTTTATAAATCATTAGATATTTTTAGAAAATAGTTTCTTAATTACTACTGTTAATTTCTAATTTTCTTAATTAATTTAGTTAAATTAGATATTAATTAATATATAAGTAAATAATTAGTAAAATAGTCTAAAATTAATTTTTATAAGTTTTTTTTATAATTTTTTAGGATTCCTGAGATGGTTAATTAGATTTATAAATTTTTCTATAATTTTCTAATCATTTTTAGTATTATTAGTAATTTAAAATAGTTTAAATAGTTTAATTAATATTATTAGTATTTAATTAATAAAAAACCCGCAAAAAGACAAAAATACATATTTTTAATTTTTAATTTTATTTTAAGTCATTTTAGAATTTTAGAAAATAATTTTGCAATTTCCTAGTTAAAATTTGTATTGTAAAGTTTTTAAGTTAATTAGTTTTAATTAAATTGTTAAATAGTTTTTATTTAAATAACTAATATTAAATAATAAAATAATCAAAAAAATAATTTTCTTTTTAATTTCATTTTATTTTATAATTAAGTTTGTAAAATTTTCATTTGCACCCCCTGTAGTTTTAAATTGTTTAAATCTCACCTTTTCTGCTATCTGTAAACAATTCTGATTTCCAATTTGTGTTTGTGTGATTATATCTGTGTTTCTGTAATTGTTAATACTGTTTCAATTGTTCAAATACCAAGTAATCAGTAGTATATTCAATTCCCAATCATCTTTGGTTACTGTCCTCAGTGCCACTCATTCCCACAAACGTTTTCAAGCACCATTTCAATCTCGTCGGGACATAACGACCCGGGGAAAAACTATACTATCCACGGAGCATTGACTCTAGGTAGTTTGACTTTGTTGACCAAATCACTTGGTCAATAATACCTGACCGTTTAGGCTCAATCAGTAACACAACTCCTTGTAATCTCAAGAAAGCTCAGCAAGAACAGAATGTTTTGTATAATGGTAATCTTATTTACACCAAACATGATCCTCCTGTCGTTCGGGATTCTGTGGAAACGATAGAACTTGTCGAAGAGAGCATAACTAAAATGAAACAAAAGGATTTAAAACCCATTGATTACAACAAACTGAACAAACTTTCGGGAATTACTTTTGTTCCACAAAAAGAACCATCAGTGTTTTCCATATAATGACCATTCTCAAAAATGTTTTCTAAGAAAGTAGTTGCTTCCAAATCGATTTCTAACATGGAACAGATTTCCTCAAACAACACTCTTAACACAAGTGCTGCAAGGGGATATCTTGATGATATTAAAACCAGAGTTTGGCAACTTAAAATGACTTTAGAATCTAAAACTAGACTAAATGAGATCAATTGGAATTCCACGGTTCATTTACAGCTTAAAAAGATTCTTGAAAGTGAATTTGCTCCTCAAATTAATAATGTTCATGCTCGTGTAATTCATTTTGAACAAGCATTTTTGAAAGAAACAGCTGACTTCGTCAAGGATCACAAATCCCTGATAAAGAAGGCTAATAAATCTTTTGAGCAAATCAATGTTTTGGAAAACCTAAATGATTCTCTCTTCGAAGCCGTTATGACTACTGATATTATGTCCATCATTTTACAAACATATTCTGTTCAAGACGATGAACAACTGAGAGCTGAGACCTCCGCAATTGTTTCAAAATATGAAAATGCGCTTATTAAACTTGAAAAAGAAAATGTGTCATATTTTAAACAACTTGATCAAAAAAGCGAAGAATGCAAGTATGACAAACTGTCGTATGAGCGTGCCTTCAAGAACATGAAAGAGCAAAATGATCTTTTGAGGGCTCAGCTTGAAAGTCAAAAAGGAAAGAGTGTGGATACTAAGTTTTCAAAACCATCGACTTCGGACAAACCGAATACCTCAAAAACGGTAGTTAAACCAAAAATGTCGATTTCTCAACCTGTTCCAAAAGTCGATGTGAAAAATGATTTGACAAAACCAGTCACTCCAACACCTTTGCCAAAGCAAAATGATAAAGATATGATTGTTGAAAAAGGAAAAGCAGTGGTCAAAACACCAAAAGTGATAGCACCTGGCCTTTTTAGGATTAGTCCCACTAATGCGTCTGCCTCCACATCTATGACTAATAAGGGCAAAAAGGATAATACTAAAGAGTCTAGTGATGCTAAAAAGGACAACAATATAAATCCTAACGCGTGTGCCTTACCTTTTACAGGATTAGACAGCACCTCTAGGACCAGCAGACTAAAGCCTAAGAGCAATACAAGGAACAATAGAGTCTCACCTGCATCTAAGAGTAGTAGCAAGAATAAAGTGGAAGAAGTAGAAGAACACCCTAGGAATTTATCGCTTTGTAATAAAAGACATATTTCATCTGAATGTAATGTCAAGCATACTGTTTCTAATGCATGTAATTACTCTATTTGTTTAATATGCAAGAACTGTTTAATTAATGATGTTCATGATGAATGTGTTTCTAAGAATATGGATGTTACACCTAAACAGAAGAACGTTTCGAAAGGACCTGGTGCTCGATCTCGATTTGTTGGAAACCTAATTAAAAGAATTAGGAACACCACTAATAGTCTCACGCCTAGGAACTATCTTAAGTATTGTGTTTGGATTCCAACGGGTAGAGAGTTTATACTCAAGGATGGCCAATTAGAAATAGTTCAAGCTAAAAACGTAGCAACTGTCTATGAGTGTGATTTGGATTTTACTTCTAACCCCATGGAACCTAATTCAACACGGTTTCCAAATACAAACTCTTCTGTTCTTAGCAGGTTATCGAAATATCTCTTTGGATCGTCAACTCGGGTTGCTCCAAGCACATGATCGGGAACTTAAAGCTGCTGATCAATTTCGTTTGGAAATTCATGAGCACTATACGCTTTGAAAATTATCATGTAGCAGCTATTCTGGGTTTTGGAGACCTTCAGTTTGGGAATTTTTTGATCACTCGAGTTTACTACGTCGAAGGATTGGGACACAATTTGTTTTCAGTTGGGCAGTTTTGTGATGCTGATTTAGAAGTTGCATTCAGGAGAAACACGGTTTTTATAAGAAATTTGGTTGGTGATGATCTCTTAACTGGTAATCGTGGCACAAACTTGTATGCTATCGACATCAACCAAATGGCTTCTACATCACCAATTTGTCTCATGACAAGGGCAACCGAAACAAAGTCCTGGCTGTGGCATAGACGTTTATCCCATCTCAATTTCGACACCATCAACAAGTTAGCCAAAGACAACATCGTCACCGGACTTCCTAAGTTCAAAGACACCAAGGAACACCTATGTCCATCATGCGAACAAGGAAAAATCAAAAGAGCATCATATAAACCTAAAACCATACCTAGTTCGGAAGCACGGTTACATTTGTTGCACATGGACTTATGTGGCCCAATGAGAGTTGAAAGCATTAATGGGAAGAAGTATATTCTTGTTATTGTTCATGATTATTCAAGATATACATGGGTAAATTTTTTGAGATCAAAAGACGAAGCACCAGATACCATCATCACCTTTCTGAAGCGTATCCAAGTTCTACTTCAAGCTCCAGTAAGGATTGTAAGAACAGATAATGGCACAGAATTCACCAATCAAGAGTTAAGAACCTACTTCGAAGATGTGGGAATCACTCACCAAACATCAGTTGTTAGAACTCCACAGCAGAATGGGGTAGTTGAAAGAAGAAATCGAACTCTTGTGGGAGCTGCTCGCACAATGCTGATTTATTCTAGTGCACCACTATTCTTATGGGCTGATGTTGTTACCACTGCTTGTTTCACTCAAAACCGATCCCTAGTACATCCAAGATTCAATAAAACCCCATATGAGCTAGTGAACAACCGTAAACCTGACATCTCTTACCTTCACGTGTTTGGTGCTTTGTGCCATCCGACAAATGACAGAGAAGATCTAGGGAAGTTAAAAGCTAAGGGTGATATTGGAATCTTCATTGGATATTTAGAAAACTCGAGGGCATTCAGGGTGTATAATAGAAGAACAAAAATGATAATGGAGACGATGAATATGAAGTTTGACGAGATTTCACAGATGGCTTCTGAGAGATACGCTCTAGAACCCGCGCTTAATCCGATGGCTTCTAATCAAAACGGATTAGGACCTGCACCAAACATGCAGAATTCTTGACACATCAGTTCAGGACTCGTGCCTCAAGGAGCTCAGTCAACAAACACTGAAAAACCTACAGAACAAGAACTGGAAAATTTCTTCGAGTTAATGTTTGATGAATACTATGGTGGAACTTTGACAAATGCATCTCAACTTCACTCCGCTGCACCCGCTCAAAATCATCTACCACCACCACAAGATGCATCTACAACAATCGAAGCTGAAGCACCAACTACCTCAACATCATCTACATCTACTCAAGCAACTCCAGTACTTGAAACTGTTCTACCAAGAGTTGATGAGCAAAATCAAACCACAAATTTTCAAGAAGAACCAACAAATAATTCAAACGATGTTGCGTTAGAAGAAGAATAAGTATTTGAAAACCCGTTTGCAACAGACTCTGTTGAATCTTCTTCAAGGTTACAAGAACCGTCTAACTCACATACATTAAACCTAAGGTACCCTTCTACGTTTCAGTGGACAAAAGACCATCCAATAGAACAAGTTATTAGTGAACCTTCAAAGCCAGTTCAAACAAGGAGACAACTTGCCACCGATCTCGAATTGTGCATCTACATTTGCTCAATCAGCCTCAAAGAACCAAAGAACATTCGGGAAGCAAAGGCAGAATACCCATGGATTGAAGCGATGCAGGAGGAAATTCTTCAATACCAGTTACATGATAGTTGGGAACTTGTTGAACGACCACTCGATAAACGTATTCTTGATCTCAAGTGGTTGTGGAAAAACAAACTGGATGTGGAAATAACTGTAATTCGTAACAAAGCTCGTTTCGTGGCTAAAGGATATCCACAAGAAGAAGGGATAGATTTCGAAGAATCATTCGCGCCTGTAGCTAGACTTGAAGCCGTCCGGATTTTCTTAGCCTATGCAGCTCACAAAAACATCACAGTCTATCAGATGGACATTAAGACAGCTTTCTTGAATGAAACTCTGAAAGAAGAAGTGTATGTGAGTCAGCCAGAAGGATTTGTTGACAAAGATCATCCAGACTACGTCTACAAGCTTAAGAAAGCCATTTATGGTTTAAAACAAGCTCCAAGAGCGTGGTATGACGAACTATCATCTTTCTTGCTCAAAAACTATTTCACAAAAGGAACGGTTGATGACACCTTATTTACCAAAAAATTCAAATATGACATTTTGATCGTTCAAATTTATGTGGATAACATTATTTTTGGATCAACCAATCCTAACCATTCAAAACATTTTGAAAATCTCATGAAAAGCAAATTTGAAATGTCCATGATAGGGGAACTAAAATTCTTTCTTGGTTTACAAATACATCAATCCCCTCGTGGTATTTTTATCAATCAAGCTAAATATACAATAGAGATTTTGAAAAAACATGGAATGGAAAACTGTGATTCTGTTGGTACACCAATGGTCACTTCACCAAAAATAGGTGCTGATTTGTTTGGGAAACCGTTCGATCCGAAGAAATATCAGAGCATGATCGGTTCTCTCATGTACCTAACTGCTAGTCGACCCGATATTCAATTTGCTGTTTGTTTATTAGCACGGTTTCAGGAAAAGCCTATCGAAATTCACGTCAAAGAGGTTAAACGGATCTTTCGGTACCTATGAAGCACCATTAACATGGGACTTTGGTATCCGAATGATTCGGGGTTTAATCTAACAACATTTTCAGATGCCGACCATGCCGGTGATCGAGTTACAACAAAGAGTACATCAGGTGGAGCATAATTTTTGGGTGAAAAGCTAGTAAGTTGGTTGTCAAAGAAACAGGATTGTACTGCGCTATCAACCGCCGAAGCCGAGTATGTGTCTCTATCTGCATGTTGTGCCCAAGTTCTTTAGATGAGGACACAGCTCACAGATTATGGCTTTACTTTTGACAGAATACCTATGTATTGTGACTCAAAAAGTGCCATAGCCATCCCGTGCAATCCCGTACAACACTCAAAGACGAAGCATATCAAAGTCCGCTACCATTTCATCAAAGAGCACGTAGAAGAGGGTACGGTTGAATTATTTTTTGTTAAGACTGATTACCAACTCGCCGATCTATTTACTAAAGCCCTTCCAAAAGAAAGGTTTGATGATTTAGTTCGACGAATTGGCATGCGAAGCCTAACTCCTGAGGAGCTAGAACGTCTTCTCGAATCTTCTTGAAAAATGTTTTCAAAATCGTTTCGCTGTAAATACTTTTGAAAAAACAAAATACAAAATTTGAAAAACTAACAAAAACAAAATACAAAAACAGAAAATTTTCAAAAAATACAAAAACAATATAAAATCAAAAAATCCAAAAATATTCTTCTCGCGACATGTCTCTCGTATAAATCAATATTCTGTACGTTTCTAGAAATGTCATTCAACAATGATATAGACATGTACAGATGCTTGAACAGGAGTTTTTTAAAATGTTTTTCTAAAACATGTCGTTTCTCAAAAGTTTCTTCACTATGGCTTTCGTATACATCAGTACGAAACCCGGACCCGAATGATGACTTCTGATTATTTCAAATCAAGGACTCGTATTTTCAAGGACGAAATATTTTTCAAAAAGTTCGAGTCTAAACAAACGAAAAGGATTTCAAACATAAACTCGTTTTCAAACAGATTTCTTGAAGCACTTTTTTCAAGATTCATCAAAAAAAATTTCAAAATCTTTCAAATGAGTGCTCAAGATAACTCCCTCAAACCCTTAAGTGATTTTAAAATGAGCTATTATTAAGGGGGAGTATAAAAACAAAATGTTCCGAATTCATGCAAAATAGAATTTGTCTATCTCTCCAAATGCTTTTTCTTAAATAAGTTGATATCAAAAATATTTGAGGGGGAGAAGACATGATTAAAATGTGATCAATAATACTTAAAGATTGTGACTGAATCTCAAAAGAGCTCGACTCAGTAAGTACTAATAAATTGACGAAGCTTAAAATTTCAGTAATCGAAAAGACTTGTCCTGGACGGGTAATAATTTCAAGCTAGTCTAACTAGTGATGTAAGCGTGTCTCGAATAGGACTTGTCTGAGTAGAATGTACCATATCGAGAGACTTTCTTTGGACTTGACCAGGACGGGTAATAATTTCAAGCTAGTCTAACTAGTGATGTAAGCGTGTATCGAATCGGTCATGTTCGCTAAAAGTGGATCAATTCAAAAAGTGCAAACTCCTCCCACATGTGCAAATTTCTTAAAAATTACATGAGCACATGTGAAGGGAGAGTCCTTCAAAAGTCGCAAAACTCTCAAAGTGGTAACAACAATGTGTTTTATTATCATAAACACTTTGAGAGATTTTCTAATGAATGGTTTTATGGCAACAATAGGATAGTCATGGTGTTATAAGGTGACTAAGGTTAGGAAAAACCGTCCTATGATACGCCAAAGCCGGAGGGATCTACCCAAGGACAAATCAAATAGATTAGAATTAGAACTCCTTAGGTATGATTTAAAAAAGGAGAAAATGAGAAATGAGAAAGAAGGGGTTGAAGAATTAAAAAGAAAAGTTATGAAAAAGGGTGAAAAGAAATAGCCCTCCAAATGTTCAACCTTAGGGCAGAAACCGGTTTCAATTCATATGCTACTGGTTGTTACTAAGGTGATTCCAGTATTGAAGATAAAGACGTCATGGACCCAGTGACACACTGCACTAAACCCTCAAGCCACTCAACACTGCACTAAACCCTCAAGCCACTCAAGTTCTCTTAAAAGAGCTTGTTTCATTCTCACGGGGAACCGGTGTAATCTATCGACTTGTCTCTTAAAGATGGTTGATATTGAAACAGGAGACTTCTCCCTAATCTCCGCATAGGAAACCAAATGTGCACTTATCGAGTCTAGAGCCCCGAGATTCATCAAAATATCTCATAGGAACACATGATATTTCTACACTGGTTGTTCATCATTAAGGGCGCCAGATGTAAACTTTAGAGTCCTACACAGATCTTAGAAATCTGCCAGAACATTTATGAGAGTATTCACAATTGTGAATCTCAATGATTGAATGGAAACTCCTGCCAGGGTCAACATCAAGCAGCCCTGACAGCAGGTCACTTTGGTAATTCTTTATGGGTTATGCTTAGTGTTCGCAGTGGTTTCAAACTGTCTACAGTCGTGGAGTGATCCCCAGCGACTCACCCATTCGTTGAGCTACTTAGTAGGTCTTGTAAGCTCCCTCGGGAGTATCCAAAATGGGAACGGCCTTGGTAAGGGTTAGAAGGAGTCTTCACACTATGATGTTGACGATCTCTAATTCTTATCTGTAAGTACCGGTTGATTTATTGCTAACTGTTTACCTGTAGCTATACATCATCTCCATGGCGACAGATCCCGTATGCTCATACATACATCTAGAAGTTAAAGAAAGCTCCCTCAAAGATCTATACAACACAAAGTTCAAAGAAAGATTCTACGCCAATAAGAAGAATCTACAAAGTATAAAGACTAAAGATCAACGTGAAAGAAAGGGAACTACATGCATATGAATATCAAAATCCAAAGATGTATAAGCATGTTGGAATGGCGGACAACCACCACAGACGCAGAAGTGAGAAAGGCAGATTGCTCCATATCACAAAAGAACACAGAACGATGAAAAGTCAGTCATCAAAGATTACAAAGCATGAATGAACAAAGACTAAAGACTATTCTACTACTACACACAATGGTCAACAACATAGAACAAAGAAGACCTAATCACGTAGAGCATCATTCGAATGACCACCCCTTAGGGGGAGATTGTTAGCATTAAAAATTATATTAGAAAGTGATGGTCATTCTCATTTATTGTAACGTTGTAATGTGTTGTAGTTTTTGTTATTAGAATAGTCAATGGGCTTTATAAGCCACCTTATGCCTCATTTGCAAGGTGTGCTTGTGTGTGTATTGTGTGTGTGTTTTCAATAAAAGTTCTCTTCTTCTTATTACTCTCTTTTACATCTTATACGCCACACATATATCATATCAAGTCACCATCTTTACTTCATCTAGTGCTTATATTTGTGTTAAAGTTGATAGTTTTAAGGTCCTACATTAAGTTTGCAAGATTAGATAAAATCTCGAAACATAATTCACACTTGTGTATAAGATCTTGTATCTAATTCTTCTTGTTCACCTTATGTGATAAACTACTTGTTGCATGCTTAAATTAAATTAAATTATGGTATCTTGTAATAATTAATTGCTTGTAGTTTCATGCATAAGGTTGATGCATGCATGATAAAATTATTTGAACTATCATCTTTCTTTTATTCCTTACAGCATCACATGCTTAATGTCATATTGGTACATGATTTAGATGGCTTAGCCATCTCTTCAAGCATCTTAGTAGTTGAACTCATCATGAACATGAAAGACTAGTTTCTTTACTCATACCTACCACCCTTCTTCCATCCTATATAAATCACATTATTACTTGCATCTTCACATATTTCTTGTTCTTCCTTCAAAACTTAAATCACTTAGAAAATTCTCCTCTCTAAAATGAGTAATGCTTCAAACAATGACTACAAGGGTAAGTCCATTGTGGTTGATGAAGAACCAAATGATGAATGGGAAAATCCATCATGTATTGATAATCAAATACTTAGGAATTATGTGATGAAATGTTTGTGGAGTGATCCCATATGGTACAAAACGGGGTACCCTGTCCCTCCCAAACTTGATGCTTCAACTCATGACCATGCACGAAGGTGTAAGTGTTGTGAGAAAATAATCAAGATTGAGAATGATGTTAAGGATCTTCAAGAGGAGATGAGGGAGTTGCATCTTGCCTACAAGAACAATTTCATGATGTTAGCAAATGTTGTGAAAGGTCTTGCAAAAGTTGCGGCTCAAAAGCGCAAGAAATAAGTGCGCTTGGGCAACTTTTGTTGTAGGTTATGTGTAATATTGTTAGTCACCATATAATATTATGATTGAATAAGGTGTTGTAGAATGTGTCTCTAGCTTGTATTAGGAATTGTCTTTGTTGTATGCTTTATGCTCTCCTATGTGATATAAAATGTATTATGGGTTATATGAGAAAATCATGTTTAATTCATCTCTATTTTTATATAGTGCTCAACATCTGGATAGTGGATTCATCTTAGACACTAATATACTTAGTGTTATGATGAGAACTAACCTATGTTGCAAGTCTTCAAATGGTAACCTAACCCATTTTGAAACTTTCACATGTGAGAATTTCTTGGTTGTTGCATGTTGTGATTGCTATGTGTAGCTAGGCCACCGCAAAGGTGGGGCTCTTGACCCATGGATCCCCTCCTTGAAACAAGGGGGAGCAACGATCTAGGGGGAGCTATGTTCAAGGGGGAGCACATTTGGGTGCACATACAAGCTAGCTCTTTTTACCCACAGGCCCAAGTTCGAAACCTAGCTTGATTGGAAGTCCCGCCTTTTTGATTCGACAAAAGAGGGAGAAAGAAAGCAAGAGCGTGAAGACCATTCATAAAAGAAAGCAAGAGCGTGAAGACCATTCATTGTTAAAGGCTTCACCAAATTACAAGGCAAAGGTCAAGACGCAAGCTACACCAAAGGCGCGCTTTGTCTTCGCTAAGTTTTGTAATTTTATTTACTTTCGGTTTTTATTTGTCATCATCAAAAAGGGGGAGATTGTTGAGGCAACATGATCAAGATCTCTCTATGTTTTAATGATGAAAAATAAACCATCCAACATAAAATAGCAAACGTTAGCTCAAAATCGCCGGAGCCAATGTCTGCTCCTGGCGCGCTGCCAGCGCGTCAACGCGCGGGTGACGCGCCAGGAGTTTGTATGGTTCTGGGCGAATTATGAAAGTCGGCTTTCCCCTTACCCGACAAATGTGGATCATTCAATACAGGTATGAATATGTTATGTGCTTAATTGAGAACACTCGAAACGAGTTTTGAGACTTGAGAGATCCCACTTTTAGAACACCCATTTACAGGAAAACGCCAACTCATGTTTTCTAAATATCGCCTCTAGCCAAGGCTTTTCTAAACTTAGGGAGTTTATATATTTCACGTGACATCGTGTTGAAGCATCCATATGCTCATATCCCGTGCTTACGTCTTCTCTAATTACGTAATGGGTTTACTCCCTCATTGGTCAAACTAAGTCAAAGGTCACTTTGCGTAAACGCATCCTTTCCCACTTGGCTTATGCTTTACATCAAGGCAAAGCACTTAACTTGTTTGAACCAAGGTATTAGTTGAGAACGTCGAGTTGTGGAAAGTCACAAGATATGAACCTATGGATTCTCGATGTTGTGTTACTTGAACTTATAAGTAACCTATGATTTTCTCAACTTATAATCTTAATTGTCTTAACTTTTTCTTCTTAATGACAATTAGATTATGTCTTAATCATCTTCTTAATCTCATCTTTATTAAAGACAAAACCAATCATATCCAAATCAAATATTCTCTTACACAATCTCTTACACAATCTCACATATTCCCTTACACACTACATCTAAACCATCCATTCCCTTACAACACATCCTAACCCTTCATTTTCCCCACATGGGAATTGTTTGAATCCCTAAAGAGGCTCCTTTGATCTCAACCATTGAATTCAAATTACAACACATCTCAACCATCCATCCAACCTCTCCTATTAATTCCATCACATGTGCTTGATTACAACCATTGAATTCAAACCAAAACCATCTCAACCATTGATCTCTCATTTCCCCCCAAGCAATGCATATTCCTTGGAATATCCCTTCTCAATCCTAACCAAGACATCTTTGATCCAAACCATTCATTTCAAATGAACTCATCTCAACCATCCACATTCACCACATGCCAAATTGTTTGAAAACCAAGGGAGGCTCCCTTTGATCCTAGCTATTCAATTCAAACCATTTCATCTCAACCCTCCATCTCATTCTTCCTCCCCAAGCATTGGAATATTCCTTGGCATATTCTTTCTCTCTTTTCTATGCCATGTGAGGAGATACACTTCTACCCCTTCCAAATTACCCTATATACACTTTATACCCTTGGTAATTTGGTTTCTCTTTAAACACTTCACAAATGATTTCCAAATTGGCTATTTGAGTTGGTAAACCTTAGATTGATTAATGTTAAGGTTTAGTGTGAAGTACAATTGGGGGTTTAGCAAGGATAGGTATTTATAAGATCCAAACACCAAACACTTGGGAAACATTTACAGACGCCTGGCGCGCTGCCCGCGCGTTACGCGCGGGTGACGCGTCGGCCTCGATAAATTTTCCCAAGTTTGGGTTCTTAGCCTATAAATACCACCCTTGCCTCTTGTATTCCTCACCCCTTGCCATTATTCTTTCTCTCTAGATTCTTTCTCTCTAAACACTCTCAAATCTCTCTATCTCTAATCTTGTGTTCTTGATTTTCATACTAACATCTTTGAAAGAACACATATCTTTGCAAGGGAAGAATCACAAGAACCTAATCCACTCTTGTGATTGTGTCGAGGGTCTTCTTTCCTATACCCTTTCTACTACAATTGAGTCTCTAGGTTAGGTTAGGGCTTGGTTGATAAAACAAACTTTCATTCATTCAATTGTTTGTAAGGGAATTCTTGTGTCTTGGTGACCAAGCCTAGATCATTGGGAATCTAGTTGGGGTTTGATACTTCCGGTGGAAAGTCTTGGTAGAGATCTTTGTGATCCTTAGGTGAAGTTGAATCGCGAGATTCTTTTGAGTGGTTTCCGAGGGTGGAATACCGTTGGGGGGTAACTCCTTCTTTGTGAGCATCGATATTGGTGAATATCGGTGGAGTGAATTGTAACGGTTTGTAGTCCACCGAAAGGATTATACTAGTGAATAGTATCAGAGTCGCGGATTCGCAACTGGACGTACGGATGGTATAAACCCCCCATCCCGAACCAGTATATATCGTGGTGTCTTTTACTTACTTTATATACTTTGGTTGTGTTAGTAGTTGTTGGATTATTATACAACCACTTAGTGTTCTCTTTGGCTTAAAGTTTTTAAACATCTAAAAAGCCGAAGAAACCGTATTCACCCACCCTCTCTACGGTTCTACAGAGCTCTTACTCAAATTCATTTCTATGTTTTTCATGCTCATTATATGCTATATTTGCTAGTTATATTGATCTCATGTTGTACAAAACTCTAAAACACAAGTTGTACAAAACTCTAAAACACAAATTAAACTTGCACATATCTTTGTGTAAAACCTTATTAGTAAACTAGAAAAAACAATACTACTTACGCTATAAAAACGGCAAAACCATGAATCTAAAACCTTGGACAAACTCATAAGATTGTAGAAAAACTCAAAACATAACCGTAACATTTCGAATCAACTAAATTGGACTTGCAAATCAAAAGTTATGATTAGTTAAAGTCTATTGAAAGGAATATAAGTAATGGGTATAAAGCTTATTGATGTAAATTTAGAACGCGATTCTGACCCCTTTCTGTTCCGAACCAGACAAAGAGTAAAACATGAAAGTTGTCCGAAATGATGTCTTACATAAGATAATACAAGAATGTAAGCCTGAAAGTGCAAAATAAGGGTTGTTTACCACAGAAACCAAAACGGACTATTTTCGTATTTTACCAAAGTTATTTTCCAAACACTTGGTCGCGTTAGACCTATTTTCCGAACTTGGTATTTTACCAAAATTTCTAGATTTCTTAACTAACATATAAGCATTATTTTCATAAAAATAACATAGCGCTTTTGACCCTCAGAAATGGTATTTTTCGTATTGACGAGAAATATAGCCATAAACCGTTTTAGACCTATTTCTTTTTCATAACAACAAAACCTAAATTACCTAAGTGTTACATATAAGTTCATTACCATAATCATTAACGTAATATGGAAAACATTTTCATAAAATCATATGTCTCATTATAACTCTTATAAGTACAAATTATTCGTTTTTAATACTAAAGTACTATGTTAGTACGAAATTTCATGTAGGCGGCCTTTTCGGGCTGAACGCATCGATGGGTTGTTGAATTTACGATTTAAAGTGTCCTAGTTCCTCATACGTTCACTACACAACCTCTAAATTATCATAGCCTGAACACTGATACGGTATTTAACTAAACACGTTTCATAAACTAAATCATTTTTATAAACGACAAACACGATCACTATAAACTACCATGCACGACATCATGATCAATATAAAGACTTATATAGACTTGTTTATATTTCCACATCGTTATTTCAAAACCTAAGACAAGATATCATATTTTAGGTTGCTCGTAGAAGTTTTCCACGACACATCCATCATTTTCATTACTTTCTTAACATCATTTACTCACCGTGAGTTCATAGCCTCATTTTCCATCATTTAACTATTTACAAACCCTTGGGGGAGATACATGTTATTTTTACTCGAACACAATGCTTTGAATTGTATGTTTTATTAGCACTAAGTATCACAATTGCCATGTTTAAGTCACTATATCATGAAACCATTAGTCACTAGTTGTAGTGAGTGCGAATATTGTGAATATGCCTATTGGGATTGACGAATCCCATTTGTATTGACCTGGTTAAGGCAATCAAATGCACTATATTTGAAAACACTAGGTATAATGGCAAATTACCTACTAGGGCCACGATTGCAACGATTATGTCAATTTCTATTGGTACGAGGTTAACATTTTGGTTGTCATGAGCTTAGTGCAATAATCACTGTTTTATCTTCAAACTATAGATTTCACTCAACCTTTGTGTTGACTATTTTTAAGCATGTTTTATCTCATGTCCATAAGGTATACACGGCTGGCAAGGAAGGGCATGGAAGGGCACGGATATAAAGAAGGCTTTACTTTTATTATCATTCAAAAAACTCAAAAATATTTTGTTAATGTATTATGTAAACCATGAAACTACTGGGAACCTCTTTTGTAACTCTGATATTTTATTCGAATGATAATTATTTTTATAAACGACTCGTTTAGAGTTCTGTTTCTATTATTGTGACTATTATACCATGAAGTAATACCCAGCTTGAATTTCACGCTGCATTCACGAAATTAGGGGTTTTACATATATAACTTGTTGGATATTTTAGTGTAATTGGATTAACTTGTTTGACCAATTTCGTCATAATAAGACATCATTTAGGCTTGGATGTGCGGAGTGCACACCTATTTGAATTTATTATAATCTTAGGGGCGAAGCCCCTAAGGGACGGGGGTCCGGGGGCAACGCCCCTGGGAGCGGGGTTTCAGGGGCGGCAGCCCCTGAGGAGCAGGGTCCAAGTGGCGGCAGCCCCTGGGAGCAGGGTCCAAGGGGCGGCAGCCCCTGGGAGCAGGGTCCAAGGGGCGGCAGCCCCTGGGAGCAGGGTCCAAGGGGCGGCAGCCCCTGACAGGGTCCAAGGGGCAACGCCCCTGGCTGGGGTCTTATTTCCATTAAGTTGCTATGTTAAAAGTTCCTTAGAAAATCAAATTTTCAGAAATTGAGGGACTAAATTTGACAACTTTGAAATCTGCCCAAAAGGCGGTTATGATGGCCCTAATCCCGTTTTCATAGGTATATATGTTTTCTCCATTGTTCGTGATGATTTTCTGGTTCATAAAAATTTCAAACAAAAACCATACAAAACGTTCTCAATCTCTGAATTGTATCCGATTGAATAATTCGGGAGAACCACCGAATTGATTCGATCTGAAAGTGTTCACACGCCTTTCATAGATTCAAACATATCCAGTTGTGTTCGTTACTGTTATCCCCTACATAACTTGGGACACCCAACGCTCTTAAACTTATGAAAATAAAAAACAAATCAGTAGTCTAGATTACCTAAAGGAGTAAAGGGCTGACTTGATATTTTTTAGAGATAATTCCTAAAAAGGGACAAAAATTTACACTTTTTCAAAATATGGTACAAAAATAATGGCTTTTCTCAAAACGGTCATGTGTGAATGTGCGAACGTGCGATTCCACTAAATTGTTGACACGTGTCCAGACAATTAGTACAATACCAATCATTTGCAAGTACAATCACTATCAATTATCCCCCATGTGTTTTTTGAATTCTATAAACAAATGTGCGAATGTGAGACTTGGCCAATACCATATATGCTACTTTATTGGGAAAGAACAAAGATCTACTTTACAGAAATAAAATATTGTACTTGATTTTAACCCCTTCCCCTCTCTCTCTCTCTCTCTTTCTCTCTCTCTCTCTCTCTCTCTCTCTCTCTCTCTCTCTCTCTCTCTCTCTCTCTCTCTCTCTCTCTCTCTCTCTCTCTCTTCACCCATCTCCCACCATCCTCGCCACCATATAAACCCACCACCACTAGGGGCTGGTTAAGAGATATGGAGTTGTTTTTAATATCAGGGGCTGGTTGCTTATTTCCAGCAGGTTCAGGTAATGATGGGGTTGTAATTCAAATCGGTAGCGTCTTGGTGTGGATGAGGTGGTATGCTGATGTCGAGGCGGTGGTCATTTATTACGTCAGGTTCAGGTTGTGGTTCAAGGATGGGTCGAGGTTCAGTTTATGTTTCAAAGTAGGATCGAGGTTCGGATATGGTGCCAGTGATGCAGGTCGATTTTCGGTTTGAGGTAGATCTGGTTCGGGTACGGTACGGCTCGAGGTTCGAGTACAGGTAGATCTGATGCGGTCGTGGTTCAGTTTTTTATGTTAAGTGATTTTGGTCATGGTCGATGTTTGTGCTCAGGTGAGGGTCATTATGTTTGTCTGATTGTGGTTAAGTTCTTTGTCAGATTGTTGTAGTCATGGTTAGAAGGAAAGATTGTAGGTTGTTGTGGTTATGGGTCTTGGTTAAGATTGTCAGAATGTCGTGATCCTGAGGTTCATCCTTTGTGGTGTTGATCTGTGGTGGTGATGGCAGATCTGTGGTGGTGATGGTGGTGTTGATTAGGAGGTGATGGTAGTGATGGCGGATCTGTGGTGGTGATGGTGGTGTTAATCAGGTGGTGATGGTGGTGTTGATGGTGACTGGAAAAAAAGATTTGATTTACGTTCGTACATTAGCCAGAAATCGCACAACCGTTGTTCACACATCTACATGGTCGAGGAATGCACTGATGGTCGAGGATGTGGGCCAACAAATTATTGGTATTGTACTAATTGTCTCGACACGTGTCAACAAATTAGTGTAATCACACGTTCGCACATTCGCACATGACCGTTTTGGGAAAGGCCATTATTTTTGTACCAGATTTTGAAAAAGTGTAAATTTTTGTCCTTTTTGAGAATTATCTCTATTTTTTATATTGTAAGATTCGCCTTTATGGAGCGATGTTTGGACACATGGTGGTGGCCAACCACAGGTAGAACATCATTACATCATCAATCTCCATGCGTGATGGTGGTTTTTATGTGGTTCGGTGAATAAGCTTATAGAACAAAAAGAAGGAAGGTTTATATGGTAGTGTTTTTTTTCGTTTGATTTAATGGTCACCACTTGTTCATTTGATAATTGTTTTGGTAAAAAAAAAATGAATGGTGATGTAGAGTTGATGTGACAGTGTTGAGTTTGTTCGCCTACTACAATAAACCAAGTTTACCCATTTGGTTAAAGAAATGAGTAGTTTCTTACTAGGTTTTACTCCTTGTCATATATTTAGAGCATCACTTCTTTTGTTTCAAATTGGAAGTTTGATCGAGTTTACAATATTACCCTTATTTGAAATTATGATTACAAACTTTAAAGAAGAGATTAATTAATTAGTTAAGGTAAAACTGTTATTCTACAAAAAAAAATAAGAGAAAGAAGACAGTAATAATTATGCTTTCCTTATAAATAGTGTGTTTTTTTCTCTGATGATAATTATTTTGAGACGGATAAAGTATTTAAGAAAAACCAAATAATAAACGAAATAAAAACTTTAGGACTGATTTTCGTATTGTTCATTAGTCAACCAAATTCCCATATTTGTAACTGTTGATCTAATAAAACTAGTTATAAGTCCCGTGCACGCACAAAGTTTACACATAAATCAAATTTATTTTTTTAAATTTTAGTTTAGTATATGGAGATATAAGAATTTACCCGCGATAATTGAGTATAAGTACAATTAATACATATGCATGAGTTTTTCGTTATGTATAAATATCTATTAGTATTTTATAATTTTTTTTTATTAGATGAAAGATATAACTTTGTTTAATTGATTAGATGTTGAGGTTGATGTTGATGTTATTGTTTAACTTTAACTATTGATATCATGTTATACAAAATGTGTGAGATTAGTAGCATATAATGAGCGTTGATGAAGTTAAAATATACTCCGTAAACTTTTTTAAAATGTTCTTCGGATATTCGTACGTAAACTTTAAATAATAATTACATGAGTCGTTGTTATATGTACAATCGCGTATATTTATTTTCATATCACAATAATTCGTGCTTACCATTTAATATTTATATTACCGTTAATAATAACTTAGCCTTATTTAATATTCAAACATGTGTACGCATAGATTAAACTATTAAATTGAATAACATGAATCCTTATTTAACATATATAGTAAAAATTTAGTATTTTAATAGATGAAAGTAACGTATATTGAAACTAATTCATGTATTTACAATATTTTGTAATTTTAGTGGATGAATATCTCAAACTAATATTAATACTCATGTAATTGTAAACAAAGTTTATATTATAAAGTCTATGTGTATAAAGCGTAAAGGGTTATCTGTTTATTTTTTAAAGTTATTAGAAAACATGAAGATTTGTAATTTTACACTTAACACTATATAATATATTTAAAATTCAACTACTTAAGTTTTATTAGTTATTATTTTTTTAAGGTTTTTATTTTCATAAATTTGATACCTATATTTTTATGTGTTTTTTTTCAACCAAATTTATTAAAGTTTAACCAAAATCAACTCAATGTTGATATTTTATTGACCAATTATTTTGCTTGATTTGGCTTATGTGTCAAAATAAGCTCTCCTATTGATCTAATTTTTTTCAATAAAAATGATTTTATAAAATAACTCCGAAATGATGTAATTCTTTTATGGGAAAATTTCAAAAATACACCAAATATTGAATTTGTGTCCACAATGTAGTCAAGAATATTGCAAATTCCAATTTTGGTCATATGCGACCGTGCTACTGCGCGACCCATTAAAAAGTTGACATGTGGCATGACAAAAAGTGTCATTCTAATCATTTGATGGACCCATTAAAAAGTTGACATGTGGCATGACAAAAAGTACCATTCTAATCATTTGATGATACATTTGTCACATTTTGAATGGGTCGCACAGTCGTATAGCTGCCGGTCAAGTAAGAAAAATGTGCGATCTCATTCAAAATGTGACAAATGTGTCACCAAATAATTAGAATGACACCTTTTGTCATACACGTATCCAATTATGAATAAAGTCGTGCAGTAACATGATCGCACGTAATCAAAATTAAAATTTGCAAAATTCCTAACTCGATTGCAGACACAAACTCAATTTTTGTCGCAGTTTTGAAATTTTCCCTTCTTTTATTATATAAAAGACTTTCGCTATTTGTTAATTAGTTTAAGTTCAATACGTGTCACTACATCAAGGTTAAAGTCATCCAAATTATATCATACTACGTATCAGATAAGCTATATAGCAGGTATGATAATTTAGTTATATAACAAGCTTTAAGATATTTGTAAAGGTCAACTAAAGTTGACACTTCTTAAGAAAATAATACTAATAATAAATAAATAAATTGACACGAAAGTGTTTTTAGGTAACACAACTCATTTTGAGGAACACATAGAGCTAACTACCTCTAAAATTTATAATTTTTCTAAAGTTTTACATCATCTCAACCTCTCATTCCTTTTTCTCCTTCAAACACACAACAATAATACGTAGTATTAGACTTTCAAACTCATTAATAAATACTCCTATACAAAATCGATCGCCAAATCACATATCATAACTACTTCTAATTTAATTTTGCTACAAAATGTCATAGCTACTTGTTTATGGTTTTCTATGAGCCATAAAACCAACTACAAATCAGCAACCTATTCACAAAATCACACATGGCTAATTTCAACACCACAAGATGCACCAATATGACTAATCATTCGACAAGTGTTCACCTACTTTGACATTGTCCCAACAACATAAACACACCCATTTAACCATAAAATTAGCCACCTATATAATACACATTTTTTTCCAAAAAGAAACCATACCTTAAACAAACCAACATAGTCCAAAAAAAGTAACCAATACCTTTCACTTTGTTGTTTCACATGCTATGGCTATGGAAAATCTAGGCTCATCATCATCTTCATCATTATCATCAAACACATCATCAGAAACGTTTTCAACGAATTCATTTTTCACTCCTTTACTAATTTCCATAATGGGAATTGGCACCGTTGCTTTAGCTATACTTATATACCATCTTTTACTCGTTAAATTTTGTATGAGACGTCATGCTGCCAGAATGGCAGCATTACGTAACTACGCCAACGAGGAAGTACCCGCTGGCGTAGATGAAAAAACGCTTAAAACAATCCCAATTATAGCGTATAAAGGGAATGATAAGCAATGTGAAAATGAATGTGCGGTTTGTTTAGGGGATTTGGAAGATGGTGATATGGTTAGATTGTTACCAATATGTAAACATATGTTTCATGTGAAATGTATTGATGAATGGTTCGTGGGACATATTAGTTGTCCGGTTTGTAGGGTCCCAGTTGTGGGACCTGATGACGAGATTCGTGGGTGTCCAGTTTGTAGGTCTATGGGCCCCACGAGTGATGATTGCATATCTTCTCATTCTAATGAACGTGTTGAGGTTGATAATGATGGTGGATTTACATCTGGGCCGCAAATTACGCTTAGGCATTGTCATTCGTTGGTTTTGCCCGGAGAAAATAAGGGTAGATTTACGGGAATGGAGTTAAAAAGATCTTTATCAATGGGGCAAAGCACTTGTGTAACCATTGACATAAATATTGAGAATATGGATAATGATTGCACGTACTATTCATCGTTTAGAGATCAATCTATTAGGCAAATTCAGCGTGTATCATCCAAAGTGAGAGAGTCGATTTCTCGAATTCGTGTAGGTCAAGGACAAGAGTGTGCCATTCTTCCATATTGAAATGTTATTTTATTTTTATTTTTTTTCTTTTTTTCATTCAAATTTATGTAGTATTTAGAGTTGTATGATGTCACATGGGATTTTGCTTTATACGAACAAACATGATGACCAGTTAACATGACATCGTGGTCGGATATCATGGTTAAAAATTTTGACATTAGTTTGGTAGCTAGTTGGGTTTTATGTGTGGTGTCAGCGTCAGCTAGTGGATTACTAGGGATACATGAAGAAACCGATGACGATAGCTCCTCTTCTGGGGTACGATTGTTCTTTAGTTTTTGATCTTTAACAAGAAGTTATTCGTACAATAAAGACTGGTGATAAACGATAATACGTAAGAATAATTCTACATCCACTCACAATTTACACAAAAAAATCCACTCGCTAACGTGTCAGCGAGTTGATTGGTTGGTTTTTTGTGGGCCACAAAAAACCAACCAATCAGCTCGCTGACACGTCAGCGAGTGAGTTTTTTTGTGTAAATTGTGAGTGGGTGTAGCACACCTCAATACGTAAAGGGTTATGTTGGATACAATTAATGGCTGTGTGACAGGTTCAAGTGTGTGTTTAGCTTTGGTTTCAAAAATGCTTTGACAAATCTGAGTTATATTTAAGAAACTGCATGTAACGTAATATGACCCCAAGTGTCACATGGGTTTGTTATGCTCAAGTATTACGAATCTGAAATAGGATTAATTAACCTTTATAATAGTTTAGTTTGTAACTGGGCCTTCTGCTTAAACTAATGAGCTTGAGTAGGCTAAAAGTTTAATGTTGGGCTTCGTAAAGAGACCCATTAAGGAATGTTATAAACAATTATCAAACTTCTTACTTAATTTGTAAACAAGTGAAATACGGAGTATATATTTCGGGTATAAGTATAAGAATATGCAAATTATGTCCCATAGAGCATGGCGAATAATAATGTGAAATAAAGCAATCTGTGAGTTTGTAGCCTTTGTAGGAATTCAAATATACATAGAGTGATTTCAAACGGTTTCATCAATGTAAGTGATGAGGCTTGAGAACCGAAGTACCTCCTCTTCCATGCAATTTTTTTTACGTGTCGTGTGTTCTTGAGCGGGAACACCACTCCATTTGGGCATACCCCGAAAAATGGCTCTCCAATCCGTGAAGTGTATCCACATGAGCCTTGATCAAGTGTGTGTGTGTGTGTGCAATGCTATTAGCAAAACCTCCTTGTGCCAGCACTCTCTACCCCCATTCCCACGTTAAAGTGTTCTGAGACAGCTATGCTAGAAAGATTGACCACTCGATTACCATGGCCTAAGTTTCTATGGTCGTTTTAACTTGTCATACAGTTTGCGATATGAGTATGAGGTTATTGTTGTTTCTAAGAAAATGAATATTTGGTAGAGTATAGCCTTGATACTTGTATTTCAGCATGAGCCAGAAAAAGTTATTAGCTACCGTAAATCAAAGATGGTTTTTATCCGAACGTATTTTTCACTTTTTCGCTCAATATAAATGAAACAATATGATTTTTCTCACATGTTAACTCAACACATTCCAGTCTAACTTAAAGCTACAGTCTACTGACATAAGTAAATCATGATGCCCAATTGTCCATAAGTATTTTTTTTAGAAAGACAACATTATATAAAGTGCCCAAAAAATCGAGTTACAATACAAGGCGTCCAACCTCAATTAAACAAGCTAATTAATAGAGGATGGAACCCAAATAGAAACAAAATTACAACAAACAAAGCTAAAACTAACCATCACAAAAACTAGACAAGGAGCACCAACTGATAAGCATAATACCAAATGAGAGTAATTGTTCCCATGAGTATTAAAACCACCAGGGTACACAAGCAGCCAAAATCAAACTATCTCACACAATCAGTACAACTCGAATCAAATATTTTAAAGCCACCCATTGATAATATATATAACTGAAGCAAAGAACACTGCAGCGATCACACCATTTGCCATATACTAAAAGCAACCCATTTAAACCACAATCACTAGCCACCCATCTGATGCAATTTATGCGACAACAGTAGAAGACAACAAAGAACTTTAGATAAAGCCGGAGACACCCACTGACTCTACCTAAAGCCTTTTAAAATCTCCACTGCAGCCCCATTTAATAGTCAAGAATACCAATATACTGAGAAACATAACAAATGTTACCTAGTACCACTGTAGCCAATATGCCCACTGATTAACTACAGAACTGCTCTTACTGTAGCTGAATATTCCGAGGATCCAATAACCATTGTTGCCAATCTAACCCTTTATATTTATTTGATCTTCTCACTATCCATTCGAAACATTTGAGTTGGATATCTTGAATAATCTTATTTGTACTTGAAACTTTATTACCGAACACGCGATTGTTTCTTTCTTTCCAAACATAGTACCCGGAAGTCCAAATTACCGCTTGCCACATTTTCGATAGAGAAGTGGGAACGCTAACATTTCCACTATCTATACTAGTATATAATGCATTTGGGACTATTCTATAATTAGAAAGGCTTAAAATTCATACTTTTATTTGATTATTATGGAAGGATTTCAAAATTAATTGGTTAGAAAGCAGATTGGTTAGGAAGTTAGTTAGGAAGCAAGTTGGTTAGCAAGTTTGTTAGGAAGTTGGTTGTTCAAACTAATTTATTTGGCTTAACCATCTCTACTTATAAAGCATAAAAACAACTAAATGTGTAACTGAATAATGCAAAATATAGTCACAGGCACCCGCCGCCGCATTGCGCGGGTACTGTTCTAATAAGAAAATAATTCTTCTGTAGTGAAAGCGTTAACGACCCCCACCTTCCACCACACGAATATTTTAGACCACACACTCATTGCTAAGTCACACGTAACTAAGCAATGAGTACATGTTTCCATGCTAGCATTACAACACGCACAAAGAACCGTATCCAAATCGATGCCTCTCCTATCGAGTTCCACCTAGACCGGAAGTCTACCTTTAAGTGTTCTCCACACAAAAATATTGACTTTCTTAGGTATTAATTTGTTCCGAAGCGTATCACGTCCACCACTTTCCACTTGAATAATCTTCTCCTCATTCAATCTTGTGAGTATCTTGACTTTGAAATCGCCGTCTTCACCAAGTGTCCACCTCCATCTATCCCTACAAGAATTAGAGACAACATTTTGCAATACCTCAATTAACTCATAGTATGGTTCGAACAATGTTATAAAAGTAGCTTCAAGAGTTTGTTTAAGTGGAATCTTATGCATTTTGTTTAAGATAACATTATCTTTGACGAACACTAAGAAAAGTTGCCCGTGCTTCATTCATGTTTTATGAATATTGTTATTAAGGAGATAATATACTTAGGCTGTAATTGAGGTAGTCATGAAAAGATTGCGGCAATATTCGAAAAATAAGTAATTCGTAGTGGCTGTAGCTGAAAATGATAAAAATAGTAAGGATTTTTCTAAAAAGAGGGTATCACAGTCTGGGTGTCCCTCTCTGAATGACTAGTAAGTGGTTATAAGGCCTCACGTTGAAGGGTAATGAGGACCGATCAGTGACTGCTTGCCATTTAGAGGTTCACACCCAGGCTCTGAAACCCTCTTTAACTTCGGGCACACGTAAGAAAACCCAAATAGTAATGACTTTAGTAACTGTATTTATATGACCATATGTATCAACTTCTACCGAAATTTTAGGTATACGACTCATTCGGTGACCTTATTCTACAATGTTTCCTTAGGTATACATACATTTTTATATATGCCTAACCTCACTAGCATTAAAGTATACGATGGAGATGGTGAATACTGATCGAAACTAAAAGATGCTTAAACATTGCTCTAGTTCTCGCATATCTCTATAGTTTTGCCCATGTATTCCCATTTGCTTTTAGTAATTAGTACTCAGATGTTAGAATTAGAACCATAGTACTAACACATTACTTATTCTACTAGTGTATGACATATCGACATTACTCGTTCTAAGCTAGCTAAAATAACATTCTTTTGTTAAAGCAAATTCTAGGTTGATGACATAACATATTCATCATGAAAGCCATACCGTTTAGCGTTTATGCTTGATCCTTATATCTTTTGTGATCGATGCGGATGATAAGTTAAGAAACGATAAAAAGTTTCATATCATAATTCATAATCATGAACTTTTGACTTTCGCATTTATATTTAAGAACACTTAGGGTGCGCTTGGTTCAAAATGGGGAATGGGAAAGGCAAAGGCAAAGGGAATACAAAGGGAATGCAAAGGAATGGAATGAAGATTATCATTATCTTTGATGGTGCTTGGTTTAACAAAAACTCATTAACCTCTAAGGTGATGGTGGCTTGTGGTGGTGGCGACTGGTGGTGGTGGTGGCTGGTGGTGGTGATGGCGGCTGGTGGTGGTGGTTATGGCGGCTTGTGGTGGTGGTGGCTGCTGGTGGGGGCTGCTGGTGTTGGTGGTAGTGGTTACTGGTGGGGATGGCGACTGCTGGTGGTGGTGGCTAGTGGTGGTGGTTGTGGCTGATGTTGGTGGCTAGTGCTGGTGGTGGTGGCTGGTGCTGGTGGGTGGTGGCTAGTGTTGGTGACTGGTGGTGGTGGTAGCTGGTGGTGGTGGTGGTGGTTGGTAGTGGTGGTGGCTGGTGGTGGTGGTGATGGCGGCTAGTGGTGGTGGTGGTGGCTGTTGGTGGTGGCTAGTGCTGGTGGTGGTGGCTTGTGCTGGTGGGTGGTGGCTAGTGTTGGTGACTGGTGGTGGTGGTAGCTGGTGGTGGTGGTGGTTGGTAGTGGTGGTGGTGGCTACTGGTGGCTACTGGTGGCTGGTGGCTGGTGGCTGGTGGTGGTGGTGGTTGCTGGTGGTGGTGGTGGTGGTGGTGGCTGGTGGTGCTGGCTGCTAATGGTGGTGGGTGGTGGTGGCTACTGGTGGTGGTGGCTGGTGGTTGTGGTGGTTGGTAGTGGTGGTGGTGGCTACTGGTGACTGGTGGCTGGTGGTGGTTGTGATGGCGGCTGGTGGTGGTGGTGGTGGTGGCTGGTGGCTGGTGGTGGTGGTGATGGCGGTTGGTGGTGGTGGTGGTGTTGGCTGTTTGTGGTGGCTGCTAATGGTGGTGGTTGGTGGCGGTGGTGGCTACTGGTGGTGGCTGCTACTAGTGGGTAATCATTACCATATCTCCCAATTTACTGGGTAATGCCTCATTACCCCATACTAAACAATGATTGCATTCTCTAGTCATAAACAAGCATGTTTAATCATTACCTTTCCCATTCCCCACCCCCCATTACCCCCAACCAAGCACCCCCTTATTATTTGTCAAATGCTATTCGACTAAAAACAATCGACGAACATAATAACATTTCATCAAAGTCAAAAACAATTCAACACATAATAAGAGCTCTAGGTATGCAAGCGTCATTCTTAGTATCATAGTGTCATTGGATGACACCGGATGTCATCTCACGCCTTTCCCAAAGTCATACTTGATGAAATAGGGATATGGTCATATTCTAATGAAGCTGCTTTTACATGTGTTTTAACAAGTCCAGGTTTGATCGTTACAAATGTTGGTAAAATATAGGGCTGAGCACCGAAGGTTCAAAACCGAACCGGACCGACGAACCAGACCGAACCGACAAAACCCGAACCGGACCGACGGCCCGTCGATTCGGTTTCGGTTTCATGTTTTATATGATTTCGGTTTCGGGTCGGTTCGGTTCTGTCCGGTTCGGTCCAAAACCGACAAAATCATACCAAAATACACTTAGACCGACAAAACCGAACAGAACCGACGGCCCGTCGGTTCAGTTTCGGTTCCGGTTTTTCATGAAATTCGGTTCTCGGTTTTTTCGGTTCGGGTCGGTTTCGAACCTATGCTCAGCCCTAGTAAAATATGCACATGCTGGTATAATGTGATTCGGTGTTACAACTGGTAATATCTGATTCAATATTATTTTCATTGTCATGTGAAATGAATGACAATATACAATTATACATAAAGACTATAGCTAATGGTGACCCCCCCCCCCCCCAACCGACCACAAACACGACCGCATCCTCCAACACAACCACAGGCGACTGAGTCCCCCAACCAAATGTACCAAATGCATATTAGGGTCGGCTACCTGACCACAATTTCATTTTGGTTTGTGTGTGATTTTTTTAATTTGTGGGGTATGTTTTTAGTTGTGATTGCGGTCACCATTACCTGTTTATGGTTTATGTGTAGTCTTACAGAAAGAAAACTGAGTGGGTGCTGATTAGACAGAAGTAACCGCTGATAATTGCGGTCACCGTCTATAAAGTAAAAACAAAAATAATTAAATAAATAAAAAAAATAAAAAATCTTGAACTTTACTCAAACCAAACACAAATATCCAACATTGAAACACCACTTTCAGTTTCACCCTCACAAAACAAACATGCCTACCATACTACACTCATTCTCACCCCTCATAACAACCCACCATATCACCACCATAAAACCACCACCCAAACACTTCACCATCAAATGCTCACTAGAAAACAAACCAAAACCAAAACCCAAGTCAAAAAACGGGTCATGGGTCAGCCCAGACTGGCTAACATCACTAACAAGGTCACTAACCATCACAAAAAAAGACAACTCAAACATACCAATAGCAGAAGCTAAACTAGAAGATGTATCTGATCTTTTAGGTGGGGCCCTTTTTTTACCTTTGTTTAAATGGATGAATGACTATGGACCTATTTATAGATTAGCAGCTGGTCCAAGAAACTTTGTTATTGTTAGTGACCCATTAATTGCTAAACATGTTTTAAGAAACTATGGTACTATATATGCTAAGGGTCTTGTTGCTGAGGTTTCTGAGTTCTTGTTTGGTTCCGGTTTTGCTATTGCTGAAGGTTCTCTTTGGACGGTAACTTTATTATTGTTACTAATGTAAATTTATGTCATGGTTTTTTAATTTATGTTTATGAGTATAGTGTAGTTTATTTATAGGGTAAAAGCCAAAAATACTCTATGTACTAGTACCATGGCGGAGCCAGAAAGTTTTGCTAGAGGGGCACACTTTAATAAATTTGACATATTAGAAAATTTACACTACATTTTTTTTTTCAGCTAGGGGGCACGTGCCCCCCTCCTGTCTTGGCCCATGTGTACTAACTTATTATGCTTCCTCAATTCTTAAGCTACTCATTATACATTCATATGTTTTTAAAAGGGTATTTACTATTTAGCGTTGCGTTTTAAAAGGATTAGTTGTAGGATATGGTGTGTGAATGTGATTATTTAACATATACCAAATACTTTTTTGCTTTGCTTTTAGCTTTTCTTTCAGCTCGGTTATCTACTATTTAATATACAATGTAGTTAAGAAATGGAGGTTAACTAGTTACAAAAGTGTCTTAGCTTAGGTTTAGTGATGGAAATCCGTCACTATACATGTAGTAGGCGACTGATTAAATTAACTAGTCAGCTCTCCGTTTCGTGACCTCATTGTACGTAAATTAGTACTCGAAATAAGTGAAATCAAAGAGATATTGCCAGTTAATCAATCTTTGTTTAAATACCGATTTCATTTGAAAGTTAGTGGTTGGTGTTGAATTTAGCGTTTGGATATCTGGATGTGCTTCTGTTCGAAGCTTTGATAATTAGATGATCTGTTGTTTGGGTGCTTCACAATCTCTAATTCTGTTTCACGGATTTGCATGTATAGTGACCTAATCTAACCCATAATCAAGTTTGTTGCCTGCTTTTAAGTTGATTTCATAAAATTCTTTGTTTGGAAACCCCTATAAAAATATATAACCAGAATAAGCTCACTATTTCCGAACAGTAAAAGCTGATAATCTGCGGCTTGAAAACATAGTAATCAGATTATCACCTTCAAGGCAAAATGCCATAACTCATGGTCTATTGATCTTAGAATGCTGTTTGGTTTAAAGGGTGTTTGTAATGTGTGATCAAACATATTTTTGATAACCTGCAAAGTATTTTTGTAGAGAAGTTGATTATTGAAGTAGATGTTAAACCACCTAAGTGGTAGTGTTTTTTCCGAATGGAAACTTAAGCACAAGTTATTTGTTTATAGGCAAGGCGCAGGGCTGTGGTTCCATCACTTCACAAGAAATACCTATCAGTAATCGTTGATCGTGTATTTTGCAAATGCTCCGAAAGATTTGTGGACAAGCTCAAAACGTATGCCCTCAATGGCACTGCTGTCAACATGGAAGAACAATTTTCTCAGTTAACGCTTGATGTTATTGGTTTGGCGGTATTTAACTACAATTTTGATTCACTCACTTCTGATAGTCCTGTCATTGAATCCGTTTACACCGCACTAAAAGAAGCTGAAGCTCGTTCAACTGATCTGTTACCTTATTGGAAGGCAGGTTGCTGCTACCTTTTTTATTTACTGCAAAGTAGAGGGATAGGTTAACTTTTAAGGTCAAACTAACTAGTTATAAGGTTTTTTGCATGAATTTCCAACAAAACTTTTATGCAAATTAACCTTAATCTTAACATTTTTATATTATAGTTATTGGGGTACTAATCGTGTCCTGTCTGGTCGTTTTGTAAATCTTAACATTATATACAAAATTCATAATTTCTGAAAACCGGCTGTTTAAGGTTTATGTATACAAAATGGCCCAAACTAGACACAAACTCAAATGTCGAGTGTACACAAGGATGAAGGAAGTGCAATGACCAAAACATGCCAAATGAAAAATTCGTTGGTATTTTTATGCAAATTAAACTTAAGTTTTTTATAAATTTTTAAATGTTTTACAACTTGTGTCAAGTCAAACTAAAATGTTGTGGTTTCTACCGTCTTCATGACAAGATGAATGCCAGTTCTTGATTTTGAAAGTAAAAGGTTAACGTCATTAGTCCATATTTACCACTTGTTTTAATGTAGGAGTAATGAAGAAAGAAACAATTTTGACTGATCTTTTTTCTTATATGCAGATTGATGCATTATGCAAAATCATCCCAAGACAAATAAAAGCCCAACAAGCAGTTACTATAATCAGAGAAACTGTTGAAGAACTTATATTGAGATGCAAGGAGATGGTTGAAAAAGAAGGCGAAAAAATCGATGATGAAGATTATGTGAATGATGCCGATCCAAGCATCCTTCGATTCTTGCTTGCTAGCAGAGAAGAGGTCTGAAAATATTTTTTAACATCTTTTTATATAATCTGGTTATTATTTTTCAGTTTTTTTTCTCTTTTTTTTTTTCCTAATGGTTAGGTAACGAGTCAACAGCTTCGTGATGACCTTTTGTCAATGTTGGTTGCTGGACATGAAACCACTGGTTCCGTGTTAACTTGGACTGCATATCTTTTAAGTAAGTTACTGATTCGTTAAACTTTTTAATTAATACTTTATGTTTTATTCATTGATCAAAATATAATGTCTACTTTTTTTAAGTACGTCCAAATCATTAAATGATGGTCTTGTGTCCCGTTTGGTGTATTTTTCTATAACCTTGAAATTATACATAAATGTATCAGTTTTATAGTTACATATGAAGGCATAAATGTAGCATATTCTATAAATTTTGTAGGATCCATCTTCTTTAGTGAAGGCTCAAGAAGAAGTTGACAGAGTGTTACAAGGCCGATCGCCAACATACGAAGACATAAAGAACCTCAAGTTTATAACCCGATGCATAAATGAGTCAATGCGTCTCTACCCACATCCTCCGGTTGGCAAAATATCCTTTTTTATATATATATTATGTTTGCTAAATTTTTCCAAACGTTTTCTGACATTATCTTCATCAGGTATTAATAAGAAGAGCTATAGTCGCGGATGAGCTTCCAGGAAATTATAAGGTCAATCCTGGTCAAGATATTATGATATCGGTGTATAACATCCATCGTTCTTCCCAGGTATTATTTTACGGTAACTTGCAAATTTCTAAATATTCAATATTATATTTTTTAGTAGAATGTTCTGGGAGGTTTTATGATTAAAGATACAGTTAAGTCATTTTTTTACCCGTTTGGACCCGTTAGAGATATGAATAATCCAGCCCAACCGAACCATTCAGAAGATTAAGGGTCGAAATTGACATTTCAGATTTATGTTACATAACTATGTCTCTGCAGATTTTTTTTTTTTTTTTTTTTTTTGGTTACTTTATCTATCTTTTATCAATTAATTTGCATAAATCAAACCTTGACATGATTTTGAATTATAATTTGGTATTTGAAAAGGTATGGGAAAGAGCAGAAGAATTCATACCTGAAAGATTTGACTTGGATGGGCCTGTGCCAAACGAAGCCAACACTGATTACAAGTAATTTCATATTACTTTCTAAGTTCAGAATTGTTATGGGATTTGTCCTAATTTTAGCATCAGCCATTTCTATATATCATTAACCGGTATAATCCGAAATTTAGCTGTCAAACACTCAAACTTTTCGAAAAACATAAATAACTTGTATGGAGTTTAAAGTCAAGGTTGGGTTGTTTGACCTGGAAAGTGAAAGTCCTAACTTGGAAAGATTTCAATGTAGGTACATCCCGTTCAGTGGTGGCCCAAGGAAATGTGTAGGTGATCAGTTCGCTATGATGGAAGCAATTGTTGCTCTTGCAATATTTTTGCAGAAAATGGAGTTCGAGTTGGTTCCTGATCAAAAAATTAACATGACAACGGGCGCCACCATTCACACAACAAGCGTAATTTTCTCACACAAATCTTTTATCATATGTTTATTAATTTACTAATTCTTGGTCCTTTACCCAACCACATAAGTTTTAACCAATGACCTATATAAGGTTTTTGTCACATGTCATTGTACTTAAGTTTGTCCATGGGAGTCATTAAAACATGACTTTGGTCCTGTTTCGGTTATTTGTAAGTGTAATCTGCAATCTTTAATTTTTATGTGAAATTTAACATACACCTTTCTTAAAAAATCTAACATTTTGTACAAATCTTACATTTACACAAAACAACTAAATAGCACAAATATAAAAGTACGTTGGTATTCTAGCAAAAAATATTTCCTCCTGGTGATCACGAATTTTGGTCATAAAGGGCAATTTTGTCAAAGAAAGGTTGAATTTCATAACTAAAATCCTTTTAAACAATTTTCCAGCCAGAAATAATATTAAAATATATATATATATATATATATATATCCAAATGAATGTATTATTTTGAACCTAAGAGTTTTCTTTTTTCTTTCTGTCTTTCTTTTTGCGTTTAGCTTGTTGTATGTTGCACAAATAAACTCAATGTTACGGTTTTTGCAGGGTTTGTACATGAAAGTCAAAGAACGCCAAGTCAATTCTATGATGGTCTCTTCAGTATAGAAAATGTATGGTATAGCTACATACAAGGTTTTACAATAAATCTAAACGTGTATCCATTTTTTTTATTTCACACAATTTAAATTGTAGAGCAGGTAAAATATCAATGTAACACACTACGGTTCAATAGTTTGATTTAATTTGTGTCGGGCCATGCTATATGGTTCTTCATGAGAACAAAAGCAATTTCTGTAGCAAACATGTCCATTATTGAATGCAATTGTATACACGTTGATTGTTGACTATTATGTGTGTGAGTTGTAACAAGGCCGTTGGGGGTGTTTCTTTAAGCTTGTTTTGTAAATTTTCGGCATATATAAGCTTAGGGGTGGCAATTTGTGCCCGCGATAAAAAGAAATGGGCTAATTTTGTCAAATTTTTAAAAGAGTGGGGCACATTTAACCCCCTCTTGAAATGGGCATATATTGCCCATTTAAAAGAAGTTAGATGGGCACAAATGGGCACATATTTTTTCTCCATTGGAGAATATTACAATTGTTTTTTAAAAAAACTTATAGATATAATATATTTAATTTTTTAAATATAAATGAGTTGTTACGTTTCATTAATTTATTTCGTTGTTTTGGGTTTTTTCTAAAGCGATTTGTATAACATGCGCCCGTTTTGCCCGTGCCCATTTAGCCCGGTGCCCGTTTAGCCCGTGCCCGTTTAGCCCCGTTGCCAGTGTCCGCCCGTTTTGCCACCTCTATATAAGCTTATTAGGTCATAACAAGCTTATACAAGTCTCTAAGTTGCAAAATAAAACGAAAAAAAACGGCTTATGAAACATTAGCTATAAGCCGAAATCATATAAGCTTGTAAGCAAAAAAAAAATAAGCATAAACATAAACCCCCTTAATGGCGAGATAACACCATGATGGGTTTCTTTTTATCTTCTTTAATATTTTCATTCATAGTGAGGGACAAATCTAATCGAGAATTAATTGATATTTTTAATTAAAACCTACTTTCACCCCTTTAAAATAATAAATAAATAAAAATTAAATATTTCAAGAATCGTACATTATTAACCTATATAAATTAAACAATCATGACGAATATTTAATTATCTTTCAATATATGGGCACTCTTATATACTTTCGACAAACTTATTTTTTCGGGCCTGACAACCCAACTCCAAGGCAAGAACATGTCTGGCAGCTTATCCCCAAAACATTTACTCTTTAATGCCACGTGTAGCTACCTCATTCGTGTACCACATGTATTTTGCTAGTACTGCATATCTCGCCGAAGAAAACCACCTGAACCAACGATGTCACGCCACGTGTCATTATAGTCTCCTCCATAGGATG
Source organism: Artemisia argyi (assembly GCA_030686995.1). Taxonomy (NCBI): domain Eukaryota; kingdom Viridiplantae; phylum Streptophyta; class Magnoliopsida; order Asterales; family Asteraceae; genus Artemisia; species Artemisia argyi. The sequence goes on along the minus strand of CM060687.1, from coordinate 52,597,320 downwards.
TCCACCACGCGTACCATCTAGGACCGTTGGATCACATCCATGTGTCTCATGCAACCTAAAATGCATCCCCATAAATACCGATGCATTTGGTGAGAAGAACCAAGTTAATCTTCTCCACATGTCACATACATAAAGCACACACTAAACCCTTATCGTATGTGAGTGTTACCCCCAACTCAAGATACGTTCTTATCCCGGGGCCCTTACCGAATGCGGAAAATCGAACATACGATCAGACTCATCTCACACCATCGATTTACCCAAATCCTTACTTTACGTACCATTTATAAACACATATCTTATGTGATATGACAGTAGTTTGTAGTAGATGTGGCAATTTGTGCCCAAAATAAAATTAAATTTAACAAAAAAATGCTAAATGGGCAAATTTTTAAAAGATTTGGGCACATTTGACCCTTTTTATTTATTTATTTATTTATTTATTTATTTTTGAAATAGGCATATATTGCCCATTTAGAAATTAAATGGATATAATGGGCACATGTTTTTCTCTTAATTGGAGAATGTTAAATTGTTTTTAATGAAAAACTTATGGATATAATATATTTAGTTAATTTAATATAAATGAGGTGTTATGTTTTGGGAGTTTTTTGTTATTGTTTTAGGTCTTTTCTAAAGCGATTCATATAACATGCGCCCGTTTGGCCTGCGCCCATTTAGCCCATAGCCCGTAGCCCGTGCCCGCCCGGCCCGCCCGTTATGCCACCTCTAGTTTGTAAGTTTGAATACTCAACATGTTTTCGTAAAATGGACATAAATATTTGTATACAACTCACCGTTTTTTACATTGAAAATAATACTTATGTTTATTTTACGACAACATGTTCATTATTCGAATCTACCATTTTTTTACATCGAAAATAATACTTATGTCTATTTTTCGACAACATATTCATTATTCGAATCTAAATTATTGTTATATCATATGTGATATACCAAGCGAATTTGAATATCAACCAAAATAAAATAAATCATAGACTTTCTCCAACTTTTATGAATAACCATTATTGATTTAAAAGTTTAAAAAATATGTGTGATATATGATTGGAAAATTAAGGATTTGTATTTTTAAATGCAAAAAATGGTGATTCTTTTGAGTTAAGTACTTATGCTTATTTTATAAAAACATGTTAAGTGTTTAAACTTACATATTAGTATTATGTCATATGTGATATATCATGCAAACACCAATACCGAGAAAACAAAAAAAAAAGTTTTTCAAAAGTATATGAAAATGTCTCTTTATGGAAAGATAAATAAATGTTTTTCGTAATCATGTAATTTATTTCGCTTAACGATTAACGATTTTGGGATATGTTATTTTCAGAAAAATAAAAGGTGAAAGTTGGTTTAAATTAAAAAAGAGAGATGAGAGGAAATGAAAATGTCTGTTTTATTGTTGTTAAAAATGAGTATTTAAAAAAGCAAAACTAGCCTTTAAAATAATTCCTCATATTTTCTATCATTGGCCTTATCACAAATTTCAAAAAGCAAAACTTGTAGATGAAGTTGGTGTAACGATAATTAGAATTTCACCTTTTGTCTGAAAGCGACTTTGGTTACGTTTTAACTACTCATGTATCTTTTCGTGTCAAAATGATTTTGTCTCAGTTTCTATATTAAATTATTGGTTAATTGCTTCATAGACAAAAGATCAGTATAGAACTCATATTTGCCATAAAATCAATTAATCAATTCTAGTTATTCATTTTCTTTTTTTATTAAAAAAAATGAACTTTCACCTTTTTAAAAAAATTAAATATCTCGCAAACCGCTAATCGTTACGCGAAAAAAATCATACCATCGTGACGAGAATTAAATTATCTTTCTATAGATATGTATTGTTATATACTTTCGACGAATTTTTTTTTTCAAAATTTTCGCCCAGAAAAATCACATGTGATTTGTAAAAATCACATGTGATTTGTAAAAATCACATATGATTCGTTAAAATCAAATCATACTTGATTTTTACGAATTACATGTGATTTATAAAAATCACATGTAATTCGTAAGAATCATATGTGATTTGTAAAAATCAAATCATATGTGATTTTTACAAATCACTTTGTGATTTTTCTGGGCGGAAATTTAAAAAAAAAAAAAAAAAAAAAAAAAATCGTCGAAAATATATAACAATGCATATCTATAGAAAAATAATTTAATTCTTTTCACAATAACAAAAAGTTCGTTGAAAGTTCGGTACACACAATAAAAAAAATAAGTTCAATATACACAATAACAAAAAGTAACCAGTATAATACATTTTCAAGTAATTTACCCTAAGTTATTAACTGAATCAAACACTTTTTGTAAGGCTTTTCACTGCTACTCGTGTCATAGTCCTTAAAAGAAGTCTACACTTTAAGAGAAAAAGCCATCCACCATTGATGCGTTATTTTCATCATGTTTTAAATTTATAACTCAGAAATATAATGACTAACACATACTCATGAGCAGTGTACCCGGTCATGTGAAGTATAACCTAGATAAATCCGAATGTTATCCCAAGAGCTGTTGTTCTGGTGAAATTAAGTAATGAACTCAAACAGTTATGAGTTAGTGAAAATAGTCAGTGTTGCGAAAAAAAAGGTCTACAAGGTCGATTTATCACCATTTAGGCGTTACAGGGCCACCAACCTTGCCGATTTATGTAACTGGGTCAAACAAATAGGTCAACTAGGTCAACGGTGATCAACCGCGGTCAATGGTGGTCAAACTTGCCAGAAAAATACAAATCTTGCCGGAATTACCCAAAACTCTTCGTAAACTTATTTTGAGCACTCATAGTAACTGTTTAAATCTATTACAAATTAATTTTTAGAAAAATCTTGTCGGGAATGCATAAAACTCGCCAGAAATACACAAAACTTGGCGGAAATACCCAAAATTTGCCAAAAATTCCAATCCGATTAATCACCGATTTATCCCGCCTAAACCGATTACAAGCTATAAGGTGGTCAACCAACCGACTACCAATTCGCGATTTTTGCAACCTTGAAAATAGTTGAATAATAATAATTTGAAACTTAACAGAATCATAATATAAAAACAGAAAATAGAAATGATAACTTATTAAGATGTTAAAATTTAGTAATTTCCATGCTTCTTTAATCTATATAGTGGGTAAAACTCGACTAGACTCAGATGGTCAAATCGTCTATGGCCAATTCCTAACAATCCTTACAATCTATTCGGCCAAGGTTCTATGGTCAATTCTACCGGCTTGATAAAAACTATCAAGCTTTAAAACTACCGAAACAAGAGTGTTCACAAACAAGCAAAGAAAACTTCTATATAGAGAAACATAGGTAATTAACAAAACCTACTCTTAATTAACAAAGTGAATTCATCAAAGTATTAATGGAAAACATAAGAGAATTCAAACTTGTATTAGACTAGATTTGTTCCTAGCTAATTAAACATTATTCCTTCGGTCTTCTAGATCTTCATTCTTCTTCTGGGTCGTTCTCCCCAAATCCTAGTAAAGGTTTGAGAAATAGGAGATATCTTCAAATGCAAAATTCGTCTCGTATTTATAGTGCTCATCCCTGTTACAGCGTAACCTTATTGGTGGTTACGCCATAATCATAACTCCTTAGTCAACACGTCATTCATACTACGGCGTAACTTCAAAGTCAATTACGAACGTAAAACTCTCGTAAACACTTCTACGCCGTAAACCCTTGATAAGTTACGGTGTTACTTTCTTCATGTAGAAATTTGGCTAAGTTAATAATCATCTACGGCGTAACTTTAATGATTAGTTAGGCCATAGTCTTGTGTCTTTACTATGTCTTCATGTCTTTGATCATTTCTTTAGCTAAATAACTCCAGATAAGTATCAAACCGTTCACTTGCTCTTCTTTGCCCTGAAACAAAATATAAAGAAATAAGAGCATAAACGAACGGAATTTAGCATAATATAATGTCATAACGGGGGAAACTGACACTAAGAATATCAGGACTATTTGATGTTATCAAATATCCCCACGCTTAAACGCTACTTGTCCTCAAGTAGACCATATTAATTGCAAAAAGATATCTTCCTTATTACTAAGAAGATAACAAATTTAAACAGCTTCTTATACTAGAATAAATTAAAGCGAACACCTCACGAAATGAGGAACGACATACTCTCATACTCTCCCTATTCTAAGTGTTCAATTTCGGGGTGATCTCTCATACGCACAGTCATAGCATGTATTCTATCATAAGCTTGGCGTTTACACAAAACTCCATCACTAGAGCTAAAGGTTAAGACAATTTTTGAAGGCAATATTGGGTTAAAAAGTTGTTAAGGTTTAAGGTGTGATGTTGTTACTATTATACTATGGCAAAGGCGATAAAGACCATTGATACATGACCAGAACGCTGGTCAAAACATCAATGACTGCTCGATTCCTTCACCTAAGCATATTTCACAACTACAGGGTAGGATAAGACATGGGATATTTTAAATGGTGAAAAAAAAAACATATAATCTTAGCTTTCAATCAAGTTGTCAACAACTTCCATTTGTCCAGAACTCCAAGCTACGGACATCGAACCTTTAATTAGTGTGCCAATAATATATTGTTGCAATGTACACACTTCTTCAGCAAATGTTGGTGTTACCAACTTCTTCATTTATCTCAAACACGAGGCATCGTACTTGCTTAAGATCTTAATCCAATAAGCTCAAATTTGGTGCTATAAAATTTTGCACTATTATTTCTACTATTTACATACCGAATTTCATATTTTTTTTCAAAAACAAAACCTTCATCCATCCACTTGAGATGAACTATATTGACGAATATTGGGGGTCTTCAACGACAATAAATTGTCTTATTCTTCGAGATCCCTGAATTTAAGCAAATGGAGACTTCTCGATTAAAAGCTTAAGATTACATGATAGGCTAAAGCGAAAAGGTGTAACGAAACAATGTATATTATGGGTTAAAAAATGAAAAGAAAGGCTCAGAGGGGTTTATCTAGTGGTATCTTGCACTAAAGATGAGTGCAACAAAAAAAGGTTTTAAAATGGAGGTCGAAAAGTTGAGGTGACTAATCGAAGGAAAAAAAACAAAAAACAAATTCATATATGGGCTAATTTTGGCGAAGTTCCTAAAATATTTCCTTCTATACTTATCTTTTTCAAATGTATCAAGGAAACCCGAAACACTACTCGTTTATTATCTCGAAATGATGTAAATGCCAAGTTCTAAAGTTAACAATACTACTGGCACACTCAATATTTGGTGGATTTGAGTAAAATGGGAAACGGAAAGGCTGAATCTCACCAAGTAATTTAAGGGTTATAGTGTGCTCGGCTAATATTTATTCTAGTTTTGTTAAGAACAATATGTCAAAAAATTTCAAAATTGGTATTAATACATGAAATTTTTAGATTAAAAATTTGAGGGCGCGTAAATAGAATGTTTAAGTGAACAATCATTTTTATTTCTATTCCTATCCCCCACTTAAATTGTACAAAGTCACTTTTGTACAAAATAAAAATAAAATAAAATTGAAAGAAAAATGAAAAGAAACTTCCCTCTTCATCACGAATTAAGGAAGTCCATCATATTTAAATCATAGGGTACTAGTTACGGCGTAGGTCAAAAGACCCGAATACGCCGTAACTCGCATAATAGGTCAGGTCCTCTCTATCACATGTTACGCCGTAAGTCCATAACAATATTACGCCGTAAAAAGTATCTGTAACAAATCTCACAGCTAAAAACCTGCAAACCAGCATACTAATAACATAGATAGTTAAGCAATAATGAGTATATCCTACAAGTTTAAGTTATTACAGACATGATCAAATAAAAGTGTTTTAAAGACATAAATAGAGAAATTGTTCAACACATGGAGATTTCACTCCTGATGGTAGTCGTGATCCATGGGGGTACTAAACTAAGTTGTCGTGCCATAGGGCTCTTGGAGAACGATGGAGGTGCTGCTAGGATGCATGTAGCTGACTCCTTGTTGGACGCCTAGGTCAAGAATATCTGGTTGGTATACATACTTGGGTCCATTCCAACGAGGGTGAATAAGGTGCATGTTTTGGAGCATTTGGCTTGTACGGTCGATATTCCATTGATAGTACGCTTGCTGCTGCTTCTGCATCTGCCTGAAATCAATACAAAAACTATCAAATTGGTCAGTCATGCCATAAACCACCGTTGTCATGTCATCCATGTCCGACCCTAAATGGGCCATGCTCCAATCCATACGCCCTAGCCGACCATCCATAACATTCATCCTCTCCGAGATGGTCATGTTAGGGTGTATCTAACACACTCCTCATCAGCCACTCCCCGGCTCCCACTAGCCTATGAGCTCCCTACACCTATGGCTCCATGCCCCTCAACCTTCGGTTCCAACACTGGTTCTCCCAAGACATTGTAATTAACAATCCCAAACTCAATAAGCTTAGGGATCCCAACGAAAGAGGTTTCATCCCCCTGATTACCAAATACAAAGCCGTATGAGTCATCAACCCAAAACTCCTTGCTAACTTCTCAATAAAATAAGCCCCTTGAGTTAAACTGCTCTTTTGGGTTAGCCCTACCAATCATGAATTTGGCAAAATGCCAAGGAATATCAATGTAATCACCCCCATTTATGTTGTTCATCAAAAAAATGTCCTCCACCGTCATCTTCTCCCTGGCGGAGTGTCTAGCCCTGATAGTCACAGATGTGAGTCTATGAACAAGACGGCGAATGGGACACCTAATCGAGGTGTAAGAAGGTGGGGTCCTCGTATCATATCCAACTGTTGCAGCAATCTGTTGAAGGTAGTTTTTTGGGTTGTAATTGTTGGGCTTGTCTCTCAAACACTGGTGGTAGTAATCATCAAAAATGGTGGAATCGAGTTGCCTTCGACTGTATAATCCCATAGCCAAAATGAACTCATGCATGCTCATCTCCCTTCTAACTCCCCCAAGTTGGAAGAAGAGACAATTTTCATTCATCCGAGTGATATGTTCTTCAAAATCCACAGTTGCCAAGAATTCCCAGACATATTCATGTACAATTGGCTCGTTCATTGTGAAAACCTTAAGCCAAGCTTTGCATACAAATTTCCTAGTGGAGTTCACAAACTCGATGTTACACAAGTTCTTAAGTTTCTTAGCAGCCTCACCACCGTCTACGGTTTCAAATGCCTCCATGCTAAGGGCCTCGGGACCCTCAATCTCCTTCTCGGTTAGCTTCTCGAGTTCCTTCCTGCAAGCTTTTCTTCCTTCAGGATCGTATTGCATAAACTTGAACCATTTTGCCGGGTTGTTATTGTTTCCTGAAAGCACAAATGAATTTCCAAATATTAGTGATATCACAACATATGTTACGGCATAACCAATAACTGTTACGTCGTAATCGCATAAAATAATCTAATTACGACATAACTGCGTGACAAGTTTCGCCGTAAAACCAATCGGGGTTGTAGTTAGGGCGTATCCAAATTAGTGGTTACGCCGTAACTAAAATTTACTATAAAATTTTAATTTTACCACAAACATTAACTACGGCGTAACCCAATTACTAGTTACACCGTAATCTAAGTCTCATTGTCACTATTACCTCATGGTTACGAACCCGATTGAAGCTACGCCGTAACCATAAAAGTTTTACAACTTATAATTAAAAAGGTTTTACCCCATTCATAATTTTATCGCAAGTGCGAGGGTTTGGATCAATAAACCTAATCAAATCCTGACCAAACCAAACCCTAATTTAAGTTTAAGAAATTCATAATCAAGTTATGAGAAGATGGTAATCAAAGATCGTAGAATTAAAATCATGCCTTGTTTAAACCCTAGAACGAGTTCCCCTAAAAACCCCCAAACAATAAGCAAAAATAAAAACCCTGATGAAAATTAAAAACTCAAAATTAAACAAAAATTGAATTAAAGGATGATTACCTGCCATGGAGATTCTTAAGAACGAACATGAACAAATTTGCAAGAAATTTTTTTTACTGTGCGGTTGTGTTTATAATTTATGGTAAAAAATGTGAATACGTCATAGCGACGTATTTATACCATTAGAGAGCTACGACGTAATAGTGTAATACTGTAATGGGTTACGCCATAATCTCAATAGTGAATAGTTCTGATTTAATAGTTTTAATTTATGTTACGCCGTAACCTGGTACAAGGTTACGCCATAGTTGACTAATTTCATTAAAGTCTTTTCAAGGTTATTATAAAATATTCTGAGAAGTTTATAATTGCGTACCTGAATATCCATGCATAACAATTGAGGTTGCTTCTTGCTTTATAGATTGTCAATATGTAACATAGTAATAATATAAAAATGCAATATTAAAAAAAAATTACCTTAAGTCGCCTAAATAAATGCTCCCCCGCAACGGCGCCAAAAATTTGATGCGTTATTTCCATCTTGTTTTAAATTTATAAACTGAGAAATATAAGGACTAACACATACTCACGGGCAGTGTACCCAGTCATGTGAAGTATAGCCTAGATAAATCCGAATGTAGTCCCAAGGACTGTTGTTCTGGCTAAATAAAGTAATGAACTCAAATATATATGATTTAGTGAAAATAGTTGAATAATAATAATTTGAAACTTAACAGAATCAAAATATAAAAAGAGAAAATAGAAATGACAACTTATTAAGATGTTAGAGTTTAGTAATTCCATGCTTCTTTAATCCATATGGTGGGCAAAACTCGACTAGACTCAGATGGTCAAATCGTCTAGTCTATCTGCCAGTTCGTCCTATTCCGTAACCTAATGATTACAAGAGTTCGTGGGTCTATGAATTAGAAGAGTCAATAAGTGCCATATTTAATAGAATTGTTTAAGCGATAGCCGACCTTTCGGAACTTAGGTTTCCTCTAACTTCTTAAGCTTCTCTACCTGGTAAGTGCTCGTTTGTTGAAATTTGCACACAAGGAATGAAAGTATTACGGCCAATTCTTAACAATCCTTACAATCTATTCGGCCAAGGTCCTATGGTCAATTCTCCCGGCATCCTAGAAACTATCAAGCTTTAAAACTACCGAAACAAGAGTGTTTACAAACAAGCAAAAAAAGCTTCTATATAGAGAAACATGGGTAATTAACAAAACCTACTCTTAATTAACAAAGTGAATTCATCAAAGTATTAATGGAAAAACATAAGAGAATTCAAACTTGTATTAGACTAGAATTGCTCCTAGCTAATTAAACGTTATTCCTACGGTCTTCAAGATCTTTATTCTTTTTCTTGGTCGTTCTCCCCAAACCCTAGTAAAGGTTTGGGAAATGGGAGATATCTTCAAATGTAAAATTCGTCCGGTATTTATAGTGCTCGTCCTTGTTACGGCGTAACCTTATTGATGGTTATGCCGTAATCATAACTCCTTGGTTAACACGTCATTCATACTACGGCATAACTTCAAAGTCAATTACGAACGTAAAACTCTCATAAACACTTCTACGCCGTAACCCCTTGATAAGTTACAACGTAACTGTCTTCATGTAGAAATTTGGCTACGTTAATAATCATCTATGGCGTAACTTCAATGATCAGTTAGGTCGTAGTCTTGTGTCTTTACTATGTCTTCATATCTTTGATCATTTCTTCAGCTAAATAACTCGATAAGTATCAAAACCGTTCACTTGCTCTTTTTTTGCCCTGAAATGAAATATAAAGAAATAAGAGCATAAACGAATGGAATTTAACATAATATAATGTCATAACAGGGGAAATTGACACTGAGAATATCAGGACTATTTGATGTTATCAACCATAACGTAGTGACATGGTCATCGTGGTATCCTCTCATTAGAAGTCTCAAATTCAAACATCACTAGGCACACATTTTAAAATACCAATAAAAAGGTCGGAAACGTCATAGAGATACCATGGTCGGACAACATCATTTGAGCCAACTACTCACTCTTTCTTATAGATAACCGAATTAGAAAAACAACTCATCCATTTACTTCAAGAAAATTTTCTATATCAACTATCAGAGAGAAGATGCATTGCAAAGTTTTAGAAAGGAGTAATATCTTATATTTTTTGATCTCATACGTAGTACTTGATAGTAGCTGGGTCGTCCTTGAGTTTTTTGGGGCTCTGGGCAAAAATCGATAATGAGGCCTTTTAAAAACCAATGTTATATAAAAAGTGTCATCGTTTTATAAGATATAAAGCAAACTAACTATTTAAAAGTTAATAATATGACCTATTTAAGATATTTTCTCAACTAATTGCTTTTTCTTCAAGAAAAATGTACACATGTATATAATTGTTAGCAGGGTAAATTTTGAAGCCTCTAACCTTTTGGGACCCTGGACGATCGCCTACCTCCCTCACCCTGAAAGACAATTGTAACAATTCACATTTTTGAGGTTATTATTTAATTATTTAGTTTTACTTATTCTTTTTATTTTTAAGTAAATTTACTTTTACGAGTAACCGGATAAGTTCACTATTGTACATCATTAAACGTGCATTTAACTCAAATCGACACTAGACTACGCTCAGTCTATATATTTTATGCATTTTGGTTTCCTTACAATCATATTTTATAAGTCACATTTCACTTTTTCTATTTTACGTAAACCTTGCACATTTTAAGTTTTACGCGTTTACGGTCTACGTTTTCAATTTCAACTAAGTCGAAGCACTCCGATAAACTTATGTCTCATATAAAATACTAAAATTAGTTATTTTGACAAGTTACAACATTTTTATAAGTTTTAGATTTTTTACTACCCGGTTTTACGTTTCACGTTTTAAAAACTCTACGTTTTTAATTACCGGGATTAAACTACCCACTGTAACTCTAAGACTACACAAAATAAATAAAACTCATCCCACTCACACCTATGGACACATGTTTCATGGTTATAGCAATCTAGACACTTGTTAAACCAAATATGCATGTAACCATTACATAAAAGAAGACTACTTCATTCTTTCTTTCATTTTAACTCCAAAAATGCACACACACCTTCTACATTCTTGTTTATAATGAGCCAACAACACCCCCAATCCATCCATCATTTGATTTTTGGTCTAGTTCTTGTGCTATTAGTTGAAGGTTTAGGTCTTGTAGTGGTTTCCTTGGTTCATTTCAACATCATTTAATCTCATCATTCTTGGGTCATTTTGAAAGGATTTAAAATGCTTTCTTGCAAGGAATATGAGTTACTATTTGGTTGGATGATCAAGCTTTTCAAGTGTTATTGGGAGTTAGACTTGGAAGCTTAGGGTTTTTGTTGGTGATTCTAGGATTTATAGTGTTTTTTGTTCACTATCTTTGTTTTCTTTCACTACCAAAGATTGTAAGGAACGAATAATTATTTTTCATTTCATCTCTTTAAATTTTATATATTTCATGCACTTTGTATGTTTTATACACTTATTGGACTTGATTATGCATTGTACATGATTTGCAACACTAGAAAACTTGATTTGGACTTAATTTGTAAAAACAGTTTTGGACCAGAGGTAAAACGGAATAAACTGATCAAACCAGTAGTTGTTGGACCTTAGGAAAAAATATAGGGTTGTAGGTCTATGTCTTACGGTCGTTTCGCCGAGTGGCCCATTCCATAACTCCTCCCAATGATTTAACAAGAAAATAAACGGTAAAACTAGTCCAAATTTGACAACCTGATTTCAATGGCTAAAATCTCTTCAAATTTGTACAGAAATATCTATTTGTATTCAAATGAAAGTTTTTGTAAACTCTTTAACTTAAATGTGGCAGAAAAAACCGGATCAAATGGAGTTGTAGAACTGAAGATATCACCATTTTGGCGGGACTGTTTTGATGCTGTTATAAATCAGCTTGTGTACTTAAGGGTAAATTAGTAATTTCACTCAAGTTATATAATTTTTGAGACAAGGGGACTCACAAATCTGTTTAGTACACTCAAAAACCTTTCCGAGAACGTAAAAACCAAGTCATAACACTTACGGTTTAGTAGTAACGAATTTATTTAGTCTGGTAAACTTTCTAAAAACTTAACAACTTTTAACTTAGGGCTCGTAAAGCCATACTTGTCAAAATTAGCCTCTGAATTCTTATAAACTTTTTAAACTCTATATACAATGTTATAATTAATGTAATAACTTTATAAAACTTATTTGCATATTTACATTATTATTTTAAAACCTAAGACGCAACATATTATTTTAGGTTGCTCGTAGGGTTTTATCGGCTTTCTCGTTATTTTATTTGTACTCTTCTTACCACATTACTTAAGGTGAGTAATCACAGCCTCTCTTTCACCGTTTCACTATATTTTTTAGGTGAAATGATGACTTGTGTTTTTATTTGAACTCTCATGACTTGTTTTGAACCTTTTAGTATATTTTTGAACTTATGACTTATATTTTTACTTGAACTATTTGAAATTGATTATGAACTTTTGTGACTTGAATTAAACTTAAGACTTGTTTTGAACTTATGTTGTGCCGTACCACTAAAATTTTAGTCTCCCTTGTCAACGGAGCAAGCTTGATTAAATGTACAACCTCCGTCCCATATTAAATGTCCACTTTAAATTTTCAAAGTCTTGTTTTATCAACTTTGACCATAAATATTTTTATATATGATATATAATACATGATGCAAGATATATGAATGAATTAGGTTTTAAATGTACTTTTCATTGACATAATTTTTATCAAGTATCATATAATACAAACAAAAATATTTAATGTCAAAGTTAAAGAAAAAAAGACTCAAAAAGTCAAAACTGAACATTTAATAAGGGACGGAGGGAGTATATAATAGTTGTTATGATGTAATGTTCGTACATTCACATTGTTAGTCCACGATTAGTTTGCCATTCGCACTCCAATTTATACGACCGTTCGTACAGCTCCCTTATCGACTGAGCAGTAGATAGTATGGATACCGATATTAGAGGTCGGACAACCTCTCATTCCCTTGTCAATGGAATGCATATTATTTATTTTTGGGGCTTATGCTGCATACTTTATTATATACGACGTGCTATTATTGTGAACTGTTATGACCATGTTTGCTTTGACTACAAGATGTACTATCTTCTATGCAATGGTTTGTGAATCCATAGATTACGATTCTTTTATGGGAGGGACTTGTAACTGAATGGGTTGACATCACCTTTGCTATGTGGACATTTTCTCATAAACTTTGAACTTACTTTTATTATGGAAATATATGTGAACTTATATGTTACAATTCTTGTATGGGCAGGACTTGTAACATGATAAGTTGACATGATATTTGCCATATGAACTTTCTCTAAAAGGATTTTCGTATTATATAAAACCTGTGTACTCATCAACTATTTACATAGTTGACCCGTTTTCTCATGCATTTCAGATGATCGTCAGTATGCATATTTCATGAAGACATTTGCATAAAGGAGTCTTCATGTGTCATGTTTGGTCGTTATGTAATAAGACGTTATCTTTTGAAAACAGAACTTTATGTTTCAATTGCCGAAGTCGGCTAAAACAATATTGTAATAATGTACTATTTCTTTTAATTTTAATTATGGTACTATATCTCTTTTGTGATGTATATTGATTGCGTCACACCTCGCGTTTCCGCCTTTGGCGGGGTGTGACAACAACTCTGGTTAGTAGTTAAATACACGAGTATGTTTGTTTGAATCTTCTTAATCCCGAAAGACTTACAATATACTCGATCGAAATATAATATACTTGTCCTGGTCTTCTAAGCGACAACACACTCTTTTACATTCTAGTGCTGAAGTTGAATATCAGGGCGTTGCTAATGTTGTTGATGAGACAACATGGCTACACAATCTTCTTCGAGAACTACACACACCTCTATTGACTGCTACTCTTGTTTATTGTGATAATTCCAGTGTTGTTTGTTTATCTGCTAATTCGGTGCAACATCAACGAATCAAACACATTGAGAGTGACATTCATTTTGTTAGTGATATGGTTTCTACAGGTCACACATTTTTTTTTATTATTATTTTTAATTCCATCTCGTTACCAGTATGCGAATATCTTCACAAAAGTTCTCCTTCGATATTTATTTGAAGAATTTCACACCAGTTTAAGTGTTTGGTTCCTCCCACTCAAGCTAATGGACTATTAGTTATGTTTTGTACTCCAAGTTTTGCAATTATATATTTAACCTTGTGAATCAAGTCAATAACAGAATTTACCAATCTCACACTTTCTTTTTTCTAAAAAATAGAAAACAATATCGTCTGGACTCATTTTTTATGTTTTGTGAATAATTAATCATTTATTTATTTATTTATTTTTCAGTTGAGAAACTTATAGTGAAAGTTTAAGATTTTTCTCTTTAACTTAAGGTGGTGAAGATTTAAGATTCTCCTAACATAAACTAAAATTCGAATGTAACATTCAACAATTTTAACATCAATTTCTATGCATAAAGCTCAATTTGTTCCGCACTGATGAGGCGAAAAGTGAACCACTTTTAAGGGGTCATTTAAGCCCCGGATTCGAGATTATTTGATCAATTATTGCCCTAAATCGTTTTTTTTTTTTTTGTCATTTTAGGTACTTTTGGAGAGAAATCTGGAAAAGGAAGCATTTTGGATGTTTTTGGAGCATAAAAGTGAAGAAAACGGCAAAGTCTTAATTTTTCTTGCTGGGAACAGTACCTGACGGCGTCACAACTCTCTACATGACGGTGTCAAGAGCTACAAAAGAGGTGGAAGTGGAAAATACACGTGACGGTCCAGAGTGTTTTCAAGCATAGGACCTGACGGCGTCACCAAGGCTGTCAGGGTCCATTTGTACATGACGGCCTAGAAGAAATTTACACATGACGGCGTCAAAATCAGATCTAGGCAATATGATTTCTATTATGGCAGCGAGTTGATGGCGTCACAACGTTACACATGACGCCGTCACCCTATAAAATCTATATATAGTTTTCCAAATTTTATTCGTTAGTGTGCAACTTTGAGGGAAAAACCCTAAGTCGAATTTTCCAGCTTTTTCAAGGGTTTCAACCCTTTGAATCTTTCATGTTCTATTAAAGATAAGTACTCTTTCAATTCATTCAATATGTCTATGTGTTGTTTGAATATATCTTACGCTTGTCTTCAATTTAACATGCTAGGCTAGATTTCTTTTGTGTTTACTTAGATGTAGTGAAACTTAGATGTTGATTATGGGTTGATTGTTTGTTTATAGTTGTTACGGATGATTGTATTCGATGTTAGGCTTAAGAAAACTGGCAGACTTCCATTGGTAACTTGCTTGAATGTCTTAAGAAACATGATCGGATGTGTACTACGATTTTTGGTTGTATTTAATGCGTAGGAGAATTCTAATGATCCCATGTTAGGAGCTTCTAACGGCTCGACATAGGAGTGAAGTAGGATCCTATAGAGTTAGGGAATATTGTACACGGCCCTACGACTAGTATTAAGGATTATGACCCGTCATCCATGCAATTGTAACAAGTTATCAACCTGTAAAAGATATCTAGGGAGTAATGAAACCTAAGTAAACACAATTTTCCTCATTATTGTTACACCACATTAGTTTAATAGTTTCATTTCATTTTTGTTATTTTATTTTGATTGCATCTTTAATCATTTGGGTAGTTGGCTAACAACTAATTCCGCCCACTCTTCCAAAACCTAAGATTTTACTTGCTTTTATAAAATATAAAAATACAAAAAAAAATCATCCCTCACCTCTAGACCTAGTTTTGGAGGATTTCTAATCCTAGCGACACTATTCCTGAGTTGAACGATCAATCCCCCAGTACTTGTCACTATACTATACTATAACGATCAGGTACTGATTGATGCCAAACCAACTAACTTATATTGACCACGGAATGGTCAACAAAGTCAGACAGCCTAGATCAATGCTCCGAGGAATACAGAGTTTTCCCGGGTCGTTTAAGTCCCGACGAGGTGTGAATTGTAAACAAAACGGTTTCGTGATCGGGTGAATTTGGATGAAAAAGGGTTTTGAGTTATTTTAACTAAGGAATCTACAATGAAATAGCTTAAACAAGCTATTTGAATAAGACAAGAAAGTAGGAAAAACCAGAAATGATTAAAACCTAAAAACGCGTACGTTACGTTTAAATAAAACGTAGACGTACTAAATAAAACGCGAGTTTTAACAAAATAAAATACTTACAAAAGTGAAAATCACATTTTTACAATCCTAATAATAAAATAAACTTTTTAGAAAATTAAAATTACTTTTTACACTATTTAATTAATTACTATTAATTAAAAACTATTTAATACTTATTATTAATACTTAAATAACTAAAATACAATATAATATTATTTAAATACTAAAAAGGTGAAAATAAAATTTCTAAAATTATAAAATGACTAAAAATAAGTTTTAAAAATAAAAATAAGTATTTTTGTCTTTTTGTGGTTTTTGTATTAATTAATTACTAATTATCTAATTAACTATTTTAAATTAAGAAAATTACTAAATGAACAGTGAAAAATCTAATAAAATTTATAAAATTATTTTACAACATATAAAAGCTAGGAAAAATATAAAAACAAGGTTTTACTTAATAAAAACTAGATATGCTATTTTAAACTAATTACTATTTAATAATAATAAAACTAAAATTAATTCTAATTAATACTAAAAGATAAAATAAAAATCTGAGAAAATTATTATAATTATTTTAATATATGAGGAATTTAATAAAAATATAAAAAGGCTAAGTACTTAATAAAAATTTAAAAATGAAAATTAAAATTAAATTGGATTAAATAGAAACTATCACTTATAAATAAATTTGTTTTTTGGAAATTTTCTTTTGGAAACTTATTACACTACTGAAAATAACAAACTTTTGTAAACACAAACTTTTTATAACTTAAAATTAAGCAAAATATAAGCTAATATGGTCCACAGTTGACCAGGATGGAAATTAAGCTTAAATGGCAATGAGTGGGACCCACTATGGTTAATCCAGGTCCAAATAAGTTAATAGAACATGAATAAGCTAGAAAAAGCTAAGGATGACCACTGAATAAGCCAAAAAGCTAAAATTAAGCACTTAAAACTTTGGAAGAACTCAGAACTGGGACAGATTTGGTGGCTAAATTCAGGTGGGACCCAGTGGTTTCTAGGTCAAAGCTATGGTCAATTCATGATCCCTACTAGGAGGGGGGTTGAAATGAGCAAGTTTGGGTGGCTGTGAACCATCATGGTGGCCAGAAGACCACTACAAAGTGGTGGTGGTGGGTGTGCAACTGCTGAGACAGAGCAGATGTGTGCCCTGCAAGTCACTTTGTGGCTTTGTGGGGCCCACAAGTAAAATCACAAAAATCTAAAAACTGTGGAACTTCAAAGATGAACTGGTAGAGATCAAATAACAATAAGATTCAAGCCATAAGAGCAACTACAAAAATCAAAATAATTCCTTGAAGTTTAGCAAAAATCTGCAATGCATACTTTTGACTTTTTTCTAAAACTTAAATCTTTGACTTTCTTGAACTTTGATTGGGTCTAATGAACTGTAAACATGATTATAAGCTAATTTAAAACCAAAATAAGTTAAAATAACTACTTATATTATGAAATGATAGCTTATGGGACTCCAAGACCACCACAGTTAACTGTGGTGGTGAGAATGGTGTGGATTTGACCTTTTAACAAATGGACACCCACTTTAATACTTCCAACAAACTATTATACACTAAAGAAGCATGCAACAAACAAGTTACAACAATATTACACACTGATTCACAGAGTATGCAGTAAATCCAAACACTCCTATAACTAGAAACTATTTTGTGATTTCAAAGGAAATGATCAACCTAAACTATAAAACTGATACTGAGCCTACACTAATCAGATAGAGACACAAATAAACTGACTTGAACAATAATTTACCAAAGCTACAGTAAAATACAAGAATTTGTAAAGAATAAAACTTACAGTGAAAGCAACTGAGACAGATGATTCAAGGAAACCAAACCATAACCTACACACTCTCCATAGAGTTCTAAACCAGGGAAATCACAAATCCACCATGCAACCTTGCTTCATATCTGTCTTGAAACTATTATTATTATATATTTTTTTTTATTTCTCTTTTATTCTATTTTTTTCTTTTTATGATTTATACTAAGGTAAACAACCCACAGGCTTTCAAAAGCTTATAAATAAGCTACTATAAGCTCAAACTAACAAGAATCAACAATGATTATCCAAGTTGAACAAATCTATCAATTTCACTTAAGATTGACAAAAACTAAATTGCACTTGAGAATTGGAACTGAGGAACTGATGAAAAACTTTTCATTAACACTAAAGTTTGATACAATCTTGAATTAAAAACAGAATTTAAAAGTTTACAACATGAAATTAAAGTTTACACTACGAAAATGGTCTAAAACATTTGACAACCATTCTTCATCTTTTTTTCTTCACTTTATAGCACCTAAGAAGTTACTTGGACTTTTCCCATCTCAGTGTGGCCCTTGGATTAGTTTCCATCAATCTGAGCCGTTTAAACCTTTTTTGGCGGGAAATGGGGAGAGGCAGTTGTGAGTGGTGTTTGGTGGGCATTAAATGAGGAGGGGGGATGAATGGGTGTAGGTGAGGGTTTTGTGGAGTTTGGTGAGGAGGGGGGAGCAAATTACCCTGATAATTAGGGGGGGATAATGGAGGATTAGGGAGAAGATGAACAGTGGTACGGGGTTTGTGGGTTTGACCGAAGTCAACGAGGGGGTGAGTATTATTAGTTTAGGGTGGGCCGGGTTTGTAAGTTGGGCTGGGGTGGTAACTGGATCAGACCATGGATAAGGGGGTTTGGGTTTGGTTTGTATTTTGGGTGGGTTAAATAATAGTTAAGGTCCGTTTGGTTTTGTATTAAATCACAAGGACCACACATGTAATTAACTAAAACTTATGGGACCGAAAATGTATAATTTTCAAACTTGTTTTACGGACCCAAGTTGCCAAACTCCAATGATACAAGAACCACAAAAGTTAATTTTCATAATATTAAATCCCGAGGACCAAAAATGACAAGTTTCCAAACTTGAGGGACCAATATTGTAAATTACCAAAAGTTGGAGGACTGAAATTGTAAATGTTCTAAAGTTATCACAAGGATGAAAATTGACAACTTTAATAACCCAGGGATCCAAAATGTGTTTTTTCAATATTAAATTTCCCGGGGACCATTTTTGCAAAATTTCCAAACTCCGAGGACCAAAAGTGTAAATTCACAAAACTTTTTACCCAAGTGTTATTTTTGATAACTTTTTATTTTAAAAGGACTTGGGTTGAGTTTTCTTGCAAAATAAATGCACAGGGACTAGTTTTGTTAATTTTTGAAAGTCGGGGGACTGAAACTGCCAATTTTGCAAACTTTATACGTTTTTCGTCTGTTTTTGCTCGTTTTGCATCTAAAACATATAAAACACAATTTTGAAATATTTTTGGTATTTTGATGCATTTCTGAGTGTTTTTGTATGTTTTGCAGTTCAGATTAGACCAAAAATGATGAGTGTTTGAGCACTCATCAATCCCCCACACTAAACTATTGCTAGTCCCTAGCAATACTTGTTTTGAAAACTTGATGGATTTGAAAAACTCTTTACCGAAAGCCATCACTTCTGGAGTAGCCAGGTGTAAGAACTGTGGCACACCTGATAACCGTGTGATTTTGAGCAAACCACCAGCTGTCAACGGATTTGAGTAGTCTTTACCAAAAGCCGTTTGCTTCTGGACTAGCCAGCTCTTGATGGAATAGTCAACATCTTGGTGAGCTGATTACCAATTATGGATTTTCCACGGCCTTTACCACAAGCCATAATCTTGCGGGCTAGCCAACTCATTTGTTTTCGGGGAGTTGAGGAACCATACAATTTTGGGCAAATTGCCAGCCGTAAACGGATTTGAGATGTCTTTACCAAGAGCCGTTTGCTCCTGGACTAGCCAATCCCTTTTGTCGCTTAGACAAGGCGGACTGATTACCAAAAATTTTGAAGCACCAGTGAAAAATTTTTGAAAAATTTTTGAAATTTTGGCTAAAAACGGGGGTATTATATAGTAAAATGTGGTAAAATTCGCTAGAATAGCGAATACCCCCCCCCCCCCCCACACTTAGCATGAATATTGTCCTCAATATTCAAAATCCCGGCTATTATGCCGACATTTTGAACGTGAAAGGGCAACATTACAAGCTAAGCGTGGAAAACACCATTGTGTATTTTCACTCTTTTGTAACCATAGCATGGGGGACTCCCCCACACTTAGGGTGAAAACCCTATAAACATGCTACTGTTTTTTTTTACCGAGTCGCTAGCTTGACTCGACCCCGAATTCATTTGTCCTTGGGGAAGCATGATGTGGAAGGAGCAATCTCAATCGGACTTTCATTCAAGATGTTTGGACAAACATTTGAAGCACGTGAAAGTTCCACACCGATGAGATAAGTATCCGGCTCAAGATAATGATACATGAAAATGCCGGGATCAAATATAGTGTCCTCACTCCCGAAGGAGCGAAGGAGAGAAGAAGTCACCTTATAGGTGAAGAAAAGGAAGAAAATCATGATAAAAAGCATGATTTGATCTTCTTCCTCGAGAGGAGGCTCAATATCCTGAGTTTGGATTTCAAAGGGTAAGCTCGTAAACAACCCGGGAGGGTGGGTGGGAATTTGCAAATTCTCATAATTGAGAGCATCTCCCCCCGGGATATCAAACTGATGAGCGAGTTCACCGGAGAACTCCTCATGAAGAGAATTATTCACAAGATGTGAATCTGTGAACTCATGTTCCATTGTGGACTCATCACAATCCTCGTCAAAGATTGGATTATTAGAAATCATAGTGAATTCAGAATCGAATTCAAATAGAGGATTGGTGAGAGTCGTATCGAATGTTTCGGGAACAAAGTGAATATTATTCTCTGTTGGACTGCTGGGATCAGAAGTGAGTGACGGATCATGAGATAGGAGACTTTCAATTTCTCCCAGATCGGCTTGGAAGTCAAGGAGACCATCATCACTTTCCAAGGAAAGTGGATCGATGTGAGCAAGTTCATCAGCGAACTCCTCAAGAAGATGATCAGCATCAATTTGTGGAACTGATGCCTCAACATACTCGATGTCTCCATAAGATATACAATCATCGCTATAATCTGAGAAAGTCTCAAATTGATCTTTAGGACACTCAATAGGGGAAGGAATATCACACATATCATCCAAAGTTCCCTGTGACTCCCTCGGGATTGGAACAAGGTTCTCAACACTAGACTTTATGAATTCGTCCGATTCCCTTTCAGGAACAGTGTCAAGATGCTCGTCCCCCATGTTTAGAGAGTGAGTGTGAACCTCGGGTGTGATAGCAGTTGTTTGAGATGGAATCTCAACTGCAGGGATATCAGCTGATGAACTTGATGAGGTTTTATAAAATTCAAGGATATCAAGTGTATCCTCATCATCACTGTCATCAGGGATAAAACGGAACAAAGAGCTAGACTTGGCTGCTTTTTCTCTTGCAATGGATTCCCGAATAGATTTTTCATATTCATCTTGGGAATTAATTCTAGCAGCCTGCTCTTCAGCAAGCAATTCTTCCATGGATTTTTGATGAGTATGTCTTTGGGCAAAGTCGTCAACTAAACCCTTAAGCTCATCAACGATTTTCATCAGATTTTGCATTTCTGGAAGAAGTGCTTGATTCATATCGTACTGTGGAGGTTGGTCGTAATAAGGTGTGTCAAAATTGTCACAAGGATATGGGTTCCCCGCTTGACAATCTGAGCTGAAGTGTGGACCTCCACAGAAATCACAACAGTAAAACTGTTGAGGCTGTGGGTTGTATGTGCTAGAGTCATAATCGTTATCAGGAAATTGCTCATAGACAAGCGTGTTTCCCGATTGACAATCAGAACTGTAGTGTGAACCACCACAGTACTCACAACAGTAAAACTGCTGAGACTGATGGTGTGGTAACTGATGGAATGAATCAGTCGTGTCATGGTAGGAATAGGGATCTTGGTTATAGACAGACCCGTTTCCGGATTCTACCATGCCACAATTGGGGCAATTGCCACCATTATGAGGATTACCACACCAATGGCAAACCAGAAAGTGTGGATGAGACATAGAAAGAATCAAATGGTTTGGGAGGGGTAGGGATGAAGAATCAAAGATGTGAGAGGGTTAAGGTGAATATTTTTGGGTTTTTGAAAATACATTTTGTACAAATGAGAAAGAAAAATGTTTTTGTGTTTTTGTTGTTCGTTGAAAACTTGATTTAAAAAGTTTTCGTAAACGGTTTTGTTTTGAAAATAGGAAAATATGAACAAGGGATAGATAAATGTACAATGAAACGAATTCCAAAGACACTAATCAGAAAAACCGTTTAGATAAACGCGCACAACCTCCCCGGCAACGGCGCCAAAAGTTGATTGATGCCAAACCACCTAACTTATATTGACCACGGAATGGTCAACAAAGTCAGACAGCCTAGATCAATGCTCCGAGGAATACAGAGTTTTCCCGGGTCGTTTAAGTCCCGACGAGGTGTGAATTGTAAACAAAACGGTTTCGTGATCGGGTGAATTTGGATGAAAAGGGGTTTTGAGTTATTTGAACTAAGGAATCTACAATGAAATAGCTTAAACGAGCTATTTGAATAAGACAAGAAAGTAGGAAAAACCAGAAACGATTAAAACCTAAAAACGCGTACGTTACGTTTAAATAAAACGTAGACGTACTAAATAAAACGCGAGTTTTAACAAAATAAAATACTTACAAAAGTGAAAATCACATTTTTACAATCCTAATAATAAAATAAACTTTTTAGAAAATTAAAATTACTTTTTACACTATTTAATTAATTACTATTAATTAAAAACTATTTAATACTTATTATTAATACTTAAATAACTAAAATACAATATAATATTATTTAAATACTAAAAAGGTGAAAATAAAATTTCTAAAATTATAAAATGACTAAAAATAAGTTTTAAAAATAAAAATAAGTATTTTTGTCTTTTTGTGGTTTTTGTATTAATTAATTACTAATTATCTAATTAACTATTTTAAATTAAGAAAATTACTAAATGAACAGTGAAAAATCTAATAAAATTTATAAAATTATTTTACAACATATAAAAGCTAGGAAAAATATAAAAACAAGGTTTTACTTAATAAAAACTAGATATGCTATTTTAAACTAATTACTATTTAATAATAATAAAACTAAAATTAATTCTAATTAATACTAAAAGATAAAATAAAAATCTGAGAAAATTATTATAATTACTTTAATATATGAGGAATTTAATAAAAATATAAAAAGGCTAAGTACTTAATAAAAATTTAAAAATGAAAATTAAAATTAAATTGGATTAAATAGAAACTATCACTTATAAATAAATTTGTTTTTTGGAAATTTTCTTTTGGAAACTTATTACACTACTGAAAATAACAAACTTTTGTAAACACAAACTTTTTATAACTTAAAATTAAGCAAAATATAAGCTAATATGGTCAACAGTTGACCAGGATGGAAATTAAGCTTAAATGGCAATGAGTGGGACCCACTATGGTTAATCCAGGTCCAAATAAGTTAATAGAACATGAATAAGCTAGAAAAAGCTAAGGATGACCACTGAATAAGCCAAAAAGCTAAAATTAAGCACTTAAAACTTTGGAAGAACTCAGAACTGGGACAGATTTGGTGGCTAAATTCAGGTGGGACCCAGTGGTTTCTAGGTCAAAGCTATGGTCAATTCATGATCCCTACTAGGAGGGGGGTTGAAATGAGCAAGTTTGGGTGGCTGTGAACCATCATGGTGGCCAGAAGACCACTACAAAGTAGTGGTGGTGGGTGTGCAACTGCTGAGACAGAGCAGATGTGTGCCCTGCAAGTCACTTTGTGGCTTTGTGGGGCCCACAAGTAAAATCACAAAAATCTAAAAACTGTGGAACTTCAAAGATGAACTGGTAGAGATCAAATAACAATAAGATTCAAGCCATAAGAGCAACTACAAAAATCAAAATAATTCCTTGAAGTTTAGCAAAAATCTGCAATGCATACTTTTGACTTTTTTCTAAAACTTAAATCTTTGACTTTCTTGAACTTTGATTGGGTCTAATGAACTGTAAACATGATTATAAGCTAATTTAAAACCAAAATAAGTTAAAATAACTACTTATATTATGAAATGATAGCTTATGGGACTCCAAGACCACCACAGTTAACTGTGGTGGTGAGAATGGTGTGGATTTGACCTTTTAACAAATGGACACCCACTTTAATACTTCCAACAAACTATTATACACTAAAGAAGCATGCAACAAACAAGTTACAACAATATTACACACTGATTCACAGAGTATGCAGTAAATCCAAACACTCCTATAACTAGAAACTATTTTGTGATTTCAAAGGAAATGATCAACCTAAACTATAAAACTGATACTGAGCCTACACTAATCAGATAGAGACACAAATAAACTGACTTGAACAATAATTTACCAAAGCTACAGTAAAATACAAGAATTTGTAAAGAATAAAACTTACAGTGAAAGCAACTGAGACAGATGATTCAAGGAAACCAAACCATAACCTACACACTCTCCATAGAGTTCTAAACCAGGGAAATCACAAATCCACCATGCAACCTTGCTTCATATCTGTCTTGAAACTATTATTATTATATATATATTTTTTTTTATTTCTCTTTTATTCTATTTTTTTCTTTTTATGATTTATACTAAGGTAAACAACCCACAGGCTTTCAAAAGCTTATAAATAAGCTACTGTAAGCTCAAACTAACAAGAATCAACAATGATTATCCAAGTTGAACAAATCTATCAATTTCACTTAAGATTGACAAAAACTAAATTGCACTTGAGAATTGGAACTGAGGAACTGATGAAAAACTTTTCATTAACACTAAAGTTTGATACAATCTTGAATTAAAAACAGAATTTAAAAGTTTACAACATGAAATTAAAGTTTACACTACGAAAATGGTCTAAAACATTTGACAACCATTCTTCATCTTTTTTTCTTCACTTTATAGCACCTAAGAAGTTACTTGGACTTTTCCCATCTCAGTGTGGCCCTTGGATTAGTTTCCATCAATCTGAGCCGTTTAAACCTTTTTTGGCGGGAAATGGGGAGAGGCAGTTGTGAGTGGTGTTTGGTGGGCATTAAATGAGGAGGGGGGATGAATGGGTGTAGGTGAGGGTTTTGTGGAGTTTGGTGAGGAGGGGGGAGCAAATTACCCTGATAATTAGGGGGGGATAATGGAGGATTAGGGAGAAGATGAACAGTGGTACGGGGTTTATGGGTTTGACCGAAGTCAACGAGGGGGTGAGTATTATTAGTTTAGGGTGGGCCGGGTTTGTAAGTTGGGCTGGGGTGGTAACTGGATCAGACCATGGATAAGGGGGTTTGGGTTTGGTTTGTATTTTGGGTGGGTTAAATAATAGTTAAGGTCCGTTTGGTTTTGTATTAAATCACAAGGACCACACATGTAATTAACTAAAACTTAAGGGACCGAAAATGTATAATTTTCAAACTTGTTTTACGGACCCAAGTTGCCAAACTCCAATGATACAAGAACCACAAAAGTTAATTTTCATAATATTAAATCCCGAGGACCAAAAATGACAAGTTTCCAAACTTGAGGGACCAATATTGTAAATTACCAAAAGTTGGAGGACTGAAATTGTAAATGTTCTAAAGTTATCACAAGGATGAAAATTGACAACTTTAATAACCCAGGGATCCAAAATGTGTTTTTTCAATATTAAATTTCCCGGGGACCATTTTTGCAAAATTTCCAAACTCCGAGGACCAAAAGTGTAAATTCACAAAACTTTTTACCCAAGTGTTATTTTTGATAACTTTTTATTTTAAAAGGACTTGGGTTGAGTTTTCTTGCAAAATAAATGCACAGGGACTAGTTTTGTTAATTTTTGAAAGTCGGGGGACTGAAACTGCCAATTTTGCAAACTTTATACGTTTTTCGTCTGTTTTTGCTCATTTTGCATCTAAAACATATAAAACACAATTTTGAAATATTTTTGGTATTTTGATGCATTTCTGAGTGTTTTTGTATGTTTTGCAGTTCAGATTAGACCAAAAATGATGAGTGTTTGAGCACTCATCAGGTACACTGCCTGGTGGGGGTTGTAAGCTTCTCGAGATCCCTTGAGAGGTAAAACCTGGTGCGATTTCCAATGTATCAAGTTTTTGGCGCCACTGCCGGGGAATAGTTATTGTCTAAGTTAGGATTTCTTTTTATTAGGTCTACTTGCTAGATTCCTTTCTAGTAAGATTTTATTTTTATTTTTAGATTTTCTTTAGTCTATCTTATTTCTTCGTGTCTTTGTTCGTAACCTTTACCATCCGACATCATGGAAGGTGGTAACCTCTTTGAACCCATCAACCCACCACAACAAAACCACCCACAAAACCCACCACTAGCAAACTAACCTCTTAGGCCCCGAACCTTAAAAGAGTACTCCCGTCCTAGCCACCAAGGCTATCGAAACACTATTGAGCTCACTCAAGGAGCCAATGTGTCCCCCTTGCGATCCGACACCATCCGGTTGGTGCAAAGCGGATGTGCATTCCATGGACTTCGTTTCGAAGATCCTAATCAACATCTCAAGGACTTCCTTAAAATCATAGATTTCATAGACCTTGATGTTACAACTAGAGAGTCAACCCGATTACGCTTATTCCTATTCTCTCTACGTGATCAAGCTAGTCAATGGCTTGAACGTTTACCCGCGGGATCCACCACCTCATGGGATGATCTCACCACTCGTTTCCTTGCTCAATTTTTCCCACTAGGGAGAACTACCAAGCTTAGAAATAATATCTTGATGTTCCAACAACGTCAAGGTGAAACTCTATATGAAGCATGGACTCGTTTCAAGGACATACTCCAAAAAATCTCTCATCATGGCATAGATCTTTGGCTCCAAGTCCAAATCTTCTATGACCATATCGATCTCTCCATAAGGCGAACCATTGACCAATCGGCCGGTGGCAAGCTACGTGATCTAAGTGCGGAGGAATAATGGGAACTCATAGAAGATCTTGCTCTCTATGACAACGAAAGTTGGAATGATCCCCGTGATTTGAACAAAACGGTCAAGGCAATATCTTCGCCTTCTAACAATTCTAGCACTCCCGACCGTTGGATCATGGAACTTGAGAACCAAGTCAAGTTTCTCATGAAATATTACGAAACTCCTAAGCCCTCAAGCCAAGTGAACAAAATCACTTCTTCATGCGAATTATGTAGTGGTCCCCATGACACTCGTGATTGCGTGGAACTCCCCGGACAAGCTTTTGCGGATTACGCATCCTCGCGTACCGATGAAGCGGGAGACAAGTGGCACACTTTCAAACCCGAGCCAAACCCTTACGTTGATTCCTACAACCCTTCTTGGAAAAATCACCCGAATCTTAGGTGGAAACAAAACCAAAACAATTCTTCCAATCCACATAATCGTTACCAACCAAACGGTCCACCCGCTAACCGTACTTTCAACAAAAATCCTTCCAACAACTATGGTAGTACCAATAATCTTGAAGGATTGATGTCCAAGTTTATGGTATCTCAAGAAGCTCGCATAGCTAAGTTTGAAACCGAATTCAATCAACAACAAACGAAGATAACCAATAAGATTGACAACTTGTTGAAAGCCCTCAACAACCAAGTGCTAACTACACCTAGGAAGGACACTAGGGACACTAATAGTGGAATCCAAATTAAGGACCCCTCATCATCCAAACACGTCCACTTTGTCAATGTTGTCACCATTAAGCCGATAAATGAGAGTATGGAAGAAAGTGACAAGGATGAAGTTGGAATAGAAACCGGGACTAGGGAAGAGATTAAGGAAGTTGAGGATATTAAGGAAGAAAAGTTAGAGGAAGTAGAAAACGTATAAGAATACTTTGATAAGTTGCCCACCAAGGAAGAACGGGAGTATCACAAGGATCTATTCGATGATCCCGAGACACCATACATCCTTGGTTCACCCCTTATTAAAGTAGGTGATCCCTCTAACATCAACATACCATGCAACATTGGGCATATGCATGTGTAGAAAGCTTATATCGATCCTAGGTCTCCTATAAACATCATGACTAGGACCTATTATAATTGGGTAATGAAGAAGCAACTTGGGTATAGGATGATGCCTAACACGAATTGGATGAGCAACTTTGTAGGAAGAGTGAAAGGATTACATGTCTTTGTAGGAAACTTCACTTATGTTACCGACTTTGTGATTGTAGAGGATATTCGTCCGGTAATAGATGGATGCTTAAGTCAAGTAGTGTTCGGAAAACCATTTATTGAGTCCTCTAAGATGAGTTATGACCCGTCCCTAGGGATAGTTAGATTCAAGAAAGAGAATGACGAGATTGCTTACCAAATGCCCTATAAGATTGAACAATACCGCCTTCTATCAAACATAGAAAAGGAACACAAGCAAGCGGTTTACTATAGGAATGATGAGGATAGACGTAGAGGGGTAGATTATGTCATGAATAGAATACTTGGTTTCGACAAGGAATGTTTGCAACTAGGTCCGGAATACAAAACTAAGATTGGAGATGACCTAGAGAATGAGACCAACGATGAGGTCACGTAATAGCCTATGACCTTGAGTCTAGCTACAAGACTCGTAAATAAAGAAAAGCGCTTCTTGGGAGGCAACCCATGTTTTGTGTGTTTGTTTGATTTTTATTTGTTTGATTGTTATTTGCTTCCGTATGCATGCTTTATTTTTATTGTTGGTAGATCATGTTTCAAAACTAAAATTGTGAAAATGCTTTATTTTGTTGTTTAACTTCGTCTTAACTTCATATAAAGGTATTTTGCAAAAGCTAAGTGTAAGGGGAAACCCCAAATTTGTTTCTAAGAACAAAATTGATCTTGATTCGCCACAATATTAAATGAACATGTGTATTAGTACTTGTTAGAGTCAAATGCTTGTATCGAGTCATAATGATGTTTTGCAGGATTTTCCAGAAAGTAGGACATAAGTTTTTCCAGAAATTTTCCGGAAACTTAACGTAAAGATTTCTGCAGGTCACTTCTGACGGCGTCAGGAGTTAACTCCTGACGGCGTCATGTGTAAAATTCTGGAAATTTTGCGAGTTTTGTTTTTCTAACGGAGTCTTAAAGTTTTTGTTAATTCTTTAGTTTTATAAACTCCAGGAAATCTGCAAACATTCATTCCACAAGCATTATATCTTAATTTGCTTTTTAGGACTTGTTAGTATATATAGATTGCTGCCGATTTTATGCGAGGTTGCCTTGTCTGTTTTCTCAGGTTTAACAGGTTATATATGACAAGAAGATGATTTATATTTCTGGAAGGGAAGCTTTGAATGTTCATTTTCTTGGTGGAAGATCTCACCTTGTTACCACACTATCCACACCGAACGAATCAGGGGAGTATTTGCTTTCATTCTTTTACCTATTTCACTTTTACATTCTTTAATTGAACATTGGGGACAATGTTCATCATAAGTGTAAGGGGAGGGTAAATGATGATACCTTATAGGATACTATTGCACTTGAATTTGTTTGTTTGAAGGTAGGTGTGTAATAAAACTAAGAGAAATACTTGTTAGTGTAATTTTAGCACCAAATTTAAAAAATTTTACAACATTTAGGAGTGAAACTTTAGCCTTAACAAGCGTCTCATGGATAGGAGTTGTATGACTAGCACAAAACCGTACCATTCAGAAAAATTTTACACCCAAATATGTGAGGTTCGGCTTTAGATTTGATAGGAAAAGCATTCATTATTAGTGCTTATAAGTGTATCGGTAGCATTTAGATTCTAGAACTTGCGTTAGTGATGCATCCCGAGACTGCTAGTGAGACTACATTCGTGTAGTAGGATTTACTACATGATAAGAGGCATTATGATCACCCTTGTGTTAAACCCGTATCATAATTACTTAACCATTTAAGTCATATTACTTGACTAGTAAAGTCAATTAATTTTTCCCACACCTTAGTGTTGTACACATTTTTAGTACACGAAACCCCTAGTACACCCCTCCGAGCCTATCTTTTCGTTTCTAACTTTAAGCATTTTACTTAAAGGAAGAATTTGTTACAACCCACCCAAATGTGCAACCAAATCGCCTTAGCCTTCCGTGTATGCACTCATCTTTAGTGCATTATTGTTATTTGTTTAAACCCTTAGTTAATTATCTAATTGATTACATGGTTGCTAAGTCGAGTCATATCTTGTACATATTGTTTTGGGACGATTGGGACTCATGGGTAAAGTACTTGTGTTTTGGAGTAATGGGGAAGAACATCAAACTATTACCCCCATATGTGCGTTAATCTTAAAAGTACTCCAAGTGTTTTGATTATCTTGATTCGAGTCATTAGATTAGTTTATTGTAAACTATGTAAAAATTCAAGTGTAAGGAGAATGTACATTTCCTATGATTTATAATTTTGGATGGTAGGGTAAGAGTGTATGCAGAAAAAAAAAATGGAAAAATCGAGAAAAAAAGGAAAAAAATAGAAAAAGAAAGAGAAAAACATACGGACTACCATCCCGTTTCATTTTATGTTTGTTTTATGCTTTTTGTTATTTTTGATTCATTAGCTTAAGTCGAGTCTAGTCTTGGCTTAGCAACGCCATATTGTACATGTAATTAACCAAGATGATTAACTCGCCACCAGTAAATATTGCCTTTATCCAACAAAATCGTGTATTCCATATCCCTACACCTAACGTTATAACCCTTTGAAAGAACTCTTTGATAGTTTATCCTAGGTACTTACGCCAAGTGGTGGAGGTTTGATCCTTTCCCAAGCCTATGGTAATCTATTTGCTATGACAGGTAGTAAGAGATGTTTTCCATTTCCATATTGTGATATATACTTTATTACACCCGAGAGATGTGAGTATCTAAACACTATTTGTGACGTGCCAATGTATGACCTCCGTGCTTGTCTTTGGTTTTTAGTGGAATAATTATTTGTTGTAATTACTTTTATATTAGTGTTAAATGACCCCTAACTTGTATTTTGATTAGAATAAAAGCGCATTTGCTTGAGGACAAGCAAATCTCAAGTGTAAGCGTATTTGATGAGGCGAAAAGTGAACCACTTTTAAAGGGTCATTTAAACCCGGATTCGAGATTATTTGATCAATTATTGCCCTAAATCGTTCCTTTTGTCATTTTAGGTACTTTTGGAGAGAAATATGGAAAAGGAAGCATTTTAGACGTTTTTGGAGCATAAAAGTGAAGAAAACGGCAAAGTCTGAATTTTCCTTGCTGGGAACAGTACCTGACGGCTTCACAACTCTATACATGACGGCGTCAAGAGCTACAAAAGAGGTGGAAGTGGAAAATACACGTGACGGTCCATAGTGTTTTCAAGCATAGGACCTGACGGCGTCCCCAAGGCCGTCAGGGTCCATTTGTACATGACGACCTGGAAGAAATTTACACATGACGGCGTCAAAATCAGATCTAGGCAATATGGTTTCTATTATGGCGGCGAGTTGACGACATCACAATGTTACACATGACACCGTCACCCTGTAAAATCTATATATAGTTTTCCAAATTTCATTCATTAGTGTGCAGCTTTGAGGGAAAAACCCTAGGTCGAATTTTCCAGCTTTTTCAAGGGTTTCAACCCTTTGAATCTTTCATGTTCTATTAAAGATAAGTACTCTTTCAATTCATTCAATATGTCTATGTGTTGTTTGAATATATCTTACGCTTGTCTTCAATTTAACATACTAGACTAGATTTCTTTTGTGTTTGCTTAGATGTAGTGAAACCTAGATGTTGATTATGGGTTGATTGTTTGTTCATAGTTGTTAAGGATGATTGTATTCGATGTTAGGCTTAAGAAAACTGGCAGACTTCCATTGGTAACTTGCTTGAACGTCTTAAGAAACATGATTGGAGGTGTACTACGATTTTTGGTTGTATTTAATGCGTAGGAGAATTCTAATGATCCCATGTTAGGAGCTTCTAGCGGCTCGACATAGGAGTGAAGTAGGATCCTATAGAGTTAGGGAATATTGTACACGGCTCTACGACTAGTATTAAGGAATATGACCTGTCATCCATGCAATTGTAACAAGCTATCAACCTGTAAAAGATATCTATGGAGTAATGAAACCTAAGTAAACACAATTTTCCTCATTATTGTTACACCACATTAGTTTAATAGTTTCATTTCATTTTTTTTATTTTATTTTGATTACATCTTTAGTCATTTGGTTTAGTTGGCTAGCAACTAATTCCGCCCACTCTTCCAAAACCTGATATTTTACTTGCTTTTATAAAATATAAAAATACAAAAAGAATCATCCCTCACCTCTAGACCTAGTTTAGGAGGCTTTCTAATCCTATCGACATTATTCCTGAGTTGAACGATCAATCCCCCGGTACTTGTCACTATAATATACTACAATAATCAGGTACACTGCCTGGTGGGGGTTGTAAGCTTCTCGAGATCCCTTGAGAGGTAAAACCTGGTGCGATTCCCACGTATCACGCACATACATGAGTATACGTGCCAGGTTAAATTTAGAGGTGCTGTAAAATGGTTCATGCATAACCAAGAGCGTGATGTCGAATCCACACGTGAGGAGTGCATCAGATACATGTAGTCTAATTTTCATCAACAAGCTAACTAATACCGAACCAATGGCCTTTAGCCTAGTAGTATGCGGCTTGCCTACGAACTAAGATGTTGTCGGTTCAAGGCTCGTTAGAAACATTTGCTTTTTGTCTAGTGGTATGTGAGTTTCCTACGAACTTAAAGGTTATGGTTTCAAGCTGTGCTTAAGGTATTTTGTGAGATATATATTATGATATAGGAACCAAAAGGGCTTTGATTCAGTTAGTATTCTTTATTTCAATCCTGTGAGGTGGTTGTTTTCGGATGTTTCTTTAGGTCTTTTTAGGAGTATAATTCTGTTGTTGCTTTTGGGTTTTGTATCTACTAGCTTCTTGCTAGTTTTTAATATAAAATTGCCGTTCCAAAAAAGGTATCCATTTCTGAAAACCCATGGGCCAATTGGAGAGATTTTGTGGATAAAAGATCAAGGGTTCAAGTCTCGGAACCTGCCTACTCCAGTTGGTGCCCCGCTGGGTCAGGAGAGTAGTCGGAGCTACTACTTGTAAGGTGGACAATGGCCGGTGCCAAAAGGCACTGGGTGGGTTAAGATGTTCTCGCCAATTCACACATTTTATGAATACTAGTAGGTTGCCCGCGCATAGCGGCGACGACAAATAGTATTATCGAAATATTAGAGTAACGGAGAACCTTTTATAGTATAATGGAGGTGAATTGACTTTATTATCTAGAAACAACTATTGTAAAATAATGTCCTCTATTTTTAATAAGACTGTCGGTAATAGTGTCTTGTGTTATCATTGTCAATTTAAGGTTACGCCAGTTTTTCTCTCCTCAAACAACATCATCACAAACATAATACGGAGTATAATAACACAACAAACATCACCAGTGGTGGTGATTACTCTATGCAAATGAGTCAACCTCACATGTCCATTATTTTTTAGAGGGGCTCCGATTTAGAATATGCCAATTAGTATTTATACATGTCTAACTTGAATTTTTACAACCATTTTTTAATATTAGGCGATGTTGCTTTCGATTTAGTATATGTCCTATTATTTATACATGTGAAAGTATATTAGGTTTTGAATTTTAAATCATAGTTAAGCTTTCCGTGATTTACAATGCCTCATTTGTAGCTTCGCACCGGGCCACCCAAAATCAATGAGACAACCCTGAACATTACCACATAAATATAACGCACTTATATACAAATATATCTCACAAATGCTCACACACAAGGTACAATACGCACTATTCTGTAGTATGATCTGTAAAACCTCGCAAAAATCCATATAATTAACAACGTTTAAATTATATACTTATCTCTGTCATTATTTTTAATCACCATTTTTACGGGGAAATTTAATTTTTTTTCTTATTATACTATATTAATGAAATCAAGTCATCTGATGAGGCGAAAAATGAACCACTTTTAGAGGGTCATTTAAGCCCGGAATTGAATTTATTTGATCAAATATTGCCCTAAATCGTTCCTTTTGTGATTTTAGGTACTTTGGGAGTGAATTCTGGAAAAGGAAGCAATTCAAACGTTTTTGGAGCATAAAAGTGAAGAAAACGGCAAAGACTTAATTTTCCATGCTGAGAACAGTACCTGACGGCGTCAAGAGGAAGATCATGACGGTGTCAAGAGTAAAAACCATGACGACCCAGTGAAAATCTGAAGGCGTCATAACAAGGGCGTCAAGACTAATTTTGGTGACGGCCTGCATAAGGGATACACATGACGGCGTCAGATCCAGATCTAGGCAGTCCGAGAAACTATTTGGCGGCGAGATGACGGCGTCAGACTTTTGTTCTTGACGCCGTCACCCATCAAAATCTATATATAGTTTTCTATTTTTCATTCATAAGGGAGGAACTTGTGTGGAGAATACTAGGACCGAACTTTGTAAACCCTAGGTCATATTTTACAGTGTTTTCAAGGGTTTCCACCCCTTGAATCCTTTCATGTTCAATTGAGATAACTCTTCTCTTAATTCATTCAATATGTCTATGTGTTGTTTGAATATATCTTATGCTTGTCTTGATTTTAACATGCTCGGCTAGATCTATCTTGTGTTTGCTTAGATGTAATGAAACCTAGATGTTAATTATGTGTTGATTACTTTTTTATGATTGTATTGGATGAATGATTTAAATGTTAGGCTTAAGAAAACTGGCAAATCTCCATTGTGTAACATGCTTGAACGTCTTAGGAAACATGAACCGATGTTTACTAGGATTTATTGATTGTATTTAAAGCATGAGCAAATTCTAATGATCCCATGTTCGGAGCTTCTTATCTGGCTCGACATAGGAGTGAAGTAGGCGCTCATAGGATTGGGGAAGTAAGTACGCCACCCCATGAATGGTATTAAGGAATACAATCCGTCATCCACGCAACTGTAGCAAGTAATTAACATGTAAAAAATATCTAAGGAGTAGTGAAATCTAAGTAAACACAATTCTTCCACATATTGCTCACAACTCTAGTTTAATTTAGTTTATTTTCATTTTAAGTATTTTATTTTGATTGCATCTTTAGTATTGGGTTAGTTGACTAGCAACTAATTCCGCTCAACTCCTTCAAACCCGAGATTTTTAATTGCTTTTATAAAAACTAAAAAAATACAAAAAGAATCATCCGTCATCTCTAGACCTAGTCTTTAGGTTTTCTAATCCTAGCGACACTATTCCTAGCTGAATGATCAATCCCCCGGTACTTGTCATTATACTATACTACATCGATCAGGTACACTGCCTGGTGGGGGTTGTAAGCTTCTCGAGATCCCTCGAGAGGTAAAGCCTGGTGCGATTCCTACGCATCAAGTTTTTGGCGCCGCAGCCCGGGGAATAGTTATTGTCTAGGTTAGAATCTCTTTTTATTAGGTCTACTTGCTAGATTCCTTTATAGTAAGATTTTATTTTTATTTTTAGGTTCTCTTTAGTCTATCTATTTCTTCGTGTTTTTGTTCGTAACTCTTCACCATCCGACATCA
This sequence comes from Artemisia argyi, assembly GCA_030686995.1. Lineage (NCBI taxonomy): Eukaryota > Viridiplantae > Streptophyta > Magnoliopsida > Asterales > Asteraceae > Artemisia > Artemisia argyi. Next base: position 52,561,674 of record CM060687.1, on the reverse strand, counting down.
TGGACGATGGTAACATCCTTGAACCCATCAACCTATCACAACCAATCCACCCACCCATAAAGGTCCATCCGCTTGCAATCCAGCACCATTCGATTGGTGCAAGTCGGGTGTGCATTCTATGGATACTTTTTCGAAAACCCGGCCCAACACCTTGAGGACTACCTAAAAATTACCAATTCTATAGGATTAGGTGTTGATACTCAAGAAGGGGAACTCTTAGCCCTCTTTCAATTCTCTTTACATGGGCGGGCTCTTCAATGGTTATGCCAACTCCGTGAAAGATCCGTCTCCTCTTGGGACGATCTTGCTTCCTACTTCTTAACTAGATTCACCTTGCCCAAGGAAGTTATTTTGTAACATAACCAACTTAAAATGGAAAACGATGAAATAAGGAAGGCCAATGAGATGAATGAAAGTGAAACCAAGCTAGGGAGTAACACTTGTAGGAAAGGACCATGGAACGATTATAGAATATTTAGGAGCTCCCCATCAACCCTTGAGGAATTAAGGTATCATAAGTTCCTTCTAAAATGCCCTTGCCCTGCAAAGTATCGAAAACACCCATGGATTAGGAAACATAATTCCATGAATCTTAAGGTCCCATGCATGATTGGTCATATGTATAGAGAACACACCTATATCGATTTGTTGTTCCCTTTTACTTGGTTATCAATAACTAAGAAGCTAAAGTAACCAAGTTATATGACTTTAAACAAAGATGTAAAAAATGATTAACAATAAAGTAACGTAAAAATAAGAGACAATATTTTCCAACGTTTAATTCTTTATTAGAAGTTAATCACAAAGAATCGTACCTAAGTGTTTGCGGAATAACACTTGGGGTTGAATTGACAAGTATTGTATGGACTCCTCACTAAACTCAACTAAGTGAGTGACAACTTAAATTACCCACTGAGCTATCTCAGGGGCTTGTGTTGTTCTTTGGAGGAGTAAAGTGGTTTGTGAATGCTTTGCATTAATTGCACAAACTTGTCAACTTTTACTCCTCACATTTGCTTCCTATTTATACACAAGTATAGAACAACTAAATATACATTGGACCTAAAGCTTCCTTAACAATATCTTGAAAGATATTATTCTTCTGGCAAGGAACCTTCATTGAGTTAGATCCAAAAGGCACTTTCTGATGACAGACTGGTTTTAACCATTTGGGGAAAGTTTGACATTAAAGTGATAAAGCACTTTAATAAAGCAGCTCAGACTTTCCCGCCCAGTCCCGCCAAAACTTCAGTCTTCATGTCATCAGTCTTCAGTACGATTAAGTTGTTGAGGAGTCATTGGGGTTCAGTGAGTTATTGTCATCCTCACTGAACCCATCACCTTCTTCTTGGCTTAGATCACACTTCACTGAGTTCCGCCTCACTGAATGGAGAACCTTTCTTCTTAGGCTCGGTCTTAGCATCCTGACGGTGACTCACTGAGTTACTGTTCACTCAGTGACTTGTTTGCACTTAGGTTATTTTACGTTCAAATCCTTGTTAGAAGATGTGGGGAATTCAGTGACCTAACACGATTTAAAGGCACCAATGAACATTATGTCTAGGCTTTATTATAATTGGATCATGAACGAGAAGTTGAAACTTAGGCGGGACCCTTACAACCCTAATCGCATGAGTAATTTTGTTGAGCGGGTTAGAGGGTTACATGTTTTCGTTGGGGATTTTGTTTATAGGTGCGACTTCATGATCTTAGAAGATGTTAGGGGAATTATTGATCAATCTTTGTGTCAGATTGTTTTAGGAGAACCTTTTGTCAAAACCTCTAAAATGACTTACAACCATGATGAGGGCACTATCACATTCGCAACCAAAGAGAAAAACATTAGATATAGGATGCCCCATAAATAAGAGAGGTTTAGAGAAGTTGAGGATCTCGATGTTGACAACATCCCCGTGATTAAGGTTGAGAGTGATGAAGAGAGAAACATTGGAGGTTACAAAAAGAAAGAGATCTATTACTCGAAATGCTTAGCTTTAGGCCCCGAGTATAGGAAGGATGAGAAATTGATTAAGATGTTTGAAACCGCATTCATTTTGCGGGATAGAAAAATGTAGTAACCCATGACCTTGAGTCTAGCTACAAGACTCGTAAATAAAGAAAAGCGCTTCTTGGGAGGCAACCCATGATTTTGTGTGATTTTTATTTTGTTTGTTTGTTATTTGCTTCTGTATGCATGCTTTATTTTTATTATTGGTAGATCTTGTTTCAAAACTAAAATGGTAAAAATACTTTATTTTGTTGTTTGGCCTAGTCTTAACTTCACCCAAAGGTATTTTTTGCAAAAGATAAGTGTAAGGGGAAACCCCAAATATGTTTTTAAGAATCAAAACCGATCATGATTCACCACAATATTAAGTGAACATGTATATTCGTATTTGTTAGAATCAAATGCTTGTATCGAGTCATAATGAAGTTTTGCAGGATTTTCCAGGAAGTAGGACCAAGTTTTTCCAGAAATTTTATGGAAACTTAACATAAGAATTTCTGCAGGTCACTTCTGACGGCGTCACGAGTTTACTCTTGACGGCGTCACGTGTAAAAATCTCGAAATTTTACCAGTTTTGTTTTTCTAACGGAGTCTTAAAGTTTTTGTTGAATCATTAGTTTTATAATCTCCAGGAAATCTGCAAACATCATTCCACAAACATTATATCTTATTTTGTTTTCTAGGATTTGTTAGCATATGTAGATTGCTGCCGATTTTATGCAAGGTTGCCTTATCTGTTTTCTCACGTTTTACAGGTTATGTATGACAAGAAGATGATTTATATTTCTGGAAGGGAAGCTTTGAATGTTCATTTTCTTGGAGGAAGATCTAACCTGGCCACCTTATTATCCATACCGAGCGAATCAGGGGAGTATTTGATTTCATTTGTTTTACTTATTTTACTTTTACATTCTTTACTTGAACATTGGGGACAATGTTCATCCTAAGTGTAAGGGGAGGGTAAAATGATGATACCTTACAGATACACTTTCGCTTGAGTTTGTTTGTTTGATAGTAGATGTGTAATAAAACTATGAGAAGTACTTGTTAGTGTAATTTTAGCGCCAAATTTAAAATTTTTTACAACATTTAGGAGTGAAACTTTAGCCATAGCAAGCGTCTCATGGATAGGAGATTGTGTGACTAGCACATAACCGTACCATTCAGAAAAATTTTCCACCCAAATATGTGAGGTTCGCCTTTAGATTTGATAGGAAAAGCATTTATTATTAGTGCTTATGAGTGTACCGGTAGCATTTAGATTCTAGAACTTGCGTTAGTGATGCATCCCGAGACCGCTAGTGAGACTACATTTGTGTAGTAGGATTTACTACATGATAAGAGGCATTAGGATCACCCTTGTGTTAAACCCGTATCATAATTACTTGACCATTTAAGTCATATTACTTAGCTAGTTAAGTCAACTAATTTTTCCCACAACTTAGTGTTGTACTCATTTTTAGTACACGAAACCCCTAGTACACCCCTCCGAGCCTATCTTTTCGTTTCTACCTTTAAGCATCTTACTTAAAGGAAGAATTTGTTACAACCCACTTAAATATACAACCAAATCGCCTTAGCCTTCCGTGTATGCACTCATCTTTAGTGCATTATTGTTACATGTTTAAACCCTTAGTTAATTGTCTAATTGATTACATGGTTGCTAAGTCGAGTCATATCCTTGTACATATTGTTTTGGGACGATTGGGACTCATGGGTAAAGTACTTATTTCATGGAGTAATGGGGAAGAACATCATATTATTACCCCCATATGTACGTTAATCTTAAAAGTACTCCAAGTGTTTTGATTTTCTTAATTCGAAGTCATTAGATTAGTTTATTGTAAAGTATGTAAAAATTCAAGTATAAGGGGAATTTTCATCCCCTATGATGTATTATTTTGGATGGTAGGGTAAGAGTGTATGCAAAAAAAAAAAAAAAAAAAAAAAAAATCGAAAAAATAAATAAAAAGAAAAAAAAAATAGAAAAAGAAAAAGAGAAAAAAAAAACATACGGACTACCATCCCTTTTCATTATATGTTTGTTTTATGATTTTGTTATTTTTCATTTATTAGCTTAAGTCGAGACTAGTCTTGGCTTAGCAACGCCATATTGTACATGTAATTAACCAAGATTGTTAACTCGCCACCAGTAAAGACTGCCTATATCTAACAAAACCGTGTATTCCATATCCCTACACCTAACTTTACAACCCTTTAAAAGACCTCTTTGATAGTTTATCCTAGGTGCTTACGCCATGTGGTGGAGGCTTGATCCTTTCCCAAGCCTATGGTAATCTATTTTGCTATGACAGGTAGTGAGAGATATTTTCCGTTTCCATAATGTGATATATACTTTATTACACCCGAGAGATGTGAGTATCTAAAGACTATTTGTGAGGTGCTAGTATATGACCTCCGTGCTTGTCTTTGGTCTTTAGTGGAACGATTATTTGTTGTAATTACTTTTATATTAGTGTTAAATGACCCCTAACTTGTATTTTGACTAGAATAAAAGCGCATTTGCTTGAGGACAAGCAAATCTCAAGTGTAAGGGTATATGATGAGGCGAAAAATGAACCACTTTTAGGGGGTCATTTAAGCCCGAAATTGAATTTATTTGATCAAATATTGCCCTAAATCGTTCCTTTTGTGATTTTTGGTACTTTGGGAGTGAATTCTGGAAAAGGAAGCAATTCGGACATTTTTGGAGCATAAAAGTGAAGAAAACGACAAAGACTTAATTTTCCATGCTGAGAACAGTACCTGACGGCGTCAAGAGGAAGATCATGACGGCATCAAGAGTAAAAACCATGACGACCCAGTGAAAATCTGAAGGCGTCACAATAAGGGCGTCAAGACTAATTTTGGTGACGGCCTGCATAAGGGATACACATGACGGCGTCAGACCCAGATTTAGGCAGTCCGAGAAACTATTTGGCGGTGAGATGACGGCGTCAGACTTTTGTTCTTGACGCCGTCACCCATCAAAATCTATATATAGTTTTCTATTTTTCATTCATAAGGGAGGAACTTGTGTGGAGAATACTATGGACGAACTTTGTAAACCCTAGGTCATATTTTACAGTGTTTTCAAGGATTTTCACCCCTTGAATCCTTTCATGTTCAATTGAGATAAGTCTTCTCTTAATTCATTCAATATGTCTATGTGTTGTTTGAATATATCTTATGCTTGTCTTGATTTTAACATGCTAGGCTAGATCTATCTTGTGTTTGCTTAGATGTAATGAAACCTAGATGTTAATTATGTGTTGATTACTTGTTTATGGTTGTATTGGATGAATGATTTCAATGTTAGGCTTAAGAAAACTGGCAGATCTCCATTTTGTAACATGCTTGAACGTCTTAGGAAACATGAACCGATGTTTACTAGGTTTTATTGGTTGTATTTAATGCATGAGCAAATTCTAATGATCCCATGTTAAGAGCTTCTTAGTCGGCTCGACATAGGAGTGAAGTAGGCGCTCATAGGATTGGGGAAGTAAGTACGCCACCCCATGAATGGTATTAAGGAATACAATCCGTCATCCACGCAACTGTAACAAGTAATTAACATGTAAAAGATATCTAGGGAGTAGTGAAATCTAAGTAAACACAATTCTCCCACATATTGCTCACAACTCTAGTTTAATTTAGTTTATTTTCATTTTAAGTATTTTATTTTGATTGCATCTTTAGTATTGGGTTAGTTGACTAGCAACTAATTCCGCCCAACTCCTTCAAACCCGAGATTTTTAATTGCTTTTATAAAAACTAAAAAAATACAAAAAGAATCATCCATCATCTCTAGACCTAGTCTTTAGGTTTTCTAATCCTAGTGACACTATTCCTAGCTGAACGATCAATCCCCCGGTACTTGTCATTATACTATATTACATCGATCAGGTACACTGCCTGGTGGGGGTTGTAAGCTTCTCGAGATCCCTCGAGAGGTAAAGCCTGGTGCAATTCCTACGCATCATCATCCCATAATTCACCAAATGACGGGACAAGTTCTCGACACGTTTAACGATACATAAACATTTCACTTAATTCTAATTATATTTCCTAACTCTAAATTACACTAATCGGACCCTTAATATTTTTTCAGTCCAACCAAACGACCCAACTAGTCTTTCGGCCCAAAAACCTTAAAGCCCAATGCTAATTTTATTAACTTTATATACTCGACTAAACACCCTCCAAAACACTCCTCGTTCTCTCAAATATTAAACACGACACTTATATATTTTTGCACCACCTCGTTTCTCACCTAGCCAACTACAAGCATGTCAAATTTCAGCTTCCTATGTCGAGCCTTACTATATTTTTACGAGGCAAAGTATTTGATCCAAAAACAAACCATACAATTTATCAATAATTCAAAACCGAACCATTTTAGCCCTTGTTTGTTTTTATGAGGTACTAAAATTATTTTCTAGCACGAATTCATGTTTAAATGTGAAATTTGATCAACTATCACTAAGTACTATACGAAATTACAAATCGTGTACTAATAAAAATTGGTGTCGACATATATTTTAAACCATAAGGAAGTACCTCCCCAATTCATGCTCTCACAACTTCATATAATATTACCTAGGTTAGTACTAGTTGTATTTTAAAATGAAACCAAACGTACCACCAAGGAATAGATATATACACTTTCGTTTGATAAGTTGGTGTCGACAAACTAGAAAACAAAGAAAGCATGTTACTTCTTACAACCTACTAGGACTTTTGAATGCATACTACTATACTCTTACACAAAATCATCACCAACACTGCACCTCTTGATTTTCCTCCTCCAAGCAAATCAATCATGTCACAATTAATAATTTCTACAACTTGTGTACCACAACTAGCTATATGAGTCCTCATTTCCATCTCAATTCATACGTACAAACACACCTACATGCAAGCTTCCTCATTTCCTTCTTGTGACTGTGAACGAGAAGAATAGCCAAGCTCCCAAACATTTTACTTCTAGTTCCAAGTTTCTACCTTCTAGTCTCGATTCATTTTTGGTTTTTTAAACGAGCTATACTATCCATCCTTCAATCTTTGGCGCGTACGTGAAGAGCAGGAGCTTAGCAAGGTTTTCAAGGGGTTTCATACACCTTCCATGAAGCTCGATTCCTTGTTGGAAGGTTAAACGAGTAGCATAATCTCCTTGTGACCACCGGACCATGCACATGTCGTGTTCTAAACCTCGTGGTTCGTTGATTCTTTCGTTTCATTCGTGCATCCCTCCATCACTGTTAATGTATGAAGATAGTCCCACCTCCATTTCTGACATTACTTATTCTTTGTCTTCCATTCCACCAAGGTGAGTTTCATAACCCCATTTTTCTAATGTTTGATTGTTTTATAAACTCTTTGGGGGAGATACATGCTCAAATACAGGTTTTATACTTCTACAAGTACTCGTTAACTATTTACAAATTTCTGTGAGTTCTTAGCCCCACTTTTCTCATTTTAACTGTTTTATAAACTCTTTGGGGGAGATACATGCTCAAACTACATTTATTTACTTTTGCAAATACTCAAAACTCTTATGACATTGATACGTATTTCTATACACATCTGTTCTATTTATAGTACCTGAGGAAGATACATGATTGACATACTATATTCAATATATATGAGCCGTATTGTGTGATTAATACTATGTGACTATTATTGTCTGATTGCTAGTGGTTAAGATGCATGTACAGTTATCTTTATCTTTTGGTAGTGGCACCCAGTTGTCTTTATCTTTGGGTAGTGGCACCCAGTTGTCTTTATCTTTGGGTAGTGGCACCCAGTTTCCTAGTTGTCTTTATCTTTGGGTAGTGGCACCCAGTTATCTTTATCTTTGGGTAGTGGCACCCAGTTATCTCTATCTTTGGGAAGTGACACCCAGTTTCCTTTATCTTTGGGAAGTGGCTCCCAGTATTTGTAAGTTATGCATGAGATTTAACTGTGTGACATATTCAAGTGCTTGTATATACATATTACTTGCTTATACTATACTTTAGCAGTGGGTTATAAACACACAGGTTGCAAGTCTTGTATATGCGGGATTTGCAACTGAGTGGATTTACAATTCCTTTGCTGTGGAAAACATTCTCTAAAGTCTTTTTGACTATTTTAAAACAAACTCTATGAACTCACCAACCTTTGTGTTGACACTTTTAGCATGTGTTTTTCTCAGGTCCATAATGAGCAAGGATGGTACGGAGGAGCACAGATTCTTACAAAGGCTATAAATTTTACTATCATTCGAAAACTTATTTAACAAACTTTGAAACTATTGGGACCTGATTGTGAAAACTCTGATATGTATAAAATTCGAATGGTAAATCTTTTAAACGATTAAAATAATGATCGTTTTCTACTATTAAATTGCTGTTTCATGAAGTAACACCCAATCTTTATTCCGCTGCAAATATTTTAAAAATTGGGGGTGTTACATGATCAATTGAGAGTCTTCACAAACTAAGAGATAAACTGTCGATATATGCTTGGTGTTCAAAGAATAACACGTGTCGGGTGGGAGACAATGCATCTTACCCACCCTTATTACCACCGGTCCAAAAATGGTTGCAAGGGGAATTAATATACTACATTGACCTTCTTTAAGCTTTTCTATATTACTAACTTTAGTAAATATTTTACTTTTTTTGATGATTAGTATATTAACAACATTTATTTATTTATTTATTTCATTAATTGCGTAAGTAAAATTAACTTTGAATTCGCATGGACTGACCCAAATTGGACTATAAATGTTTTTAGTTGAATGCTATTTATTTTTCCTATCTTTTAGAGATTTGAAACTTAGTAGTAGTTAGGTGGCTCATGACTCATGTAGAGATTAAAACATCGAGTTCAAAGGCATAGTTTTGCGGCAAAACTTTTGCCTTACGATAACCCATCCCCACGACGATTCAGATTTCAGGAATAGAATGTTAGATTATGAGGAGATAAATTCCAAATTGCAAATTCAACATAATCAACTAAAAATGATATCGTCTTGTGATTTAAAAAAAAAAAAAATCAGTTATCTCTTAATAGAATGTTTTTAAAACCTACTCAATTTATTATTGATTTAAAGAAATAACATGTCAAAATATCAATGGATAACAGTTGTATAATATTTCAATATTTCTTACTACTGCTACACAACCTAAATGCAATATGTGTCCCCAGCCCAAATGAAACAAAAAAGAGTTAAAAGTTTAAAACCCTTTTATGTTTATTACCTATCCGACATTCACAGATTCACTTTACCTATTTACCTATTATCACTCTCTCCGCCTTTTTAGTAATCCTCATCTTCAAAAACCCCTTACAAACTCATAACTCACAAATTAATTTTTGATGCCCCTCATGTACAAGGGCCGGCCCTGACTACATATATATAATCGAAATCGATAGATCTACAAAAAAATAGCAACAAATCTTTAAAAAAATGTAGATCTAATAAATCCGAGGATGATGGTGAATCTATCTAAATATCTAATTGACGGTACGGAATAGAAACCTGTGGTGATAGCATATTTCCAGTTATGTACGCCGGATTCCCGCTGTGTATGTGGTAGTGAAAGGCGACGACGGTAATGGTGAGGGTGATTGTGGTGATGGTGATGGTGACGGTAGTGATGGTGATGGTAATGGCTGTGCTGATGATGGCGGAGTAAACTGTTGTTATCTTCTTAGCCTCTTCCCGTGATGAAGTGCAAGGGAATGTTAATAGATGTGAGTATTAGAGGATTGCTGCATACGTGTCATCTTACCATTGGTTCTCCTTATCTTAATTTGGAATAGGACCCACAATCAAATAGTATAGATTATAAAATAAGTAGTATATGGTGTGAAAAAAATTGCGGTTAAAAAAACATGTGCCTTATAAAAAAAGCTACAACTAATATCGAATTTGTTTTTTTTTCATAAACTTAGAAGACAAAAAGAACATGAACTTGACAAAAATAGAAAAACAGAAATTTACAACTATGTCTCTATGTTACACACACACCTTGAGAAGTCAACCTTTACACCTTATTGGTTGACTCCTTTCAAAACTCCCAAAATTCAAAAAAAATCCCAATACCCATCTTTTCAGATTCACTTCACACACACACATATATAAATAAACACCCCCATCCCATCCATCCCAATCTTTTGAATCAAAAATCAAAAACTGATGCTATAAATAAACTTATAGTTTATATAATCCGATTCATGTTTCACTTTCCCCTAATAATTTTTTAAAACCCTAATTTTTAAAAACTATGAAGCGTGAATTAGCTTTTGCATTGGAAGCTAGGTCGAGGATTGATTGTTCGATTGGACGGACTCGATCTTCCAGAACTGGACCTGATCGATCGGTTCCTGATCGATCGAGTGATGTTAGTGTTAATCGCCGCAATAAGCGCGTTAAAACGGCGGTTAACGGTGGCGATTCGGTGAAATTTGATCTTTCCGGCGCTGGTGACGTGTCTCCGGCGAAGGAAGTGGCGGAAGTGGTTGCGGTAGTGGAGAAGGAGAATGTGAAAGGGAAGAAGAGGAAAAAGGGAGTGGAGAGCGGGATAGGGACGCCGAAGAGGTTTACGCGGTCGGCGTTGAAGGAGGAGGAGGAGGAGAATGTGGAGGAGTTAGGGGGGACTCCAACTAGGAAGAAGTTGGAGCTGAAAATGTCGAAGAAGATTGGGTTAGGTAAAATGCCGACTAATTGTAGGGAGCTTCTCGAGACTGGATTGCTTGACGGTTTTCGTGTTTATTATAAGGCGGACGCCGAGGTAGTATGCTTGCTCATTGATTTTATATTGTTTTATGTTAATTAAGCTGTATATGTTTTGCCGAGTAAGATACACTAGAAACAATAACGCGTAGTGATCAGTTAGTTAGAAAAAATGGATTAGGTTTCAGGTTATCCCGGGAGGGCATGTCATTTGACTCAAATGTACACGGCCTAACGGGTTCCTTGGCCACCCCCATATGTGTAACTAGTGAGGTTTGAACCCTTGACCTCTTGTGAACACGTCAACTGAAGTACTTTATGTATTAAGATATTAGGATGTTTCTCTTTGTTTGGATGACGGTGCTCTAGTGGCCGGTGGTAATGAATCCTTAATCCGGAGCTTTTTGTGTTCTGTTGAACCATGTTAAATTTAATATGGTATACGATTTGATGACAATTGTCAAGTTTTCAGGGTTTGGATTTGACTGAGATTATTTTCTCATTACAGGGTAAAAAGCTACAGGGACTTATTAAAGGTGCCGGCATACTGTGTTCTTGCAGTGTGTGTGAGGGTAACAAAGTGAGTCATGTTACTGCTAATGTAATGTGATCGTATATAGCATTTATTTCGTGTACTGATTTGACTTTCTTCAATTGTCCAAATGGTAGGTTATTTCACCATCTCAATTTGAGGTGCATGCAATCAACAAATACTCACAGGCGATAAAGCATATCTTTCTTGAAAATGGAAAAAGTCTTATGGATGTGATTGAAATATGTAAAGCATCAGCAATGGAAACACAAGAAGTAGCTCTTCAGACTGTAATTAGTTCATTGCCTGTGAAGGGACCTTTCTTGTGTACAAACTGCAATAGTGAGCAAAATATCTAACCAAATAACTTGTCTTACTGTTTTGAATTTTCACCATTATCCTTACTAATCCTTGGTGTTTGTTTTTATGATTTCAGGCTCTATCGAAACAACCGCTGAAAGTTTGTTAATATGTGATTCTTGCGTGAATAAGAAACAAGAGCAAGCTGTACCAAGTGTTGCAACTTGTGAGGAAGTTAGGTACGAACTGTTTGACGCGTGTATTTTGCATTGTACTGTGTACATATGTGTTACTTTTAGTATTGTTTGATATATCTTATCAACTCTAATCGTCAGTCTTTCACATCAGCATCCTAATAAAGTTGTTGTCAATGCATTTAAAAATATATAAAACGTCCAGAGTGTGGGTTTTAGTTGAGTTACTTAATAACACTAATTGTTTAAATCTTTGAAGGTTTTTTTTTTTTTTTTTTAGTATATTGGTAATTCTCAGTAGAATATGTTATATTGCAAACCATAATAAAGTGAACTTGATTTATGGGTAACAGACTGTACAATGATATAATGGGAACAGCTTTGGCCCATAAATGAACTTTAGTGGTAACATATGTCCTATTATCTAGGCTCTGCAATAAATAAGAACTATTTTAGGTCTTTGAGATGCAAGTTGCTAAACCTAGAGATCCTGGTTTTCAAAAGAACCTAGGATGTGTTCGGTTTGAAGGTTTTTGATGGAGGGAATGGATGTGAAACCTATACATGCTGTTTGTTATCTAGATATGGTTTGACTACACCCGTGACAGGAGGGTCCGACAAAATCCAGCTAAAAGGGTGAATTTTAGAAAATCGAACTCTCTCATACATCACTCCAAAACCAAATATAGAAAAGAAAAGGCATACTTTCTTTTTATGACTTTTATCACAACCCCATCCCCTGATTTTGGCTCCATCTTCACCCTCAACGGCTCCTTCACGTCTTCAATGGCTCCCTAGTAAGGTCATTATCAATTGGTTATCGAGAGTGAATATATAGATGATCTCAATACACATGTACTGATTTGTAGTTTCGCATGATAAGGTTTTACCTGCCATCGATGGTTCTTGTAATAAAGTTACAGATTTCGAATAAAGTACAAAGTATTCGAATCTAACTAAGTGAAGTGTATTCTAAAGGATTACACCCATTTGACGTTCCCCGACTCCCCGAGTCACCTGGCCAAATTTGCCATGTCCTTAGTTTTTGCATTTATGTAAAAAACACGATGAATAAGACGACGATACAACATAACTATTTTTAAGTTTTTGTTTTGGTCGGTTCTTGATTACTTGCCATTCTTGTTTTTACTATTCACTTGATGTTTCCAAAACCAAAATTTATATCTATCCTTTATTCATTCATTGTTGAAGCAACTGTGTTGAAACTGACATTAAATAGTTGGCTTGATATTCTTCAATTGGGGATGCAGGTCTGCAGCCTTGATAATAGTAATAATAAAGGGAAAAAAAGTAACTGAGGATGTCATAACATTTTGATATTCAATCCCATATTATAAATAACATCAACTCCATATTTGATTACACTGTAGCTATATGCCGATCCTAAGTATGTCGTGCACTCATGCCTTTGTTATTTATCATCAGTTCTGGGATTTTTTGTTGTTGATGTATTTGGACGTGTGAAATCAAGTTTTCATGCTTTTTAGCTCTCGAATAAAAATATCCGCATCTGATTTTATTTTCCTTTAGGCCATCAAGTCCGGACCCGGAGACCAAAGAAAACAGCTTGCCAGTTACGCCAGATAAAAAAAGTAAACAAGAGAGGAAAAGGAAGTAAGTATCTGTGTTGGCTAACTACTTCTCTGTTTACTTTCTTAATGTATACAATTAAGTAATTAACTCTTACATATTTTGAAGTCACCTCACTTTTCATACTTGTAGTTTCATTGCAAACTAACCATGTTAGTTGCTAAAATGCCAAACTGATAGATTATATCATGTGACTTTGCAGGTCATTAAAGCCGAGTGTGAAGTCTCCCAGCAGTGCTAAAAAGAATAAATTGTCACAAAATAAGATACAAGAGAAGATTCTAAAAAGGTTAGTGAACGTGTGCAAATGATAGATGCATAAAGAATCAGTTAGCTTGTTTCTCTTTCCTTAAATTACTAATTTCTTTTTTGGTGGTTCAGATCACCAAGGGCCCCTTCTGCACCGAAGACTACCTCACTGCAGAAGAGTGGAGTAAAGCTAACAATAAAGTTGGTCTCTAATTTTCATTAAATTCATATCTTAGCTTCCAGAACAACAACTTGATGTTGGTCATTTGATGTTTTCAGGAATCAGGGGCTTCATTGGGCAGTTTTTCAGAAAGGAGGATTACCAGATGGAACCGAGTTGACTTATGTTAATCATGGAGAGGTAACTTATGTTATAATATGGTCAATATTGTAAAATACTAATGGACTTTTGCTTTTGTTTCATGTTAATAATTGTAGTTTGACCGGGTCCTCAATAGTAATTGAAGCTATAAAAAATCCTTTATTTTGGTTATATTTGGAAAAAATGACGATAAGTGAAACAATTATGGTCATTCTTTAAAAATTGACCAAAAGTGAAACACTCTGTAACGTTAATGACTGACAGAAGTGAAAATATGTATGTTGCTATATAATGACATTGACCCTTACAATATTTATTCTACATTGCTACTATCATGTCATTTTCTTGAAACAAAATCTAACATTTTCCTGTTAACAGAAACTACTACACGGCTATAAGTCTGGCCATGGAATATTTTGTTTCTGCTGCAACACTGAGGTATTTGAGCACTTTCCATTTTAATCCCTGTAAATTTCTGTTATAGAAGTTGCAATAATTTTCTTGATTTATATCTATGAATAGATCAGCGCCTCCTTGTTCGAAGCTCATGCTGGTTGGGCGTCACGAAAGAAGCCGTGAGTTGAATGTTTCATTTTTATATGTATATACATATATATTTAATTTTTTTATATTTACTGATATTATACTTTCAAATCATCACAGATATGAGCACATATACATCTCAAATGGAGTGTCTCTCCACGAATATGCAGTCTCTTTAAAGAAAAGTGAAAACCGAAAATGTCCTGTGAGCTCCAATGATGATGTGTGTAGAGTTTGTTGGGATGGTGGTGATCTGCTTCTCTGTGATGGATGCCCTAGGTCCTTTCATCAAGGTAAAATTTAGATATTTGAGTTTAGATTTTTATTGGTTAAAGCAATTTTGGTCTAATACGATTTCTATTGGTCCACACAGAATGTGCAGACTTACCAAGCATCCCTCGTGGAAAATGGTATTGCAGATTTTGCCAACAGTCAATGAAGCTTTTGTCAGATAGTAAGAATGCTTTAGCAGCTGGAAGGGTTGAAGGGGTTGATCCTATACAACAGATAATGACGCGTTGCATCCGTATAGCAAAAACCCCAGTAAACAATGATCTCGTTGCGTGTGTTTTGTGCAGGTAATACTCTTTTTAGATTATAAGTCCTTTTTCTTCTTTGTTTGGAACGCTATTCACAATGTATGATTAGGGTGGCAGTTTCGATCGATATACTAATAAATGGGTTGATTTGTCTTGTGCTTTATCTCAACCTCGTAAACTTTTTCCATTTAAAAATTTAAGTATAAATGTGAAAATATTGTTTTAGCAATCATATTTATCGCATGGTTATTAATGAAAAAATGGACAATAAATTCTATGTGGGTCAACTCAAACACATTATCCAACTTGCTCGACCCACCCTTCTTGTCACTTCTATATAGATGTTGGTTCATATCATCCAATTATACAATATGTATGAGAAACTTCGCTGTTTGTAGATGTCATGATTTCAGCAAAAATGTCTTCAACGATCGGACTGTTATAGTTTGTGATCAATGTGAAAGGGAATATCATATCGGCTGTCTGAGAGAACATAGTATGGCTGATTTGCAGGTATATATTAATCATTAACTTTATTTCTTTCTTTTTGGTTGAACATATTAGCTTTATTTATTTTTTGCATACCTTTGATATAGTATTAATATCAACATCTTATAGGCGTTGCCAAAAGGGAATTGGTTTTGCTCCAAGGATTGTGAGAGAATTCATTCCGTGTTGAAAGATCTTGTAACTCTTGAACCCAAGATTATCCCTGATGATATACTGGCTTTAGTGAGGGAGAAACAAAAGGATGGCGAGTTGGATGTTGTTGCTAATTCTGAAATGAGATTCGTGCTTATAAGTGGAAAGAATGCTACTCGTGAAACCAGAAGGATGCTGGCACAAACTGTTGATATCTTTCATGTGAGGATTACTTTTGGCACTGTGTAATTGATTTATGATGATTTTATTTTGACTTTTGTTTATGGAAATAGGAATGTTTTGACCCAATTGTTGATGCAACAACCGGACGAGACTTTATTCCATCAATGGTGTATGGGTAAGCTGATACTATCTTTAAATAGTATTCTATTTAGTGATCTTAAGCATGAATTAAAAATATATATTAAGGAGTTTTTTTCGTTTTGCTTGTTATTATCTTATACAATTTCCCCACCTTTCTCCTTAACAGACGTAAAATTTGGAGCCAAGACTTTGCGGGAATGCTTTGTGCTATATTGACAATTGAGTAAGGACATTATTCTCATTGTGCACATCATTTTTTTTTTTTTTTTTTTTTTTTTTTTTTTTTTTTTTTTTTTTTGGGAAAATGTCAATTAAATAGCAACTTACCTTTCAAGATGATCAAATATGGTGATTATGTTATTTTGTGCTTCAATATCGTACTTAATATTTGTTAAACGGGCTATTGGTTATAGTCTAAAAAGTAATTATCGAATAGCACCAAAAAGTTTGATTTTCAAACTAGCCCATTGTCGTGTAATTATCGAGTTGGACCATTTTTTTTGTGGCACATTGCTATTTAATGGATTCTCCCTTTGTTATTTTACATATCAGTTGTTAAATCTGTCAGAATAGCCACTGGATAGTGATTTCATTGACACTTATTATTTTGTGCAGCTCAAATGTAGTGTCAGTTGGAACTCTTCGTGTTTTTGGTGAGGATATAGCTGAACTTCCAATAGTCGCTACTAGTAAATCTAACCAGGGGAAGGTGAGGATATTATTCTCTTCCAAAAAGTTCTAATTTCTGTTACAGGGTATGAGGTTGATATTGTTTTTGTTTTAATGGTATGTGTTTGATACCGTTAAGTTAGGTATAGTTCATACCTACATAAAGGGTTGGTTTAGAAATTCATATGCATTCCCCTTTCTTCTCAAACCCTTACCGATAGTAATTTCTTAGTGCAAATTTTACGGCAACCAAGAAATCTGTGTGTGAATGATATCATTCGTGTATACTTGTTTCAAGTGGTTCATATTTGGGACCATTAATCTTTAATGTTTTTGGCTGTACATTGGCAGGGCTACTTTCAATTGCTGTTTACCTGCATTGAGAGACTTCTTTCGTCTATGAAAATAAAGAAGCTTGTGCTGCCAGCTGCTGAGGAAGCTAAATCTATTTGGACCAACAAATTTGGTTTCGAATCTATAGAACCACCCCAGGTAAATCTCATCTATCATTGCAGGGTTGGCAGTTGATGACCCATTTATTGGTAAATGGGTCAATTTTGGTTATACCTATTCTCTAATGTGTCAAATGGGTTACTTAAATATTTTCAAGTTAAAATGGGTTGAGCAAGCTGAACGTTGGCCGTAGTGTAATCACGTTAGATAACCTTACAAACCACTTTCTTTCAAATCAGGGTTAAGTTTAATCCTCATACTTCCATCCATTTTGTGATGTGTAAGCAAACTTCTATCGGCAAGGTTACTTTTTATTTTTCTGCTTAGTTTGTCTCCCATTTTTTTGACTTATATATTTTTCTAACTTATTTAACATATTAATTCCTTAAAAATCTAAATGAGACTAAAAGTGTTTGTGGTTCAACTCAGCCTGACTCGTTACATAAAGCATTTTAGAACACTGCTTATGTTGTCATTCAATACATTTCTACGTAATGACTTATATGTCGTATGTTTGGGTTCCAGCTTAAAGAGCTCAAGCAGACATGCTCAGCTTTGATGACATTTAAAGGAACATCAATGCTACAAAAGGAAATTCCGGAAGCTCAAAACAGTGTTGCAGATACAGCAGGGGAGGGCAATGGCAATATCAACCTTTCGGTTCCCGAAGCTCAAACCATTGTCGTAGATACAGCAGAGGAGGACAATAATATCAACCCTTTGGTACCTGAAGCTCAAAACAGTGTCGCAGATACAGTAGGTGAGGACAATAGCAATATCAATCTTTCAGTTTCTGAAGCTCAAAATGGTGTTGCGGATACAGCAGAGAACGACAATGGCAATATCAACCTTTCGATTCCCGCAGCTCACAACGGTGCTGCAGATACATCAGGGGAGGACAATGGCAATATCAACCCTTTGGTTCCTGAAGCTCAAAACCATGTTGCAGATACATCAGGGGAGGACAATGGCAATATCAACCCTTTGGTTCCTGAAGCTCAAAACCATGTTGCAGATACATCAGGGGAGGACAATGGCAGTATCAACCTTTCGGTTCCCGATGTTCAAAACGGTGTTTCAGATACAGCAGGGGAGGACAATGGCAATATTGCCTCTTTAGTTTCCGAAACTCAAAATGGTGTTGCAGATACAATAGGGGAGGACATTGGCAATATTAACCCTTCGGTTCCCGAAACTCAAAATGGTGTTGCGGATACAACAGGGGAGGACATTGGCAATATTAACCCTTCGGTTCTTGAAACTCAAAATGGTGTTGCGGATACAACAGGGGAGGACATTGGCAATATTAACCCTTTGGTTCCCGAAACTCAAAATGGTGTTGCGGATACAACAGGGGAGGACATTGGCTATATTAACCCTTCGGTTCCCGAAACCCAAAATGGTGTTGCGGATACAACAGGGGAGGACATTGGCAATATTAACCCTTTGGTAGAATAGTGGGGTGATGAAGCCAGTTTTACTTTATTTTTTTTGGGTGGAGCAGCTTGTGAATGGAATTTAGGTACAGTTGTTGGTAGACTATATATAAACTAGCCTTAGCAAAGTTTTTCTTTTGTTTTTTGTTGGCTTCTTTGGTGGATAGTTGTTTCATATGCTATAATTATTACCCCGATTGGTTGGTTATAATGGATAAAAATATGAAATGGTTAATTTTTTTAAAGTTTCTTCTATCTTTCCGTACGTATTATTTTGTTGGTTTGTTTCTCTGATCATCGATTTACATTTTGCGTTGTTCTATATTTTGTGTTATATTTGGTTTGTTTATCTGATCCTTGTTTCTCTATGAGTTTCGTTGCAATTTTTTATTATATATATTTTTTCGAAGCATTAGTTTTATGTGACATCCTTGTTTATCTGGTTAATTTTTCTATTATGTTCTCTAAGTTTTTCTTACGCACCTTATTCGATATTTTTTAGTTTGTCAAAACTCATCATATCGAAATGTGACATCCCCGTTTAAACTAACCCAATAATTATAGATAAGATTTCAAATAATCAGCACCATTTTAATACTTGAGAGTTCAAACCACAACGAGTTGTTAGCGACTTACGAATGCGTTAATCACTAAGGGTGTGTTTGTTCACTAAGGGTGTGTTTGTTTTTGCCAAAAACGTCTAAACCGCATCTGACTCTTACCCAGCCAAACATTTATTTATTTATTTTATTATTATTTATTTATTTTATTATTATTATTTTTTTCATGTATTGTTCCACAAAATCTTTGAAGATTTTCACAAAAAAACCCATCATCGATCCATAACAAATCCATACCAAGAACTTGTTCTTTAAACAAGAAAGAACAAAAGCAAGAAAACCACCAACCTATCATTTTCTAGAGGTTTTTGTGTTTCGTGGTTTGATTGCATTAGGTTTGTGTGTTGTTTGTGTCAAGGGAACCAAGCATGTTTTGGAAGATTTATGAAGTAAAGCAAGATAAATGTTTGGTGACCGCACACATGTGTTGTTAGGGTTAAGAGAGTAAAGTTGGTTATATATCTAGCGTTACTTATAGCTTTTAGGGTAGGGGTGTTCACCAATTGGGTAATATCTACAATAACCGAAAATTAAAATTGAACCGTACCAAAAAAATTGAACCGGATTCGTAACCGAATCAAACTACATATTCAGTTATTGGTTGAAGATGGTTTTGGCAATGAAACCCGAAAACTGAACCAAAAACCGAATTCATATAAATATATATTTTTTCTATGTATTTATATGAAAAAATTACTAAAACTCTTTCTTATTTTAAATATAACATTATTTAAGTTTTAAAAAAAAATTATGTTAAAAATATATATAATTAAATGAAAAAATAATTAAAATTATGTAATACATATTATTCGGTTCGATTTTCAGTTATAGGGGTTCAGTTTTTGGTTATTCGGTTCGGTTTGATCGGTCGACCCAATTTTTTTTTTTTTTTTTTTTTTTTTTTTTTTTTTTTTTTTTTAATTTTTATTTATGTATTTATTTTTTAAATAAAGAAAGTTTACTAAGTTTAACATTACCATAGATGCATATTATATGATTTATGTTATCAACCAGGGAACCTAAAATTGGTTTGTATACTTTCGTATGTTTGCTTTTTTTTTTTCTTCTAACCCATAGAGCACACGGTACTAACGTGTTGTTTTATTGTCTTCTATTCTACTAAACTATTAAAAAGACAAAAGCTGGTGATTCAACATATTAAGAAAGAGTGTTTGAGTTGTAAAATTATTAATTAATGCTAGACATATCCCAAGCTATGTATTTTTGTTAGAGTGACTAAAAATTTCTCCGATACCTTTGAGAAAAACGAAGATATATATGTTGATGAAGAAGCGGTGGCATAGTAACTATAAAACAACGTCTAAAACAAAAGAGAAAGAAAAGGGCCAAGATAGGTAACGTGGACAATAACAATGGGCCAAGCTAAAAACACGAAAGTCCAAAACGACAATTGGTGCGTCGTTTCACGTCGCTACATTTTTTATTTATATAATAAAACAAAACCCCTATTGGAAATTTTTCATTTCAAAAAAATGCATTCATACCTTATTTAGTAATAATTTTATTAAAAAAAAGAGATTATTTTCTTATTAGGTAACATTTTATATTTATCCATAACACAAGTAGGAGATAAATATACAAAAAATATAGATAAGATGCAATTAAACATATGATTAAAATTTTTAAATAATTATCTTTAATAATAAAAAAACTATAATTAAACATTATAAATCAAACAAAATAAAGATTAAATTATTTGTTTTTTAATAAATAAAAATATATGATTCGAAAATTTTTAAAAAAACCTGCGCGTGCACAGGCATTATAACTAGTTATATATATAGTAATTGAAAAGGGCCAATTACATAAAGAGTTGTTTGGGCTGTATTTTTGTTTTGTGTAAGGATGTTTTTACTTGTGGCCCAAGTGAGATTTTAATTTAGGTAGCATACTTTACGTTTAGTTTGTTGTGCACAAATACATTGTGTCGAACTTTTTTTTTTGTAAAGAGGAGTAATCCTGCACCCTAATAAATATATTAACAAAAAACGTTTAAGTACAATGGATATGGGTGAAATCCCATATCTCAGCCCGTTACATAACCAATAAAGCTTACATAACAAGGTGGACAGCTAAATAGCTTAAAAACAAAAACTAGTGCTTATGACATGCCATTAGCACTTACACCTCAAGAAACAAATAGAAACAAACTAACCAGCAGATACCGTGAAAGATGGACTTCCACCTGTATTCGGATCCAAATTAGCCGAATCTTTATTCAAATTAGTAACATGTTCACCATCTTCATCTTCATCGTTCACCAAAGCAGCATACGAATTAGATGTAGTAATGTTACCTTCATCAGAGACATGACCAGTAGGCTTCAACAAAGACGACACTTTAGATACATTACCTATAGTATTAGTTCCCTTCTTGGGTTCACTAGTAGCCGCCTTCGGCTCATATCTAACATTCTGTTTAACAGATGGACCAACAAACTGATTTCCATTAGTAGACTTGGCTTTACCCTTCTTCTTCTTCTTCTTCTTCTTACCCACCATTTGGAAACCATCATTAGTCAGCGTCCCAGTAGGAGTTACCACATGTGATGTAGAAACAACAGGATGGCTCACCACCTGGTTGGGACATTGATCATGAGAATGACCAAATATTTTGCATATATCACACCTGGGGGGCCTCCATTCATATTCAACCCGGATAGTCTCTTTAGTAAAACCCACCCCAGAAAGTAAAGGGAAACCAATAGTAACAACCTCCTTGAGATCAGTATTAGAATTGACCTCAATAAGACATCTAGCAAAACTACTTCTACCCCATGAATCCCTACATATAGAGCTCGTGTAAGAATCAAGCATAACAGGTCCACCAATAAATGTAGCAATCAAACTAATACCATCCTCTTCAAAAACTTGGAGAGGAATATCATGCAATTTAACCCACATCGGAATGTTAGTCAATTCTTCCTTACGCAAACTAGTATCCATAGACCATTTCTTGAGGATTATTGGAGATTTACGTATCATCCAAGGACCACCTTCCAAAACAGCTTCTAAACCAGCCAATGTATCAAATTTAAAGAAAAAGAAGCCTTTAGAATTCATCATAATTCTTTTTAAGCCATGTTTCGCCCAGTTATTCCTAGCATAGTATTCAACAACTGGAAACGCAATCCTCTTACCAATAAAATAGCCATACAAAGTGTGTTCCAAACGAGAACAAACCTTTTCAACCACTCTACGAGGAATAGAAATGTTAACACCTTCAAATACGGGTTCGGCAACCAGGGGACAAAAATTAATAGCAATTTTAGGATGGTCCTCCCTCAAACCCGCAGCTCCAGCATTGTGTCGAACTTGAAATGTGTGTTAAATTACAACCGTGAGACGTGTGTTAAGCGTAACAATGCTTGTTGAAAAAGTGTGAAACTAAAACCGTGTTTGAATTTTAAAGTCTCTTAAATGACTTATGTTTTATTTTAAGATAATTCGTATAATAGTTTTTTATATTTAGGATATTTATTAAGATAATTTATTTAATGGTTTGTTATTGTGTTAAGTTTATGATAAAATGTTTCGTTTCATGTTTACACAAGATACTTATTCATTGCATTGCTATGGTTTAATATATAGTTAAAAAATCAGACAATTAAAATCATTCAGACAATTAACAAACGCAAACAATATTATTTCATTTAAATTTAGACTTTATAACCTCTTTTTATCAGTAAGATGTGTTAATCAGATTTAAACACAAAACATCTTAATAAAACAAACACCCCCATCCATTAGCAAAAACTTTATCCTTTAATAGTTTTTTTATTTTATTATTATTATTATTATTATTTTTCCTCAGCAGACAATCCATGACAAAGCTCTCATGAACCTAAACTTCACCCACTCACCTTTAATCATGGGGTGTTATAACTTGGCGTAAAGATCATTCTTTCTCAAATTAAATAATAGCCGACCTTAGTTTTAGTCTTTTTGCTGCCCATTTACTTGATTGACACTCACTTCCCTTAACTCCCAAGCCAATTCTCAATCTTCAAATCCTACTTTAATTTAAAAAAGTAATGAAATTGGTCTTGTTTGAGAACCAATAATATTCTTTAATTGTTGTTGGTTATGTTAATTAATGTTTAAAACATCGACATATCTTCTGTTTCTTCGACTCCTTATAATGTAATCATAAAATGCAATAATCGGGTAATTTCTAACAAAAAACTATGAATATTTTTAATCTGAGATCCATAGAAAAGTTTTTTTTATGGACTCTTACATGTTACTACATATGGTTTGTTATATGAGGAATAGTATTTAGTAAGATATGCTCCCATGCATACAAAGAAAGGTAGCATTATGAGGCCTGAGTACTCGAGTGTTGGAGATATATTACCACTATACATTGTCAAGTAAAGTAGTTTAAATAGTGATTTTCCATATATGTATAAATAGCATATTACATTACACCCCATAACAATCCTTAAGTCATAATTCTTTGATAATTTAATCCAAAGCTATGAACACCAAAAGAACCATATTGTTTTGGCTTTCTGTCATTGCCATTGCCATCTCTTCCATCATACTCTCTTTCTACACCACTAATTCCACCATTTCTACTAATATCTCTTTACCTTTCTTTGATGTTACTTTTATCACAAGGGTTGTCGAGAAAAGCGGATTTTATGAGCTCATTTCTCTTCTAAACCAAATTTCTGGCCGTCACCACCACCACCACCACCATCATCATCATCATCATCACCACCATAGGCCGCACAAGCTCACTTGTGATGCTAACAAGTGGAAGTCTCCACTAGTATCTGAATACGGTGTGTCGCTTGTTTTGACCGTTGATCAAAAGGGGTGTGGCAACTTTAGTAGTTTGCAACAGGCAGTTGATGCTGTTCCTGATTCTAGCGATCGTGCAACTCTTATCATACTTGATTCAGGCACATACAAGTAATGTTTCTTGATCATACACTCTTCGATCCTCTACTACTAGAATAGTCAGTTTGCACACATTGTTTTTCATACGTGGCTTAGGAAAATGTTTAACTTTATTCAAATCTTTCACACTTTTAAATGAGTAAAATGTGTTTGCATTTATCGTTGGGAGAACTATAAAGTTTCCTGCTTCTTCACTTATAAGTCCCAACATGCTTTCTACACTTATACGCATTAAGACTCAAAAACTTATTTAACTTCTATCATTTTCTGTGCTAATGAATGTAAACATCTTCTACACACTTATAAGTGTATGTAGTGTGTAGATTGCAAATTTGTGTTAGTGTTTACGTAGTATAAGTTATGTCCAATGCATGTCACGAGAAAACTTTATGTTGTCGCAGGGAGAAGGTGTCGGTGAACCAGAATAAGACTAATTTGATCATTCAAGGCCAGGGTTATCTTAACACGGAGATCACTTGGAATGACACCGCAAACTCAACTGGAGGAACCGTCTATAGTTCTACTGTTTCTGTATTTGCTCAGAAGTTTATTGCTTACAACATCAGCTTCAAGGTAATACGAGTAAATGATAGATTGAAAGCGCTAAAGATAGTTTTTTTGTTCACTTTATTAAAGATTTATGTGCTTGCATTGTTCTTTGTTTGCAAAGAACTCAGCTCCTCCCCCGAGCCAAGGTGAAGTTGGAGCACAAGCACTGGCAATGAGAATTGCAGGTGATCAAGCGGCTTTCTATGGTTGTGGATTCTATGGAGCTCAAGATACTCTTAATGATGATCGAGGAAGACATTATTTTAAAGAATGTTTTATCGAAGGATCAATTGATTTTGTCTTTGGAAATGGTAGATCACTCTATGAGGTATGTAATCACTTATATCTGAAAAGATACAAAATGATCAGCAGAAGTAGAGGTGAGGTTGAGACTGATCATTGGCTGGAAAATGCATGGTTAAGACCAGTCCTAGGACGGGAAATCCTGGTTAGGCCTTGTCTTACACCTGATGCCTGATTTATCCGAAATAGCCCAAAGCCTGGACCTTCGGCCCAGTCCTGAAAACTCAAACCCCGCGGGTTCTCTAGGTCTAGAACTAAAAATTCCAACCCAACTCTTTAAGCCGGGTCCAAAAAACACCTGAAATCCCATGGTTCATTTTTGTAAATAAGGCCAAGCTATTATTATTTTAGTGAACAAAAAGAAGTAGAAAGACCCCGGGCCGATCCTTTAGGATAGCTTGGGGCTAATCAAGCTTAGTTTTCGTTGGGGGAACTGATATTTATGGACAATATAGAACTAGTATTGTAGGCCCACTACTGCTTGGACTTTGTACACCTTTAATCCGAATTTTTGGTTAAATTTATAACTACTGTTTCTTTCAGGATTCTACACTCAACTCAATAGCTAATGATGTCCCGGATGGTGGTGGGATCAGTGGAGCGATAACAGCACACGGGAGGAACTCAGTGAATGAAAAAACGGGATTTGCGTTTGTGCATTGTCGTATTGGAGGAAGTGGTAGGGTGTGGCTTGGGAGGTCTTGGGGTGCATATGCAACTGTTGTCTTCTTAAAAACTTATATGTCTGAAGTTGTTTCATCTGATGGATGGAATGATTGGAGAGACTCCTCACGAGATCAGTTAGGCCATTTTCGTCTTTTCACTTTTTCTTATATTAACATGTTTGCTTCATGCTAATCTGCTTTGTGTATGCATCTTGTTTGTAAAGTTATTCAACATATTATTATATGTTGTCTAATGTTAAAATGTAATTTTCAGGACAATTTTCTTTGGAGAGTATGGGTGCTCGGGTCCTGGAGCAAATAGCACATACAGGGTTCCATATGCAAAACAACTTAGCGTGGAAGAAGCAACTCCATTCATGGATATCTCTTTTATTGATGGAAATGAATGGCTTTCTCGCGACATTAGCAACATTTAGGACTTATATAAAGATGTATGTCAGTTTTGTTAATTATGTCGGGTCAAAGGTCATAAAATGTTAACTTGGTTGGTTTTAAACAACATCAAGTAATAAGTAATCGAGTAATACAAATGCTACTATAGCAGTTAAATGTATACATTTATATTGGCATATTAATATCATTGGATTGTAAAATCCACGCTTTCTTTGGCGTGAATAAAATTGGTTATTAAGAACTGATCTCTAAACTGTGGACAAATAATTCGACACGCTTATGTGTTAATAACTTGACACAAATTGATCTCTACTATGGTATCGTGCTTGTTTTACCAGTACAAGTTTATATGTGTGAACTTGCATATTTTTGGTGATATTCCACTAATGACAACAAGTATTTTCCATATTTCATAACTTGTTACTGTTTGTAGAAAGAATAGAAAGTCTCAATTGTTAATGAATGTGTTATGTCAATATCCTGACAAAAAAATTACTGATAACGCTCATGAAGAACAAAAGATGAAAAAGAATGGTAAAGGCACTTTCATCCAAAAGATTTCAAGAATTAAGTATCTTCCATGATCTCAACGGTTAAGACTGAAAATGAATGAGAATTCAGATGTTCTGTTTTCTGTTCACCAAAAAGCTACACGATTCATATAATCATAATTTAAATTCATTCAGATAATGATTTAAATGTCATATACAAGTGTAAATGCATAAAGTTTATGTCAATCAGATAAGCAGGCTGGATTAGTACAAAAAAACCCAAATACTCAGTTTTAAAAATAATTTTCACTAATGTTAAAAAACTTACCATATATGTAACATTTTTATGTGATCTGTCAAAACTTATGATTTGGATCATCAAATGTTTCACTTGATCATATTTAATATGTCCCAAATGGTTATAGTTTAGTGCTCACACCTTCAGTATCCTCGTATCCTCTATCCCCTTACGTATCAGATACAAATAAACCTTTTTAAGTCTTATATTTATTTGTGGCAATTATATGTCAACTAGTGCTTTTTTCTCTCTATGTATACATAACAATACATCCTGCAACAATTCTTAACCACAATCTTCATTCGAAAAACATGACCACCAAACGAAGCATATTGTTTTGGCTTTCTGTCACTGCCATTGCTCTCCTTTCCATCTACACCAAAAATTTCGCAATAAGTTCTTCCATCTCTTTACCCCCCTTTAAAATCACTTACATCAAAAAGGTTATTGAGAAAAGTGGAATCTACGAGTTCTTATCTTTTATCAGAAAAATCTTCAACTATCTTCGTACGGGTCATTGGGTCACTTGTGATGCCAGCAAGTGGAAGTCTCCGCTCATAGAAAAATATGGCGTTACACTTGTTTTAACAGTTGATCAAAAGGGTTGTGGAAAGTTCACCACTTTTCAAAAGGCAGTGGACGCTGTTCCTGAAAATGCCTCAAAACCAACACTTATAATAGTTGATTCAGGAACATATAGGTATGTGTATATATTAAATATATTTCCTGATCATGCAGTATTCGTGCTCAATAAGCTGTATATAAAATCCGAGATCATGTTATTATTGTGGCAGGGAGAAGATAGAGATAAAGAAAAGCAAGTCCAATTTGATAGTTCAAGGCCAAGGTTATCAAAATACATTTCTCGCTTGGAATGACACCGCTGCTTCGAGTAATGGCACTGTCTACAGCTATTCGGTTGGCATTTTTGCTCCAAAGTTCTTTGCTTACAGTATAAGCTTTAAGGTAATGCAAGTGAATCATAAAAGCATTAATTACACTAATATACAACTTACTTTAAGTATTTGTCAGTTGTCACTATATGTAAAAAATATGTTTTTTGCTCATTGTATGTAACACACTTTCAGTCTTTTACTGTTGCATCCAAGTCACCTCCTCTAGCATGTAAAATAGAAATGTGACACGGGACTTATTCTTTAATGACCTGAGACTGTGTGACATCATTCCTGTATCTTATATAGAAGGTTACTTGCATACAGTGGTAAAAAAAAGCGAGACTATATACGTTAAACAAAAAAGAAAAAAAAAAAAAAAAAAATCTTTCTCAAATTTATATTAAACCATTCCTTGCTTCTTTCATATTAATACACTTGTGTTGTTCTTCGGTGGCAAAGAACACAAATCCTGCCCCACCCACAGATGTTGCCGGAAAACAGGCAGTTGCAGTTAGAGTCAAAGGTGATCAATCAGCTTTTGTAAATTGTGGATTTTATGGATATCAAGACACTCTTCATGCTGACGTGGGAAGACATTATTTCAAAAATTGTTTCATTGAAGGATCAGTAGATTTTATATTTGGAAATGGTAGATCACTCTTTGAGGTAATTGCATAATCTTCAGTCGATCACTATAACAGATATGAGAGTTGCACACCTTTTTCTACACAGATTAGGAAGATATTTCAAAAATTGTTTCGTTGAAGGATCAGCAAATTATATTTTTGATAACATGAAAAATATGCTTACATTTATGTTTTACCAAAATTATCTGTACCATGTTTACTGCTATTATAAAGCACGAACAATCTTACGACTTATATTCTTTGCACTTAAAAATGAAAACACCTTTTACATGTTTGTACAGATATTCTATGCATTTTTTTTTCTTCAGAATTGTACGCTGAACTCCGTAGCAAGCGGTCCCAGCATCAATGGAGCAGTAGCCGCACAACAGAGGGCTTCGTTGGCAGAAAAAACGGGATTTTCGTTTGTGAATTGTAGGATTCAAGGGAAGGGTTTAGTGTGGCTTGGGAGGGCTTGGGGTGTATATTCAACTACCGTGTTCATAAAAACTTCCATGACAGAAATTGTTGCTCCTGAAGGATGGAATAATTGGAAAGATCCCTCCAGAGATGAGTACGTTATTGCTATTTTAGTATTTTTACACTCTATGGAAATCATAGGAGTTTGAATTTCCAAGCATGGTTTATATTTCTTATGTTATTAACATTTCAGGAAAGTTTTCTTTGGAGAACATAAGTGTACAGGTCCTGGAGCAAATTCCAAATCTAGGGTGAAATACGCGAAACAACTAAGTGTAGAGGAGGCAACTCCTTACAAGGATATCTCATACATTGATGGAAAAGAATGGATTCCTCATGACATCGATAACATATAGTAACACAAATTTGGATTTATGGCATTAAGTTCTTTCTGTATCATACCATTGCTCATATATATCTCGTGTCTTTCCTTTGATAAAAGTAACGAACAAGAGTTAGAACATTAGAAGCACTAGAAGTAGAACTAATACCGAATAAACCGTGCTTGTTTAACTACAGATGTTATAACTGAACTAGAAGTATTAAACACTTTTATGATAACATAACTTAAGAATAAAAAACTATTGACTAAACGACTTGAGTTGTTGCATAAGAGGCTCAAACATATGATATGAATAACAAGTGTACTCACAACCTCTATTAAATTCCGGGTATGAATGGTAACTAACATACTTAACGCATGCACTTATAGTTTGTTGGATAAACAACGTAAACTTTCCTTTCAATCTTGTCAACATTTAACGTGTGCACTTGTTCTTCGATGGAGAAAGAATGCTCAGTTTTCTTGTAATCTTCTCATTCCCGACATGAAAGTAAAACACTAACCGCATGAACTTAATGTTTTGTAAAAAATAACATATAGTTCCCTTAAACCTGTCCACACCGTTTACAAATAGTATTAGTAACATTTTCTAACCTCTTGTCTTTGCATAATATTAATGAGGAACACATAATATTATCCAGAACTTTTAGGCCCAAATTCCATCATCCAGAACTTTGATTTGGTCTATTTGTAATTTTATCTTGTTATAAATGTGAAACAGCGTGAAATGGGCCTTTATGTAACGGCGCCATTAGTAATGTGATCAACAATTAATAAATTGGTCCATAGTTGGATGTGTATATGCAGTACATGTATTTTGCGATTTATACAAGCAAGTGCATTAAAATGATAGTATAGTAAACATTCTCAAGGTGAAAGACAATGATTCAAAAGAACAGTAAATACCCACAAGAACCACGACATAACAAAAGTTGACCCATTGTGTTCTTAAATTTTTCATTAGCTAATCCATTTGAACCATTAGAGTAAAAGGTACCACTTATGGATTAGGCTGCAAGAATACACGGAAGAAGATATAGAAAAAATACTTATATTAATTAGTATATCGACATATAAATAACTTGAGGAAATGAGGACATGTCCTAAGACTTGTAACATAAATTTTCTGAAGTTATTAATTCTCAGAAGAGCAGAAACAAGAAAATTCAAACGATTCTGCACAGAAGACCTATACGTCTGTTGACTGTTGCCCTATAAGTGATAAAGATTGGGATTAACTACACCACAAAATAACCATACGCCAGTATTAGAGCAGTGAATTATGGCACAGGCCCTACATCCTTGAAGTACTCATGCTCTAGTGCAGCCTCTGCTGAAATTCTCTTGATGGGGTCCAAGTAGAGCATTTTCTGAAACAAAATGACAATAAACCAGTTAATACCAAGACTTTCAGCGGATTTAAGCAAAAAAACCAAGTACAGCCACCTTACATGGCTTGTCAAACGAGTTTTAGATGTTGGCAAATTGGGTGGATTAAGTAACATGATGAAACAAGTATACTTAAGGTTTCTCATTATTGCCCGATTGACCCGTCAGCTATCAAAATGATCCTAAATTGACCCATTTCCACATAAATGGTTTGATATTGCCTCATATGTTATATACCATAGATTTAGAATACTTTCAAGCAGATGATATTGCATCATTTCGTTTGAAAACCGTGACATATCGATTTTCCTTTTTCAACAGATAGATTTTTATAAACGAAATCCATATTTGAATAATGGTCAACTCTAATGATGTTGGGAAGTAATTAACATTTACAGAATTTGTAAAGCTAATTGTAGAAAAACGTAATCAAATGATTTTATTACTCAAAAACAACCGAACGATTACAACCAAACTGTTCTCAAACAGTAACAATAACTTGATCTCAATCAAGTGAATAACAATGAAAAATAGGAATGAAATAAGTATGTTTTCTGGATGATCCAACACATGAGAGAGTAGAAGATATATATAGATCAAAGACATGATTAGTCGTTTTCTTGTGTGAGGCCAAGGAAACGGCTAATGTGAAGTCAGCTCAAATGAGACAATCTCAACGGTGTATATCCAGAACCAAATTGACTTCAAGCCCTTCCATGTTTGCATCTTTATGAGGCCACCATATATCTTTGAAGAATAGACCAAACATACCCTCCAATGTTACTCATGAATCCAGGAAGCACCAAAAGGACTAAGACTGAAAAGACAAAACATACAAAGTTAGTCCTTTAGGTTTTTACCAGATGACAGATGAGTCCTTTCTTCCAATATCCCCCCTTCATCTGATATCTGGTAAATGTCAATTAACCCAAGTTTCTTAATCAAAACATTGTGCTGATCTGTGTCCAACCCTTTAGTGAGGACATCTGCAATTTGATTTGCAGAGTCCACCTTAACTGTTTTAATCACACCTCTTAGAATTTTTTCTCTAACAAAATGTAAATCAATTTCGAGGTGTTTGGTCCTTTCATGAAAAACTGGGTTAGCTGCAATCTTAATTGCAGAGTTACTATCACAGTGAAGTGGAACAGGAAGAAAATTTTCAAACTTTAAATCCCTTAAAATCTTTAAAATCCAAATCACTTCACTTGTAACTGAGGCAAGAGCTCTATACTCTGCCTCAGTTGAAGATTTTGAGAGAGTAGGTTGTTTTTTGCTTTTCCAAGAGACAAGAGAGTTATTCAAGAAAACACAGTAACCAGTAACAGACCTCCTTGTAACAATGCATTTTGCCCAGTCAGCATCAGAGTAGGCCTCAAGAGACATACCTGATTCTTTAGTGATCTGAATTCCCATACCTGGAGATCCTTTGAGATACCTCAAAATTTTAAAGGCAGTTTTGACATGGGACTGAAGAGGAGAATGCATAAACTGACTTAAACAGTGAACAACATATGAAATATCAGGCCTTGTGTGAGTCAAGTAAATCAATTTACCCATAAGTTTTTGATAATCAGTGATGTTATTAAGAACAGGATCATTATCAGTGGGCTCAATAGTCAAGGCAAGTTTAGATTGTAAAGGAGTTTTAGCAGGTTTGCAAGCCAACATACCATACTCAGATAACAAATCAAGACAATACTTTCTTTGATTTAAACAGATACCATTTTCAATGTCATTAACTTCAATTCCAAGAAAGTATTTTAACTTTCCCAAGTCCTTTATCATGAATTTGGATCTGGGAAAAGCCTTGAATTTCTCAATCTCAGTGACACTATTACCCGTAATAATGATATCATCAACATAAACAAGCAAAGCAAGAAAGATACCATTATCAGATTTAGTGTAAAGGGAGTAATCAGATTTACTTTGGCTAAAGCCATTTTCAATGAGAGCAGCAGTTAATTTAGCATTCCATTGCCTAGGGGCTTGTTTTAAGCCATATAGAGACTTTTTAAGTCTACAAACCCTGGTATCATCTTTAGAAAAATAACCCTCAGGTAATTTCATGTAAACCGTTTCCTCTAAATCACCATAAAGGAAGGCATTATTAACATCTAGTTGAAACACACGCCAGCTATTGTGAATAGCAACAACAAGTAAACATCTAATGGTGACCATTTTAACAACAGGAGAGAAAGTTTCATCAAAGTCAACTCCTTCCTTTTGATTACAGCCTTTGACAACAAGTTTAGCCTTATATCTATCCACTTCTCCATTAGACTTAAATTTGATTTTCCAAACCCATTTATTACCAATGACCTTCCTGCCAGGTGGTAACTCAGTGATCTCATAAGTATCATTTTTATTTAGGGCTTCCATTTCATCATTCATAGCATCAACCCAATGGGGATATTTAGACGCTTCAAAGAAGGATTTTGGTTCACTGATTTTATTAAGTTGGGTAGTAAAACAAAAGTTTTCAGGGCTTAATTTGGAATAATTGACATATTTTTCAAGCCCATATTTGACTTTAGAATCAACAACAAATTCGTTGTAGTTCTTTGGAAACACAGAAGTTCTAGAAGATCTTCTCAAAGATGGAATATCCTGTGATGAAGTGTTTGGATTTTTATCCAAACTACCCTCAGAATCATTGTTGTTTTCTTCAAGTGTAGCAGCCACCTCATCCTCTCCAGCAACAATGTGTTCACCATTTTGAACATCATCCTCATTATAGAATGAGGGGTCCACAATGTTTCCATTGCTGCCCGGAAGAGGAGAGCAGCTACCTTCGCGTCGTGATTGGAAATCACGATTCAGGCTACTCTCTTCATCACTGGGTATCTCAGGATATTCCATGTCAAAAAAGTTTAAGTGGTTTAAGTCTTGAAAAACATTCTCAGAAGTAGAATCGGTTTTATCAGCATTAACCCTTTTAAAGGGAAACACATTTTCATAGAATTGAACATCCCTAGAGAATATGACATGATGCTTATCAAGACTATATAACTTATATCCTTTTTTAACATTAGAATACCCTATCAAAACACATTTCTCAGATCTGCTACTCATTTTATCAGAATTGTTCAAGATAGTAGCAAAGCAAAGACAACCAAACACTCTCAAGTGATCAAGTATAGGCTTCTCATTATATATCATCTCATAAGGAGATTTTCCTTTAAGCACAGAAGAGGGGAGTCTGTTAATCAAATAAGTAACAGTCAGAACACATTCAGACCACATTTTCAAAGGAATTCCCCCTTGAAACATAAGAGACCTAGCAACATTCAAAAGATGCCTATGTTTTCTTTCAACAATGCCATTTTGCTGTGGAGTATAAGCACAAGAGGTCTGATGGATTATCCCTTTATCAACACAAAGTTTATTAACAGATTGATTAGCAAATTCTGTTCCATTATCACTTCTAAAGGCCTTGATTTTCTTGTTGAACTGATTTTCAATCAAGTTGTAAAACATATTTATGTAATAAGGCACTTCATCCTTAGTTTTAATGAGATAAACCTAAACAGCCCTAGTGTAATCATCCACAATTGTCAAAAAATACTTATATCCTTCAGAGCTAGGAACCTTATATGGTCCCCATAAATCTAAGTGAACCAACTCACCTAAAGCACTAGAGATATGATCACTTAGTGGAAAAGGTTTTCTGGTCTGTTTAGCTCTATGACAGATTTCACACATCACATCCTTTTTAGAGTCAAAATTTAAAGAGTTTTTTAGGATGTTCATGACTGGTTCTGCAGGATGACCAAGCCTGCAGTGCCAGTCATGTTGAGACAAGCAGGAAGTAATAGCAGAATTAGATTGAATACCTTGATTATTGAAATAATACAAACCATCACACTGGTTACCAGTCCCCAGAACTCTTAGCTGATTCAAATCCTGATTCAGAAAATAGCATTTACTCTCATCAAATGCTACTAAAACTTTATTGTCTTTAGCAAGTTTGTGAACAGAAATCAAGGTGATGCAATATTCTGGTATAACCAACACATCAAAAAGAGTTAAAGAATTGGATAATTTGAGGTTTCCAATCTTTGAAATAAAGGCTTCAGTCCCATTGGGATGTCCCACCTTTATTTTAAGATGTGAAACATCAATGACATTAACCAATTCTTTATTTGAATATGTCATTTGTTGGTTGGCACCAGAATCAATGACTTTGCTATTAAAAACCAATTTTGAATGAGCATTATTATTAGAACAGAAAAATTTATGGAAGTTTTGATTAAAAACCTTGCTGTTATTATACACAGTACCTGCCATATTGGCCTGCACATTCTTTCCAGAAATGGAATTTTCTTTGATGAGAGAAATGAGAGTAGAAAGCTGTTCTTCAGTGAAACCAAAAGAACCAGAACTAGAGGATGAACCAGAACCCGAAGCAACAGAATTGTTGTTAGTAAATTTTTTGTTGTTCTGAGGTCTGTAGGTGTTACTCTTTTTTGCAAAATTTGGAGGATACCCAATCAGTTTAAAACATCTTTCTTTGGTATGACCATTATACCCACAATTTTCACAAGTAATAGGGGAACCAGAACTAGTGTTGGGGTTTCTCCTGTAGTCAGAAACTCTATTAAAATTAGCAGAAGCATTATTAGTCTGATTTGAAGGGACTACACTGGAAAGGTTAGGTTGATTCAGAGTTCTGGAAGAGAAAGCAGAGTTATGGGCTCTGCTAGAACTTCCAGCAACAACACTCCTATGAGACTCCTCACTACTGATAATAGCATAAGCACCTTTCACATCAGGCAAAGGGTCTCTAGATAGAATATTGCTCCTAATTTGCATGTAAGTATCATCAAGACCCATTAGAAATTGCATAAGTTTCATCATTTGGGTATGCCTTTTAAAGTCATCAGCAGCATGACAAGTGCATCTAGGAAGTTTAACCATAGCATCAAACTGTTTCCAAAGGGTACTTAATTTGTTAAAATACTCAGACACACTGGAACCATTTTGAGTTAAGGAATGTATCTTATGGTGCAAATTGAAAGTCACAGATCCATCAACTCTATCAAAAGTCTCTTTTAACTCATTCCAAACATCACTAGCATTTTTTGAAAAAATTTGCCCAAGAAACAGTTCTTCTGAGATGGAGTTCAAAATCCACCCCAACACAACAGCATTGACCCTGTCCCATTGTTTCCCCAAAATTTCATCAGTGTGTGATCTCCTACATGTGCCATCAATGAAACCAGTTTTGTTTTTGCCCTCAAGAGCTAAAAGCATAGCACATGACCAGACATTGTAATTCTCAGTTCCTTTTAATTTTATAGAAACAACAGTTAAAGAAGCAGAGTCATTAGGGTGTAAATGTAAAGGGTGGCTTAAGTCCAATTTACTGATTAGAGTAACATTATTATCATTAACATCAGCTTCATCATCAGTATATCCATGAATAGACATGATTCAAATAAATCAACCACACAAGGTAAGGGAAAGAAGGAGTTCCCAGGCTTCCTAACCACTCAAGGTGGCAGGTCAAGGGCTTTATCTACTAACAATAAAAAACAAGACAGAAGCAAAGAACAAACAACACAAGCAATAATCAACTTCAATCAATCTCTCACATCCTACTCCCCTTCACTAAGCAGAAAAGAAATAAATAAAGAAGACAGAAAGTAAAGAGAAAGGGTGTGAGAGGTGTTACAGAGCACTAATAGCAGCGGAATAACAACCCTACTATACTCTAGATTCACTTAGTCTAGAGATATAGCAGGAGCACAGCACAAGCCCAGAACCCAGATCCAAGAATCACCAAACTCTAATTTTGGAGATTAGGGCAAATCCAAACTAACACCTCCAATCACTGAATCGGCACCACCAGGATGGGATAACCACACTCAATTATTATCATGAACCTTTGAGACTCAAAAGCCCCAAAAATACCAAACCCTAACTTCCCAAAAATTTTTAGATCTGAGTAAGAAAGGATCAATTTCTCAATTAACAATGTTTAATTTGGTTGTAATAATGTTATTGAAAAAACCCCCAAATTTCTTTGAAGCCCTAAAATTTTGATTGATAGTCAGAGCAAGTTTTTAACAACCTGGCTCTGATACCATGTAGAAAAACGTAATCAAATGATTTTATTACTAAAAAACAACCGAACGATTACAACCAAACTGTTCTCAAACAGTAACAATAACTTGATCTCAATCAAGTGAATAACAATGAAAAATAGGAATGAAATAAGTATGTTTTCTGGATGATCCAACACATGAGAGAGTAGAAGATATATATAGATCAAAGACATGATTAGTCGTTTTCTTGTGTGAGGCCAAGGAAACGGATAATGTGAAGTCAGCTCAAATGAGACAATCTCAACGGTGTATATCCAAAACCAAATTGACTTCAAGCCCTTCCATGTTTGCATCTTTATGAGGCCACCATATATCTTTGAAGAATAGACCAAACATACCCTCCAATGTTACTCATGAATCCAGGAAGCACCAAAAGGACTAAGACTGAAAAGACAAAACATAAAAAGTTAGTCCTTTAGGTTTTTACTAGATGACAGATGAGTCCTTTCTTCCAATACTAATGAATTTACAGTCAGGAGATCGAGGCCCGCTTGATCAAGTGTTGGGACCACAGTTTCAAGGTCCTGAAAGTTCAAGGATGATCCATTAGCTATCAAAGAGCACATAATCCTAATAAAGTTTGCAATTTTATCACCTGTGCAGAATACTTTGGAAAAGTG
Source organism: Artemisia argyi (assembly GCA_030686995.1). Lineage (NCBI taxonomy): Eukaryota > Viridiplantae > Streptophyta > Magnoliopsida > Asterales > Asteraceae > Artemisia > Artemisia argyi. The sequence goes on along the minus strand of CM060687.1, from coordinate 52,524,395 downwards.
GATTTATGGTCAGGTAGAGAAGTCACTCCAGGCCACGTATGAACAATCAGATATGAATTTTGGTGAAATGTTCCATGTGCATATGTATGTGAGTGTGTTAAATGAAGTATCGATAATGCAATGACCATATTACTTGAAAATGTGGTTCAATTGGTCGATCTGAGAGTCTCCTGGAAAGAGTCCTTGTCGATTCACTATCTCAGCAAATATACAACCAATCGACCATATATCAACAGGAGTCGAATATAGATGTGATCCATGAAGAATTTCTGGTGGCCTATACCACATTGTCATCACCTACAAAACACATATAATAATTTATATTAACTAGAACGGGGAAAATGGGTCCCATTTGGGTCAACACGAGTAATTTTTGACCCAGGCACATTATATCCAATTTTGTAAAACTTATAAAATTACGTTAAACATAATTACATAACATGTGAAATTACAATGATAATCTAATTATATAATAATTTGAATAAACTACCTCTTGGGATAACATCTTGACAGGACAAGTTAAGGCGCGGGTCAGACCAAAATCCGCAAGCTTAATAACATTGTTAGTCGCATCTATCAACAGATTCGCAGGCTTTAGGTCTCTCTTTATGCAGCACTTGACAAGAATGACAATAAGCAATAGCACGTAATGTTTGGTATAGGAACCTCTGAAAGTTGAAATAAAAATGAAAAATGCATATAAAATGTGAAAACTTATAAACGCAAGGTTGAGAGTCTTGGTTACTCACTTTTACAAGATGAGGAGGAGCCTCTTGTCAAGAATCCAAGTGTTTCTGCAAGTCTAAGTCTAATTACTCAAAGAACCACTCTTTCTTGGAGACTCTGAGATTGACCAGTTGTTCCATATTTTCAAGTAGTGCATTTGTTATATATTCTCGTTTCTTCTATTAGCGCGCACACACACACACGGACATGTACTATACATGGAAAATTTAATCTAATTCATATCTTAATATTCTTGTAGAATAATGGGAACTCCGGAAGAAGACACATGGCCTGGAGTGACTTATCTACCTGACTATAAATCCACTTTTCCAAACCATCCTGCACAGGTGATAAGTTTTTGCGGTTGGCATGTAGTCTGCAATCTTTAATTATAACTATGTGGTCTTTGATATTTAATGGATCGTCCTTTTCTTTCTCGACCTTGCAACCATGGTTCCAACACTTGATAAAGTGGGCATCGATCTCCTTACTGTAAGTTCAAACTGATTACCGTTTCATTTACTAGTAATTAATTATCATTTCTGAAATTATGATAAATTAGCTTTACATGTTCAGTAAAGGTTAAACTTGCCAACATCTGGAGTTGACCATGATTGAAACATAAGTTCCATTTATGAAATGTACCTGTTGAAATAAGAAAAAGTAGATATATATGGTTTTCAAACAAAGTGATGCATTATCATCTGCATTGACCTAGTATAAACCTAGAAGATAAGAGACCAGGTAATATCAACCCATTAATGTGAATGTGGGTCATTTCTGGATAATATTATGTAAAAATCAACTTACCTAAAAAGAAAAGAAGTCATACTGGTTGGACGTCATGTCATAGAAAAGATACTAGTTTGTTATAAAAAAGGCTGATTAACGGTTAAATTTTACCCATTATGACTAGTTACCTAATCATTTGTTGGAATTATTATATCATGACCTTCATATAAATAAACCAAGTACATCAAAGTGAGCATAGCGGAAGCGATTATAATAAGATCAAATAACATGTAATTAATTAATCAATAATTAAATAGTAAACGTACCGTTATGATTCTAGCCCGAACAAGAATCAATGCAATCTTCCGGAACCAAGAACCCTAATTAGGGTTTATATGGATTACAAGAATTACCCCTTACCTCTTTTGTAATTCAATCCAAGAATCAAACAATAGTGTGTTTGATTCACGTTCTTGTACACACGTACTAATTCAAGAAAAAGTTTATGCAAGTAATAAACACAAGACTTGTTTTGATCTTATGAAAATCGAAACCCTTAGGGTTTGTTTTGATAAAATCGACCAAGGAAAAGAGAGGAGAGAAAAACACCAAGATGTGTGTGTACAAGTTATGAGAAAAACATGCATCTTGGGTTTGCTTATATACTACACAAAACTTGGAGCTCAAGGCACATAAGGAGGTGGTACCCCCCTTATGCCGATCGGCCATAGAACCCCAAAGGGGTTTCCGGAACCTTCTCTTGTTTCCATGTTTTGTCTAGTATTACTTTCCTAATCTTCGTTTAATAAATAATTAGTCATTAATCATTAAATACTAATTACTATTATTTATTTTGTGTTTAATAATTAATTATAACATTTATAAATAATTATTTCTTTTACTCTTCATACGTATTGTGTGCAATCCCGTGATCTCGAGTTCGATCCTAACATACGTCTACTAAAATAATGTCCATATTCTAACAGCTCCCACTTGGACATATTTTAATAGTGTAATCACATCGGTTAGCGTCTTGCAACACGCCGATGCCTCTAGTACGATCTCGAGTAAGGCTCCTGGAAAAACCTTTTAATGATTTCTCATTATTATTATCCTTTTGTTTCTAATACCATGTTAATAAGGATATGGATTAAAGTCATTCCTTAATTAACCATTCTGTTTCTTGTTTTTTATGATTGATCAAGATTACCGAATCTTTTGAACATATTCAGGGGAGATATTGGGTACGGCCGTACATGCATCTTACCAACCCTACGAGGGGCCCAGCAGTATTAAACTCCAAAAATAAATTTGAAGGAACAAATTCTATCTTGAATACAAGCAAAACCCACAAACTTTGTAACATTTCCGAAAACAACCCTTACGACTACCAGTTACGTATAGCGTTAAGTTGTTCCACAAAAATGTATTACATTCATGACACTTATCTTGCATCTCAAGTCTGAGGATAACTTCTCATGATTTACTTAATAACTAAATCCATAAAGTAACATCATGTAGTTGGGATAAGTCCTATATTCGATATCATTGAATATCATCTGAAATGACTTGACTATGCATCAATATACTTTAAGTATATTATACCAACCTTCAGATTTGTCTTGATTTAATAATATTCCCATATTATTAACTGACAACGGACTATTTAGAATAACCTTTATTCATGGATTTAAACATACAAATATAGGATACAATATATTATAAATTAAACATACCATGTATTTAAATTTATTATAATAATTGTTTAACATCCCTTATCCAAATACTAAATAGATCAATGCATGATAACTCTTGTTGATGAATTATGTCTCAAGCAATGACATTCATACTTGTTGACAAAATATAAATCATCCAACTTTGATCTATCGGAATTTTAAGAATACTTATTTCAAGAATTCAACTATTGAAATTCTTATATGTGCATAGTCAACTATTTTGATAATGCCATATTTCATAAAAATGTGAGACATCCTTAACCACCAATTTATGATAATTAAACTTCCAAACATTTTAAAGTTTAAAGTATTCTTATTCTCTTAATGTATAATGCAACTATGCTCTTATTTAAGCATAACTAGTAATAGCCAAGGAAGAAATCCTTACCATAACTAGTATTGAGTGTCGTCTCAATTTCATTAGCATCATTGTATGCAAACAACAATATGCTATTAAAAACTTCCCGTAAACCTTAATATCTATTGTGTAATGCCCTTCAAACATTTAAGTTTGTTAGCTATGACAATTTTCACAACAATTTGAAAAATTGTTCATCTATAGAATTTGGAAGCTGTTCCAGATTTAGGATGTAATTCTATAATCAAACATATTCTTTATAGAATATTACACAAGTTATCTAATAACTTTTAATTAGATATTAATATTGCCAAATCATCTTGTAATCAAGCATGATACAACAAAACATGATGTACATGAAAAATCTTTGAGTCATACTTAGATTTTATTCATGTCATACATATCTATTCAGACTTTCCAAATAATATATCATGTAATATATTAGATTTATTTACCGCACATGTTTCAACTATAAACATTGATTCCAAGGTTGTATGTCTTATTTTCTAAATCTTTCAAGTAAAGTTTCATTCCATACTAAGACTTAACATTTAACTTATATGGAATGTTACTTTTATATGTTCCACAACATATATGATTTAAGAAATTAAACATAATACTCCCACTAGCTTTTAGGAATACTTAGAAATTATCTTATTTCAATTATAAATCAAAACATGAATTTAATAATTAAAAATAAGAGTAATCTTCTAGATGCATGCATTTATCCATCCATGGATTATTGCATCATGTACACTTTCAAAGATTTATTTGAATTCATAAACTCCTTTTGATTACTTATCGTCCTCGCTCAAGTAATCACTCAAGAAAGAGTTTTGATATTCCAATGTCAATTTCATAAATGTGACATCATAATCTTTATATATATATTTAATGTATTTAGAAAAGAATATTTAATCACAGTTAATTGCTTAAGTGTGATTAATAATCTTGTCATAAAATATGCATTAAATACGTACACAATATTGTCCATATGATTTCTATACAAAGATTTAAACCACAAGGGTTACCTTATCTTTGAAGAAACTCATCTTCATTTTCTAGTCTAACTATTAAGATAAACCAAGTTTCTAAAATTGATTATCTTTATGGACAGCATCTTAATCATTCATATCATGTATACTTTACCCAATTTCATATTTGGTAATGTATCATAATGATTATCAGGTTTACAATAATCCTGTAAATCATAGCCCTCAGCATATTAATCAAATATCTGAGATATATTGCTATTCTATGAATGATAATTCCATCATCTTGAAATTTAACATTTCAATGTCAAACTTTATTATCATGTTGAGATTTAACATTCAAATGTCAAACTTCATCATGATATTTACTAGTGTATTTTAGAAGATTATGTATCTTATAATTTTATCCTTTAAAGATCAAAACTCCCACTTGCTTTTAGCAATTTTAAAGATTATCTTTAAATACTTAGCAAATTAAGCAATAATACAATATTCTCTTTTGGGATATTACAAATACTTATTGATAGTTCCTGACTTAACTTTGTTAATAACCTCTTCATAAGCAGTTAAACAAATTTAGAACTTCAATTTAAGACTTAATGTAATTTATCACATTCATCATATTCCATAATATGATAATGTCTTATTAATCTTCTATGTTGGAGTTTTATTAAATATGTCCAAGCCATACTTAATATTCTTAACCTTGATCACTTTTGGAAGAAAAGAAGTCATAGTTATCTTTAATCAAACAATATAACAAGAGTTTGATTTTCCTAACTGAACATACCATAAACATTTGATATTTCATTAGTATTAATATTGTAAGACAATCTAACAATATTTAAGATAACCATATTCCTTTTGACTTGTTTATTTACCAACTAAGTCATTTTAATGGTATAATAATATTCAAGCCAATTACATGCTTTATAACTCAAGTACTTTTTACAAAGTCTTTTCATGTCCATGTCTTTACAAGAAAACATAAACTGTTATAATCCCACTATACGTTATAAGTCATTTAACAATTTAATAACTTCATGTATATGTCTTAATTAAAAACACAACAAGATAACGTCTTACTTTATTATAAGTCTTGTAACAATTAAACGACTTTATGTTTATATCTTTACAATGAAACATAAACATGTTTAACTAAAGTAATTATGAACACCATCTTTTGGTTTCAATAGTAATTTCAAGTTAATTTATTACTTCACAATAATGTAAATAACATTATTTCTTCATTTATTTATGTCATTCCAAGAACACATAAATATTCATATTGAAGTAGCATTAGATTACTTAATTAATTTATGTCATTCCATGAATTCATAAATCTATAAATTAAAGTAGTCTTGATATCATATTGACACATGTTCTAATAGGTATCTAATTTAGAAACTGCAAATTCTCATAGTTCAATTACATCAGTTGATCTGCTAGTAATGAAAATATGAAATTCACCTTGTTGTTGCAATCTAGTTAAACTCTCATATAACATAAATTGTAACACCAAGTGTTTCTTGAATTAGCCTAGTATAATTCATATCAGAACATTATTCTAATTTAGAAACTGCAAATTCTCATAGTTCAATTACATCAGTTGATCTGCTAGTAATGAAATATGAAATTCACCTTGTTGTTGCAATCTAGCTAAGCTCTCACATAACATAAATTGTAACACCAAGTGTTTCTATAATTAATATTAGAACATTATTCTCTTACCTTGTAGTCAAGAGAATCCATTAAATCATATCTTTATGAGCTGTTTCTTGCACACATTAAAGATAACATTTCTCCCACTTGTGCATGGAACTACCTCATATAGTTGATAAACAACATGCCATGCATTTGTTTATGTGTTCAATATGATTGTGTCATAGATTTTAGCATAACAAGTATATGTAAAACAACAATGTCTAGTAAGGAAACGTACAAGACTATCCTTAAAAGTATGAGTGTCTACACTTGGAAAGTAATTATCTTTAGCTACCAAGATATCAAAGCTTGTAACTCCCACTGAATTAAATATCATTACAATAATTCCTTATTTAGTGACAAGTACACAATACTCCCACTGAATTTGACAACATTGTAAATGTTTCATATCCAGTGAAAACAAATATTGTGTCTTTAACTTTCCTACACCTTTAAATGTCCATGCGTAATAATTACTTATGCACTAAAGAGTGTATTCTACTACGTAAATGATGGACTATCCATCAAATGCTATTAACTTGAAAATTGGGCATGCAATTTCTTCCTTAACAGGTCTACCATCCTACAATGTATGTAGCACCTTTAAAATAGTCAAAACAACTAGTTTGTCTTTAAACATTTTGCAGTAATTAGTCTAGCTTCTAATTATAATAACTCATAAAATGTCATACATAATTTTCTGTTAACCAAATATCATATTTGTTATTAAGAATTTGATCACCAAATGAGGATGATAAAATCCCTATGAAAAATATTTGCAATTTTCTTAACTATTAAAAAATTTGCTATGAGTTATATTAGAATTTAGATATATCTAATATTCCTATTATCTTTTCTAATTCATGAAAAGGAATAGGATTGTGTCTCACTCTTCTTTCATAGAAAGGAGACTTCATTTGTCTTTTAAGTAAATTATTCTTAATCAAACATTTGTTTGAAAACAGAACGAGATCAATTTACCAAAGCCCAAAGTGCGTTTACGGTTTGAACGTTGCATTAATACATTAAAACGAATTACAAAATTCAATTTCAGTATTTTCGATAATTAGATCTTTAAGAAAATAAAATACCCATTGGTAAATATTCATATAAACCGTAGTATTTTCTTAAAGCTATGATCCTAATTGACATAGTACCATGTTGATATAAATAAACGACTAAAAACGTTATTCATATCTTTCGATATCTCTATATTTTGATAATCACAAAACGAAAACACATTAAATCAAAGATAATGACGTAAACAAGTATTTAGTAGTTAATAATCACTTTCACCATCTAATCACTTAAGGTATGAATAAACATAGTGTTTAAAGCATTATAAGATCAACGGAAAGTTTAATTAAGTATTACAAAGTTTATTTAATTATATAAACATATTATATATTTTTGAAAAACACTTTTGGTAATAAAGAAAAATGTTTTATTCATACTAAATATATGAATTCAAATTTTTAACCAAAATCAGTTAGTTTTTTACCAAATAAACTTTCCCCACTAAAAGACAAAGAATCTGGCCGTTTCAGCTGGGCGGTCCCCTTAATTTTAAGGGGGCCGGCCATGATTTAAGGGGACCGGCCACGCTCCTCTGTCAGAATCTGTTGCCTATAAATACCACCTTAAACCTGGATTTTTTCCTCACCTTTTTGAACTAAAAACTTCCTGATCTAAACATCCCTCTCCATCTTCTAAAAATCCTTTGATCTTATATACTTTGATCTTTATTTCAAAGTGATTCAAGCCTCAACACTCAAGTGCAAAGAGAAGAATACTTCTACTAGAAGTATTACAACTTAGTATCATCTTGCTATCTAAGTTGTTTGGTTGTTTCATCTTGTTGATCTTTCATACTTTGGTGAATAAGGTGTATGTATTAGTTTGCTAGATTTAGTTGTAGAATCTAGAATTATTGTAAGTGTGTAGTGGAAGTTGAAGTGAAGAAGTAGTGTTGGATAATAGTGAAGATAAGAAAAAGTGGCAATAGTGACTAGTAGTGAAGAAAGTGAAGCTTTCAAGTGGTGAAGACTTGAAGACATTAGTTGATTGAAGTTGTGAAGATATTGGTGCTTTGAAGTTGTGAAGTTGCAAGACACTGAAGTTTTGAAGAATTTTGTAAAGGCGTGAAGATACTAGTGGTGTGAAGACTTATTGAAGAAGTCAAAGGCGTGAAGAAATCGTGGTGTGTTACTTGGTGTGAGATTGGTTCTAGCTACGATTAGAACTCGACATCTTGCTTTGTGTCGTTAATTGGTGTAAGCATTTGGTGTGTACGGTTTTCTCCGCCATAAGGGAGGTTATTGACTTAGTGAAGAAAACTCTCGAGTTCGGTGCTCGGGGAGTGGAGTACGGCAAGGAAGGTGTCCTTGTAGCCGAACCACTATAAATCCTTTATCTCTCGGTTTGATCTTTCCATCCCTCATCCTTTACTCGTTTACTTACTTGCCTTCTCGTACATTATTATTATTGTGTGTTGTGCATATATTGGTTTCACATAAAGATCAAACTAGCTTCCATTCAAAACATTAATTATACATTAGTAAATTAAAGTATATACAATCATTAAAACACATATACACATATAAACACAAACTTATATTTAAGTGAGATATATGAAATTATAATTTCTATTTAACACTTTAAATAAGAAGTATTTATGTGACATATGTGAATTAATTTGTACCTATACTTTAGCTTCAAAGGGTTTTTACAAACTACCATTAATTATTTGAAAGTAAACTTTTATTAAAACGAAAAAGATCCAAAACTATTCAACCCCCCCTTCTAGTTTTCTACAATTGGTATCAAGAGCCACGTCTAGCAAGACTTTTAAAATAGATTGTTTTTTAAAACTTGCAACGATCAATGGAATTTGAAAAATATGTAGAAGGGAAATTTGCACAACAACCACCGTTATTTGAAAATGATCATTTTCTTGAATGGAAAAACAAATTTAAAAACTATGTGAAATCAATAGATCTTGATCTTTGGCATATCATTTCAATTGGTGATCTTAAACCAACCAAAATAGAGTTTGAAAATCAATATAATAATCTTCAAACTAATATTGATAAAAACACCAAAGCCAAATTACTTATTTTCAAAACTCTACCAAAAGTTAAATATGAAAGATTATTTCGTTGTAAAACGGCAAATGATCTTTGGAAATGTCTTTTAAAGATTCACCAAGAGAAATGTAAAACCAAAGATGATAAACTTGATATTGCACAAGAAATAGTTAATCTAGAAAATTTAGTAAATAAATATTTAGTTGAAATAAATACATGTACTACTAGTTCAAATGTGATCATTGAAGGTATCTACAACGAAGAATACATGAGCCAAATCCAAAGAAAGAGTGTGAATAAATCATGGAGCAACAAGTGCAAAGAAGACGATGATAATACGGCTTATGAGAATATTCAAACAAATGAGAACACAAGTATTGATGGCAAGAACTACATGTTCCTAGATCCAAGTGAAACTACAAACAAAACATGGAGCGACATGGAAAATGAAATTGATCACCGTATAGCATGTGAGGAATGTACAACTACAAAGAAGGTACAATTCCAAAACTGAACATTTTTGTTATGATCAATTTATATTAGAATTTTTAAAAATGGAAAACAACTTCAAACATTTTTGCAACATTGACTCAAAAATTATTTTTAAGAACGAATTTTCAACATCCGCTGAAAACAACTTTTAAAAAGAAATCATTTTAGAAGATAAAATGTCTAGACTTAAAAGTAATATTGAAATCGATCTTGTATGTAAAAAATGTCGAGACTACAAACATGAAATTAAAATGGAAAATGAAAAAGCAAAGACATTGGCAAAATTCGAAAATAGCTCTAAGTCCTTATAATATCTTCTCGACATTCAAAAGCCATTTTATGATAAAACCGGGTTAGGATTTATAGTAAATGATCCTTCAACAAATGCATTAAAACAAATGAAATTTGTTAAATCTAGTGAATAAATTTAGAACTAATACTATTAACATTCATTACTCTTTATTCTAGTAAAGAAAGTCATTGTTTGTTAATTAAAACAAACTATTGATGAATTCTTGTACTTATCGACGACGTCCACATCATGTGCATTCTAATGAAATGAATGTTCTCATCTAACCAACTAGGACCCATGAGAATCTGGGTACCAAGCTGTTTATCATGTTTAGGTAATTAACGAATGAAGAGTCTATTACGTACTGATTTACTCATCTCGCTTTATTACCTTTGACGGATATTGGTCTCTATCACATTGGTTCACTTTCTGCAAATGTTTCGCCTATGACGTTGTTGCGGATTTATTCTTGTCTCGGCATTTTGTTCTTCACTCTTGGAGTATTGGTATCATGGTGGAATATTACTTGGCTACCTCGACATGTCTTGGACTTGCTCTTAAGATTTCTTATTTCATCGTCATGCCTATTCTTTTTGAAAAGCTGGACCTGAGATAAGTTTTCTTTTCAAAAACTTGTCAAAATTACATTATACTCTAGAATGTTTTAATTAGTGTATGAATACGATTTAACTGATAAGTTGCCATGCTTTTAGATTATTAACACTAATATATGCATACATGATATTAGCATTATTAACCTTCTTGTTGTTTAGTCTATTATCATTTTTCTTAAATCTTCTATTATCTATAGTAGAACCCTTCCACTTAAGCTATATGATCTTACTAGTTGTATTAATAGATGCATTATAATTGATATTTGTTTGCAACTTGATATTATGATGTTCTTTGTACACACACACACACACACACACACACACACACACACACACACACACACACACACATATATATATATATATATATATATATATATATATATATATATATATATATATATATATATATATATATATATATATATATATATATTTCTATCTTGTATCCATGAACTATTTACCTTGCTCCTTCCTGTCCCATTGCATCTAGATCATAAGTATCTATCATTTCACTTTAATATCTTTAGGTGTCATTAAAGATGATTATATGTGACAATGGGCTTAATTGATTCTCTTGAGCATGATAAGCTTCCATTTCAAATACATCACTTGCAACTTCTTGATTATCATGATCAAAACATCATGTTTAAAACTTCTCTCTTTTTGAATGAAATATTTTTTTCAATTTACTTAACCAAAACCTCTTTCATAACCATTATTTTAATAAAAAACAAGATTGAAATATTTTATTGTTACACGTTATGAAACAAAATTTAATTTATGGTATTGTAATGCACACTTGAATTTATTTCAAAACATTGTTAAATAAAACTAAAAACGTTTTGCTTAAAACACATTTAACTTTCTCACATGTGTCATACACTTCTATTGGAAATGACATTCACAATTTTATCAAATCATTTCATGAGAATCATGACTTGCCCATATGGATCTTGTTTGTAGCAAGTCTTGAAGTCCACATAATCATATCCACCTATTTGTTACTTATTAACAATCATCAACATGTTTGCTCTAGGCTAAATGTTATCATTTTCATATAGTTGCACATTTAGCTCATTTGCCTTATTGCCTCCTTAGTTGCATATCTACATTGATAAATAAATAGATAGCATGATTATTAGAAATTTATTGCTCATTTCAATTATTTCTATATCATTCTCTATATTCATGAATAGTATGCCCTATATTGCCTCAAAGAGTTGAACTTACTTGAATCCAAATCCAAAAACACAACCTTTTTGAAAATTTTCTGCCAAAAACCCATTTCTGGCATTCTGGGAATCACCAGATGGGCGGCCCCCTTAATTATATAAGGCGGCCCCCTTAATGATTAAGGGGACCGGCCCCTAATTAAGGGGACCGACCATCTGATGGTCGGGGATACTGTTTTCTTTATCACTTTTTGACCCATTTCAGCCTATACTTCCCAAAATTCACAAACATATTTTGTCCCATGCTATCCCTCAAAATTTACCTTCCTAAACCATTTTTCTCATACACTATAAATACCCTCTTCCCATCATTAATGCCATCACACCCAAACATGTCATCTCCCAACAACCAAAAACCTAAGATTTCAAGAACCGCAAGGATCTCCGTCAAACCCGTTTGGAGGAGGAAACTTGATTCTTGTCATAACTCAAGTGATGTTGTTCCAAGTCAACCAACTACTAAACCTCAAAACCACAATAATGATTCATCTCACAACCTATCACCCACTCATTCCCTCATTCATGCCACTTCTTATGATGAGCATGCTCAATCCCAAAACATCAATCCCAATCTCTCAATCAATACTTCACATGTTGCTCATTCAACAAAAACATCACCCACTCATGAAGAACCTCTCCCACACATTTCATGTTTTCATGACTATCCAAGTTCAACCATGTCTCCACCACCAAGAGTACCACCACCACATCCTACAACTTCACATGCCACTCCCATGTTGCATGTTCAAACTTTCACCCAAGACAACTATCAAGCCCCACCACCATCACCTTCCTCCGAACACTTGAAGTTCGTTGAGGAGCTAAAAGAGGCACATGAGCTTAGTGCTCTTTTAGCATTACATCTTGCTCAACGCAATTTGGATCCACCACAATCAAGCTCACCATCATCACCACATAACAAAAACCAAATCGAGAAGCATGTTAACAATTGCCCTTGTTGCATCTTCCTCCAACAACAAACCATTGCATTGAATGAGCACTTTACTTAGATTGAGTATCTTCTTACTAGATCTCAACAAACACCATCACTTGAACAACATCAAAACCCTCAATCAACAAACCTATCCTCAATTTCACCACCTACAAGCTCCACATCTCCAAACCCAACAACATCCATGCAACCAAATGTTTACCTCCACTAAACCACCAAGCATTTTACATGCTTATGTTTCTCATTTTCAAATAAAACTTCTCAACCATTTTGGGATTCAAGAAAGTTTGGTGACACTTCTTGCTGGCAAATTAGGACATTCTACTTAGCTTAGAATTTCATCTTTTTAGCCTATGTAACAATGATTATGGGTTGACGTAATCATTTTCTTTTAATGAATGATTTAATATATGTTTCCAATTCTCTTTTGCTATGATCATTATTAGTTAGTACTATGCTATATGTGTTTGCTTGTGTCATGCTTGTGCTTCTAATATTTTTCTTGCAAGAATCCCATTTCTCGAACCCTTGGTGCTCTCAAACGAGGGGGAGCATACATCAAGGGGGAGTTTTCATCTTATTGGCTTAAACCTTTTTGATTCTACAAAAAGGGGGAGAAGTGAATGTAAACTCACTTAATACTTGTCTAAAAATTAATTTTTAGATTTAATGAGTTTAGGTTTTGTAATCATCAAAAAGGGGGAGATTGTTGATATAAATAAACGACTAAAAACGTTATTCATATCTTTCGATATCTCTATATTTTGATAATCACAAAACGAAAACACATTAAATCAAAGATATTGACGTAAACAAGTATTTAGTAGTTAATAATCACTTTCACCATCTAATCACTTAAGGTATGAATAAACATAGTGTTTAAAGCATTATAAGATCAAAGGAAAGTTTAATTAAGTATTACAAAGTTTATTTAATTATATAAACATATTATATATTTTTGAAAAACACTTTTGGTAATAAAGAAAAATGTTTTATTCATACTAAATATATGAATTCAAATTTTTAACCAAAATCAGTTAGTTTTTCACCAAATAAACTTTCCCCACTAAAAGACAAAGAATCTGGCCGTTTCAGCTGGGCAGTCCCCTTAATTATAAAGGGTGGTCCCCTTAATTTTAAGGGGGCCGGCCATGATTTAAGGGGACCGACCACGCTCCTCTGTCAGAATCTGTTGCCTATAAATACCACCTTAAACCTGGATTTTTTCCTCACCTTTTTGAACTAAAAACTTCCTGATCTAAACATCCCTCTCCATCTTCTAAAAATCCTTTGATCTTATATACTTTGATCTTTATTTCAAAGTGATTCAAGCCTCAACACTCAAGTGCAAAGAGAAGAATACTTCTACTAGAAGTATTACAACTTAGTATCATCTTGCTATCTAAGTTGTTTGGTTGTTTCATCTTGTTGATCTTTCATACTTTGGTGAATAAGGTGTATGTATTAGTTTGCTAGATTTAGTTGTAGAATCTAGAATTATTGTAAGTGTGTAGTGGAAGTTGAAGTGAAGAAGTAGTGTTGGATAATAGTGAGGATAAGAAAAAGTGGCAATAGTGACTAGTAGTGAAGAAAGTGAAGCTTTCAAGTGGTGAAGACTTGAAGACATTAGTTGATTGAAGTTGCGAAGATATTGGTGCTTTGAAGTTGTGAAGTTGCAAGACATTGAAGTTTTGAAGAATTTTGTAAAGGCGTGAAGATACTAGTGGTGTGAAGACTTATTGAAGAAGTCAAAGGCGTGAAGAAATCGTGGTGTGTTACTTGGTGTGAGATTGGTTCTAGCTACGATTAGAACTCGACATCTTGCTTTGTGTCGTTAATTGGTGTAAGCATTTGGTGTGTACGGTTTTCTCCGCCATAAGGGAGGTTATTGACTTAGTGAAGAAAACTCTCGAGTTCGGTGCTCGGGGAGTGGAGTAGGGCAAGGAAGGTGTCCTTGTAGCCGAACCACTATAAATCCTTTGTCTCTCGGTTTGATCTTTCCATCCCTCATCCTTTACTCGTTTACTTACTTGCCTTCTCGTACATTATTATTATTATTATTATTGTGTGTTGTGCATATATTGGTTTCACATAAAGATCAAACTAGCTTCCATTCAAAACATTAATTATACATTAGTAAATTAAAGTATATACAATCATTAAAACACATATAAACACAAACTTATATTTAAGTGAGATATATGAAATTATAATTTCTATTTAACACTTTAAATAAGAAGTATTTATGTGATATATGTGAATTAATTTGTATCTATACTTTAGCTTCAAAGGATTTTTACAAACTACCATTAATTATTTGAAAGTAAACTTTTATTAAAACGAAAAAGATCCAAAACTATTCAACCCCCCCTTCTAGTTTTCTACATACCATTACATCAGTTGATCTGCTAGTAATGATAGTATTCAACAAGGTAATTGTCGAACAATAATTGCCAATATCATATTGCAATTCCTAGATTTATGGGATTTACAATCATAAAACATTTGTATTGTAAGCATGTTTGATCCCCATCTTAATGCCTTGAGTCCAAGATCTCACTTCCTACTCAATTTAAGTTGTCTAACTTAAAAACTGCAAACTTATAAATCCATCACATCTGTTGATCTGCTAGCAATGAATTTATGAAATTTACCTCTCCATTGCAATCTCGCCAAGTTCTCACATGACGTAAATTACAACTTCAAGTGTTCTTAATTAGATGGCATTCAACTTAATTTTATAAGGGTATTAAATTTTGACGTGTAATCAAAATAATGTATGAAGAAGCATGCATACAACTTCATAACATTGGTTTTACAAAACATTTTTATTACCAATTTGCTAAGAATAAAATAACAAAATTTTGATTGAGGTATCGGGTTCACCAATTAAAGAATTACCATCAATTATCGTCCACTATATCGTACTTTTGCATAAGCCCGAAAGCATAGTGTTTCGGATAATCATTGTGGAATTGTGGTTAATTCACCCTTAAGATGACAGTGTACATATAATGGTTGTTCGGTAAGTCTAATTTACACACAAACGAGCGTTAAGACAGAATGTTGTCTCTCTAAGGCCACAATTTAATGCGTTGCCATCCTTATACCTATCTTATAGTGTGTAAACTTCGGCCGAGCCTATTTAACCATTACGTACAAAAACATCAATCAACCAATCCTTTGAGATTTATTCTTAAAAACCAAAACAATTTCGCCATTATTTAGTTCGTATTATTTTTCTATTCAAAAATTACCCTTTTCGTTTATAAACATGTCTAACACAATAAATAAACAAAACAAGTAATGTACAATAAAAAATAAAACAACTAAATAAACAAATATACATAATCATAACAATTAAATATGTATAAAACATGTAGCCACATGCAAATCTTATTCAATAGTCCTATTAATAATCAAATCTAGGTGTATAACGTATTTATTCAATAAAGGCTTTATTCTTCTAGGAAAAAGAGCCATATACATCGATAAATCGATTGCGTAAGCCAAAACTAAATAAATAGCACATAGCACATAATTGATTACTTAATATTGGAGTCTTCCCCAATTCGACATCTATTAATAAATTTACATGTTTCGATATAACTTAACCATTAATTCATATAAACAATTTAAACCATTTAAATGATAACAATAAAAATCCATGAAAAAAGCTTAACAATTAACATATTGCACCAAAATCGTTTACTAAAACGCATAACAATTACATGACATCTTAGGGTTTCTAATCATATTAAAAAAAATTAAAAACCATAAACCCTAAAACCCTATTAAGGTCAATCGACCCATAAAATATTTTAGGGTTAGGAATCTAACAAATAAACCCAAAAAACATGTAACTAAACGAATCAAGATCCAATTTTTATGCGTTTCGATAATTAATTACACATTATAACGGCTCTAGATGCCACTGTTGGAATTATTATATCATGAGCTTTATATAAATAAACCAAGTACATCAAAGTGAGCATAGCGGAAGCGATTATAATAAGATCAAATAACATGTAATTAATTAATCAATAATTAAATAGTAAACGTACCGTTATGATTCTAGCCCGAACAAGAATCAATGCAATCTTCCGGAACCAAGAACCCTAATTAGGGTTTATATGGATTACAAGAATTACCCCTTACCTCTTTTGTAATTCAATCCAAGAATCAAACAATAGTGTGTTTGATTCACGTTCTTGTACACACGTACTAATTCAAGAAAAAGTTTATGCAAGTAATAAACACAAGACTTGTTTTGATCTTATGAAAATCGAAACCCTTAGGGTTTGTTTTGATAAAATCGACCAAGGAAAAAAGAGGAGAGAAAAACACCAAGATGTGTGTGTACAAGTTATGAGAAAAACATGCATCCTGGGTTTGCTTATATACTACACAAAACTAGGAGCTCAAGGCACATAAGGAGGTGGTACCCCCCTTATGCCGATCGGCCATAGAACCTCAAAGGGGTTTCCGGAACCTTCTCTTGTTTCCATGTTTTGTCTAGTATTACTTTCCTAATCTTCGTTTAATAAATAATTAGTCATTAATCATTAAATACTAATTACTATTATTTATTTTGTGTTTAATAATTAATTATAACATTTATAAATAATTATTTCTTTTACTCTTCATACGTATTGTGTGCAATCTCGTGATCTCGAGTTCGATCCTAACATACGTCTACTAAAATAATGTCCATATTCTAACATCATTAACCTAACCAATATCGGCCCGCCTTAAATTTTACCCATGACTAGTTACCTAATCCACCCATTATTACACTGCCGAACTCTTTTTGAACTGTTTTCTTGGCATTTTGTTTCCGAAAATGCTCTACTTGGACCCCATCAAGAGAATTTCAGCGGAAGCTGCACTAAAGCATAGCTCCTGGTACTGATGTTTGATTATTAGGTGATCTACTTAATCCTAATTCATCTCACTTTTGGGATAACAGTTAAAAGATGTAAAAGGTCTGTGTAGAATCATTTGAATCTTCTTAATCTAGCTCTTCTAGACTATAAACTCTTAAGTGTTAGGACACATATTAATGTAGTACTTTTGTTGTGCCTCTTTTACAGTTTTACATGTCCTCATTTCTTTGGGCTGTTTGTACGTTTATAACTTGCATTTCTTTGAATCCGCCAAGTGAAATTTTGATGGGGATATGCAAAAATCATATAAGATAATGTCTAGTAAATCAATAATTTGTCAAATAGGTAATGTTTTTGACATATATTATATGTTAATTTTGACAAAGAACAGTAATTTTGCATACTTTTCAAATTTCTCCATCAGTCCAGAATATATTACTTCCGTGTGAGACCAACATTCTCATGCTAATACTTTTCAAAAGTCTAAAATATCTTTTGAAATTTCTTAATCATATCATGATACTTTTCAAAAGCAATTGTGAATTCCATCACAAAAACAATATACTTCAAGCAGTAGTAATTGGTGTTCTAAATTATCTGTAATCGAGTAATGGCTTCGGAAACTGTCAACCAACTTCACTTACTTTTGATCCCATTACTAGCACCTGGCCACACCATCCCGATGATCGAAATGGCAAAATTGCTCGCACAGCGAGAAAACGTGAAAGTCACTATTGTCACCACACCTGTAAACGCCATCCGATATGGTCCTACCCTCCAACCACACATCAACTCCGGACTCCCAGTTTGTTTACTTGAACTCCCATTTGCAGGGGTCGAGAACGGCCTACCAGAAGGATGTGAAAGTGCGGATGCTTTACCTGGTTTACACTTACTCCCAAATTTTTCTGTCGCTGTTGATATGTTGCAACAGCGACTTGAAGAACGTTTCGAAACTCTAAAGCCTCGACCGAGCTGTATCTTATCGGATAAATACATGCTATGGAGTGCTGATACTGCGGCTAAGTATAAGATACCGAGGATTGTTTTTGATGGAATGAGTTGTTTTAAACAGTTGTGCACTCATCATTTATATGCATCAAATGTATACAATGAAGTTCCGGAGTCACAACCTTTTGTTCTCCCAGGATTGCCTGACCGGATTGAGATAACCAAAGCTCAGCTGCCACCTGAGTTTAATCATAGTCCTATTGCTTTGAGTGAGCACCTTAAACGAGTGAGGGAAACGGAGTCAAAAGCTTACGGAATGGTGATTAATAGTTTCGAGGAGTTAGAACAAGAATATGTAAAAGAATTTAAGAAGATAAAAGGGGGTAAAGTTTGGTGTATAGGACCATTATCACTCTCCAGTAATAATGATTCGAGTATATCTATCGATGATCAACGTGCACTAACATGGCTAGATTCTAAAGAACCGGGATCCGTGGTTTATGCTTCCTTTGGTAGTAGTAGTCAAGTTATCCCTCCACAGCTAATCGAGCTCGGGTTAGCCTTAGAGGCATCAAAATCCCCCTTCATATGGGTGATCAGAGCCGGTGAAAAAACTCAAGAGGTTGAAAAATGGTTACTTGAAAGTCAGTTCGAGGATAGAGTTAAAGATAGAGGACTAATAATAAGAGATTGGGCACCACAAGTACTAATCTTATCACACCCTTCAGTTGGAGGGTTCTTAACCCACTGTGGCTGGAATTCAGTGCTAGAAAGCGTTTCTGCTGGTGTCCCTATGATTACTTGGCCTATGTTTGCTGAGCAGTTTTTGAACGAGAAATTAGTGGTCCAGATATTGGGGGTGGGTGTAGGTGTTGGGGCTCGAGTTGTGGTCCACTGGGGCGAGGAAGAAAAGTTTGGGGTTACTGTCAAGAGTGAGGATGTTAAGGATGCTATAGAAAAAGTAATGGATATCGGAATTGAAGGAAACGAGAGAAGAAAGAAAGCAAAAGTACTTGGGAGGGTAGCGAAGAAAGCAATAGAAGAGGGAGGGTCTTCTCATTGCAACTTGACATTACTAATACAGGATCTAAGGGAACTTGCAGATGTTAAAACCCAAGAACGAATGAGTTGAAGCCAACGTATCAACAATTTTCAAGTAATAACTAGTATGTATAAATCATGTTTTTATGATAAGTAGTACGTATGCGATTATTACCCGTTTTAGCAAACCAAAGAAACATTAGTCTTGAGAGTATAGCAGGGGTTCGTGATATATACACTTATAACAATAACAATTAGTATCAAACTGTAAGTTTCTAAAGCAATATAAACAACTAAAAAAGTAATCAGGATTAAGATGAATGGAGGATTGTCACTAGTTTCATACGTTTAACTTATAGATTAAGAACATGCGCATATTGATTGAGACGAATGATCCGGGAACTTAGATTCAAAGGATATAATGTAACAATTACATTTGAATCTACATTACAAAATCCCTTAATTTGGTTTAGTGAATTTGGCTAAATGGTCGATAATATCTTGAATCATTAACGTCATGTTGAGATGAGAAGAGCCCCCTTCCTCCATTGCCCTCTTCGCCATTTCCCCAAATTCTTTAGCTGTGTTTCTTCTTACTTTTCCTCCCCCTTCTTTATCCATTATACTTTCAACCGCCGTCTTGATGTTTTCCTTCTTCACCAATACTCCAATCTTATCATGCTCTCGCACACTCACTCCAATCTTTAGAACATCTATGATGAATCTTTCATTAAAAAACTGATCAGCAAAACACGGATATGTAACCATTGGCACCCCAGCAGAAACCCCTTCGAGAGTCGAGTTCCATCCACAATGAGTTACGAAACCTCCAACCGCTTTATGAGACAATATCAAGACTTGTGGCGCCCAACCGTGAACAATTAGACCTCTTTCTTTTACCCTTTCTTTATATTCCAATAACCATTTATCGGATTCTTCTGTTGTGTTTCTTATACACCAAATAAATGGAACCTGCGATAATTCTAACCCCAAACCAAGCTCGAATATTTGTTCCGTAGAAATATTTGCCATACTTCCTAAACAAACAAAGATTACTGACCCCGTCTCCTTCTTGTCGAGCCATTTAATACAATCATGCTCGTTGATTCCAGCCTTGTTTCCTCTCTCAGATAAATCTAGGAAGCTTGTGTTGTGTACTGAAACCGGGCCAATACACCATACTTTTTTATCTTTAGCCTTTGCAAGCTCTTCAACATAATTAGGCTCTAGTTCTTGAAAACTATTAACAACAATCCCATCCGCACCTTCTTCCGCTACTTTCATTCGACTAAAAAAGTCCACCATCTCTTTCGTCTCTACTTTCCCCCAACCACTGGCTTGTGCTTTTGTGAGTTCAATCCTGTCCTTAATCCCCGGGACCACAAAGTAGTCTGCATCAGACTCGATTTCGTTTAATATATTAGTATGCATCACAATGTGCAAGCATAAGTATGTGAAACATCCGGGACCATGGAAAACAAGCCTTGGAATATTAAACTTTCGAGCTAGATCAGTTGTCCAAGGAAACTGATTATCGGATATGATGCAACTTGGTGGGGGGTTTAGTCCCTGAAGAACAATTTCCGCGGGTTTTTCTAGCATGTCCATTGCGGCATAGAGCTTGACAAAAAGATCAAATGAAGGAATTGTGTCAAAATTTTCACATCCTTCGGGCAAACCAACTTCAGCTAATTGGAGTTGAAGTTCAACAACTTGGATTTTTAGTTTAGCTTTGATTGCTCGCTCGATGGTAGGCCTAAAACGATTTGCGTTAACAGGAGTTGTGATTATAGTAACTATGGCTTGATGATCATGGGCTAGTATTCGAGCAATGTCGATCATTGGTATCATATGACCTTGTTGCATTAGTGGAAATAAGACGAAATGAAGGTCGGACGCCATTAAGGGTCCGAAAATCAGGATTTTTTTTAGAAGTTTTGATACGACAAATGGTCGCACACTTTGTCTCTGTAGGGTTTCCTATTTTGTGTGACATAGATAAGGAGTAATTGGTGGCTACTTGTAGCTAGTGAAATGACATTTGCAAACATGTCACATATGCTTGATCAACACGTTCTTGAATAATTGAGTGATTATAATTATGTGTGAGGATTTGATTCGTTTTACATTATTATTATTTTATTTACTAAAGTCCAAATAAAAAAGCTTAGCTTTATCTCGATATGTTTGCAAAAGGCAATTTGACTACTTCATCACATACATGATTTGAATAAAGCAGCCAATTTTGACCATAAGATTAATTTTATAGGGACATGGTCCATATCATTTTGTAAAGAGTCAATTACTTAAATGAACTCTTTTTTATACCAACAACAACAACAACAACATACTCAATCCCGCAGGAGCGGGGTATGGGGAGGTAGAAGTGTAGACAGATCCTACCCCTACCCCAGGCAAGGCCTAAGAGTAGAGAGACTGCTTCCAGGGAGACCTCCGGCACGTGCACAAGTATGAGTGAAAAAGCAACCCAAGGTGCAAGGAGCAAAAGAGCAAACAGACAAACAAAGCACATAGTACCAAACAAAGAACAAGGAGCAAAGCAAGTAAAGCAAGCAAACAAAGCATAGTGGCACGCAAGAGAAACAAGGAACGAAAAGGCAAAACAAACACAAGCAAGAACGCAAAGGCAAGCAGGCATCAGGCAAGAAGACAACACAAAACAAGCAAAGCAACGCAAAACTCTTTTTTATACCATCTTATCAAAATGGATCGTGCAAAAAAGATTTACCAAAATGGTCCAACAAAGTGCGCTTCCATTGAATGCAAGACATGTTGGATGAATGGGCACAATTTTTATACTATTTCCACACAAGACAAATCCAAGCGCACAGTGCGCCCTGGTGCGCTTCATGAAAAGACAAAATACAAGACAAAATGTGCGCTTGCAAGTGCGCTTCATTTAAGTGTGCGCTAAAAAAAAAGACAATATCACAAGATTCAAAATCTCAAGGCACATGCGCACATTTGGTTGCTGTTTCTAGATTGTGCTTTTCGTGTTTTTCAAGAAAACAAAGTGGCTTTAAGTAAAACAAGAAAAGTCAAAGTGGCTTGAAAACAAGAAAGCAAAAATTCAACCAGCTCTTTGCCTTTGATATTGTGGTGTTCAATGAATTTTATGACCATTCAAAATGGGACCCCTTTACAGTCAAAAGCTGTCCTTTTTTTTCAAAATTACAAAAACCACAAAGTTCCAAAATTCAAGCGCACAGCGCACATATCTTACAGGGTGCGCCATGGTCTGTTTTTATAAAGTGCTCAAATTTGGTTCATTCTTGTAAATTGGGTTAGGCATTAGTCCACTTTGGTAATTTATTTTTTTGTAAAGGAGATGATATTTACACGAACACTTTTTATCCACAGACTTTGTTGTAAATAGACAAATGTACCCCTTAACAATTTACGCAATTCTTTGTGCCACTTGTTATTAACCCGTGTCAAACCATGACCAAAGAACCCATTCTCTTTTTACTGCTTCCCTTAATCATCCAGCGTCTTTCACCACAGACACTTGTCACTGATGCACTGCGTGATTTAAGTTCTAGTGATGTTAATTCTTCTCATTATTTTATTTGTAAAAAAAAGAACAACACACAATTACCTTAAATGATGATATTTCTTGATCTGATTCAACAGACATGAAAATGTGTCTATTGTTCATGGAAGTTCAAAAAGACTTTAATTTAAGGCTTCCATAAATGACAGAGCATCATCAATCCACATAGACATTCGTTTGAAAAAAAAGGGTATGATCAGAATCAGGTGGTGGCAGTGAAAGAGCGCCGATAAAATTAAAATGAAAAGAATTGTAGTACCAGTCAAGTGAAACAAGATGCAATTTTCAGTTGCAATGATGGATTTCACGGGGAAAGGTGGAAGTGACGACAATATTACATTACCAATATAACAAGGGCGTAAATGTCATTTCACTATATTTTGCTGTGTACGAAGTATTTTACTCCGTGTAAATATCAGTCCCCTTTTGTAAAATCAGCTATCTCAGCATTTCATATTTTACATTCACATACTAAAAATATCTCATCTACCGTGGTTCAAGCCGTTTGCATGCCGTTTCGTAATTTGGGTCCCACCATTTTTTTTTTCATTTTACAAACAAACTAAAATTCTATTCATTCAAATAAACATACAAATTACAATACGAAAAAAAAAAATACAAAAAAGACATTTTATTTCTCTGTTTGTGTCCAAACAAAATTGGCTAATAATAATAATAATAATAATAATAATAATAATAAACCTTACAAACCCTAAAAAGAATACTACAAAGCCTACTAAAAAGAAATACCCTAAAATAAAAATACTGCTACCATCTTCTCCACAGCTTCTCCAAATTCTATAAAACACATACACACACTGAAGCATGTACACACACCCCAAATCAACAAACACACTAAAAACACAACACAAACACAAGCCCACTTATTAAAAAAGAAAAAGAAAAAAACAAAGTCAAATGTGAAAGTAAATCGCATTTGAAATGGCGCAAGTTATGGAGGGTGTGGTAATGAGCAAACGGCAGCGCCGTTAGGTGTGCGTCACATCGGAATGGTGAGCTTACAGCGCCACCATATCCTTCCCTCTTATAAGAGCACTAGTTCCCATGATCAATAGGCTCGTTTTATAGTAACAATGATGTCACTTTAGCACTTCTTCCCTGTTACTAGGAACTTATAGATTAATCAAAAAATAACATCTCGCCATCACTCAAGTCATAAGACACCCTTGCACCCCACTGATTTTAAGTATTTTTCACTTATTCAAACACATTAAACTATAATTAAAATTCTATTAATAAAAAAAACATATAAAAAGTAGCTAAAATTAAAAAAAGAAATAAAAATCCATGATCAATAGGCTCGGTTTATATTAACTTGTCTGTTAGGACACAAATTGTGTCGTATAAAATGCTTTATGAGACTATTTTGTTTGTTTCATAAAATTGGCACATATTAAGATGCTTATAACTGTCCTAATAATTTTTACACTTTATACAACGCCTTTATATGTGACACTTTTGTCATTGGTCCTATTATGCTAAAGGTCCTATAAATTAACCTGATAGGACACAACTCGGCGTCCTATAAAGCTCGATTTGTTGTAGTGTGAACTAAACTAGTTTTGAGAAAAATATTTATCTCGTGTGCCTCCTCGATAATAGCATTGTCTGCTGAATCCATCCCCTCGTTGTTTATTGCAAGAATCTTCATGTCCTCGTTTCTTGTTTAAGCCTTGATTAAATTCACATTCGCCCTAGGCTCGTTTCATATTTCTTTCCTTCGCCTCATTGTCTAGAGCTAGTTGTTGTTGCAACATCTCTTGAAAAGATTCTTGTGAAGAAGAAGTGGCGGGTGAGTTCAGGTGGACGCTGCAAAGCAACATCTCCAAATAGCTCAGGTCTTCTCTGGTTGGCCGTCTTTGGATTCTTCTTGTATGTGTTGAATCGGGATTCAACTATTTATGTTTGTCTGATGCGGCGGTTGCAACACCGAAATTTTATAACCCCTAGGCAGTACCTAACCGTTGTAGTGTAGTATATGTAAGTACAGAGGATTGATCGTTCTCTAGAGGAATAGTGAGGTAGACCCAAGATGTATGACTAATGATCTAAAGGTGAAGGAGGATTTTTTTTTTTTTTTTTTAAGAAAGCAAGTAAATAATCAGGGTTTAACCTAAGTACAAGAAAAGTAAATTGGTGGTGTGAACTTACATATGGGAAAAACGTATTTATCAAGGGTGCACTACTCTTTATTAGTTATTTAATTACTCCCATTGAATTGTCATGCCTTGTTTAATGAACTAGAGATACTCTTGATTATCTATTGTGTGTTAGTTACTGATGCGTGGGAATTGCACCAGGCTTTACCTCTCGAGGGATCTCGAGAAGCTTACAACCCCCACCAGGCAGTGTACCTGATCGTTGTAGTATAGTATAGTGACAAGTACCGGGGGATTGATCGTTCAACTCAGGAATAGTGTCGCTAGGATTAGAAAGCCTCAAAACTAGGTCTAGAGGTGAGGGATGATTCTTTTTTGTATTTTTATATTTTTATAAAAGCAATTAAAATTTTGGGTTTTTGGAAGAGTGGGCGGAATTAGTTGCTAGTCAACTAACCCAACAACTAAGATGCAATCAAAATAAAATAACAAAAATAAAAATAAAACTAATTAAACTAGTGGTGTGAACAATAAATGGGAAAATTGTGTTTACTTAGATTTCATTACTCCCTAGATATCTTTTACAGGTTGATAGTTTGGTACAATTGCGTGGATGACGGGTTATATTCCTTAATATCATTTGTGGGGTGGCGTACGTACTTCCCCAACTCTATAAGCTCCTACTTCACTCCTATGTCGAGCCTGCAAGAAGCTCCTAACATGGGATCATTAGAATTCGCTCATGCATTAAATACAACCATAAAAACCTAGTACGCATTAGTTCATGTTTCCTAAGACGTTCAAGCATGTTACCCTATGGAAGTCTGCCAGTTTTCTTAAGCCTAACATCGAAATCATTCATCCGTAACAATTATAAACAAGCAATCAACCCATAATCAACATCTAGGTTTCACTACATCTAAGCAAACACACAAGAGATCTAGCCTAGCATGTTAAAATCAAGACAAGTGTAAGATATATTCAAACAACACATAGACATATTGAATGAATTGAAATGATACTTATCTTAATTGAACATGAAAGGTTTCAAAGGGTAAAAACCCTTGAAAGAACAGTAAAAATCGTGCTAGGGTTTCTCCAAGTTATCCCTCTACTTGTCCTCTTTTAATGAATGAAAATTACAAAACTAT
The DNA here is from genome assembly GCA_030686995.1 of Artemisia argyi. NCBI lineage: Eukaryota > Viridiplantae > Streptophyta > Magnoliopsida > Asterales > Asteraceae > Artemisia > Artemisia argyi. The sequence goes on along the minus strand of CM060687.1, from coordinate 52,497,753 downwards.
ATATAGATTTTCCATCGTGACGGCGTCAAGAAGAAATATCTGACACCGTCAACTCGCCGCCCATAGTAATATCGGGTTGCCTAGATCCAGATCTGACGCCGTCAAGTGCAAATTTTCTCTGGGCCGTCACATGTAATGGGACCATGACGGCCTATGGTGACGCCGTCATGCCCCTAGTGTAAAAACTCTCCGGATCGTCACGGACTCTATCCACTTCACCTCTTGTTTTACTCTTGACGCCGTCATGTAGAATTTTGTGACGCCGTCAGGTACTGTTCCCAGCAAGGAAAATTAAGACTTTGCCGTTTTCTTCACTATTATGCTCCAAAAACGTCCAAAATGCTTCCTTTTCCAGAATTCACTCCAAAAGTACCTAAAATCACAAAAGGAACGATTTAGGGCAATATTTGATCAAATAAATTCAATTCCGCGCTTAAATGACCCCCTAAAAACGGATCATTTTTCGCCTCATCAGTTACTCACACGTCTATGTAGTAGCCCAAGTGAAGGGTGCCTATGAATGCCTAAGCATCACTAGATAACTAAAACACAATTTAAATATAAGATCTAATGAAACACCTAAGACATAAGTATTCAATTAGCATTTCAAGTTATGGTTCAAGCTAGGACACATTCCCTAACTAGTTTTTAACTTCTAACGACCACACTAATTAACAAGAGACAATAGGAATAATCATTACTCTAACAAATTTCATGCAATCCTAGATAAACACTAAGAATTTAGCCTATCATAGCAACTGAATAACACGCATAATAGATAATTAAGCAATTAATGATAAACATACTTGATTTATTAAACAAAAACTTATCTCTTCCATACATATGAAAATATAAGGCTAAAAGCTCTTGAAAGTAGCTAAAAATCATTTAGGGTTTGTATCCCAAAAATTCCACATGAAAATATGAGAAAAAAGAGGCAAAAGTATATGTAGACTTCAGAATTATGACGACACCAACTTATGCTTGTGACGCCGCCACGTCATCATTCGAGTTAGGGTTTATTTGCACCGCCGGTGCGACGGCGCCAGGTTGTGTGGTGTGACGGTATCACAATGCCCATCTCCACTAATTGACCCGACACTAAAATCTTCAAAATCTCACTTTTTCGGCACTTCTGGTGATTGGGTCAGGGATGTCGGTCACAAAGCTGAAACTTGTCTTTTTCTTCTGTTCTTCACCCAAATGAACCCAAGTTTCACACGTTTCCAACAAAGGCATTCCCAAACACCTAAAACTCAAAAAGAAAGGATTTAGGGCAATAAATATTACAATGGGCATTATAAAAAGGGCTAAATGACCCCTATAAATCATACAATTTTGCACCTCATCAAATATCCCTACACTTGAGATTTGCTTCAAGCAAATAAGCTTTTAACTTAGACAATAATACAACTAAGGGGGAATTTAGCATTAGTATAAAAATTAATCATTGTCACACCCCCAATTTACCTGACTTGCAGCGGAATGGAATACCTGGGGGTGTCTGTCATAGCACCACAGTTACAGTTACATTGAACGACCTAAAGTGTCGTTTGGAAAATACTGCATTTGATCATTGAAATAATTCAGAGTTTACAAAATGAGGTCCCCAAAATGTGTTGCATGTTTATGAAAAACAAGTCGTACGAGATCAAATGTTTACATAAGTGCATGAAATAATGATGAGACGCGTCGACTCCGCGACTCCATGAAAGTCCAAATGCATGTCTCATGAGCTACCTTAATAACCTGAAATACATTGCTAAAACGTCAACACGAATGTTGGTGAATTCCATAGGTTTGTAAAATGTAATAATGTACGGCCACCACAAGTAAAAGTGCAAGATAAAAATCTCATGAAAATTGTACAATAGCCTTAAGCTCATGACACCGAAGCTATGACTGATGAAACTGTAAGCCCCTCCCGAATGTTCTGCCGAAACATTCAAATGTAAAAGACATGACATGCATCCGCTTACTGTTGGTATCCACTACCACGGATGGAGGCGTCACCCTCGATAGATCTATCCACTCACTCTCGCTTAACGGTAAATTAACGGTTCATGATGTTACAGGGGACTTATCACATGGCAAGGTAACTTAAGCTATGTACATGTTTGAATACTTGGGCTCGTACTGAAATAATTGATGCAATGTATTCCCCCCGTGGGATTTGAAAACAATCAAAAATGTTGAATTGAAAACGGGGCTATGAAAACTCACCTTAACTGATGAAACCGTGATGAAATGAAATGAACACCAATGAACAATTAGCTGCTGCAACCCAATATGATGGTACCATGAACATGTAATGAGCTGAAAAACAAGGCGCGCACACTAGCCGCAACCTAATGTGAATGATGAACGATCTACTTTAGATCATGAAATGATGTTATGAATGTCCATGCACATGTTTCCTATACCACTCTACTCTTTGAAAAAAAACACTTGTTGTTATCAAAAGTATATAATCCAAGAATTTGGAAAAATATTGCTATTAGAAAATATAATAAGCTAGTTGTAATATATATATACTTATATATATATATCGTAAGTTTCCATGTTAGTGTTGAAAAACTCGGGTTGTAATCCTTGAAATGATGAAAACATACTCGTAATAACTAATACTACATTAGTTATAAAGCTCGGTACTTAATATTATGTCTAGCTCAAAAATGTACTTCGTAGTTTTTGCGCCAAATTTAATAAAAAGCTGTCAAATAAATATAGTTTTAGCCGATATTCAAACGTGAATATCTTTGTCGTTACTTGTCCGTTTTACTTGTTCTTTATATCCACGGTTACGTCTTAGTATGTAGTAATATATTTTGGAAAGCTCGGCTCCTCCGGGTTACGTCTAAAGTCTCTTTTTGTCCAATGAAAAACGTCCAACAGCAAACATTTTCTGAAAAATACTTTTCGTCTACAATCTTGCAAAAATCATAACTTCTTCGTTATAAGCTCTTTTTAATCCGTTCTTTCGCCTACGGATTCGTTTTTGAAAGTATTTTCTAAAAATTTTGCCAAAGTTTCCTTGGTGTTTACTGATTTTCCAGATTTTTACAAAACGGGACAGCATGTCTAAAATAGGTTCCAAATCAAGTTTCCAAGGTTAAAAACTAATTTCTACCATCACCAAATCTCTTGTAATCACCACATGGCTAATCTAATCTTACCATACACCTTCTTAGGGTGCCATGGACTCCTAACCAAGTTATTAGAGCAAGGGGATTCATAACTAAAAAGTTAGGGTTTGTATGTTTCTTTTTAGCCAAAATAAAGTGTGGTATAGCTACTTGTACATGGTTTTTAGCATGATACTTATGAAATACATGTAAAAATAGGATGATCCATGAAAAAATAAAGATGAAAACTTACTTGACAAAATGAGATGATTATTGGATGATTATGCTTGATGTTCTTGTGTTTTTGTTGCTTGATTCTTGATTAGGCTTGTAAAATGAACAAGTTTTGTGTTTTACTTTATGGAAAATGATCACTTGATCATGTGATGGTGGTTTGGTCGTGGAAATGAGAAGAGGAAATGGAAGAGATGAGCAAGATTTTTATCTTTCTAATAAAAGTGAATTATGATTTGTAATTTTGGTAAAGTTATGTTTTTAGGTGTTTATTAGTAAAATACTTAGGAAGTTAATGCAATAGGTTAAAGGGGTGGTCTTGGGGCCGGTTTTCAAAGGGTAGGAGGGGGGGGGTTAGGGTACTTGGGATTTAATTAGAAAACCATGTAAGAATATGCACTAGTTTGTGTTTTTAGTTACGATCGGGTACCGGTTTTATTAGAAATAAATGTTCACGAAGTTTACCGGGATGAAATAAAGTTATAATAATGTTAAAAACATATTAAAAATATGTTGGGTACATTTACTGAGTGATCGGGTGATTAATGTTTAGTTTTAACGAAAACCGACGTTATATTCATACGCGTACGTTATAAATAAAATAAATTTCCAAAATACTGGGTAACTGAATATTATAACTTTTATGATGTTAAAATGGATATAAAAATATGTCGGGACCATTGTGGGAATATTTAGATATATTCGTCGTGTATAAACCGGGTGTTAACGTTTACTATAATTACTTATACGTAAAAACGTTAAATGTACTGAATCTAGAAATTTGAAAATCCTAAGAGTGGTATAACATGTAAATGACCTACTGATGATATGCAGACTATCTCCAGTCCGTATGCAGTGTCAAGGACACTTATGAAATGAATTCGCACCTGAACCAATACGGTTACGCGAATTTGAATACCCGTAAACTAAATTTACGATGAAATGTGTAATGCACGTGAATGATGAAATCTTTTCCCGCAATGAATAGTGTTCCGTGAATAGTAAATTTCTGAATGCTTCTCGGAATGTCAAACTGACACCAAAAATGATGAATAGTAAACTGATGAATAGTGTTTGATGAATAGTGTTTTTCCAAAGTTCGGGAAATGACCTGAAATGACCTGAAATGGTGAGTTGTGACAATCATGGCACAACTCGTTTGACAATGCACTTTTGACAGTTTCAAGTACGGACTTATAAGACTAACATCTCACACAATAAGTGTTTAGATACTCATATCTCTTAGGTGTATACTAATAATATAGCATATGGAAATGTAAAATTCACTCACCATGTCATAATGTATAGATTAACCATATGCTTGATAAAGGATAAACCCCCCACCACTTTGGCATAAGCACCTGGAACCTACTTTCAATGACGTCTTTAAAGGTTTGTAACGTAAGGTAAATTTTAGAAATTGTTGGACACCCATAGTGCTGTAACAAGGTAATATACGAGCAAATAGGTATTTGTGTTTTTTCAAATACCCTTGAGTAGCTTCGGTTAAGGAAATAAGGGTTAAGAGATATGGAAATTTTTACTGGTGTAAAGCTAATTATCTAAACAATTACATTTTGTGCGTTGCTAAGTCAAAAGCTTTTAACATATAATAACTAAAAAATGACTATTTTTCTTTTGCTTTTCTGAAATATTTCTTGACTAGGACAGTCCGTATGTTCTTTTCTCATCTATAAACCATTCATTAAAAGTCAAATATATATTATATTGTTTTTAGTAACACAACGTGTTATGCGACAAGTGTTACTAGTGTTGAACCATTTACATTGGAAAAACAAACCTTTGTAAATTTTCATATACCTATGCTCCAAAATATTTTTAGTTGAACATAATACGTAACTTCATTAAGCCCAGGTGTTGAAATTCCATTTTTTCTCTTATATGACATATGTCACGGCTGTGAACCTCACACCTCACACCATTAACTACACATGCTATGAATGAGATTGCATTTGATTCCGCTCCATAAGGAAAAAATAGATATTGATGATTAATAATAGTTATTTTTATAGGGAAAAATATACAATGAGTTTACCCGCATCTTAAAGCAGCGAAGATATTCTTTTGCAAGTTATTGTAAATCTTCATGATATTTAAAAAATCATCGGAAAATAACTTACAAAATAGATAGTTCATATAAAAACACTTATGTCTTTTACGCGTCCATGTACACGTTGATTTAAAGATTGTTGTGAATTACTCTTTCTTCATAACTTTCCTATCTAAGTAAGTATCTACAAGTTTTCCAATTAGTTTACATACTAATAGGAACACCTGAAATGAAAGTATTGGATATAGAATGTCCATTTCAATTAGGAAGATTAAATCTCATTACAAGTATATCCTTTGCGTAACAAATATGATACTTTTGCTAAATTTTTTGAATTCCGTTGTCTTGTAAAAACCTTAATTTAATAAGGAAATTAAAGCTTTTCAATAGGCTAATGATTTGCACACTATTCTTTTTTATTTGCACACTCTAACCTGCGCTATAAACAGTTGTACATTTGTTTGATGATGCTTTGCCAGTTTGTATATTGGAGTGTGCGGATAAAAAAAGAGAGTGTGTCAATCAACTCCTTTTTCAATATGACCATGGTGGTGAGTTTGATAATACCATATTTCACCAATTATTTACCAAACACAGCATCCATACATGTTTCTCGTGCCCCCGTACCTCCCAACAAAATGGTAAATCCAAACGTATGATTAGGACAATAAAAAATCTTATACGTACCTTACGTTTCCAATCCCATCTTCCACCTCATTTTTGGTTCGAAGCCCTTCACATGGCTACCTACCTCTTAAATATTTTACCATCCACCGCCATAAATAACAACAAACCTCACTTTCGCATATATAACTCAAAACCCAATAACACATCTTTGAGTGTCTTTGGTTGTTTGTGTTATGCCCACATTGACAACAATCATAAACTTGGCCCATACTCCTCCATGTATTTTCCTTGGATACCCATCAAATCACAGTGGATTTCGTTGCCTTAACAATTCCACCAACAAAATCATCATTTCTTGTTATGTCACCTTTGATGAGACCATTTTTCCATTCGGGTCTATTACACCTAATGATGCCCCTTCCTACACCTTTCTCGACACCGCTCCAACCCTTATCACTCATCATATTCTCCAACAACAAAAACCTAACCTAAATGCAACTGGCCCAACTCATATTCCACATACCATCGGTCCAACCACCACACCGGTTCATACCACCCCAACACCACCTGTCCAACTAACCGCCGCAACTCTCCTCCCCCATACCACCGACCCACTACCCACACCGGTTACTCTTGGCCCAACTACTCACATCCCTCCTACCACCGCCCAAACATCACACTAGTTACTACCGGCCCAACACCACCTGTCCAGCCCAACTCACCTCCTTCTCCAGTACCTAATCCAGCTATGCGTATGTAACACCCCCAAAATTTAAGTTTGTCGCAGCGGAAAATTTATTTGGGTGTTACGGTGAGGATCGAAGTTTTAACCACATAAAATGGTTTAAAAGAAACATTTTGAAAGTCATTTGTCATTTAAATAATAATTTTGATAAAAGATGAACCATTTGATTTAAAATCTTATGAAAAGATATAAAGGTTTGTAAAAATGACAAATTTGATTTTTACACCATTTTAATTTATCAGAGTAATAAATGCCCACTCCGTGTCTTGTCCTGCTCCTTTAAATCACCTGAGATACACATGCTTAAAAGTGTCAACACAAAGGTTGGTGAGTTCATAGAGTTTTAGGAAAATCCTTTATTTTGTTAGATTTCAGGAATATTTGGTAATAATAAAATACAAACAGAAATGAAACAGGTATCGAGTATATTCACAAATAAATCATATAAATATTCAATCACATTTAATAAAGAATCAATAATCTGAACATGAGCTGGAAACTCATGATACTAAATCAATCAGATATACAATTCACATATGGTCAAACCTATACAGCTGTATCTAAATATATGTTGAATACATATATCTTTCCTTTATAGATATTGCACCAAGCCTCATGACACACAAGACGTTAACAGAAGGGGTGTTCTATCAAATCAATGACAGATTTTGCCCTCGTGTAATAGGTGTGTGGAAAACTAGAAGGGGGGTTGAATAGTTTACCGCTTTTTAGGTTCTTTTTAACTTGAATATCTTTTACGTTTGCTTAAAGATATAAACACAATGTTATATGTTTGATTCTTTGAAAAGCTTTTTATGTAGATATCAATTCTAACTTTACTAGTTTCATACATTGAAAAGCTTTGCTTGTGATAATCTTAACTTTGCTTGTTTAGTTATTAGGAAAGCTTTTACTTTTGTTTGAAGATACAAACACATCTTAACTAGTTTAGTTCTTTGAAAAGCTTTATATGTAACTTAGCAATTCTAACTAAATAACAACATGTAATAAGCAAAGATAAAGAAAGAAACGATCAAACCACAACACGATTGTTTATCGTGGTTCGGCTACAAGGACTCTTTTTCCTTGCCCTACATCCACGCCCCGAGTTTCCAACTCGAGAGTTATAAGCACTAATCAACAAGCTCCTTTCACCGGCGGAGAAAACCTTTACAACGTTGCTTACACTTTTACCGACACTAAGCTAGATGTCGAGTTCTTTTACAAGGGTACAACCACTCCCATTCGTCGCTTACACTTTTACCGACACTAAGCTAGATGTCGAGTTCTTTACCAAGGGTACAACCACTCCCGTTAGTTCTTTTACAAGGGTACAACAACTCCTGACACACTACGTATTTTGAGGCCTAAAATACTAACCACTTACTTCTATATACATGACACACATGAAGTATAAACTACCGAAGCTTATACATGACCAAGCTACCAAGACTTGCAACTTTAGAGTTGAAGCTTGTAACTTCTTGAATGATCTTGTGAAGCCCCTTGCTACATAAGAGAATCACAAATCAAAAGGTTACTGAGTTAGTTGAGAGAGTATGTGAATATATGTCCTAAAAGGGTTGCCAAAAACTAACAAATGGTTTGGTATTTATAGCAAACAATTCTGCAGGCCTGGCGGATCAGGCGAACCCCTCAAATGGGTTCCGCCCGTGTACCCCCAGGGTACCGCCAGGGCTGCAGTTGGTTTTGCAATAAATCTTACAAACCAAACAAGGTCTTGTCTCATAACTCCTAGCAACCAAACAATGTCACATCTCATAATAACAAGTCAAATACAAAGCTTGCAAGCAACAACAAAGTTAGTCAAACACATTTCTTTCCATAAATGCATCATGACAAAACTTGCCCTAAATGTGATGTGATCTTACTATATAAAGAAATAAATATGATGTGACAAGACTCATTTTAGTTTAAGAAAAAAAACACAATGTTTTGTTTAAAAGGAAATATTAACCTTAGTTAAACAAGACTTAAACACTTAAAGTGATGATTTACTTATAGCTAAACTTCATACTTTGTCATTAACAAAACTTAGCAAAGATCGTAAAATATAAATAACGTTTTTAGGCGATATTTGTATTAATAAGGTGATTTGCCAATTCCTATTTTTACTCAAATATAGTGTATCACGACTAATGCGGCTAACCAATTGCAATTGGCATTCCGTCAAGCATTAGTGGGATCGGGGGTCAATCCGAAACAGGTTTCGAATCTGTTCACTATATTCGCGCTCTCTTTACAGTGATTAATGGCTCATGATAGAGAGACTATATGGCGATAAGCTAACTTAGGCAATATCAAGGACTTATGGGCTCATTTAGCATAACATCATGAAATCAAGTATCGTATCACAGTAATCAATTTGAAAATAGTATCGTTTGAGTATCAGAAATTCAGTTTGAAAATATCATCGTTTGAGTATCAGAAATTCAGTTTGGAAATATCATCGTTTGAGTATCAGAAATTCAGTTTGAAAATATCATCATTTGAGTATCAGAAATTCAGTTTGAAAATATCTTCGTTTGAGTATCAGAAATTCAGTTTGAAAATATCATCGTTTGAGTATCAGAAATTCAGTTTGAATATTTCGCCAGTAACACATTTATATCACATACCACAATATTCGAATTGAGAACATTTTCATATGAGTATCAATATTTCAGTCAAGAAATTCTTCAATAAATATATATTTCACATACCACAATAATCACATTGGAAACATTAACATATTTTAAATCACAATTTATATTATTTTAATATCAATTAGGAAATTGACTTGAATCATGTATTTTATTTTACTTCATATACTTATCAAGTTATCAAAGTATATGTAAACATGTATCTCCCACAATGAGTTAAAAACAATTATTTGAAATGGGGCTATGACTCACCTGGATTGATTTGGAAATGATGAAAAGTAAAGTAGAACGAGATTTATGGGAACGATTATGGAAACGTCGTTGATACGAAACCTGATAAATAGATTTATCCGAGAATATAACCAAATACTATTTGGTAAATACGAACGAATAACGAATAAACATTATTCGTTATGACGAATAGATGATGTGAAGTGAAATTATTATGCCATGCATGATATGAAAATACTTTATTTAAAATATCCATTGTAGTTTTACCTTTTTAAATCGTAAGTAAAAATATTAACTTTTTAAATATCGTTATATATATAGTTAACGTAAAAATAAATAATATGTATATAAAACGTAATAAAATGCATATGACGTGATGGTTGCCGTAAAAATAGAAAATAAAATGAGAATGTCAAATAGATTATGTGTAGTCCTTGTCCTTTTTCCATTTTTATACTTTTTATACTAACGGCGTTAGCGTCACACCGTTAGTCCTTTTTATATATATTTTACAATTATAGTCCACTACATGTCCAATATTACAATCTAAGCTTGTAACAATACTATATTATCAATTTTTATCCTTTCTTTCTGTTTCTACATTTTTAGTCCTTAGTTTACACAGTTTTCACATTTAGTCCCTATATGTGTCGTCGCGTTACATTTTTAGTCCAATTTTTGCAAAAGTGATTATAAAAATTTTATAAAAATTTCCGTAGCTTCTTTTATGAATTTCAAGCTTATTTCAACTGCTTATTTTAATAAAAGCTTATTTATTTAGCTTATGGGCCTTAATTCGAACAAAACTAAAGCCCATTTAAAATTTTAGAGGCGAGGGCATGAAAATTCTTTTGGGCTTGAACTTGGGCTTACTTTGTGATTTTAAAAATGTATTTTATGGGCCCAGTGGGCTGTTATATCGTGAAGTCTTGTTGGGCCTTGGTTAAGCCTACTCGACAACATAAAAAGTTTTATATAAATTTTTAGTTTGAAAAACTGATTTAGGTCGATTTGCTTTGGCTCGTTTATAGTGTCTAAACGTGATTATTTTTATAAGTTATATAAACGAAACTAATAGTTTTCTAGGTGGTCTATTAGGTCGAGCAAAAATATTGGGTGCTTTTTACATGAAATTGAAAGTTATACGGTGCTTTTGTAGAGTGTTTAGCTCGTTTTTATATTTTGAAAGTTATGAAATATTTACTAATTATTTTTGGTAATTTATACGTGTGAAACATGGTTCAATTTAGGCTCGTTAAATGCATGTAACATGAAAATAAACATGAAGTGTACGTGCTACGTGACTCCTAGGCCTACCAAGATAGTGGCTAGTCACGTTTCGTGTTCTAACAATAAATATGTACGTGTATATATATACTAAAATGATGTACAATGAAACGAATATAGATATGATGCATAACTAATATTTAACGTAGGAATTGAAATAGAAACGAGTTGAGGAGACTTACAAACACCTTATAGGTGATCAAAGGTCGAATGAAATAGAATGGAACACAAGGATTTCACGTTTCCAATATATAACCCAAACGTTATATATATTATTAAAACCCGATTTCCTTTCTTGAGTCCAAGCTTATATACAATCGACTTATGAGTTTGTAAGAGTAGTTTTGAGGAAGAAACGTTTATGTGAAAGTGTTTGAGAATGGAGAAAATCAAGTGCATGCATGGTACGTATATATCACCATTCGAATGGATCGAGTGGTGCTAAATAACGCAAGCAAACATGATTTACTATACCATGTCAGTCCCTCTTGGCTTCAAGGACGATTTTAATAGATATAAAATGGGATGTGAGTGCACGTTTCATGGGAAATGTTTGGGTGACTCAAGAATGCATGTCGACATAACCATATGTTCATAAACGATTTACAAAATCGTTCACTACTTGTGTATACATGATCATATTCGACATTTGAGTATAAAATCATCTTAGAAACATTATTAGGATCATTTAGAAACAAACGGGGATTTAAACGGTTAAGAATTTAATAAATCAAAAATCGTTTGGGTCGATTTATGGCTAAACGGAATGCCTCGTAAAAACGTATCAAATATTAACGTATGAACGTGAAATTTGACACACTAATAGTTGGCTAGGAGGTTAACGAGAATGTGCAAAAATATACGTAGGTCGTGTGTACGAAATAAAAATAAGCGAGACGTTTTGGAGTATGTTTAGTCGATTTGTATTATTATTGAAATGGATTTTTGGGTTTTGTTGTGGGCCGGTTGGGCTTAGGGGGTTTAAGGGCCCGTTGGATTTTAGTTAATTTTAGTAATTAAGTTTTTATTAATTAGGTTTAGTGTAATTAATGTTTTATTAATTTTGTCGATAACTTGTTTTGTCGTTTGACGAATTTGACAATATCGTAATCGTGACCACTTTAATATACAAAGAAAATTTTAAATTTCCCCGTAAAAATGGTAATTACAATAATGACAAAGATTATTTATATAATTAACCGAAGTTAATTATACGAATTTTCGCGAGGTTTTACAGTACCCACATGTCATCCTGAATTTCGTCCCGAAATTCAAATTTAATGTGATTACTTGAGTAAAGAATTTTTGAACAGAGGTTGTCGGGAGATTTTTATTCCTAAAATTACGGATACGTAATTCAGTTAGATTTACCTGTACCCAACAAGATAAGATAACTGACGTATTTAAGGGTTGTGAATATTGAAAATAGTGGTCATGAATAGTAAAATAACGGCTAGTAATAGTGCCCAACGGTCGGAATAGTGCCCAACAGTCACATTCTAACCTATATATACCACTTTCAAACTTCCACTTCTTCCATCAACTATTTTCCTCTCATTTCCTTCAAAATGCCGCATATCATAACCATCTTAGCGATTTTGTACGTCGTCCTTACTGCTATCTACTTGGCGTACGCTCCGGATGAAGACTTTGGATTCTTGTTCGCGATCTTGATGTTTGTCGTACCCCTGACTATCCTTGCTATTACCGTCGACAAGATCTGGGGGTAAAATCTTGAACTAGGGTTGTTTTGGATTAAATTCTGGTTATGTTTTTATTTTCTTGTAACGATTAAGGAATAAACTCGTTTTGTTTTTAAGAATTCGTCTCATTATTGTTTTTAATATTTGGTTTATATTTATTTTTCAGCATAATTAAAGTGATTCATCCTGTGGTGGCTCTTGCTATTGTTTTGTTGGTGGTAGTCTTATTTATCATAGCGGATCAACCTATTGAAGATTCTTTTGTTTGTATTGTAATAATTGTAACAATAGCACTTCCGATGCTAATTATTTGTTTATGTATTAACTTTTATGGATTTTAATAAAAATTTCGCTATTGATGTCTTTTATTAGTTATGAATTATTGATGTTTTCTTGCTTGTACTTTTGTTGATTTTCTATCATAATGGTGATGATATATGATAGGTATTTTTTAAGGGCTGTTCAATGTATTATTTTTGAATAGTTTATTTTTACTCTTCATTTTGCTTTTAAATGAAGATTGTTATTTGAAATTTTTTTTGATAATATCATTGTTCCTTTCATAACATAATTCTTCCTAAATTATACATAGTTGATCAGGCTATGTATAATTGAGGACCAAATGATGTGATGTTTGGTTCAATCATATATTTCTATAAATTGTTTTAGATGGTGTTCAACGTATTGTTTTTATGATATAACACGTAATTCATTTTTGAAATAAAGTGGAAAATTTTAGGATTCATAACATAAATTAGAATTTTATGGAGTAATTATTGTATATTGTCATTTGGTAAATGAGACTGAAATTAAAATTAACTTATATTATCATTATTATGGAAATATTACAAGGGAGATTTTTCGATACAGTAGAAAGATTATTGTTTAAGTTACATCCATCGTAACTTGAAGTGAAATACAGGAAAGAAATACAACTTAGGAAATTTTAAACTAGATTTTATTTATCTTCAACAGGAATTTACTCATCTGTTCCAATCTAGTTGCCATTTTCCTTGATACTATCAAGGTCTTTAAAGATTCTTCATTTTCTTGTAAAGGTCTTGGCTTTCCAATTAACATTGTAGTTTGGACATCGTTTCACATGATGACCATGTCCACCACATCCGTGACATACAATGGTTGTTGGTTGTACTTTCATGTCCTTAGTCCTGCAGCTAATTGCCTGGTGACCTATTTTCTGACATTTCGTGCATTTAACCCTACATTTCCCGGTGTGATGCTGGTTGCATTTTTGACACCAAGGTAGAGTTCCAAGATAACCACTTCCGGAAATAGGTGCGACAAGACAATTTCTATTAGCTTTCTTATTGAGTCCCAGCTGATGTTGATACTTCATACGGTCTTCTAGATGTTTGCGATAACGGTCTTGAGCATTGAAGATGTTGCAGTAGATGGGATTGATGATTCCTGTCTCGGGAAGTTTCCTCTTTTGATTATTTCCATTTGGTAAAATTCCATGCCTAATTCCTTGATGATGGTTGACGGTAGGGTTGATCATTCCTTCTTGAATCTTTAAGTGAGGTGGCCTATACTTCATGAAACTTGCAGGGTTTTGATTACCAAGTATACCCGTCTCTCTTCTCGGATAAACTACGGTAGTCCCTTCTAATACCACCGACACTATGTCATTTACCAATTTCTGGATAGCTCCAGGAGTCATGGTGATTTCTGATGATGATTGATATGCATTGCTCATGTTGTCCATTTTCTGTAAACATAAATGAAACTCAACATTAGAATCCATATAATATCAGAAAAATTTAAATAATGAAGTTAATTATTTCATTGATGATAGACTGAATTGACTCCCTACTGTAATCTAATTTCAAGATATGTCTTTGTTGTATCATTTTATCAATGATCAACTCTTGATATGGGATTACTAAGGAACAAACCGACTTGTCTATTTCAAATGAAGTTTAATTATCTTTTCTTCATTCTTTAAATCCACTTTCTAAAATTGGTATTTAGACGATTCTTAAAGTTTTAGATTATTTATGGAAATTTTTAAGAAATCTTAACAATTAGTAAGAAATCTTATGGTAGATTTGAATAATATTACAGATGTAAATAGAACATTAATAACTTGACCGATTATTTTTGCAAGATAAACGATACAAGATCTTTTATTAATACTCTATTGATTTGTATAGAATCATTTGGTTATTATAGCAATAACAAATGATGAGATTTTTGCATGAAATATGGGGATTCATTACATGCATGATTTATTCAGAAGAAAAGATTGATTCATAACATATATATATATATAACAGAAAGGATGTTATTATACAATATGTTTTGATTACACGTTCTGAAGTTTCAGAATTATTGAACATTACAAGAAATATTAACCAAGTCTATTTGGTTTATTAGGAACAACAAGGAAACTTGTAAACTTAAGATTAGTTACGCCTCTGACGTAAATATCTAATTTCTTTCTCAAGTTCAAGTTGTGCAGCTTCCATGTTTGAGAAACGTTCTTGACACATGTTCATTTGGTTTGCCAACTGATTGGATCTGAACGGTCAACTAAGTTCACCAGGTAATGGTCAACCAAGTCTAATGTCAAAAACCAACTAACCAAGGAGTTTAGGGAATCCCCGGGTCGTTTTGTCCCAGCGAGGCGTGCAATTGTATTTGTGAACGTTTTAAAGGATCGGGTGATTGATCAGAAAGGTCAGGAATTTGATTATTATGGTTACACTACGAGATAATGATGGAAAATGACTTATGAACACTTAATTAGCAATTACTGATGATCAGATGATTTAAAAACGCAATTTAACCTAAAAACGCGCGTTTTAATTACAAATAAACGCGAACGCGCAAATAAAAAAGTGAAACGGGAGTAAACAAAGTCCTACGAACGTGAAAATGATATTTTTACAATCCTAATGACTTAAGAAAATTTTTAGAAAAAGAAAAATAATTTTTACACTATTTAATTAATTACTATTTAATAATTACTTTTTAATTAACTAAAGTACCCTAAATTACTAATAATTATGAAAATTAACTAGAAAAATGAAAATAAAATTTAGAAAAATCTAAAATAATATAAAACTAATTTTGAAACAGAAAAACTATTTTTCCTAACTTTTAATTAATTATTACTAATTAAAAACTATTTAATTAATTGATTTAAATTAAACTAAATTATAAAAAATACTAAATGATTCCAGAAAAATCTGAAAAAATTCCTAAAAATATTTTATGAAACCAGAAGCCCAAGAAAAATTTAAAAATAACTTTTGCTTATGAATAAGCAGAAAATAAGCTAAGATAGCTTAAATAGAAGCTATCACTTCTAATTTTTTTGTCTTTTTCAAAATTTTCTTTTACCAAACTGTTTACCAACTAAAAACAAACACTTTTTGTGAAGGAATTTTTTATGGGAATGGAAAATAAGCTCTATGCAACTGAATAAGCTTAACAGCCAAGCTTATTATAAGATTTTGAGGTCTAAAAGGCTATTAAATAAGCTATAAGCTGAGAACCATGAATAATCTAAGCTACAAACATTAAAGTGTACAAGAAATAAGCTATATCATGCAATGGTTTGGACTGAGATTACAATAATAAACAAATAAGCTGTTCCACAATTCCTAGTACCAAACAGACCTTGAGGGTCACTTGCAGCCCCCTGTGGGACCCACTGACATGCACAAAGGTCCAAGTGGATGGTTTATCCAACAAGCCACCCTGGGTGGCTTCTCAGAAAGCAAAGGCTTGAGCCTTGAAGCTCAAAGATGAGCTTGTGGGGATCTGCTGAAACTGGTTCAATCACACATATGGTATGGTCTTATTAGCTAAGAGAAACAAGTTGCAGGCCACCAATATGCTTATCTAACAAGCTAAAAATCAAATGCAGGCTAAGATACAGTAAGCTTGTTGAATGAGCTTTCCAAAATACTTAAAACCTCAGGTTGAGTTTAGATAATGAAGGAAAATGAGCAAGTGAAAAGGTGGCTAGTGACTTATTTTTGCTAATCAAACTATCACGACTCACAATATTCAAAGGTTGCTCAATAATAAGCTCATAAGCAAAACTAAAAGCTCAAATTTACTAAAAACAATCTTAGTCACATGCAAACATTACAACATCAACAATTACAAATCTCAGATCCAATGTATGGCAAGAATCAAACAAGCACAAGCTGCTGAGTTCAGACAGCCTGCAGTCTCAAAATGCTTAAAAGAGTGCTTGTTATTAAGCACTGGGTTCACACTAAGCACAGAGTATAAACTAATCCAAGAAAAAGACCTGGGGGGCTATCTAGAACCACAATTTTCATACCCTAGTTCCTACTAATGAACAATCTACAACTACTTGGATATTTGCAAAAATTGAGATACAGGGGAACTTCTCAGTCAAACTACCAACTTCCACTTTGATTTCCAAATGGCTACACAATTTCAAAATCCAATTTTCTTTTTGAAAGTGGTAAACAAGCTGTCAATGATCCAGAATTAACAAACCTCACTTGATTTCTTACACAAATAAACTCTAGGAAATGATTTGAAGTTTGCCAAAAGTCTGAGTATGCAAATTCTTTGACTTCTTGAAATGTTGAGAACTTTGACTATGGTGAAGTTAGATTGATTCCAAATGATTACTTGATGTTTGTTTACCCTAATTGATCCCAAATTAGTCAAGTTATACTTGTTTCTAAACTAAATTCAAGGATTTGGTTTGCAATCTTTTTCACAGTTGACTGTAAGTGAAATAAGAAGAAAATCTTTGACCTTTTCAACCCAGTGACCACTATGATGGTTGTTTTGGACTTAGTTACACTTAATGACAATGATCAAAATAACTTAAGTCTAAAAGAACAACTGCAGCCCTACTCAATTCCTTATTCCAAACACCCCTTATCAGCAAACTAACTAGAATTGTACAAAGCAAACCAAAGTTCCAATCAAATAAGCTGAAGCACAGATTTAAACTAGGCTAAAAACATGCAGAAACAAACTACAATACACTACTTAAACTAATGATCCAAGGTATATAAAAAAAATAAGGAAGTCTTACAAATTGATCACAGCCTCAGACCACAAAGAAATAGAACCCCATCTAAAACCTTATGCTCCCATGAGCTCTACCCCAATCCACATTCCATGCCACTTCTTCACCATATCAGCAATCCATCTCTTCTGTTTTCCCTTTTTTTTATTTTCTTTTTCTTTTTCTTTTTTTTTTTTTGTGTTTTTCTTTTTCTTTGACTACTGAGATAGAAGTGAGTATTTGAAACCTTAAAACAACAATATTAATTTAGAGCAAGACTTATGAATTTTAAAGAAAAGGTAAAACAACTAACAATGAGATTGGAAAAAACTTAGAACTTGCATTGATTACTTAAAAGATTACAGAGTACACTTAATTTGAAATTACATGAATAAAACTACTACTTGACTACTTTTTCTCACTTCACTAATTAACTAACTACTTGGCCCTCTCAGGCTTACAAGATTACTACTTATACTAAAGAAATACAAATAAAAAGTGAAAAAAAAAAAACAATGAACCAGGCTCTGTCTTCTTTTTTTTGCTCTTTTTCCCTTTTTGTCTCTGCTTGTCTGGCCTTTTGTCTTGTCATTGGAAAACACCACAGCTTTGTACCCTTGGAGATATCCTTAGCCATTGATTTCCTGCTTCCCCCCCATCTTGACCATTGATGCTTTCCTTTTGTACCAATTGTAGTGGGGGACAATTAGGGTGTAAATTAGGGTTTAGTGGAGTGGTGAATTAGGGTGGCTGGTAGGAGAGGGGAGGGGGACAAGGATGTTGGGATAGCAGAGGTGATGGGGGCTGTGTTGTTTGGTTATGGCGGGCAAGAAAAGAGGGGGGTGGGGATTGACTTATTTTGACCGAGGGTTTTGTTTAATAAAAAGGGAAATGGGCCTTGGATGGATTTGGGCTTGGGTGGTGGGTGTGAACTGGATCAGGGGTGAAAATGGGTTGGGGTTTATGTGTTGTGTGGATTGGTTTGGTTTTAGTTTTGGTAAACAAAAGGTCCGTTTGGTTTTTTTTACCATGAATGAACAAAAGGACCAAAATTGTAAATTCTGTTTTGTATGAGGACCAAACTTGCCATCCTTTCAAAGTTAATATAGGGACCAATTTTGCCACACCTCAATTACCAAAGAACCAAAAATGTATTTTCCATTTCAAAATTCCCCAGGGACTGATTTCGTCAATTTACCAAACTGCAGGGACCAAAAGTGTAATTTTTCCAAAATTGTCACCTAAGGATTAAATTTAATGACTTTTGACTTTTAAACGCCTTAGGTTGACTTTTCTTTCAAAGCAAATGCGTAGGGACTAGTTTTGTAAATTTTTGAAAGTCGGGGGACTAAAACTGCCAATTGTATAAACTTTGTTCGTTTTTTATTGTTTTTGCTCATTTTGCATTAGAAACGTATAAAATACAATCCCTGTGATATTTTAAGTATTTTGATGCATTTCTGAGCGTTTTCGGATGTTTTGGCAGTTTAAATACGACAAAAATGATGAGTGTTTGAGCACTCATCACCAACATACTCTCTAATGCGGCAATCTTTTGACCCTGGTTTCTGGCTGCATCTCTGGCCATCCATAGGGTTCTCTCAATATCTCCAATTCTTACATGTGTTTGACCGTGTTATCTTCTTGCACAACGAACCCTGGAGTCCAAACTTCCAAGTTCCTGGTTGGTGTTGTCCTTTATTTCATTAATCTTTATTCCTAACTCACATATTGTTCGCCTTTCAGCATCTGCCCTCTTGAACAATGCGTCAAGGTTACGGTCGTACCATTCAAATTGAGTTGGTCGTAACCCTTTTAGCTGTTCAGTGTGAGCATCCAATATGCCGGCATGTCGATAAATAAGATTCCATATTGATTCAGGAGTGCTTATACCGTAGTCGGGAGAGTTAGGTGAAGATAAATTATTTGGAGAATTTGGTATTGTAGAATCTGAAGTATAAGGTAACGGAGAAATTGGTTCAACATTCGTCCATGATATCTCTTGGCTCGAACCTTGTCCAACTTCGAATGTCGCCTGGCCACCAATCAAATTTTCACATGATTCGGTAGCTCTCCGGATTCTTTGACGTAAAGGTGAACGAATAGGTGACGACGAAGGTGATCTCGGATTGAGTTCTATATTAGGTTGGGATTTTATTATTTGTACGTAAGGATCTTCATTATTTGGAGAATTTTTATTGATTAACGAGGTATTAGTATTATGGAGAGTAGATTTGATATTCACGGGCGTTCCTGAAGACATGCTACAGTAGTAACCGAGAATAATATTTTATGAGTATTTTGTATGTTAAAGATATAACAATACAGATGAAATAACAATTGTATATGAATAACTATTAAGCACGTAAGATAATCTCAACATATAAAGTATGGAGCATGACAGTCAGCAGACATGGAGGGCATAAAATATTATGGTGTAAAATCATTATTTTGAAAATGAAGTTATAGTTTTAATGTTTGAAAACATTTAATTCTCTATAACTGTAGCTTTGATACCAATCTGTAACACCCCCAAAATTTAAGTTTGTCGCAGCGGAAAATTTATTTGGGTGTTACGGTGAGGATCGAAGTTTTAACCACATAAAATGGTTTAAAAGAAACATTTTGAAAGTCATTTGTCATTTAAATAATAATTTTGATAAAAGATGAACCATTTGATTTAAAATCTTATGAAAAGATATAAAGGCTTGTAAAAATGACAAATTTGATTTTTACACTATTTTAATTTATCAGAGTAATAAATGCCCACTCCGTGTCTTGTCCTGCTCCTTTAAATCACCTGAGATACACATGCTTAAAAGTGTTAACACAAAGGTTGGTGAGTTCATAGAGTTTTAGGAAAAACCTTTTATTTTGTTAGATTTCAGGAATATTTGGTATTAATAAAATACAAACAGAAATGAAACAGGTATCGAGTATATTCACAAATAAATCATATAAATATTCAATCACATTTAATAAAGAATCAATAATCTTAACATGAGCTGGAAACTCATGATACTAAATCAATCAGATATACAATTCATATATGGTCAAACCTATACAGCTGTATCTAAATATATGTTGAATACATATATCTTTCCTTTATAGATATTGCACCAAGCCTCATGACACGCAAGACGTTAACAGAAGGGGTGTTCTATCAAATCAATGACAGATTTTGCCCTCGTGTAATAGGTGATTTGCCAATTCCTATTTTTACTCAAATATAGTGTATCACGACTAATGCGGCTAACCAATTGCAATTGGCATTCCGTCAAGCATTAGTGGGATCGGGGGTCAATCCGAAACAGGTTTCGAATCTGTTAACTATATTCGCGCTCACTTTACAGTGATTAATGGCTCATGATAGAGGGACTATATGGCGATAAGCTAACTTAGGCAATATCAAGGACTTATGGGCTCATTTAGCATAACATCATGAAATCAAGTATCGTATCACAGTAATCAATTTGAAAATAATATCGTTTGAGTATCAGAAATTCAGTTTGAAAATATCATCGTTTGAGTATCAGAAATTCAGTTTGAAAATATCATCATTTGAGTATCAGAAATTCAGTTTGAAAATATCTTCGTTTGAGTATCAGAAATTCAGTTTGAAAATATCATCATTTGAGTATCAGAAATTCAGTTTGAATATTTCGCCAGTAACACATTTATATCACATACCACAATAATCGAATTGAGAACATTTTCATATGAGTATCAATATTTCAGTCAAGAAATTCTTCAATAAATATATATTTCACATACCACAATAATCACATCGGAAACATTAACATATTTTAAATCACAATTTATATTATTTTAATATCAATTAGAAAATTGATTTGAATCATGTATTTTATTTTATTTCATATACTTATCAAGTTAACAAAGTATATGTAAACATGTATCTCCCCCAATGAGTTAAAAACAATTATTTGAAATGGGGTTATGACTCACCTGGATTGATTTGGAAATGATGAAAAGTAAAGTAGAACGAGATTTATGGGAACGATTATGGAAACGTCGTTGATACGGAACCTGATAAATAGATTTATCAGAGAATATAACCAAATACTATTTGGTAAATACGAACGAATAACGAATAAACATTATTCGTTATGACGAATAGATGATGTGAAGTGAAATTATTATGCCATGCATGATATGAAAATACTTTATTTAAAATATCCATCGTAGTTTTACCTTTTTAAATCGTAAGTAAAAATATTAACTTTTTAAATATCGTTATATATATAGTTAACGTAAAAATAAATAATATGTATATAAAACGTAATAAAATGCATATGACGTGATGGTTGCCGTAAAAATAGAAAATAAAATGAGAATGTCAAATAGATTATGTGTAGTCCTTGTCCTTTTTCCATTTTTACACTTTTTATACTAACGGCGTTAGCGTCACACCGTTAGTCCTTTTTATATATATTTTACAATTATAGTCCACTACATGTCCAATATTACAATCTAAGCTTGTAACAATACTATATTATAAATTTTTATCCTTTCTTTCTGTTTCTACATTTTTAGTCCTTAGTTTTCACAGTTTTCACATTTAGTCCCTATATGTGTCGTCGCGTTACATTTTTAGTCCAATTTTTGCAAAAGTGATTATAAAAATTTTATAAAAATTTCCATAGCTTCTTTTATGAATTTCAAGCTTATTTCAACTTCTTATTTTAATAAAAGCTTATTTATTTAGCTTATGGGCCTTAATTCGAACCAAACTAAAGCCCATTTAAAATTTTAGAGGCGAGGGCATGAAAATTCTTTTGGACTTGAACTTGGGCTTAATTTGTGATTCTAAAAATGTATTTTATGGGCCCAGTGGGCTGTTATATCGTGAAGTCTTGTTGGGCCTTGGTTAAGCCCACTCGACAACATAAAAAGTTTTATATAAATTTTTAGTTTGAAAAACTGATTTAGGTCGATTTGCTTTGGCTCGTTTATAGTGTCTAAACGTGATTATTTTTATAAGTTATATAAACGAAACTAATAGTTTTCTAGGTGGTCTATTAGGTCGAGCAAAAATATTGGGTGCTTGTTACGTGAAATTGAAAGTTATACGATGCTTTTGTAGAGTGTTTAGCTCGTTTTTATATTTTGAAAGTTATGAAATATTTACTAATTATTTTTGGTAATTTATACGTGTGAAACATGGTTCAATTTAGGCTCGTTAAATGCATGTAACATGAAAATAAACGTGAAGTGTACGTGCTACGTGACTCCTAGGCCTACCAAGATAGAGGCTAGTCACGTTTCATGTTCTAACAATAAATATGTACATGTATATATATACTAAAATGATGTACAATGAAATGAATATAGATATGATGCATAACTAATATTTAACGTAGGAATTGAAATAGAAACGAGTTGAGGAGACTTACAAACAC
Organism: Artemisia argyi; assembly: GCA_030686995.1. Lineage (NCBI taxonomy): Eukaryota > Viridiplantae > Streptophyta > Magnoliopsida > Asterales > Asteraceae > Artemisia > Artemisia argyi. The sequence continues at coordinate 52,474,618 of CM060687.1, read as the reverse complement.
CTTATAGGTGATCAAAGGTCGAATGAAATAGAATGGAACACAAGGATTTCACGTTTCCAATATATAACCCAAACGTTATATATATTATTAAAACCCGATTTCCTTTCTTGAGTCCAAGCTTATATACAATCGACTTATGAGTTTGTAAGAGTAGTTTTGAGGAAGAAACGTTTATGTGAAAGTGTTTGAGAATGGAGAAAATCAAGTGCATGCATGGTACGTATATATCACCATTCGAATGGATCGAGTGGTGCTAAATAACGCAAGCAAACATGATTTACTATACCATGTCAGTCCCTCTTGGCTTCAAGGACGATTTTAATAGATATAAAATGGGATGTGAGTGCACGTTTCATGGGAAATGTTTGGGTGACTCAAGAATGCATGTCGACATAACCATATGTTCATAAACGATTTACAAAATCGTTCACTACTTGTGTATACATTATCATATTCGACATTTGAGTATAAAATCATCTTAGAAACATTATTAGGATCATTTAGAAACAAACGGGGATTTAAACGGTTAAGAATTGAATAAATCACAAATCGTTTGGGTCGATTTATGGCTAAACGGAATGCCTCGTAAAAACGTATCAAATATTAACGTATGAACGTGAAATTTGACACACTAATAGTTGGCTAGGAGGTTAACGAGAATGTGCAAAAATATACGTAGGTCGTGTGTACGAAATAAAAATAAACGAGACGTTTTGGAGTATGTTTAGTCGATTTGTATTATTATTGAAATGGATTTTTGGATTTTGTTGTGGGCCGGTTGGGCTTAGGGGGTTTAAGGGCCCGTTGGATTTTAGTTAATTTTAGTAATTAAGTTTTTATTAATTAGGTTTAGTGTAATTAATGTTTTGTTAATTTTGTCGATAACTTGTTTTGTCGTTTGACGAATTTGACAATATCGTAATCGTGACCACTTTAATATACAAAGAAAATTTTAAATTTCCCCATAAAAATGGTAATTACAATAATGACAAAGATTATTTATATAATTAACCGAAGTTAATTATACGAATTTTCGCGAGGTTTTACAGCGTAATCCTTATCCAAACCCTACCTCAACTCAACCCATGGTCACGCGTTATCATGTTGTACTAATAAAAAGAATCCTCGTTATAATTGTCATATCTCGACCGTTTCTCCCATTGCAAAGTCATACACTCTTGCAATCAAAGATCCTAATTTGCAAGATGCTATGCTTGACGAATACAATGCTTTAATTAAAAATAATACTTGGGTTCTTGTGCCACGACCACCTGATGCGAACATTGTTCGTTCTATGTGGTTGTTTAAGCACAAGTATTTTGCAGATGGATCTTTAAGAAGGTACAAGGCTCGTCTTGTCGCTAATGGGAATAGTCGACAACTAGTTGTTGACTACGATGAGACATTTAGCCCGGTGGTTAAACCGGCCACTATTAGGACGATCCTCCGTCTCGCTGCTTCTCGGCATTGGCTTGTTAGTCAGCTCGATGTCAAGAATTTTTTTCTCCATGGTACTTTATATGAGATTGTCTATATGCAACAGCCTCCTGTTTCCGAGATCCTCGAAGTCCTGATCATGTTTGTCTTCTTTAGCGGTCGTTATATGGCCTTAAACATGCACCACATGCGTAGTTTCAGCGGGTTGTGAGTTATGCTACTCGTATTGGTTTTTCTCACAATAGATGCGACTATCCTTGTTTATTTATAAATAGGGTTCCGATGTTGCTTATTTATTACTGTATGTGGATGATATTTTTCTAACAGCTTCCTCTATAACATTATTATAGAGGATTATAGCTTCTTTACATCACGAGTTTTCTATGACTGATCTTGGTCTGCTGAACTATTTTTGGGCATCTCTGTCACCCGCACCAGCAAGGGGATGTTTATTTGACATAAAAATATGCAGTGGAGGTTCTTGAGCGCGCTAGTATACACAATTGTCATTCATGCATGAATCCCGTCTATATGGAGTCCAAGTTAGGGGCTGATGGCACTCTGGTTGCTGATCCGACTCTTTATAGGAGCCTTGCTGAGGCTTTATAGTATCTTACCTTCACTAGACCTGATTTGTCTTATGTGGTTCAGTAGGTTTGTCGCTATATGCATGATCCTCAAGAGCCTCATCTATCTGCTATTAAGAGGATTATGTTCGCGACACGTTGGATTGTGGACTTCAGTTGTATTCTTCCTCGACATCTTCTCATGTTGCTTATTCGGGTGATGATTGGGCAAACTGTCCAACTACTCGCCATTCTACTTCAGGTTATTGTGTTTTTTATGGCAACAATTTACTCTCTTGGTCATCTAAGAGGCAGTACACTTTGTCTCGTTCTAGTGCCAAGGCTAAGTATCGTGGTGTTGCTACTGCGGTAGCATAGATTTTTTTGTTGCGGAATCTTCTTCGGGAGCTTCATTCTCCTTTACATTCGGCTACTATTGCTTACTGTGATAATGTCAGTGCGGTGTATTTGTCTTCTAATCCGTGCAACATCAACGTACAAAGCACATCGAGATTGACATCCATTTTTTTCGAGACCAGGTTGCTGCTACGGATAGGTTCGTGTTTTGCATGTTCCTTCATGTTATCAATATGCCGATACTTTCACTATAAGGGTCTTTCGTTTGCATTATTTGATGAGTTTCGGACCAGTTTGAGCGTTCTCCGTTCTCCCGCTCCAACTGTGGGGGCTGTTAATGGACTCGTATTGGATGTATATTATACTCCCTCCGTCTCATAATTATTGTCCACATTTGACTTTTTTAGTTTTTAACTTTCAACTTTGACTGTAAATATTTTTCTTTGTGATATATATTATTTGATGCAAAATATATAAATGGATTGAGTTTTAAATGTATTTTCATTCGTATAATTTTCATCAAGTATTATATAACACAAATAAAAATATTTAATGTCAAAGTTGCAAAATAAAAAATTCAAAAGTCAAACGTGGACAATAATTATGGGACGGAGGTAGTAGTTTGTATTGGGCCAAACCTATATAGTAGTTTAGCTTGTCGCATCTCTATTTATATTGTAAACAATCATTATTGATTGATCAAATAAACCCTTCTCACACTTACTAGATGCCCTTAGTTACGCAATAAAGACAAATAGTTCTTTTCTGTAAAATGTGTGTGCATAACTTCTAAATTCACATGAATATTTAATCCCTTCATCCCTTCAAAACTCATGAGAGAAGTATGACCTTGAAATTATTATTCTTATGAAATATTCTCTTACATGGAGAAAATTCCAATAGAATCTAGCTATCACTTTAATTTGGACCATATATTATCTTGAAAAGGGAGATAAGTTGAATTTAAAATGAAACATCCAAAACAATACGTTTACTTATTTGTTGTCTTCTTGAGAAACCAAAGAAAAAATGATTTGCATGTCATTTCGGCTCAAAGAAAAGTCATATTATTGGGAGGTGTGAATTGTAATAGACATGGATGCATACTATCCACATGCATAACAAGCATCATATCCTACAAAATAACATCTATAATATTGAACATATATCGTTCAAGATATAGAAACAAACAAAACCATCTTCCTAAGCTTCAATGGGTTCCCTTCCCACAAACCTACACTTTATCCTATTTCCACTGATGACTCCTGGCCATATGATACCAATGGTTGACATAGCTCGATTACTAGCCCAACGTGGCGCAATCGTTTCAATAATCACGACTCCTGTTAATGCCAATCGTTTCAAACCGGTCATTGCTCGGGCAGTTGAAGACAAGCTCAAGATTCAAATTCTTGAACTACAACTCCCATTAAACGAAGTTGGTTTACCCGAAGGATGTGAGAATTTTGACTTGATTTCATCAGCTCCACTCTTTTTGAAACTATTTGCAGCTGCCGCTTTATTGAAAGAACCAGCAGAAAATATGCTCCGTGGACTAACTCCAACACCAAGTTGCATTATTGCTGATAATCTTTTTCCTTGGACAAGTGATTTAGCGCGAAAGTTTAATATTCCAAGGCTTGTTTTTCATGGGCCAGGATGCTTCACATTCCTATGTATACACATAGCAATGAATACTAATGTATTAGATGAAATTGAATCGGATTCAGAATACTTTGTGTTGCCGGGAATACCGGATAGAATTGAACTGACCAAAGCGCAAGCTTTGAGTTGGGGAAGGAAAGATATAAAGGAAACTGCGGCATATTTTGAAATAATACGAGAAGCTGAAGAAGCTGCAAATGGGGTTGTAGTTAATAGTTTTGAAGAGCTGGAGCCTAAGTATGTTGAAGAGCTAGCAAAGGCTAAAGATAAAAAGGTATGGTGTATTGGTCCGGTTTCACTATGCAACAAAAGTTCGCTAGATATAGCCGAGAGAGGAAACAAGGCTACTTTCAATGAGCATGAATGCTTGAAATGGTTGGATGCAATGGAACCGAGGTCTCTAATCTTTGTTTGTTTGGGAAGTTTAGCTCGTGCTAGCACCAAACAAAACATTGAGCTTGGTTTGGGACTAGAGTCATCGAATGTACCCTTTATTTGGTGCATACGACATACAACAGAGGAACTAGAGAAATGGTTCTTAGAAGAAGGATATGAGGATAGAGTTAAAGATAGAGGACTAATAATCCGTGGTTGGTCGCCACAAGTCCTCATTTTGTCACACCAAGCGGTTGGAGGTTTCTTAACGCATTGTGGATGGAACTCGACTCTAGAAGGGATTTCTGCAGGAGTTCCTATGGTTACATGGCCACACTTTGCCGACCAATTTCTAAATGAAAGATTCATAGTAGATGTTCTAAAAATTGGAGTGAAAATTGGGGTAGAGGTTCCCGTTTTTGTCGGGGAGCAAGATAAGCTTGGAGGGTTTGCGAAAAAAGAAGACGTTAAGATGGCAGTGGAAGGTCTAATGAGCAAAGAAGAGGAAGGAGAAGCAAGAAGAGAGAGAGCCAAAGAGCTTGGAGAAATGGCGAAAAGAGCAATGGAAGAAGGCGGTTCGTCTCATGTCAATATGACATCGATGATTCAAGATATCATCAAATTGTCAGACAAGATATCCACTCCCTTTCAAGATAATATCGTGCATGGATTCTAACCTGTTAAACTCGTTACCAATCATAATCATAAGTTCTATTGTTTTCTCAAAAGAAAGAAGTATATAAAGCAATCATGTTAATTTTTTGTCCTAGCTATAATATATGTTTTGAAACATCAATATTGTGGTTGGTTACTAGATTTAGTATACTAATTTTTCATGATATATAGTGTACGTGATACCAGCTGCCAATGTTATCAAGAACTAGACTGACGGATGGGTTCTTGTTAATTTCCATCTACTTAATTTGTCACAAATAGTTTAGACATTTGGTCAACAATATAATGTGGTTTAGTATGTAAAACATATAGATTAGTTTTTTGGTATATTTATTTAAACTCACAAAATGTTCAATAAGAGACTATTTTGTCTTGTCTTGTAACGACAATTTAGGCAAATAACCAAAAATAACTTTGCACATTGTGGAGGACCAGACCGGTTTATATTTCACATTAGCCCAATGTACGTCTAGCGCTTAATCAAAGAGTTACACGAAAATGAGGCCTTTTGCAATGACACACCAACCCTGTCAAACCTACTAACCAAAATTCTTTCCAAATTCTACATGTTTTACATCATTTTCCATTTTACGTAATTTTTACTACATTATTTGCCGCTACTCGAGAATCAGTCTTCCAAAGGTTAATCTTGTTTACCTATTTAGAATTCATTTTAAAAATGAGATTCCCAAATAAGTCAATAATCTAATGAAATTATCAAATCGTTTTAATTTAAAGGGGTCAATTACTAAGTTTTAAAAAGGCCTGCCTTGTTGAGCTCAAGATCCTCTAATTAATGTTGTGTTTTATGAATCTTGAAAAACATCAAGTTTTGAATTTTTAATGTTCAAAAAAGAAGACAAATAAAACAAAGGATGATAGTCTATATATTGAAGAGGGTAGCAAATCCTTATAAACTGGTGACAATCTGATGAGTCCAATATATTTCGGTTTAGTTGGTTAGACTTATTGGTCTCAATTTGTTGAATATAACAAATAAACATTATATGTGGGTATTACAAGCATCAGAAGACAGATTAATGATTCTGTGTCGACTTCTACTAATACTTAGTAACTCCTTTTATCTAGCTTATTGATAGCTTAATGATCAATGTCGTTCAAAAGAAAAGAAACATCAGGAGACATGGATGTATTGCCTAAAGAAACAAGCATTAGGAGACATGCATGGATGTATTGCCTCCGACCATACCTATTATTTTCGAATTGAAACATCACATACTCGATAAAATACACTTTCTTACCAAACCGAGACAAATGATGTGTAGGTCTTGTCTTGAAAGAATTGTGCCCGGCTTAAAAGATACAATGGATGCCTACACAGCATCTTGTATCAGTTTAGTGTTCTTAGCAACTTTTTCAGTAATATCTTTAATCATCAACTCAACATTGAGGTGAGAAGAACCCCCTTCCTCCATTGCTCTTTTCGCCAGCACCTTAAATTCTCTAGCTCTCTTTCTTCTTTCTTCTCCCTCCTCTCCATCATACATTAAACGTTCCACAGCTATCTTGATATCTTCTCTACTGACCAACACTTTTACTGAATCTCGCTCTGTGAACAAAACTGGAACCTCCACACCAATTCTCACACCAATTTTCAATACATCTGTGATAAATCTTTCGTTTAAAAACTGGTCTGCAAATTGTGGCCATGTAACCATTGGAATCCCAAAAGAAATCGCTTCAAGAGTTGAGTTCCACCCACAATGCGTAATGAAGCACCCGATGGCTTGGTGTGACAGTATCAAGATTTGTGGTGCCCAACCACGTATCATTAGTCCTCTTCCTTTTATCCTTTCTTCATATCCTTCTTCTGAGATCCATTGCTCAAATTCATGGCTTGTGTGCCTAATGAACCAAATAAAGGGCGTGTTTGATAACTCCAATCCCAACCCAAGCTCAATCGCTTGTTCAGTGGAAGCATGGGATAGACTTCCCAAGCAAACATAGACTACGGAACCTGCCTCCCTTGAATCCAACCACTTTACGCAATCATGCCCATCAATCGCAGCCTTGTTTCCCCTCTCAGATATATCTTGGAAGCTTTTGTTGCATAGTGAAACCGGACCAATGCACCACACCTTTTTATCTTTTGCCTTCTTGAATGCCTCAACATATTTGGGCTCCATCTCCTCAAAACTATTAACCACAATCCCTAATGAAGTTTTCTCGGCTTCTTGCATATGTTCAAAAAGCTCTGTGGTTTCTTTTGAGTCTCCTTTTCCCCAAGTGGAAGCCTGAGGTTTGGTCACTTCAATGCGGTCAGGAAGGCCAGGCATTACAAAATACTCTGAGTTTGACTCGATTTCATCTAATACATTAGTATTTGTGGCTACGTGTATGCACAAGAATGTGAAACATCCTGGTCCATAGAAAACAATCCTCGGAATATTTAACCTCTTTGCCACATCATTGGTCCAGGGTAAACAACCATCCGAGATAATGCAATCTGGAGGTGGACATAAAACTTGGAGCATTTTTTCAGCTGGTTTTTCTAACATATTCATTGCCCAGACCATATTCACCGCTTGTGCAGCTGATGGAAGCAAGTCAAAATTCTCGCATCCTTCTGGCAAACCAACTTCAACAGTTGGTAGTGGCAGTTCAAGAACTTGAATCTTGAGCTTAGATTCAATGGCACGATTAATGACAGGTTTTACACGATTCGCATTTACAGGACTTGTGATTATAGTAACTATAACACCATGCTGGGCTAGTATCCGGGCCATATCCACCATTGGTATAAGATGACCTTGAGCCATCAGTGGAAACAAGACAAAGTGAAGGTTCTTGGCTGGGGAAGCCATAGTAGTTTCAAAAGTTGGTTTTCTAGTGGAGACAAGACAAAGTAAAGGGGTATATTTACTTCTTCAAATAAAATGAAAACATCGATCTATATATATATGATTACCATGTGTCTTTTCGCGTTGTAATTTTCATAAATGATTACTTGCTAAATAACAAATTACATAGAGAGATTAGATGATAACTACAGTATGAGGCTCATGTTGGCCAGCCAAAATATTGGACATATTGTTATTAAATGAATGCTCACAAGGTTTTATGTTTGGCAACATCCACAACCTAAGATGTGAGATGTGACTGGTTTGCCAAACGTAATCAGCTAGCATACATCGACACCTTAAGCATCTAATTGTTCGGCAGCATCTTGCTACCACCATCATTTTGGATGCTACGAAGTATACACACACAAAAAATAAATAAATTCTGACGAAATCCTCAGTAATCGTTTTGAGAGGATCTAAATAAATAACTAGTACTACTAGATAAACTCACCCATATCACTTCTAACCAACTCGTATATTGAAACTGAAAACTATATATGTAGTGTATGTATAACAAGCACCATGTATAGGACACTAAAACTTTACACGAAAATTGCATGTCTAAATATAAACTGTGCATTGTGGTTCTTAATGGTATATATGTTCCTATTACATGATCCGTTAGGCGGTCAAAACTGTTTGAATCTAACAAATCCATTAAGAAAACGTGTGCTCTACAAGCGTCTGGGATAATATTAGAAAATTGACATTTGTGACGTTGTTCCCCTTAAAGTGATTACAACCTACTACGTAATAACTAAGTTGTAGAAAGATTTTCAAAAAATGTTTTCAACATTTAAAATTCTTATTAGAATTGAATTAAAGAATTTGAAAGATATTATTTGTGGAATAACAATCTTAGTTGAATAACAATTGAGTTCACATCCTATCTAACTTAAACACAAAACCTAAGTTATGATTAAAATATTAACTTATACTAAAAGGCTTTTACTTTACACATGTTAAGCATTCGATGGTTAGGTAAGATGTGCATTAAATGATTCTACTTTATGTAAGGTGTTGGTGCAAATGATGTAAAAGTCTCATTTATTTTTTAATGTTGACAAATATGTTAGAAAACACGTAAAATCACGAACGATAGCCTAAAACCGAAAACGAACCAACTCCAGTCCTAGCATGCTAGGGACTATTTGGCGCGTTACGGTTTTTCCAAGTCGGCTTTCCTTTTACCCAACTAAAATGGATCTTTCAGTATAGGCCCATACATGATATTTAAGATGTTCCATAAACTCGAAACAAGATTTGGACTTAGAAAGTGACCAAAATACCTCTTCACGTTTTACAAAATGCCAACTCAAAAATGTTTTCTAAAAGCCATCAGCCAAGTCTAAAATATTTATCTTAAACCTAGGAGATTCATACGTACACTAAGCCCTCAAATGAAAACATTCAAATGGTTATAATCCTTACGTATGCCAATTTCTAATCACGTAATGTGTTTACTCCTTTATTGGTCAAATAATTCAAAGCCACTTTGCATAAATACAACTTTTCCTTTATGGGATAATGTTTAACTTTAAATGCAAAGCATTTGTTGAAAACTAGAAGGGGGGGGGGTTGAATAGTTTTACGTCTTTTTAATTTATTATGAAAACCGTTGTTTTTAAAACTTTGTTTACTTTTAAAAACTTTTGATTCGATATTATGTGAATTCAAGTCTTGCACAATATAAGCAATTATGTAACTAAGTACTAAAGTAATAATAATGTAAGTAAATAATAAGGAAGTGAGAAATGGAAAGATCTAACCGAGACACGAGAGATTTATAGTGGTTCGGCTACAAGGACACCTTCCTTGCCCTACTCCACTCCCCGAGCACCTAGTTCGAGAGTTTTTTTCACTATGTCAACAAGCTCTCTTATGGCGGAGAAAACCTTACACAACTTTCGCTTACACCAATTAACGACATTAAGCTAAATGTCAAGTTCTAATCCTAGCTAGAACCAATCTCACACCACTGATCACTACACACCTTCTTCACAACTTCTTCTTCACTACTTCAATCTCTTTACTACTTCACGACTTCTATTTCTTCAAGACTTCAACTTCTTCACACCTTCTTCACAACTAATTCATAAATTGTTCACACCTAAGCACACCACTTTCTTCTTCACACCAACACTACTTATTCACACCACTATCTTCTTCACAACTTGTTTGTTTACTTACACACCTTACTAGCCTAACTCCTTATATCTACAACTATCTAATTAATATTCACAACTTATACACAAATGAATTAATAATATACAAATGGTGATGTAGAAACAACTTAGATGAAGGGATCACACTAACTTGTAATACTTCTTGTCTTGATGGATAGAAGTATTCTTCTCTTGCACTTGAATGGTAGAAGCTTGAATCACTTGGAAACAAAAGCTTATGATTATATGATCAAAGGATTTATTAGAAAGATTGAGAGAGATTTTTACAGAAGGTTTTTGTGCAAAAAGGTGGGGAAGAATGCCAGATTTGAGCCAGTATTTATAAGAAAAAAATATTGTTCGGGAGCGTGGCCGGTCCTCTTAATTAGGGGCCGGTCCCCTTATAATTAAGGGGGCCGCCCTATTAAAAAAAATTTCTTCAGAATTTTTTGTCCTTTTGTGGGGAAGGTTTTATCTGAAGAATCTAGCCGTTTTTTGGGTAGAAATTTGAATTCAAAATATTTATTTTGAATAAAAACATTTTGTATAAGTTTAAAAATGTTTGTCCAATTTTATAAAAAATGTAAGGTTTGTAAAAATAAAAATTCCTTTGATCATATAATGCATTAGACATTTTGTTTATTCATACCTTAAGTGATTTGGATGTTAAAGTGAATATTTATGACTAAATACTTGTTTACGTCATAATTTGTAGTCCAATGAGTTTACGTTTTGTGATTATCAAAACATAGAGATATTGATATATGTAAATAACGTTTTTTAGGCATTATTTATATCAACAGCATTTATCTTAGTTGCATCAATGTTATTAGTGAATACACTAATTGTGGCTTAATCAAAGATTATGAAGTTTGAATTTTGAATTTGAATTTTGAAATGTGAGTCTTTTTTACACATGCTTCCTTCTCCAACACTCAACTTCTTACAGAATCCTTCTTTACGCTATTCTTGTCTCCTACACCTCAACATAGGCTTTACCCTCATTGTCTCCTATTCACAATCAATGCCACCTTATACATTATGTGTTTCCTACACAATAAACAAATGCTTGCTTGTCTCATCAAACCAACACAATCCCTTAAATCATTACAGTTGGTCGCCAAGTTTTCTTCAAACATCCCAATTAATCTTTTCCCACACTTGAATTAGAATTCAAATTCACATAACTGATTTCTTCAACACTCTTCCCTCTCATACTCTCACAACAACTAGAATTCAAATTCAAACACACCCTTGTGTGCCCCCATCACTAACATAGGATCCCTCCTTATGACAATGTCTCCTCTATTACTTATCTAACACACTTCCCTCTTTCACACACTCTCAACATTCATATTTGAATTTGAAATTCAAATGTGCCTTGTCTCCCCATCCAAGATATGTCTCCTGATATGTTCTAATAGGTCTATTTATTACCAAGTTTTATATTTATATTTTGTTGAATTAACCTATAAACTAACACTAACGGGCATTGTATCTGATCAGTTATAACTAGTGATTGGTAAGTAAGAGTCATTCGCAAGTAGTGAATTGCCTAAATTCTAACCTAAAGGTATTTTAACTAACTAAATAACCTAAACTAACGCAATATGGGGGATTCAGCCTGAGAGGATGGCACGAGTTTAGATTTTTTAATTAATCTACTAAAGCAAATAAATAATTAAACTAATTAATGCCAAGCAAACAAATAAAGATAAGGCCTATATCAATATTAGGATAAGGTCTATATCAGTTATAACTAGTCATATGTCTTACTAGTGCAATGATTACTATATTATTACCGTTGGTGATTCACGAATGTAAACCAGTTGGTTCTTCTCCCTAAATTCGAGGCTAACAAGAGGTCAACGCTGTCACGGGTAACAAAGCCCGCATGAAGTCCTTCAACTATTATTTATAATCTATATAGGTGTCACAATTGGCAGCCTAACCTTCTACGAGTTTTACTAACTTACTTGCCTTAATTATGTAATTATCTAACTTAGAGGCATTAAGCTCACTAGTCCTAACAGTGTAATTTGCCATTGGACCGTTCCAAGTGGTTTTGCTTAGCTAGGGGCCATTTTAGATGGTTTTCCTTAAACTCTATGATTATGATATGGATCTTAGGTTTATTTATTAATTCAAGTAATCACAATTACCGATAGTTAATTACAGAAATTAGTTCACATTCCAAAAGATCTAGAAAATAAATAAGAACACAATCAAAAAAGTAAATAAGTATTGGCGATAAACATAAATAATATTTGACAAGAAAAGCTAATAATCGATGTAAAACATATCAAAAGCAAATGATCTTCATAAACTTGGCTAACACCTAAGGGTGTTAGCCTATAATATCAATAACAAATTAAATAAACATAATAAAATCGAATAAAGTATGAAATAAGGTAAATATGATACGCTAACCGAATGATTAATTCAAGTATTTTGGTTATAAAGAGTTCTCCTATGTAATCACTGTGTTTACAGGACCTTTTAGGCTCCTAAATTCGTCTGGAAGTCGAGCTTGGAGGTAAAAAAAGTGGTACCAAAATCGTAATTTAGGTTTCCAATATATAGTGTCTGGAATATACCTGATACGGTGTATCAGACGACCTGGATACGGCATATCGAGGTCTATTAGTGATAACATCAAATCATACCCGTATTTTAGGTGTTAATTTCCTCCTATATCGCTCGTCTTTTATATTAATATGTTGGATATATACTCTTATTTGTTTATATTTAGTTTTCAGAGCAAAGATGAGCAAAGGAACGAAAAGACGCGGATTTGGAAAGATTTACACGCAAATGATTGAAGTATGCGAATTCTGCATAGACTACGATGTGGATTCTCAATCTACCTATGCCGTAACTATCATTATTGAAGACTACGACGTAGATGCTCCTTCAACCTATGACGTAGATATTATTTTTGAAGACTACGCCGTAGCCAACACTACACTTACGGCGTAGTTGAACATCAAAGAGTTCTACGGAGTAACCTCTCTCACCTATGGCATAGACCCCAAAATCAAGTAGTAAGGGAAGTATCGAGGCCATAGAAGAAACTACGGCGTAGTTCCCAACATAACTACGCCATAGACATAACAGCTGAAGAAACTACGACCCTAGCACAAGATCTAGCTACAGCGTAGGTGCAATTATCGAAGACTACGGCATAGCCAACCTTAGGGCTACGCCGTAGCTATGTCGGGCCTATAAATACCAGCCCTAATTCCGAGTTTTCATATACACATTCCAACACACATAAGTCAGGAGGAATTAAGGGAGTAGGAGGACGAAGTTCCAGCAGCATACTAGTCCACTCCAAGGGAGATTTCACACCACAACCCAACACACATAAGTCAGGAGGAATTAAGGGAGTAGGAGGACGAAGTTCCAGCAGCATACTAGTCCACTCCAAGGGAGATTTCACACCACAACTATAATTTTATTCATTCGATTTGTTTGTATTAATTCAATGTTTACATTTATTATGTTAAACCTTTGTTTTCTGCATTCATGAACATGAGTGGCTAAACACCTCTTGGTGTTAGCCTATTTATGAAATTGTTATTTATGTGATTTAGTTTTTGCGCATCTTTATCCGTTTTATTTGTATACTTGCTTAGCTAGTTTTGGGACACTCTTGTTTTAAGGGTTTTGATATTGGGTAGTACTTCGAGGGGAGAGATAGATGTGACTGTGCCGCTCTCCATTAGAAGCTAGTGACTTGGTGATAGTAATATCACCATACACGTGCGAATTGACCATAGGATCACCTACCTAGTGGATTTACCTAAGAAGTTAGAGGGGAAGTGTATGTGACAACATTTCCCACTAGGCTAGTATAAGTTAGTAGAGGTACTTAATGACTCAGTATAGTCTACCGTTGACCTCCGTCAATCACAAAGGGTTAGTCCTTTGATATCGGAGTAGGAGTCTATGGGAAATAGGCTAGGCGAATTTAACAAGGAGCCTAGTGATTTTAACCCCAGATAAAATGATAGGATGCATAATTAGAGAACTTGTCACATTGATAACAAGAGTAATAATTAGGTTAACACTGCTTTCTCCTACTGATTTCCATCCATCATTTACTTTCTTTATTGTTTTGTTTTATTTATTTCAATCATTATAAAACCCCTTTTTATTTTAGTGACATTAAAACTTAGATATCTTCCGCCCCTTATCTCTTGGGATGACCTCGGCTTTACCATCTAGCTATTCCTCACACGACCGGGTATACTGCCCGATAGTGCATTATGTAGACCTTAGGTATACGAGACTACTATAAATATAAAACCTGGTCGGTAAATTCTGCATCAATTAGCATGGGATTCACGATTATAATATTCTTATTAGTGTATGAACCGCCATTGGATATGGCGTATTTAGTCCTTTGCATGTGATGAATACGGCGTATTGGCTTCAAAACAGTAGACTTATCTTGATTTATTTGTTTTAGCTTCAAATCGCGTCCTTTTCATTAACTTTCATCAATTTCTCCAATATTTACTGAGATTAACAAAAGTAAACACCTAAGTACCAATTCTCATATAAATAGTATAAAAGAAGCAATAAAAACGGTATAAATGATGCGTAATGTTAGTACTTATTTAATGTCATTGTCTCCCATCTTGCTTTTCCTATACTCAATCCTCTTACACAATCACAACACTCATATTTGAATTTCAATTTCAATTGAAGCTTGTCTCACACCTTCAAATAACTCATGAAATAACTACTTGGCTATTTGGGATTTATATGGCCTTGTGCCAAACACCCCCTAATTCATACATAGCTAGTTTTAATCAATAGCTTAGCATAATTTTCTACTAATTATGAAATCTTGGTTCTAACAAATGACTTAACTTTGATTCTACCTTAACATGATTCCTAATATAATGTTTAATCATAGTACCAAAGCTAATGTTCATAAGCTTTAATCTAACATAACCCTAATTAACATAAACTTAAATTAAGACATAGAACTTAGGAAAATTGTAAAAACACATCATAACATCATTAAACACTCTTGAATCTTCCTGGAACTTGGCACTAGAACAAAATGGAGTAATAAACTTATTTCCCTCCAAAACATGGACTAAAACACATCCCACAAACAAACACACGTGTATGTGTGGCAAAATTATAGATAAACAAGGATAATAACACAAGACAAAATAGTAATTTCTATGCTTTAACTATCATTAGTCTCTGTCGTTAAATCCTTTACGTCATTAGTCCTTTTTTGTTAACTATTTACACCGAAGGTCCTCATTTGTTATAAAAACTAATAGAAGGACTTTTCTAATATTCTAATATCAATAAAATAATATTATGACTAATCTGTAAATTTTAAGGTGTTACACCGACCCAACTCCCAACCAAAACAACTGGCCCATCTCATGTTACAAACCCAATCGACCTTAAAACTCGCCCAAACCCAGCCTCAACTCACCCTATGGTCACTCACTTTCAAAGTTGTACTAATTAGAAGAACCCGCGTTAAAATTCTCATGTGTCTACCATTTATCCCCTTCTAAAATCATACGCCATAGCCATCAAAGATCCTAATTAGCAACGAGCTATGCTTGATGAATATAATGTTTTTTTAAACAATACGTGGGTTCTTGTGCCTTGGCCATTAGACGCGAACATAGTTCATTCTATATGATTGTCTAAGCGCAAGCATTTTGCAAGTGGATCTTTAAGCGGGGTACAAAGCACAACTTGTAGCTAATGGGAACAGTCAACATCTTTGTGTTGACTATGATGAGACATTTAGTCCGGTTGTTAAACCTGCGACCATTCGCATAGTTCTCAGCCTTGTTGTTTCTCAATATTGGCATTTTTATCAGCTTGATGTCATGAATGGATTTCTACATGGTACATTGTCTGAGAATGTCTACATGCATCAGCCTACTTGTTTTCAGGATCCTCAGCATCCCAACCATGTTTGTCTCTTATAGCGATCATTATATGGCCTTAAGCATGCACATCATGTCTGGATTTAGTGGTTTGCTAGTTATGCTGCTTGTGTTGGTTTTGGTTACAGCAGATGCCATTTGTCCTTGTTCATTTATAAACAGGAATATGATATTGCATACTATTACTTTATGTGGATAATATTTTGTTCACAGCTTCTTCTACAACATTTTTACAGAGGATTGTTACTTCTTCACATCAGGAGTTCTCTATGACTGATCTTGGTCTGTTGAACTATTTTCTAGGCATCTCTGTCACATGTTACACCAAAGGGATGTTTCTTAGCAAGAAAAAGTATGCAACAGAGATTATTGAGCACACAAGTACGCGCAATTGTCATTCGTGTTGGACCCCTGTTAATACGAAGTCCAAATTGGGACCTAATGGTACTTCGGTTTCTGATCCCACCCTTTACAGGAGCCTTGCGGGGCTTTACAATATCTCACCTTTACTAGACCTAATTTATCGTATGCGATTCAGCAAGTTTGTCTCTATATGCATGATCCTCAAAAGCCTCACCTTGCTGCTCTTAAGAGGATTTTACGTTATGTTTGTGGTACCTTGGATTATGGTGTTCAATTGTATTCTTCATCGACTTATTCACTGGCTGCTTATTCATATGTTGATTGGGCAGGTTGTCCAAGTACTAGGTGTTCTACTTTAGGATATTATGTTTTTCTTGGCAATAATTTACTATATATCTTGGTCATCCAAGAGGTAGTACACCTTGTCTCACTCTAATGCCGAGGTTGAGCACAGTGATGTAACCAATGCGGTGGCAGAAACATCATGGTTGAAGAATCTTCTTCATGAGCTTCATTCTCGTTTACATTCAGCTATTATAGTTTATTGTGATAATGTGAGTCCGATATATTTGTCCTCTAATCTCTTATCATTAGCACACGAAGCATATCGAGATTGACATACATTTTGTTAGAGATCGTGTTGCAGCAGGTGACATTCATGTATTACATGTTCTTTCTTGTTATGAGTATACCGATATCTTCAATAAAGGTATTTCATTTAGTTTATTTGATGAGTTCCGTTCCAGTTTGAGTCTTAAGCGTTCTCCTGCTCCAACTGTGGAGGCTGTTAGTAGATAATATATTGTGTATATTGGGCCTAGCCCATATGTTACATAGTGTATATATTGTAACAAACACTTTAAGTCTCAATGAACAAAACTCATTACATTAAATTCAATAGTTAGTTGCCCGGCTAGGAGCCGAATGGCGGGCGAATGGCATAATCACCAGTGCAAAATGGTGGCACCATTAAGGGAAAAAAAAGGAAATTACTTAAATGAACATTTTATACAAGTACTTTATGTATATAAACATCGCACAGAAAATTATCCAAAATGAACGTTTTAGATATTATCCGTTAGATCTATTACTAAATTAGTTTCTAACCGTATATGTGTATAAAAAGAATACCGGGCGAAAGATGGACGAGGCCTATCAATATACTTTACGTATATAAACATGGGCGAGGCCTAGGCGAAGTGAGTGGCGAGCAGTTAGCATGTATTCGACTCGTAGGCGAGGTACATGCGAATATCCAGGCGAGGTCCAAATTGTCTTGGGATTCTGGGCGAGGTACATGGGCGAGGTTAAGAAAACCATAAACAATGTGCATTAATACATGATGATATTGATGTGCATGTTGTGAAGGGTTTGTCGTGACTCAAGGTCTTAAAGTTTCCCACTTTGGTGATTTCATAATTCAATCTTTCAACAATATTTAATAAAGATTAACCATATAAAAATATGTTTCACTTTTGTGAGTTTTATGTACTGCACATCATATATTTAATAAAGATATGTTTCACTTTATGCCTATATCAATCTTTCAACCCCATGTTGGGAGGAATCAAATTTTGGGCCGAGTTATACATATCTGGGTGAGTTATACACGCAAATTAAAAGTGATAAGGATGATTGTGACATATTTTGGTCACTTTGGTAAAATATGTAAAAAATGTTTATTCTCGTAAAACCACTCACTATAACGTTCATTCTCGTAATTACTTAAACACACACACAGGAGAGAGAGAGAGAGAGAGAGAGAGAGAGAGAGAGAGAGAGAGAGAGAGAGAGAGAGAAAAAAAAAAAAAAAAAAAAAAAAAAACCTATAGCGTGTTTATCGAACATTGCTTCGTTCACTCTAATAACCGACTCAAATATCCCGTATAACTCAGTAACGCCCCTTTTGTGATACAATTGTTTCTTTTTAATAAACGCCATAAGCCTTAAACGAATACTCTAACCTTTTACCCACACTTATATGGAAGTGCATGTGCGTAAGAATTATTATTAGTTTTATTAAACGAGTCAATAAAAGTGAAGATATAAAGGCACGAGACTGATACATTCGAACTATAACCATGATTTTTTAACGCTACCGAATACAACAGACTTGCATACTAAACACCGACAATTGGTTTGTATGTTTATGCTTGGAATAATCGTGCACGATTTGAACCTTTCAATGGCTACACAACATCTATAACCGACTTAGTGTTGTTGGCTACTTCTTTAATAATAGCTTGAATCATCAACGTCATGTTACGGTGAGACGAACCCCCTTCCTCCATTGCTATTTTCGCCAGTACCTTGAACTCTCTAGCTCTCTTTCGTCTTGCTTCTCCTTCCTCCTCATTGCTCATTAAATATTGAACGGCTATTTTAACATCTTGCCTCTTTACAATAGTTTTCGATTTATCTAGCTCTGTAAACACAATAGGGACTTCTGTCCCAATTTTCACACCAATTTTCAACACATCTATGATAAATCTTTCGTTTAAAAACTGTTCTGCAAACTGCAGCCATGTAACCAACGGAATTCCAGCAGTAATTCCTTCTAGAGTTGAATTCCATCCACAATGTGTTACAAAACCCCCGGTGGCTTGGTGCGACAATATCAAGATTTGTGGTGCCCAACCACGGACCATTAGGCCTCTATCTTTTACCCTTTCTTCATACCCTTCTTCTAATAGCCATCTCTCAAATTCATCACTTGTGTTCCTGATGAACCAAATAAAGGGCAAGTTTGATAATTCTAATCCAAGTCCAATCTCAATGGCTTGTTCTGTGGAGACATACGATAGACTTCCTAAGCAAACATAGACTACAGACCCTGGCTCCCTTGAATCCAACCATTTTATGTAATCATGCCCATCAATCGCAGCCTTGTTTCCTCTCTCGGCTACATCGTTGAAACTTTTGTTGCATAGTGAAACTGGACCAATACACCAGACTTTCTTATCTTTTGCCTTCGCAAATGCTTCAACATACTTTGGCTCCAACTCCTCAAAGCTATTAACCACAATCCCGAATGAATCTTTATCAGCTTCTTGCGCGCGTTCAAATATCTCTGTGGTTTCTTTTGAGTCTCCTTTACCCCAAGTGAAAGCCTGAGGTTTGGTAACTTCAATCCGATCAGGTAGCCCCGGAATTGCGAAGTACTCTGAGTTGGTTTCAATTTCGTTTAGTATATTTGTATGTGTCAAAATGTGCATGCATAGGAACGCGAAGCATCCCGGTCCATAGAAAATAAGCCTCGGAATATTAAGCCTCTTGGCAATATTATTCGTCCATGGAAAACCGGAGTCCGAGATGATACAACTTGGAGGTGTACATAATGTTTTGAGCAATATTTCTGCAGGATTTTCCAACATACTCATTGCTGAGTACATATTGAGTGCGTGGGCATGTGATGGAAGCAAGTCAAAGTTCTCGCATCCTTCAGGCAAACCAACTTCATCTAAAGGGAGTGGGAGTTCTAGAAACTGGATCTGGAGCTTAGCTTCAATTGCACGATCAATGACTGGTTTAAAACGCTTTGCATTAACAGGACTTGTGACTATAGTAACGATAGCACCACGTTGGGCTAGTATCCGGGCCATGTCCACCATGGGTATGAGATGCCCTTGAGCCATGAGTGGAAACAAGACAAAGTGAAGGTCTGTGTGAGGTGAAGCCATTGAATTTTCAGAAGTTTGTTTTGTACAACGGCTAAGAATCCCTGTTCAGATTACCGAATTTAATACTGATGGAGTATTCATTTTTACAAATTAATTAAATAGCATGAAAACATTGAATACAAGTCAAGTCTTACCTTACTATGTGTCTTTTTCATTTGTAATATTCGAAAATCGACTCTTATTTATGGGAATTGCTACAACCACACACAAACTCTCACACAAAACCCTCACTCGCTGACGTGTCAGCGGGTAGTTGGGTTAATCAAAGACCCCACTCACTGATTACACTAATCACTTGCTGACACGTCAGCGAGTGGAGGTTTTGTGTGGGGATTTTATGTGGATGTAGCATTCCCCTTATTTATTAACATGAAAACGATGTAACAAAGTTGAAATGATAAGGAAGATAGCATAAGGTGGCAGCCAAGAAATGGTCTGTTAATGTCGGTCATTGTCATAACATCATGTCCACATTTTTTTTGTTTTATCTTTTGGGGAGGCTAATATCCAACAGTAACTCAAAAAGTATTTGATGACTTCATAGTGTCAAGAAAAGAAAAATAATTTTTTTTCTTGTAGTTTTTGCGAATATTATATGTCACGGATACAATAATTGTTTCTCGTAGTTTCTGTAAAAATATATTTTTTTCTTCTTACAAAGGTTTATGTGAATATCACATGTCACGGATAAAATAGTTTTTTTCTTGTTGTTTTGACGACTAATCTACCTTGATGCAACAAGTGCGAAACATATATATGTTAAAAGATTGTGAGTCTTCTAATTTGTGGTTACCAATTTACCATATATTTGTTCCACCTTGATGTAAAATAAAGTTTGTGACTTTCTAATCTAGCTACATGTCTATTGATGATGCCATACGCATATATCAATCAAGATAATCATTGTTCTTTTATCACGCCTTGAAACATCTATATCATACTTGTATTTAGAGGTGGAAAATGCGCGGGGTGCAGAGGCGAAGCTTCATAGGGGCCGGGGGGGCGCCCGACCCCCCGAAAATTTTTTTGCGATGTAGGGGGTATATAGTTTTCGTGTAGAAAAATTTCGGTATATTCGGTTTCAACCCCCCAAAAATTTCGGTATACCTGAAATATAGCCTTAGGAAAAAAAAATTTAGATCCCGACCCCCCACTTACAAAATCCAAGCTTCGCCACTGGCGGGGTGGTCAGGTTTGGCTGGGGAACGGGTCAAAACGGGCTCGGGTAAAATGGACCAAATTAAAAAACAGGTCAATCTAGAAATATTAAAATCAGATCACACAAAGCGAATGGGCCTTTGTTGGACCTGCCAGATGTAAGTAAAAGGTTGATATTCACTGCAAACATCACTCTCTTAATACATCCGAATGATAGTTTATAACTTTCTAAAACAAAACAATATAGACAGAATAAAGGACATTCTTATGTAAATCTAAGACGAATGATTTGTATACTTTTTGGCTTGACAGAATCGTCTTAAGATGGAGATTACTCAATATCTTTGTTCGGTTTAGTTTTAATGTCTACTTCTTGTGAAATAGTTTTGATCATCATTGTCACGTTGTGGTGAGAAGAACCTCCTTCCTCCATTGACCTCTTCGCCATTATCTTAAACTCCTTGGCTCTCTTTCTTCTTTCTTCTCCTTCTGCATCACTGTTCATTAAACGCTCCACGGCTGTCTTGACATCATCCTTCTTTATCAGCACCTCTGAGTTATCTTGTACCACATACATTGCAGGAAACTCCGCACCAATTTTCACACCAATTTTTAACACGTCAATGATAAATCTTTCGTTTAGAAACTGATCTGCAAAATGAGGCCATGTAACCATTGGGATCCCAGCACAAATCCCTTCAAGAGTAGAGTTCCATCCGCAGTGTGTTACAAAACCCCCAATGGCTTCATGCGACAATATTAAGATTTGTGGTGCCCAACCACGAACCATCAGGCCTCTATCCTTTATCCTTTCTTCATATCCTTCTTCTAAGAGCCATCTCTCAAATTCATCACTTGTCTGCCTGATGAACCATATAAAGGGTTTGTTTGATGACTCCAATCCCAACCCAAGCTCAATGGCTTGTTCTGTGGAACCATACCATAGACTTCCCAAGCAAACATAGACTACAGAACCTTGCTCTCTTGAATCAAGCCATTTCAGGCAATCGTTTTTGTTAATCGCTGGCTTGTTTCCTCTCTCTGATAAATCTTCAAAGTTTTTGTTGCTTAGTGAAACAGGTCCAATGCACCATACTTCTTTATCTTTTGCCCTTGCAAACGCTTCAACATACTTCGGCTCCAACTCCTCAAAGCTATTAACCACAATCCCAGTTGAATTTTTCTCCGCTTCTAGCAATCGGTCAAACATCTCTGTTGTTTCTTTCGAATCTCCTTTTCCCCAAGTTGACGCTTGGGGCTTAGTAACTTCAATCTGATCTGGAAGACCAGGCATTACAAAGTACTTAGAGTTGGAATCAATTTCATCTAGTATATTAGTATTTGTCACTATGTGTATGCACAGAAATGCGAAGCATCCTGGCCCATAGAAAACAAGCCTTGGAATATTCAATCTCTTAGCCACATCGCTAGTCCAGGCAGAGGCGAAGCTTCATAGGGGCCGGGGGGGGCGCCCGACCCCCCGAAATTTTTTTTGCGATGTAGGGGGTATATAGTTTTCGTGTAGAAAAATTTCGGTATATTCAGTTTCGACCCCCCAAAAATTTCGGTATACCTGAAATATAGCTTTAGGAAAAAAAAAATTTAGATCCCGACCCCCCACTTACAAAATCCAAGCTTCGCCACTGAGTCCAGGGAAAACCACCATCTGATATAATGCAACTTGGAGGCGGACAAAGAGCGCTAAGAACTTTTTCCGCTGGCTTTTCTAACAGCTTCATTGCTGAGTACATTTTGAGCGATTGGTCAACTGATGGAAGCAAGTCAAAGTTCTCGTGTCCTTCAGGTAAACCAACTTCAGCTAATGGGAGTTCGAGTTCAAGAACTTGGATCTTTAGCTTAGCTTCAACTGCACGATCAATGACAGACTTAAAGCGGTTTGCATTAACAGGAGATGTTATTATAGTAACGATAGCACCTCGTTGGGCTAGTATCCGCCCCATGTCCACCATGGGTATTAGATGGCCTTGTGCCATCAATGGAAACAAGACAAAGTGAAGATCTTCGGGACGGAAAGCCATTGGTGGTTCAGGAGTTAGTTTGGTGTTTATTTATGAAACTTCTGATGATTCCGAAAGGCTAATCACTTCAGCAATGTCTGGAATTAAGAACTAAGTGCTCGTTAACTGGCGTTTAAATGATAGCATAAAAAGATAAAATAATATCTATGGCCGGTAACATGAAGTTCATATTGGCCTGCCAAAAGAAGTTAAATTATGAAAGGCACATTCGGCGGCATCTAATACCACCTTTCGATGCTAACGTATGTTGCTACAAGGCAATTTATATTTTTTATTCTTATACTTTTTACCATTGTATTTCACTATATCTTGTAACAGCATAAATTTTATTTGTGTACTTTCATCGAGTCTTTGTCCGTAAGCACTTGCACAAAAAAAAAAAAAAAAAAAAAAAAAAAAAAAAAAAGAAAACGGTAGTGATTCTTTGGAGTTTGGACAGCGTTGCTGAGACGTTACATTTTCATAAGAGTGATATGTGCACTCCGCCAAAGTGTCATTTTTCGGTACAAAAATCTAACGCCATTATTTTTACTTCCCTATATGTTGCCTGTCACAGTATATGCAAATGGGCCCTATGCATATTAGAGTAGTGACCATTATTTTTACTCCCCTGAAGCTAGGATGACACACGTGCATGACTTATTTGAAGGTCTCCTTCATGGACATCAAAACATTGCGGATAAAAAAGGAAAAACTTAGGTGACTTATGTGGTGGTAGTAAATTATGTTACTTGGATCACTTTGTTAAGTTGCATCAGATCTTATTTAAGCATTCTCTTACTAAAGATGTATAGATAACAAAGGCTCAAAGGGAAGAATGTAAACAAATACGTAGACGATAATTTGCTTCATAGATATGATGTAACCTTAAGGATTAAAGGCAAATCCTCGGTGTACAAGCTATAATTGCTATGCCAGATCCTGGACCAATTTAGTGTTCTTGCCTAATTCTTGAGTAATATCGTCAATCATCGACGTGATGTTAAAATGTGACGAACCTCCTTCCTCCATTGCTCTCTTTGCCATATCTCTAAGTTCTTTAGCCCTTTTTGTTCATGCATTTCCCTCTTCCGAATTGTTCATTAAGCATTCCACGGCAGTCTTGATGTTTTCCCTCTTTACCATCACCTCACAGATATCATTCTTCCCATAAGAAACTGGAACCTCTACACCAATTCTCACTCCAATTTTCAAAACGTCTATGATAAATATTTCGTTAAAAAATTGATCAGCGAAATGAGGCCATGTAACCATTGGGATTCCAGCAGAAATCGCTTCTATAGTCGAGTTCCATCCACAGTGAGTTATGAAACCTCCAACGGCTTGGTGTGACAGTATAAGGACTTGTGGTGCCCAACCGCGAACAATTAGGCCTCTGTCTTTTATCCTATCTTCATATCCACCTTCAGAAATCCATCTCTCAAGTTTGTCACTTGTGCACTCATAGCAGTATTCATTTCATTTCATAGTTGCCTATTTACAAGTAAGTGTCCATTTTCATTTCTGCATAATTCTTTAGTTTAGTTCCTTTACTTTTCTTTATAGCTTATCTATGATTAGTGTAGCTTGTTGCAGCTTATAATAGTAAACTGAATGGTTTGAGTCTTATTTAAGCATAACTGTGCCCGATGCCATATATTAGTATACTCTGCATATTATTGTACTGGATATTTTAGTTTGAGTTTTCTGTTCATTCATAATTACAAGTAGTCTAGTGATTAAGTTTGATTAATAGTTTGGAGAGTAGAGGCTTAAGGCTGCATAACTTAGTTTAAGCTGTGAGAATCAGGAGTGTTTGGATCTGTCTGTTCTTGAGGTTTTCTGTTGTTAGCTTGTTATCTCTGCTACACTATTAGTACTCATTAGGCATATGAAAGACAGACAGAGCATGAAAAACATAGGATAAAAGCTAATAGTCAAAACTCATTCCATATCTTAAACTCTGAGCTTAGATTTTGTATTTGGACCTCTGACTTGGTAATCTCTTTAGATTAAGGGTCCATTTAGGTTTGTTAATTCATATAGTAACTAAACATTGCATTAGGATTAAGCTTTGATTACTGAAATTACATTTGAGTCAACCTTAGGTGCATTAGAAATAGTCAAATACCCTGCTTCATAACTGGTTCAAGTACTGCTGATCTAGGCTCCATTTAAGGGTTCAAGTTGGTTTGAAATTCAGTAATTTTTGGTTTTCTTAGATCTCAGTAATATAGGTTAGGATTTGCCTTTCTTAAGTATCACTAATTAGCTTATCAGGTTGCTTATCATTAAGCTGCAAGTTGGGTGTTCAGGTTTATGTTCTGTCTCAAATTTTAAAGCCTGCTGTTGTTATTCATTATTTGAAAGTTTGAAATTGTGGCACATGTCAGTTCATAATTGGTTGTAGTTGCTTTTTCATTTGAGATTTTGTCCACAGCTTATTTGTTTGCTTACTGCTAATTGTCTACTTTGCTTATTGAACCTGTTTATGCTCTCATCTGTGATTCTGTATGCTTATTGGTCTAAAATCTGTCCCACTAAGCTTTATTTAGTCAAAAAGTAAATGAGTCAAAGTTGGGGTCTGCCTTGGTCAACTTAGCTTATTAATAAGCACTCCAAATAAGCAGTTTTCAAGCTTATAAGCACTTTTCTAGCTTATTTTTCTTTCAAAAATTTTTCCCAAGCTTATTTCAATATTTTAGATTTTCTGTAATTTTTTCAAATTTTTCTGAGTTCATTTGCTATTTTTCTTATTTTATTTTCAATTTTAATCAATTTTAAATACATTTTAATTACTAAAAAAATCCAAAAAAATCTGAAAAAGCCAAGAAAAATCCAAAAATATTTTAGAAAATTATTTTTAGTTATTTTAGAATTTTAGAAATTTATTTTGCATTTTTCTCATTTATTTTGAATTTTTAATTAGATTTAATAGTTTTTAATTTCCAAAAAATTACACAAAAAGCCAAAAAAATTAGTTTTTAGTTTTAAAATTACTTTTTAGTTATTTTATAATTTTCAAAATTTAATTTTCATTTTTCTCACTTAATTTCCATTTTCTTTTAATTTTTAATTAGTTAAATAGTTTGTAATTCATAAAAAATAAAAAATAAAAGTCAAAAAAATATTTTTCTTTTTCTCAAAATTTTCTTTTATCATTTTTAATTTTTGAAAATTATTTTCAAGTCTGTAGGAGTAGTGTAGCTTAAAAGTCGCGTTTTATTTCGTACGTTAACGTTTAATTTACGTTTTAGCTTACGTTTTCGATTCTACGTTACGTTTTAAGTTTGTTTACTAGATTTACGTGCTTAGTTGGTTATTTGTGTTTCATTTACTTATTCTTTAGTATAATCATCAAAATCACTTTTTACCATTTTCACGACACGTTTCACGATTCGAGAATTAAGAATTCCATTCACACCTTCGCTGGGACACGACCCGGGGAAATACTTTCCTAAGCATTTCTTCGGTTAAAAACTATACTAAAACGACAACATCAAACACCAAGACCTTGTCGACCACAAGCCCGATCGACAAGAACCCTTCAAAACATATTTTCGATCACCTTCCAATAAAACGACTTTACCGCGAACAAAACCTTCGCATAATCGAGTAACCTTGGAGATTTAAAAACAATCAAAAAACTACAACTTAACCTTGCTTTGAAGTACTACCCTTCTTTTTGATATATTGCTAAACAGAAACTTAGCACCTAATTTTCGAGCCCTCAAAGCTCGAAGATCAAACTGCAAACGACACCCTTTTGACCTCCAAGAAACCCTTCTTTTTTGTCGTCGTTCGTGCCGCACCTTTGCTGTCCCAAATTCGATCACCAAGAAAACCTTGTTGTCTTAATACCAGACAACAACAAACCTTCAACAAGATCTACCTAGCTTCCACCCGAGACCCGAACACGGCTCTTGATACCACTTGTTGGTAATCGACCAACAAACCTGGAAGTTAGCTTGCGGAAAATTGATATTGAAAGAAGAATACGACACACTACAAGAACCTTAACTCGATAGGAAGTAAACGACACGTAATCTTGTTCCCAAACGATTTATATATTGAGAATGAGGAAAAGAAAACGGTACAAAGCACATCCCCCCTCACCTCCTTTTATAGAGATGAGGGGGAACGAAAAACACTCCTAATAGGAGTTGGAAGTCAGCTGGATACAAAGGAACAAAGTAGTCGGTTGTTATGTTGGTCCAACTTGCCATGCAAGGCAAAACCAACCGACTAATACATCCTATTTGGCTGTAATAACAAACTTACACTAAGACCCCCTATACTTATTAATACTTGCTAATATGGATACTATATTACAACAATGGTCTTTATATTGGTGATTCTATCACTCTTTTTCTTTTGCAGGTCATACACAAATTCAAATTTGATTAATCAAAGATTGACAATATATTAACTGTAATAATTTACATGTTACATAGAATCACGAAACTTGAGCCGTATTAAATAAACAAATTTGTTCACTTAAATAATTCTATCTTTATTTAAAGCACCACTTATTAAATAATTCTATCTTTATATGAAGTACTAATAGGTTATGTATAAATAATTCTATCTTTATTTAAAGCACCACTTATTAAATAACTAGCTAAAAGACCCGTGAAATTCACGGGTATTTTAAGGAGATGGCAAAAAATATAGATAATGACATTATATTACGTAATTAGTCATTAGTGATGACTTGTTTGTGTTGCAAGAATTTAAATGTATGTTGATTCACTTGTTGATGATTTAAAGGGATCCTTAATAACCATTTAGATACATAAATTCTTACCTAGAATTAGCGGTGTCAAATGGGTCGATCTGATCTGACTCGAACCCGATAAGGCCTTATAAGATCGGGTTGATGTGGGTTCAACTTAGCTTATTAGCTCAACCTGATAAATCTATAGCCTAATAGGGTCGGGTTAGGGTTTTAATTGGTTTGTTATCGGGTCATCAGGTTGACCCGATAAACCAGAAAGCTATAATGAACCATTAATAAATCTATAATATATATAAAGAGGGAAATGCAGAAATGGTCCCTGTGGTTTGCACAAATTGCAGATTTTGTCCCGGAGTTTTCGAAAGTGCAGGCGGCCTCCCTGTGGGGAGTTTTTGATTCTGTTTTGGTCCCTGTGGTTTGCTCAAAATTGCAAGTTTAGTCCCTGTGGCTCGCTCAAAATTGCAAGTTTAGTCCTTGGTCAGGGACCAAAATGGAACCAAAGTTTCCCCATAGGGAGGCCGCTTACACTTTCAAAAACTCAGGGACGAATTCTATAATTTGGGCAAACCACAGGGACCATTTCTGCATTTCCCTTTATATATAAAGCTTTGTAGTTTGTTTTGTATATTAGGCCAAAAAACAAAACAATTCCATACCTGATATGTTTTATGTGTATAACTTTTTGATTGGTTATTTGATTAATGTGTTACAGTATATGATATGTGGATCAAATTGATTAGCTAAACTCATACGATATTTGCATAGTGCCAACTGGTTAAAATGAAACAAACATGCCTACTGTCAAATTATATTCCATGCTAATTGGACTTGTTAATGCTTGTTTTCTATGTTATATACTCTGCCAAAGGAAAGTATAACTGTCATGTTGCTCCTAACTATAAGTTAATGTCATAATGCGGTATTTTTTTAAAGGAGTCAATTTGTGGGTTGAAATTAGCATGTAACCCGATAATTCGATAGACCCAACCAATAACCCGCAACCCAATAGACCCGGATCCGAATAACCCGATTTCTTATAGTATTGGGTTGCGGGTTAGTTTTTTATTTCTTAAAACCCGGTAGGCTCGACCTGATAAGCCCCAAACCCCACACGATAACCCGTTTGACACCCCTACTTAGAATGACGGATAAATGAGTTTGATTAGAAAATAGCACTCTATTATGTAAAAAAATGATAATCTTATTTTTTTTTTTCAAAAAGTGATTCAGGATGGTATAGTCACTGAATACACCTTGTTGAATATTTTGACTCGTTAGAAGATATATAAGTAAGAGACCCTTTTTAATGAGTTGGTTTAAATAGAATATAAGTAAGGAAGAACCATTTTTTTATGAATTCCTTTAAAAAGGAGTAAAAGTTATTCGTCGTCGGTTTTTCACATTAAGAGTAGGAGTTTTCAAGGTTCCCATTTTTCTGCCACCTATTTCATTAATCTTCATTCGTAATAGAGCTTGTTTAAAGCTTTCCTCATTTGTTGCTTTTCCATACACAATGTTATCTTTTGAATACCACGCTAACTAACCCATGACCAAAATATGCATGCTCACCTCCAAGATGTCCCAATATATTAAATTTATTGTTTTGGTTTGAAAATTCATCTCAATCAAGAACATCATACCATTTGATATTAATTAAGATGGTAGTAATAAATCGCACAAAGTGAAGAGAAGGAATAATCAAAATGAGAGGCTTCAATTACGATTACAATTACATTTATATTTGAACTCTAAATAATAAATAACAATATATATTAAACATACAAATACAATTGCAAAAGTTATCCTGCAAAGTCATAGATAAAGTATAACTTGATAACTAAAATATTGAACCATTGAAATACTATCATTCTATAAGGTAAATGATATTAAACAACCTATTGGAAAATAATATGAATTAAGAATGAGTTATACACACCATGTACTCAAGCACAATATGAAAAGTGATTGATTTGTCGTGCAAAGCCTCATCTTATTCTGCTACAATTTGTTCCTTGAAACCTGCATTGCAAAGGACATGCATACTAATACACCACTCCTGCCAAATTATAGGATAGAAGTAATACTTGCGACCTACCTATACCAACACACACTTAAAGAAGAAAAGAAATAAAGATACAACAATGACCATACCTCTCAAAAAAATGTTATTGTCTCTTGACCAAAACAATCACCTAAAACATGAAAGAAAAAAAGTTATCTGTTGTATATGTAACTATATCCGAATCATTGAATCAAATAAATATCACAAAATTATGGACCATAATATAAATGATAGTATTACAATCGTTTTTGCTCAACATATCTAGGTTGCTCGAAATTGGCCACTAACTATCAAATAAGTATTGTACGTGCTAAACCAATCAAGGTTCAACTTCCCCATTCTTAGTCCTCAAACTGAGTTCGAAAACAGTTGGGAATAACGTTACCTCATCTATCTTTATCGTCAAGCAAGAAGCACAAAATATGATAAAACAATACAAGATACATTTCACAACAAATTTGGCTTCTCACGCATTTCATCGAACATGTGGTGTACATAAAATTCCATCATCAATTCATTGCACATTCAACTTTTTTCGCGAATTAAACATATATGCAAACAATCAAATGCTTAAAAGAAAATCCCAGGTTCGACACATTTATAACGCTTGAAATTGAAACCGTCTAATTTTGAAAAATAACAATTCGTACCTTTTCATTCAATTTTATTTCTCCCTGCAACATAAAAGTATACCAACTCTGAATAACTATAATGCGATTAAAATTAGCTAACATAGATATCTAGATTATTGAGACAAAAAAATATTAAAAAAAAAAAAAAAAAAAAAAAAAGAAGGTAATACTCCGTAAGAAATTACCTCATAGCTAGATCGAAGACTGTTAAAGATGGTGGTAGTGGTCTAAGTTCTTCCTTTACTCTATATAAGTTTGTTTATTGCTGGAGAAAATGGGTTATCACGTCTTTTCATATGAGTCGGATGAATTCAAAACATTAAGGATTCATAGTTTTATCAAATTTATGAAATTCGGGAATTAATGTTGATTTCAATCCTATGGTTATCTTAGTATTAATTCCAAAAATAAATACGAACTTCCAACTTAAGACTTGCACAACACTTCAAAATCTTAAGGATTCATATTTCAACATTAATTGCTGAATTGATACATGCGATTTGAATTGAAGAAGAGGTGTACATAAGAATTTTTGCAATGGATGTGTACTTTACAAAAATATCTATGTGCTGTCCTTCAAGACACATCAGCGCATTAAATAGTGAGCTGCTTTAGAGGCCTGTACAGGACTGCGTTTTATTAGATAAAATAGATTCTATCTTTATATGAAGTACTAAGAGAAGTGGGAGTGGGTACGGTAAGGCACGGGGCGGGATTCCTCACGCACGGGAACACCGCCGGCGGCCTCCCTTCACGCACGGCAAGGAGCTGGTGCATCAAACTTTCACACACGGGAAAAAAAAAAAAAAAAAAGTCGAACGTTGCAAAAGAAAAATATGACCATTGGAGGCTAATGGGTGTTTTTTTTTTTTTTTTTTGAATTGCATATATTGGAGTGTTTGTGGAGGGTGAAAAAAAAAAAAAAAAAAAAAAAAAAAAAAAAAAACCTCTCTTATTATTACATTTTAGAGCAAAAAAAAATCATACCAAGAAACAAATATGGAACGTGGCAACAAAAATAGAGATCCTAGAAGAGGTGGTCGTGGATCGAGAGGCGCAATTCGTCCTCGAATTCAATCACAACCCAGTCTCGAATCATCTTCTTCACAACCCGGGTACTACCCACAAATGTACCCGCAATCTCCACCATTTTTCTATACCTTACAACCCCTCCCGCAAATGCCTACTAACTTAGAGCCGTTTGATTATCAATATACCCAACAACCCCCACCGCAAATGCCTACTAACTTCGACCCGTATGAGCCGCGCTATACCCAACAAAAAAGGCGTGACCGGGTTAGTGAACCGTTACCCATTCGTGATGATACCGATGATGATGAATATTTCGACAATGTTGACGTGGTACCCGAGACACAACCAATTGATGAAGAACAAGTCGAAGAGGTCGAAGAGCAGGTTCAAAAGAGAGAGGAAACATAATAATAATAATAATAATAATAATAATAATAATAATAATAATAATAATAATAATAATAATAATAATAATAATAATAATAATAAACCAAGTAAGGTTTGGACATCCGATGAGGAGGAGGCGTTAGCTAAGTCTTGGATTAAAATTTCGGTAGACAAAGAAGTTGGCGACCGTCAACCAAAGCTAGGATTTTGGAAGCAAGTTTTAAAGCATTTTAGAACGCTTGTCCCGAGAACCGAACGCACTCATCATCAATTGAACTCGAAATGGACTCCTATGCACGCATCTATCGCTGCGTTCAACGGTTACTACACACAAGCGGTATATTTTTATATTTGTGATTTTTTAAGAATCCCTTTCGACCTATAATTCTCAATATATCAAATGCATTAAGAATGGTTCATAACAGAAGTATACATAAGCCAATTTCCTCATCAAGTTCGTTAGACATGAGATAAGGCATTAAACAAGATCATGGATGGGTTGATAAACATTTTGTCCACCAATTTCTACAAGGTAAACACCAAGTTGCCATAAACAAACACCTTGAAATAATACCAAAGTGATAGATCCTTTCGACCTACTTCTACCACAGAGATACATCAAACATTCAACAATGATCCAAACATAATCTCATCAATTAAACTTAAGCATAGTATCAAATAGTAAGCTTACATTACAATGAAAACAACCATATAACTACATCACCCAAATAAACATAAGAACGACTACTCCATTATATTGGTAACAAAACACATATCATTCAAAATAGATTTCATAAATATAATTCATAGAAATAGAGAATTGTACCAAAGTGATTACAACGAAAGAACAAATGGTTCCACAGAGATAACTCTCTTAACTCGTTCTCCTACCCTCTGTCACAGTAATAGGATTACAATGCAACCTTGATATGGTGAACTTGGTATGAGTTCACCAATATCACTTTGTATACTTTCCCTACCATTAGATTTTACCCCCCTTTGTTGCTGCCTTTGCTCTGATTCGTAGGTCACAATATATAGGCTTCTTTGACCTAGCTTAACTCCAGAGTTTAGTAATTGAGGACAAATGATCGGCCTCATAATGAATGCAATCATAACTTTGTATTTGTAACTGACAAGATAAGTGTGTCGCACTCCGTAGAAAGTACGCCGTACTTCGTGTAGATTCAATCTCATTTACCTGCCAAGCAAGTACGCCCCACATAGTCCTAAGACCAGCGTACTTGGGTCTTTTGTATTTGTATTTTCATTCCAAGTCCTTCCTTTTGTTGTAGTTGTTACTTTATCGCCCTTTTAGTGATACTTCTAACTTCCTTCTCTCGTTCAATACTGCAACTGCAACCAGATTAGTGCCAATTCTACAAAAATAATATGATATTCAATAGATATATAATATATAATAGATAAGATAAATATATATAATAAGAGTGTTATCACTCCTTTTCCCTAGCTAAGTTGACACTTGGGGCTTAGTAACTTCAATCTGATCTGGAAGATCAGGCATTACAAAGTACTCAGAGTTGGAATCAATTTCATCTAGTATATTAGTATTTGTCACTATGTGTATGCACAGAAATGCGAACCATCCTAGCCCATAGAAAACAAACCTTGGAATATTCAACCTCTTAGCTACATCGCTAGTCGAGGGAAAACAACCATCTGATATAATGCAACTTGGAGGCGGACAAAGAACACTAAGAACCTTTTCCGATGGCTTTTCTAACAACTTTATTGTTGAGTACATTTTGATTGGTTGGTCAGCTGATGGAAGCAAGTCAAAGTTCTCGAGTCCTTCAGGCAGACCAACTTCAGCTAATGAGACTTCGAGTTCAAGAACTTGGATCTTTATATTAGCTTCAACTGCACGATCAATGACATACTTAAAGCGAATTGCAGTAACAGCAGATGTTATTATAGTAATGATAGCACCTCGTTGAGCTAGTATCTGTTGGTTATTGAGATAATGATATACGGTGTCAAACTTGTTGATTGCATTCCATACAATAGAGAGTGATACATATAGGGGATTACAAAAACTATTTTGGGTAAATAGACAATTACCCATTAATTGACAACTAATATACAACTAATGAGGATAAGAATAACTACTAGGATGAATTCGTCTAACACTCCCCTGCAGTCTGAGCGGCGAAATCGAGAAAGCTCGGACTGGAGTAGTAAACTAGGGGAAAAAAAGAAGATATTAACATAATAAAAACATAACTTTAGTTGACTCGTAGCAAAATCGTTCCAACGGTCAACTTTAGTTGACTGGTACCAACGGTCGGCTAAGTCGAATGGTAACACAACAGTACCAACAGTCAACTTTAGGGACAAATTCCAGCGGTCAACTTTAATCGACTGGTAACAAAGTCGTACGAACAATCAACTAATTGACAAACAATAAACTCATGTATTAACATCAAAAGAAAAGATGATAAAATGAAAGTTGGTTCTAAAACTTCAACCCCCAAAGAACCTTTCAAACAACCGGGGCGTGTTTTTCCCTAGAAAAACATAAAAATCACATATTTAGAAGAAGTTGTGGTTTATTTTGGTTACAGATTAAAGGGAGCCCTCTAAACCTCCGGCGTGTGACCGGCGGCCGGAGGTGGCGGCGGAAGAGTTTAGGTTTTGTGAATCTTAATGTCCTGATACCATGTTGATTATTGAGATAATGATATACGGTGTCAAACTTGTTGATTGCATTCCATACAATAGAGAGTGATACATACTGGGATTACAAAAGCTATTTTGGGTAAATAGACAATTACCCATTAATTGACAACTAATATACAACTAATAAGGATAAGAATGACTGCTAGGATGAATTCGGTCTAACAGTAGAAACAAGACAAAGTGAAGATCTTCGGGACGGAAAGCCATTGGTGGTTCAGAAGTTAGTTTAGTGTTTATTTATGAAACTTCTGATGATTTCCAAAAAGGCTAATCACTTCAGCAATGTCTAGAATTAAAAACTAAGTGCTCGTTAACTGGCGTTAAAATTATATAAAAAGTTTAAATAATATCTATGGCCGGTGACATGAAGTTCATATATATTGGCCTGCCAAAATAAGTTAAACTTTTATGAAAGGCACGTTCGGTGGCATCTAATACCACCTTTCGATCCTAAGGTACGTGGCTACAATGGCAATTTATATTTTTTATTCTTACTAATTTTACCATTGTATTTCACTATATATCCTTGAAACAGCATACATTTTATTTTTGTACTTTCATCGAGTCTTTGTCCGTAAGTACGTACAGAATGAAAAAAAATAAAAAATAAAAATAAAAGAAGGTTTTTGTGATTCTTTGGAGTTTGGACAGTGTCACTGAGACGTTAGATTTTCTTAAGTGTCATTTTCCAGTACAAAAATTTAATAACACCATTATTTGTACTCCCATATATGTTGCCTGTCACTGTATATGCATATTAGAGCAGTGACCATTATTTTTACTCCCCTAAAGCTATGTCGACACATGTGCAAGACTCACTTCAAGGACTCCTTCATGGCATCCACTTGTTAATTACCTTTAATTTTTATTTTATTTTAATCAATTTCAAGCAAGAGTGGCCAGACATTCAGAGCCACTGTGAATCCATGATTTAAAACATTACAGATAAAAAATGAAAAAAATTAGGTGGTGGAATTTATGAGATTATAAGGGTAAATGTAAATTATTTGTTAAGTTGTATTAGATCTTATTTAAACATTCTCTTGCTAAAGATGTATAGATAACAAGGTTCAAAGGGAAGTATGTAAACAAGTACCTAGACCAGAATTGCTTCTTAGATATGATGTAACCTTAAGGATTGAAAGGAATTGAAATCCTTAATGTACAAGCTATAATAGCTATTCCAGATCTTGGACCAATTTAGTATTCTTGTCTAATTCTTGAGTAATATCGTGAATCATGGACGTCATGTTAAAATGTGATGAACCTCCTTCCTCCATTGCTCTCTTCGCCATTCCTCCAAGTTCTTTAGCCCTTTTTCTTCTTGCATTTCCCTCTTCCGAATTGTTCATTAAACAATCCACGGCCGTCTTGATCTTTTCCCTCTTTACCATCACCTCACACATATCATTCTTCCCATAAGATACTGGAACCTCTACACCAATTCTCACTCCAATTTTCAAAACGTCTATGATAAATCTTTCGTTAAAAAATTGATCAGCGAAATGAGGCTATGTAACCATTGGGATTCCAGCAGAAATCGCTTCTATAGTCGAGTTCCATCCACAGTGAGTTATGAAACCTCCAACGGCTTGGTGTGACAGTACAAGGACTTGTGGTGCCCAACCGCGAACAATTAGGCTGATAAGGCAGGTGTTGAATCAGGATTCAAACACTCTGCATACAGTATATACAAAACACCCAAGCAGCCACACAAGATGAAGATTATGATGGAACAAAGTATGATCAAGTGTGATATGATGTAATAGTTGTACAATATACAGTTAGAGTTGTACTTTACAGTTAGTTAGTAATAGTTAGTTTGCAGCAGTATATAAGATGTAATTCTGTCTTCACCATGTAACAATTTCATAATAATAAAATTCATTTTTCATTCAATATGTTTTCTCTCATTTCGTTATATGGTATCAGAGCTAGAACCACCACAAACTGTGGTGGTAACTAACTCCGATGAAGATAACAGAATTTTCCGGTGACAATAACTAATTTTCCACCATAAAACCACCGCAACAACCTTTCCCGCCATTTTTCATTCACCAAAAATTCACAATTCCACCATATTCCACCATCATTTCTGCTCAATAATCATCATAAACAACTGTAAATCATCTCAAAACACAAGAAAGCATCAAGAATCATCCAAAATTATCAAGAATTCATTCAAATTCTGCAATAACTCTGTTTTTCATCACTACCATTGATAAACCTTCAATCTTCTCATCAAACCACAATCAATACACTTCTTGAATAGCCATGGCAACATCAGGAACAAGCTCACCACAAACAACCACACAAATACTTGATGATGTCACTTCACCACTTCATCCACTGTATTTCCATCCCAATGATCATCCTGGCATGATTCTCATATCAAGAAAGTTAACTGGATCAGAGAACTATGGTACTTGGAAAAGATCAATGCTAATTGCTTTGAGTGCTAAAAACAAAGTGAAATTGATCAATGGTGAGTATGCAGAACCACCTTCTTCATCAGAGTTGAGGGTACATTGGGAAAGAGCCAATGACATGTTGATTTCTTGGATTCTCAACACTATCTCTGAACAGATAGGTAACAACCTCACCTTCATCAATTCTGCTTATGCTTTGTGGAATGAATTGTTTGATCATTATTCACAACTAGATGGACATAGGATTTACCAATTAGCAAATGAGATTGTTGACCTTAAGCAGTCAAACAGCACAATTGAAGTTTATTATCAGAAATTGAAGGGTCTTTGGGATGAATTAGATGCAATTGAAGCACCATATGCATGTACTTGTCAATGTACTTGTGAAAATGGAAAAGAAAATGGTGAAAGGGAACAGAGGAAAAGACTAATTCAGTTTCTGATGGGCTTAGATGATAGTTACACAAATATCAGGGGTCAAATTTTGTTAATGCAACCAATGCCTCTAGTTTCTAAGGCTTACAGCATGTTAAGGCAAGAAGAAAAGCAAAGGGAGACACCCAAGCCTGACTCTACTATACCCACTGCACTAAACACCTACAGAAACTACCCAAGATCAACCAATCAATCAAGGAACAATCCACCTCCAAACCCACAATCAAGCAATCAGAATGATAGGAAAAGCAATTTCAAGCAAGGGGTTTTCTGTGCTTATTGTAAGAAGGAGGGACACTCAAAGGAAGAATGTTTTAAGCTACTTGGTTATCCTCCTGGTCATCCTCTACACAACAAATACCTTCCACCATCACAAAGGATTCAACAAGGAACTAGGAACACAAGATCTGCTCATATGGTTACAAATGAGTCACTACCACAGATGGAAAGTCCACTGGATGAACCTGCTTGTCCTACTTCTGCAAAATCAGATGACTTTGTTAATGCTAGAATGGATCAGATACAAAACCAACTCAATCAAGTGTTGCTCATGATGCAGAACAACCTTCCAAACACCACTGATGGTGCTTCATCATCACACATGGCAGGTATACTCTCCTTCAATCATAGAGTTCCTATTCCTTCTAAGCTAACTGGTGTACATTCTTTCAATTCTACTGCTGGTATGCATTCATTCATTGCTTCACACATCACTAAAACCAAAACCACATTGCATATATGGATAATTGACAGTGGAGCTACAGACCACATTTGCATATCACTTACTCTAATGCATAACACCACCACACTTACTACACCAATCACTGTTTCATTGCCAAATGGTCAAACCACCAAGGTGTACATCACTGGATCTGTGAAACTAAGCCCCTCACTCACCATACACAATGTTTTTTACATCCCAACATTCACATACAATCTCATCTCCATCAGCCAACTCCTACACAGGACACTTTTTTCTGTTACATTCACACATAACAAGTTCATTTTTCAGGGCCATGATGGAAGTACTACACATGGCACCCTTCATGGAGGACTGTATCTTCTCAACACCACAACAAATCCAACTTCTTCACATCCTGTGATTCTCTCAAGTTCAAGCAAACCACATCTTTGGCATGCTAGACTGGGCCACACACCACTATCCACAATCAAGCAAATTTCTAATCTCTCTCTTCCTGTATCATGTAGTTCAGAACCAAAATGTACCATATGTCCATTAGCTAAGCAACATGTTTTACCTTTCTCTGTCAGTGAATCATATGCAAAATCAAACTTTGATCTCATTCATATGGATGTTTGGGGCCCTTACAGGCATTGTACTCTAAATAAATGCTCATATTTCCTCACAATTGTTGATGACCATTCAAGAGCCACATGGACCTATCTTCTGCCAAATAAACATCATGTTTTATCCACTTTCAAAGTCTTTTATCAATCAATATTAACTCAGTTTCAAACAAACATCAAAACTATTAGAAGTGATAATGGCACAGAATTCATAAATTCATCTTTCACTGAATTCACTCAATCCAAAGGCATCACTCACCAAACTTCTTGTCCATACACACCTCAACAAAACTCAAGAGTTGAAAGAAAACACAGACATTTATTAGAAATGGCAAGAGCAATTCACTTTCAAGCTAACTTTCCCAAACACATGTGGGGTTACAGTCTTCTAGCTTCCACATATCTCATAAACAGAATTCCAACAAAAGTACTTCACAATCACAGTCCATATCAACTTCTATATAACAAACCACCTTCACTTGAACATTTGAGAATCATAGGGTGTCTAGCTCATGCATATCATCACACATCAGACAAATTCAATCCTAGATCCACTCCAACTGTTTTTGTTGGATATCCTCACAATCAAAAAGGTTATTTATTACTTGATCTCAAAACAAACAAAACCATCACTAGTAGAAATGTACTCTTTGATGAAACCATTTTTCCATTTCATACCTCACCAACACCAACTAGCATCTCTCAGACTCCAACCACAGACACCACAAATCATATATCTATACCTCCATCATTTCCATTCACCACAACTAACTCACCACCTCTGACCCAAACATCCTCTACTGCAACACCAATTCCTCCACCATTATCACCAACAGCTTCACACAACAACACTCCTACTCTCACACCATCACCTATACAAGAACATTCAACATCCACAGATTCCACAACTTCTTCACCTATCACTGAACAACCAACTACACCCACCCCTGAACCAACAACATTCACAGATCCAATACCACCACCTATTCAAACCACTCAACCTCCACTCAGAACCTCTACAAGACACAAACAACTTCCCACAAAACTCAAAGATTACCAATATCATTTACCAAAGTCTAACATTCACCAATTCACTACTGCTAAATCACATCACAAACACCATCATTCTAATTATCTAAATTATTCCAATCTTAAACCACAAACATCATATTATATACTCTCCATTGACAAAATCATTGAACCAACAACTTTTTCACAAGCATCAAAACATCCCAAGTGGGTTGAAGCAATGAATAAAGAAATACTAGCATTAGAAAAGAACCACACCTGGGAGCTCACACTGCTACCACAAGGTAAATCAGCAATTGGAAGCAAGTGGGTGTACAAAATCAAACTCAGAGCTGATGGTAGCATAGAAAGATTCAAAGCAAGACTAGTGGCAAAGGGTTTTCATCAGAAAGAAGGAATTGACTACAATGAAACCTTTGCACCAGTTGCAAAGATGTCCACTGTTAGAGTTTTGATTGCTATAGCAGTTAGCAAGCAATGGATTATAGAACAGTTAGATGTCAACAATGCATTCCTCCATGGTGATCTTCATGAAGAAGTGTACATGCATGTTCCACAAGGCTACAACCAACAACTTCCACCTAACACAGTTTGCAAGCTCAAAAAGTCTTTGTATGGCCTAAAACAAGCTAATAGGCAATGGTTTGAAAAGCTTACAACATTCCTCACCTCACTTGGCTTCATACAAAGCTATGTTGATACTTCTCTGTTCACATTCAACAAAGGTGACTGCTTCACATCACTCCTAGTTTATGTAGATGACATTCTCATAGCTGGTAACAGTCCTCATCACATCAAAGTCATCAAACAAAGACTCAATGATGAATTCAGTATCAAAGATCTTGGACCCTTGCACTATTACTTAGGAATTGAATTTATGAGGAATGACAAAGGTATGGCTATGACTCAAAGGAAGTATGCTCTTGAATTAATCACTCATGCTGGTTTACTGGATATCAAACCTTCTGCTACACCCTTGGATCCAAACAAAAAGCTTCTAAAGGATGCAGGTGATCTACTGGAGGATCCCTCACACTATAGAACTCTAGTTGGAAAGCTACTCTACTTGACTATTACTAGACCTGATCTTGCTTTCTCTGCACAAGCACTCAGCCAATTTTTACAAGCTCCCAGAACAACACACATGAAAGCTCTCATTAAGGTGCTAAGATATGTGAAACTCTCTCTCACACAAGGTCTCTACTTTTCAGCTCAGAATGATCTATCCCTCCTAGCTTATTGTGACAGTGATTGGGCTGCATGCTACAACACAAGAAGATCAGTAACTGGGTTTGGTATCTTTCTTGGATCAAGCTTAGTTTCATGGATGTCAAAGAAACAACCTGTAGTGTCCAGGTCGTCTACAGAGGCAGAATACAGGGCACTTGCTGATACTACATGTGAGGTAACTTGGCTCAAATGTTTACTCAAGGAGTTCCAAGTAACAGTTCCTACTCCAATACCAATGATGGTTGACAATGCTTCTACCATAGCCTTAGCATCTAACCCTGTCCACCATGCAAGGACTAAGCATATTGAACTTGACTGTCATTTTGTAAGAGACAAAATCAAAGCTGGTTTAATTCTTCCCAAGTTCATATCAACAAAGAATCAACCAGCAGATATACTGACAAAAGGCTTGAGCAGACCTCTACACTATAGTTGTCTATTCAAGTTAGGCATGTGCAATCCTTACACCATGCCAACTTGCGAGGGGGATGATAAGGCAGGTGTTGAATCAGGATTCAAACACTCTGCATACAGTATATACAAAACACCCAAGCAGCCACACAAGATGAAGATTATGATGGAACAAAGTATGATCAAGTGTGATATGATGTAATAGTTGTACAATATACAGTTAGAGTTGTACTTTACAGTTAGTTAGTAATAGTTAGTTTGCAGCAGTATATAAGATGTAATTCTGTCTTCACCATGTAACAATTTCATAATAATAAAATTCATTTTTCATTCAATATGTTTTCTCTCATTTCGTTATATAGGCCTCTGTCTTTTATCCTATCTTCATATCCACCTTCAGAAATCCATCTCTCAAGTTTGTCACTTGTGCACTTTATGAACCAAATAAATGGTATATTTGATAACTCCAATCCTAGAGCAAGCTGGATGGCCTGGTCCGTGGAAGTATGAGATAAACTTCCAAAGCAAACATAGACTACGGAGCTTGTCTCTCTCGTATCTAGTCAGTTAAGACAATCATGCCCATCAACTGCAGCCTTGTTTCCTCTCTCGGCAGTATCTTGGAAACTTTTGTTGCATAGTGAAACCGGGCCAATACACCACACCTTTTTGTCTTTCACCTTCCTGAATGCATCAACATACTTAGGCTCCAACTCCTCAAAACTATTAACCACAATCCCATATGCACCTTTCCCCGCCTCTCGCCTTCTTTCGTACCTCCTAAAACTTGCTTCCGTGTTTCCTTTTCCCCATCCCGAAGCCTGAGGTTTGGTAATCTCAATCTGGTCAGGCAGACCAGGCAACACAAAGTACTCAGAGTCGGATTCAATTTCATCTAGTATATTAGTATTCATTGCTATGTTTATACATAGGGAAGAAAAACATCCAGGTCCAAAGAAAATGATCCTGGGAATGTTTAACCTCTTCGCCACATTTGTCGTCCACGAAATACCATTATCTGAGATGATGCAACTTGGAGCAAGACTTAGTCCCCTAAGCGTCTTTTCAGCTGGTTCTTCTAGCATATCTATGGCTGCAAAAAGATTGTCCAAGAGTGCAACTGATGGAAGCAAGTCAATGTTCTCGCATCCTTCTGGCAAACCAACTTCAGAAGTTGCAAGTGGGAGTACAAGAACTTGGATCTTGAGCTTAGCTTCACTTGCACGATCAATGACAGATTTAAAACGACTCGCATTAACAGGAGTAGTGATTATTGTAACAGTAGCACCTCGTTGAGCTAGTATTCGAGCTATGTCGACCATGGGTATCATATGGCCTTGAGTCATTAGAGGAAACAAGATAAAATGGAGGTTGGTTGAAGGGGAAGCCATTGGAGTCTATGCGCACAGATGAAGTAAAACACACTGAGAAATGAAAGAATAGAGTATTATGCAATGCTTTGTAAGTTGCAAAAGATGGTCTTTATATTGGTGATTCTATCACACTCTTTTTCTTTTGCAGGTCATACACAAATTCAAATTTGATTAGTCAAAGATTGACAATTAACAGTAATAATTTACATGTTACATAGAATCACGAAACTTGAAATTGCAAACGTATTAAATAAACAAATTTGTTCACTTAAATAATTCTATCTTTATTTAAAGCACTACTTAAATAATTCTATCTTTATATGAAGTACTAATAGGTTATGTATGAAAAAAAAAAAAAAAAAAAAAAAAAGTAGATTTGTTGTATATTTAATATGACACAAGGTTTATTTAGTGAATTTGGTGTATATTTAATATGACCTATTTGATAAACATCACAAATTTAATCAAGAAATTATTGATATCAACTAACACGTAAACATGGTAATTTCAGTTCGCTTAATGCTTCAAATTCCATCATAAAAAGTTAGAAAATCCCTAAAACTATTGACTAGTCATGATGATATGTTTAAAATTGTGGGTTGCATTAAAGTATTAAACACCCATTTTATTCAATAATGGTACATGAGTAATCAAGATGTATACTATGTGTTACGCATTCGCTAGACTTGTCAGTTGTCACTATTATCATCCATTTATTTGTAAAATTTTATGCTTGACTAAAGATAGTTTGGTGACTGATTTTGTCATGGCTTGTTTTATAAATTAATTAAGATGCCAACATGACATTCTGTGTTTGTGACTTTGTGTCCATAGGAAAGAAGTCAGCATTAACGATTTTCACAAATACGGAGTATTAGTTTTCATTTTTCAATATCTGATAATGCCAAGTAGCATGGACCAGTAGCATGGACCAGTGTCCTTGAAAGATTGGACCGACCATTTTGTGCATCTCCAGGTGTTGGAATCAAGTAACATAAGATTTAAATTTTTGGTTGGGACTTGGGAGACCTATGCATGCATGGAACATAATTAATTGGTCTTGGTCCCAAAATGCAAGACTGCAAAATTATTTTTTCAAGTACTTAAACAGTGCCAAATAAAAATAAAAATGTAAGTGTAGAATCGCTGTTGAATAGTGCCTTCAAGCAATTTGTGTTGGACTAATTTAATGGCCAAATGTGTTTGAAAACATTTAAACATAAATTAGATTAAGTATAAAAAGACTTATTTAGCAAAATTCATGTCAAAGATATCGTCAAGGAGTTAAAGACAACTTGAAAGTATACTTTCTAGCTGATGCAGGGTCAGTTGATATATATAAGAACT
Organism: Artemisia argyi; assembly: GCA_030686995.1. Lineage (NCBI taxonomy): Eukaryota > Viridiplantae > Streptophyta > Magnoliopsida > Asterales > Asteraceae > Artemisia > Artemisia argyi. The sequence goes on along the minus strand of CM060687.1, from coordinate 52,430,243 downwards.
AGAAGGTGAAAAACAAAGGTTCATTAGGAATTGACAATGCTCTGATGATCATTTCAGCTCTCTGATTCATCTAAGAGAGCCTAGCTCAAAAATATCTCTTAGATATTTAGGCGGGACTTTTCAAGATAGAAAATGAGCGGGATAAAATTTATCCTCAAAAAAGTCAAAGACAAGTATGAGCGAGATAAAGTGATGATTTATCATTGTTCCTCAAAAACAAGGTTGTTGTGTTTCTAATAATCTAATTATGTAATTGAATATGTACTTCGCTTGTTAATGCTTAAGATGTCTCAACAACTCTCCCGTGACATACTCGTTTGTTTCCTATATAAAGAGAATGTTGGTCGGAGTAAATGTTATATCTTTCACATTTAGTATTACATTAAGAAGAGCATTACTATCTTTGAACTAGTTATTATCCCTAATCCAATCAGAGACTTAGAGTTCACTTACAAACCTTAACTCTAATTTGAGTTTGCTTAATCAGAGAACTAAATTCTATTGTCATTTAATTAAGTGTTCATCCGCAAAACACTTTGTAATTATTGATAATAAGAATTATACATTAAAAAGTCTATCTTTGTGTTATTGCATTTTAACCTTACATTATTATAGTTTTAAAACACAATGAATTAAGGAACTACAATTGATCACAGCAATTTTGGCCTTCACATATTTCAAAAAGTGCTCAATACTCAAAAACGTGAAATTCTTTTAAAATGAAGATCCACCCATGGCTGCAAACAATGAAATGTTGATAACATTATTGGAAATGATAATCCAAACTTTAATGCCAACAACAATGCAAACAATGACCTACACAGCTCCTAAATTCAAAAGGGGATATTGTGTTACTCCTATCCCTTAGCTAGAAGTGAATGATTTTCTAAAGTTAAAAGATACGATATCTTGATGGACTTGAACCCTTTCATCTTGAAATATTGGAAAATGGTCCGTACATACAAAATTTGTTGCATCCACTTTGAAAACTTTTTGGCCAAGCCACAAAGCCATTGGACCCTAACTACGCAAGGCTTGCAAACCAAGATAAGAGACTTAAAAGTATTCTTATCTCAAGCCTACCAAATGATATCATGAAATATGTAATTCATTATAAAACTGCCAAAGAATGTTGACCTACATAATTCTAGGTCATGAAGGTCCCTTTGAAACACGAGATACCAAGATTGCAGCTCAGAGGCCGAAATTTAATGCCTTTAAGGAACTTGAAGGTGAAAAGTTGCTCAAACTTACACCATGCTCAAAATCATGTTAAATGACTTAGAAAACAAAGGGGTTGAAATCAATCAACCTAAAGTAAATGTCACTTTTGTGAACAGTTTACCAAGAAAATGGCTAAGTCTGAATCAGACTCTGAGGGCCAATAACTCTATTAAAAATGATATCTGGACCGAGTCTTTGGAAAATATAATTATGAGGGGGACTTGATTGACGAAATCTATGAATCTGAGACAAAAAAGGTTGATCTCCATACCTCTATGTCAATGCTTTGTACACGAACTCTCTTGTGCAACTAAACCAATACCGACATCATCTACACCACCTACTGCATCCAAGAAAGCAACAAAAAACACTCAATGGTGTGTTACCCAAGGTTTTCTAAAGAAGACATCGGAAGGGTTGTCAATGGAGTTTATTGAGCATTTTCAAGCTGAAGAACGTCGAAGCACACATGAAACAACCGGAACCTTAGAAATAGAAGGGTTAACATCTGATCAGCTCAAAGCTATAACACTGAACAGATTCATGGAAAACCCTCCCCAACAAAAAGAACAACCAAATATCTTCCACTCCCTCATCAAACCATCTTAATCACGATCAGACTCAATTATTTGTAATGAGATAACTGGTACGAAAGGGTCAATGGTTTATACAAACTCAAAACTTGATGACATCATTACTCAGCTCAATGAAAAAATCTTTTCGTTGGAACAAACCTGCAAGGCTTAATATCGGAAACGCCGTCAGGATGATCCTGAGTGGGAGAAACATTCTAAGAGACAGAAGAAAACCAAAGACACTTATTCAAGAACCACAAAAGAAAGGTCATCACACCCTAAACCAAGCAAGCAAGCCTCTGGATCAGAACCTACTCACGCATCAGAAGAACAGATCCGATCTGCAGCAACTGAGTTTAGTGGTAGAGAAACAATAGAAGATGTGGTTGGGACAGATTCATAAATGGGGGATAAAATAAAAGATGCATAAAATAGTGATATTAATGGTATATCAGGAGATAAGGTTGCACATTCTGAGAAAATAACGGTTGAAAAGCCTGAAGGAGTATCATTTTCATACGTTCACACCTCTCCAGGGTCATCAGGAACAATAAGTGATGAAGAATACACTAAGATATTGATGGATGCAAGAATCAGAAACGTTCATGAGCATGAACTAGTTAAGAGAACCATTATAGCAAGCTACCCGATACCAACACACCCTCAACTCAAATTTATTGAACCAACATCATATGAAAACTACGATCTTCGTTACCTGATATCTGGGCATGACATGTATCGTTCATCAATTACTATAAGTCCAATGTTTTAGGAATGAGCTGAAAGGTTCCTGGAAGAAGGTATTTGATGCGTGGGAATCGCAACAGGCTTTACCTCTCGAGGGATCTCGAGAAGCTTACAACCCCCACCAGGCAGTGTACCTGATCGTTGTAGTATAGTTTAGTGACAAGTACCGGGGGATTGATCGTTCAGCTAGGAATAGTGTCGTTAGGATTGAAATTAATCTAACTAGGTCTAAAGGTGAAGGATGATTCTTTTTGTATTTTTATATTTTATGAAAAACAAGTAAAAATCTCGGGTATTGGGAGAGTGGGCGGAATTAGTTGCTAATCAACTAACCCAAAAGCTACTAATTAAACTAATTAACAAGAAAACTAAACTAAGGTTCTACAAGATAAGTGAAGCATGTCTACCCATGATATGTTACTCCTTGCTAGCTATCCAATCCTAGCTATTAAATTGTAACCTTGTTTTAATTGACGGGTTGTATTCCTTAATACCATTCATGGGGTATCGCACATAACTCTCCAATTCTATGAGCTCTTATCTCCTCCTACACCATGCCCAGCACAACTATAGGGATTGTAAACAGTGGCTCATGCATTAAATACAACCAATAAAGACCTTAGTGCAATAGGTTCATGTTTCCTAAGACGTTCAAGCATGTTACCATTTTGAGATCTCCCAGTTTTCTTAAGCCTAACATATAAATCGTTCAATCAAAACAAGAATCAATAAGAAACAAGGATTATAAAGTAAACCAACTAGATCTATTGAAGTTGTCACGCCTTAATTGATGGAGATAGACATAACATCAACAAGAAATCAATTAGATCTAATCAATTATATACAAGTTTCACATAATCATAAGTAGACACAAGGTGAATTAGCAAATCATCATCAAAGAAGAGCAAACAACAATGATAATGGAAAACATAATTAAGATAGAATCATCAAACCAATACATGATGTTTATGGAGTGATTGAAACCCTCTAAGTTGCTGGAAAAACACCCACCTAAACCCAGGAATCGACCTTAGGGTTTAGGGCTTACAAAAAGTGATGTTATGATGTTATATTTATAGGCATGTATTCTGTCGGCAAGGCTTGACGGCGTTAGCTCGTTCTCTTGATGCCGTCAAGACCATTTTTTCACCAAATTGCAGATCTCTTCGTCCTCTTCGCGTGGGCTTTTGAATCACCTAAATCCGAGTTCGTATGCAAAAGTTATGACCAAAACAATATCAGCTACTCTGCGCGCAAGTTTTGACAAGTTAACACATGACGGCCTTGGGTGATGCCTTCACATTCTCTCTGGGCCGTCACCACTTTTACTCTTGACGCCGTCACCAAAATGCTCTTGACGCCGTCAGGTATTGTTCTCAGCATGAAAAATTAAGTCTTTGGCGTTTTCTTCACTTTTATGCTCCAAAAACGTCCGAATTGCTTCCTTTTCCAGATTTCTCTCCCAAAGTACCTAAAATCACAAAAGGAACGATTTAGGGCAATATTTGATCAAATAAATTCGAATTCGGGCTTAAATGACCCCCTAAAAACGGATCATTTTTTGCCTCATCATATACCCTTACACTTGAGATTTGCTTGTCCTCAAGCAAATGCGCTTTTATTCTACTCAAAAGACAAGTTAGAGGTCATTTAACACTAATATAAAAGTAATTACAACAAATAATCGTTCCACTAAAGACCAATAGACAAGCACGGAGGTCATACACAAACACCTCACAAATAGTGTTTAGATACTCACATCTCTCGGGTGTAATAAAGTATAAATTACAATATGGAAATGGAAAACATCTCTCACTACCTGTCATAGCAAAATAGATTACCATAGGCTTGGGAAAGGATCAAACCTCCACCACATGGCGTAAGCACCTACGATAAACTATCAAAGAGGTTTTTTAAAGGGTTGTAACGTTAGGTGTAGGGATATGAAATACACGGTTTTGTTGGATAAAGGAAGTTTTACTAGTGGCGAGTTAACAATCTTGGTTAATCACATGTACAATATGGCGTTGCTAAGCCAAGACTAGACTCGACTTAAGCTAATAAATGAAAAATAACAAAAACATAAAATGAACATAGAATGAAAAGGGATGGTAGTCCGTATGTTTTTTTCTCTTTTTTTTTCTCTTCTATTTTTTTTTTTTTTTTTTTTTTTTTATTTTTCGATTTTTTTTTTTTTTTTTTTTTTTTTTTTTTTTGCATACACTCTTACCCTACCATCCAAAATAATACATCATAGGGGTTGAACATTCCCCTTACACTTGAATCTTTACATTAAACTAATCTAATGACTCGAATTAAGAAAATCAAAACACTTGGAGCACTTTTAAGATTAACGTACATACGGGGGTAATAATATGATGTTCTTCCCCATTACTCCATAAATAAGTACTTACCCATGAGTCCCGATCGTCCCAAAACAATATGTACAAGGATATGACTCGACTTAGCAACCATGTAATCAATTAGATAGTTAACTTAGGGTTTAACAAATAATAATAATGCACTAAAAATGAGCGCATACACGGAAGGCTAAGGCGATTTGGTTGTACATTTAAGTGGGGTGTAACAAATTCTTCCTTTAAGTAAAATGCTCAAAGTTAGAAACGAAAAGATAGGCTCTGAGGGGTGTACTAGGGGTTTCGTGTACAAAAAATGAGTACAACGCTAAGGGTGTGGGAAAAATTAGTTGACTTAACTAGCCAAGTAATATGACTTAAATGGTCAAGTAATTATAATACGGGTTTAACACAAGGGTAATCCTAATGCCTCTTATCATGTAGTAAATCCTACTACACGAATGTAGTCTCACTAGCGGTCTCGGGATGCATCACTAACGCAAGTTCTAGAATCTAAATGCTACCGGTACACTCATAAGCACTAATAGTAAATGCTTTTCCTATCAAATCTAAAGGAGAACCTCACAAATTTGGGTAGAAAATTTTTCTGAATATACAGTTATGTGCTAGTCATACAATCTCCTATCCATGAGACGCTTGCTATGGCTAAAGTTTCACTCCTAAATGTTGTAAAAAATTTTAAATTTGGCGCTAAAATTGCACTAACAAGTATTTCTCATAGTTTTATTACACATCTACCATTAAACAAAACAAACTCAAGCGAAAGTGCATATGTAAGGTATCATCTTTTTACCCTCCCCTTACACTTAAGATGAACATTGTCCCCAATGTTCAAGTAAAGAATGTAAAAGTGAAAAAGTAAAGAGAATAAAATCAAATACTCCCCTAATTCGCTCGGTATAGATAATAGGATGGCCAGGTTAAATCTTCCTCCAAGAAAATGAACAATCAAAGCTTCTCTTCCAGAATATAAATCATCTTCTTGTCATACATAACCTGTAAAACCTGACAAAATAGACAAGACAACCTCGCGTAAAATCGGCGACATCCTATATAAGTTACTAAATCCTAGAAAACAAGATAAGATATAATGCTTGTGGAATGAAGTTTGCAGATCTCCTGGAGATTATAAAACTTAATAATTCACAAAAACCATAAGACTCCGTTAGAAAAACAAAACCGGTAAAATTTCCAGATTTTTACACCTAACGCCGTCAAGCGTAAACTCCTGACGCCGTCAGAATTGACCTGCAGAAATTCTTATGTTAAGTTTCCGGAAAATTTCTCGAAAAACTTGGTCCTACTTCCTGGAAAATCCTGCAAAACTTCATTATGACTCAATACAAGCATTTGACACTAACAAATATGAATATACATGTTCATTTAATATTGTGGAGAATCATGATCGGTTTGTTTCTTAAAAACATATTTGGGGTTTCCCCTTACACTTATCTTTTGCAAAAATACCTTTAAGTGGAGTTAAGACTAGGCCAAAACAACAAAGTAAAGTATTTCCACTATTTAGTTTAGAAACATGATCTACCAACAATAAAAATAAAGCATGCATACGGAAGCAAATAACAAACAAACAAATAAAATCACACAAAAAATGGGTTGCCTCCCAATAAGCGCTTTTCTTTATTTACGAGTCTTGTAGCTAGACTCAAAGTCATGGGTTACTACGTGACTTCATCATTGGTTCCATTCTCTGATTGTAGATATTCTTTGTAGAAATCAATCACCTTTTTCTCAACCGCCCCCATAATCATTTGGGCAAATTCTTCATCGACTTTATACCTTGGTCCAAGGGCCAAGCAATCTTTGTAATAGAGACTCATTTTTTCTCATACATAATCCATGCCCTTTTTCTTATCCTTCTCATTAATATCCTCAAAAGCACCAACGTTGTCCTTATCAAAACGAGATATAAAGCAAAATTCATTCATCCTATTAGGCATCCTATAAGTGATACTATCGGTGCTACTTGCAAATCGGATCGTACCTTCTACCTCATCATATTCCAACTTAGACTCTTCAACAAATGGTTTGTCAAACACAACATTGGATAATCGATAATCAATAACATTAGCAAGATCCTCCACAATCATAAAGTCGGCAACAAAAGTGAAATTACCAACAAAGACATGTAAACCTTTAACTCTCCCGACAAAGTTACAAACTCCACCGGGGTACTTGGGATCCCTTCTAGGTTCAAGTCTTGTTTTCACTATATCATTATAAACAGTTGAGGACATAATGTTGATTGGAGATTTAAAGTCAATGTAAGCATTGCTAATGTGCCTATATCCAATCATACATGGTATCTTAGCATTCTTAGGATCGCCTCTCTTGATCTTAGGTTCAATTATGGTGGAAGGAGATCGCGGGTTATCAATAAGATTATTATAATATGCAATCTCCTCCTTAGTGGGGTATAGATTAAAGTAGTCATTAAGCTTCGGATCTATTTCCTCCTCTTCTAGTCCCTCAACAACATTCACAAAGTCATTAGGCCCTAGGTCCTTGTTTGAATACAAGGCGGTTGCTAGGTCACTAAATGCATGTTCGAGTTCAACCTTAATCAACCTATTAAGCTCTCTAAGCTCCCTAATCTCACTCTCAATTTGTTCACGTAACACAGCTACTTCTCTAGGGGAAAGGGGTGGATTCGCGTTTTCCATAATGGTCAACGGAATAGTCAATGAGTTTAATTTACTAACAAAGGCACAAAGAAAGAGATAGACTAAAGAAAACCTAAAAATAAAAATAAAATCTTACTAGAAAGGAATCTAGCAAGTAGACCTAATAAAAAGAAATTCTAACCTAGACAATAACTATTCCCCGGGCTGCGGCGCCAAAAACTTGATGCGTGGGAATCGCAACAGGCTTTACCTCTCGAGGGATCTCGAGAAGCTTACAACCCCCACCAGGCAGTGTACCTGATCGTTGTAGTATAGTATAGTGACAAGTACCGGGGGATTGATCGTTCAGCTAGGAATCGTATCGTTAGGATTGAAATTAATCTAACTAGGTCTAAAGGTGAAGGATGATTCTTTTTGTATTTTTATATTTTATGAAAAACAAGTAAAAATCTCGGGTATTGGGAGAGTGGGCGGAATTAGTTGCTAATCAACTAACCCAAAAGCTACTAATTAAACTAATTAACAAGAAAACTAAACTAATGTTCTACAAGATAAGTGAAGCATGTCTACCCATGATATGTTACTCCTTGCTAGCTATCCAATCCTACCTATTGAATTGTAACCTTGTTTTAATTGACGGGTTGTATTCCTTAATACCATTCATGGGGTATCGCACATAACTCCCCAATTCTATGAGCTCTTATCTCCTCCTACACCATGCCCAGCACAACTATAGGGATTGTAAACAGTGGCTCATGCATTAAATACAACCAATAAAGACCTTAGTGCAATAGGTTCATGTTTCCTAAGACGTTCAAGCATGTTACCATTTGGAGATCTGCCAGTTTTCTTAAGCCTAACATATAAATCATTCAATCAAAACAAGAATCAATAAGAAACAAGGATTATAAACTAAACCAACTAGATCTATTGAAGTTGTCACGCCTTAATTGATGGAGATAGACATAACATCAACAAGAAATCAATGAGATCTAATCAATTATATACAAGTTTCACATAATCATAAGTAGACACAAGGTGAATTAGCAAATCATCATCAAAGAAGAGCAAACAACAATGATAATGGAAAACATAATTAAGATAGAATCATCAAACCAATACATGATGTTTATGGAGTGATTGAAACCCTCTAAGTTGCTGGAAAAACACCCACCTAAACCCAGGAATCGACCTTAGGGTTTAGGGCTTACAAAAAGTGAAGTTATGATGTTATATTTATAGGCATGTATTCTGTCGGCAAGGCTTGACGGCGTTAGCTCGTTCTCTTGATGCCGTCAAGACCATTTTTTCACCAAATTGCAGATCTCTTCGTCCTCTTCGCGTGGGCTTTTGAATCACCTAAATCCGAGTTCGTATGCAAAAGTTATGACCAAAAATGACCCCCTAAGTACCTAAAATCACAAAAGGAACGATTTAGGGCAATATTTGATCAAATAAATTCGAATTCGGGCTTAAATGACCCTCTAAAAACGGATCATTTTTCGCCTCATCAGTATTGATGCGTAGTTTTGCAACCTTGCAAAAGGTTTTACCTCTCAAGGGATCTTGAGAAGCTTGCAATCCCCACCAGGCAGTGTACCTGACCGTTGTAGTATAATATAGTGGCAAGTACCGGGGGATTGATCGTCCAACGCAAAGAATAGTGTTCACTAGGGTTAAAACTTGATTAAACTAGGTCTAGAGGTGAGGGATGATTCTTTTTGTATTTTTGTATTTTATAGAAAAGCAAGTAAAAATCTCGGGTTTTGGAAGAATGGGCGGAATTAGTTGCTAGTCAACTAACCCAAATGACTACAAATGCAAATAAAATAAAATAACACTAAAGTAAATGTGGAGAAAACAATAATAAGAGAAAATGTGTTTATTTAGATTTCACTACTCCCTACCTATCTTTTACCGATTGATTAGTTTGTTACAATTGCATGGATGACGGGTTATATTCCTTAATACCATTCGTAGGGCCGTGTACGATCTTCCCTAACTCTATAAGCTTCTACCTCTTCCTTTGTCGAGCCGACTACTAGCTCCTAACATGGTCTCATTAGTAGTTACATATGCATTAAATATAACCAATACTACGTATAATGGAGGAAGGACTCTCTCTCCAAAAAAATTTAGATGTACACAAAATGATGCATGGTTTACAATACTTTAAAGCAAGCAATTTTCATAATTACAACAGCTAAAGCATTGTGTACAACAAAAACTAGCATGAATCAAAATTCAGACCACTTTCCTTAGAATTCTACATTAATAGCATTAAAAACACCCATACACCAAATATTACAATTATTTAAACACAATGTACAACCCTCATTCTACATTAATAGCATTAAAAACGCCCCTACACCCAATATTACAATCATTTAAACACAATGTACAACCCTCATTCTACATTAATAGCATTAAAAACATCCCTACACATAATATTACAATTATTTAAACACAATGTACAACCCTCATTCTACATTAATAGCATTAAAAACACCCCTACACCCAATATTACAATCATTTAAACACAATGTACAACCCTCCATCTTAACCTAGACATGAACCTGTGACCAAGACTTGACTCAATAAAACTCGACTCGATACACAAAGCTGTGACCAAGCAAATTTAGGTGTCGGAATGACATCCCGTGATATTTTTATTAATTCCATTGAAATTTTTTATTTCTGGGTACCCGCCGCTGCAACGCGCGGGTACCCTGCTATTATAACCAATTTATCGTAGTACACATCCGATAATGTTTCTTAAGACGTTCAAGCAAGTTACCAATTGGAAGTCTGCCAGTTTTCTTAAGCCTAACATCAAAATCATTCATCCACGACAATTATAAACAAACAACCAACCAATAAGCAATATCTAAGTTTCATTACATCTAAGCAAATACAAAGAAAACCTAGCCTAGCATATTAAAGTGAAGAAAAGCATAAGATAGAATCCAACAACACATAGACATATTGAATGATTATTGAAAACTTATCTTCAATTAAGCATGGATGAAACAAGGGTTTGAAACCCTTAAAAATACTATAAAATTCGTCTAGGGTTTCTCCTCTCAAAGTTGCACCCTAATAAATGAAAAATCAAAAACTATATATAGATTATTGGGTCTAACGGCATCAAGAGTAAGTTCTGACGCCGTCAACTCGCCGCCATAATTATCATCGTATTGCCTAGATCCACTTCTGACGCCGTCATGTGTAAACTTGATCTTGGCTGTCACATGTAAATTGCTCTTGACGGTCTTGGTGACGCCGTCACGTGTAATCCCTCCAAAAACTCTCTGGCGCGTCATGTGTAACTTGATTTATCTACCTCTTTGTCAAAGGGTGACGGCGTCATAAGCAAATCCTGACGCCGTTAGGTACTATTTTCAACATGAAATTGAGACTTTGTCGTTTTCTTCACTTTTTCGCTCAAAAAACGTCCAAAATGCTTTCTTTTCCAGATTTCTCCTCAAAAGTACCTAAAATGACAAAAGGAACGATTTAAGGCAATATTTGATCAAATAATATCGACTTTGGGCTTAAATGGCCCTCTAAAAGCGGTACACTTTTCATCTCATCAAATACCCTTACACTTGAGATGTGTTTGTCCTCAAGCAAATGCGCTTATATTCTAATCAAAATACAAGTTAGGGGCCATTTAATACTAATATAAAAGTAATTGCAACAAATAATCGTTCCACTTCAACCAAAACAAGCACGGAAATTATACACTAGCACCTCACAAATAGTGTTTAGATAATCACATCTCTCGGGTGTAATAAAAGTATATATCACAATATGGAAATGGAAAACATCTCTCACTACCTGTCATAGCAAATAGATTACCATACGCTTGGGAAAGGATCAAACCTCCATCACTTGGCGTAAGCACCTGGGATACACTATCAAAGAGGCCTTTTAAAGGGTTATAACGTGAGGTGTAGGGATATGCTAAACACGGTTTTGTTGGATAAAGGCAATATTTACTGGTGGCGAGTTAATCATCTTGGTCAATTACATGTATAATGTGGCGTTGCTAAGCCAAGACTTGACTCGACTTAGGCTAATCAAAAACTAACAAAACATAAAATAAACATAAAAGGAAACGGGATGGTAGTCCGTATGTTTTTTTCTTTTCCTTTTTCTATATATATATGTGTGTGTGTGTGTGTGTGTGTGTGTGTGTATTTTGCATATACTCTTGCCCTACCATCCAAAATAATACATCATAGGGGATTGCATTCCCCTTACACTTGAACTTTTACATACTTTACAATCAACTATTCTAGTGACTCGAATTAAGATAATCAAAACACTTGGAGTACTTTTTAAGATTAACGCACAAATGGAGGAAATATATGATGTTCTTCCCCATTACTGCATAACAATAGTATTTTACCCATGAGTCCCAATCGTCCCAAAACAATATCTACAAGATATGACTCGACTTAGCAACCATGTAATCAATTAGATAATTAACTAAGGGTTTAAACATATAACAATAATGCACTAAAGATAAGTGCATACAAGGAAGGCTAAGGCGATTTGGTTGCACATTTGGGGTGGATTGTAAATAAATTCTTCCATTAAGTAAAATGCTTAGAGTTAGAAATGAAAAAGATAGGCTCGGACGGGTATCGTGTACTAAAAATGAGTACAACGCAAAGGTGTGGGAAAATTAATTGACTTTACTAGTCAAGTAATTATGACTTCATTGGTCAAGTAATTATGATACGGGTTTAACACAAGGGTGATCCTAATGCCTCTTATCATGTAGTAAATCCTACTACACGAATGTAGTCTCACTAGCGGTCTCGGGATGCATTACTAACGCAAGTTATAGAATCTAAGTACTACCGGTATACTCATAAACACTAATAATGAATGCTTTTCCTAACAAATCTAAAGGCGGACCTCACATATTTGGGTGAAATTTTTTTTTGAGTAGTACGGTTTTTGTGCTAGTCATACAACTCCTATCCATGAGACGCTCATTAAGGCTAAAGCTTCACTCCTAAAATGTTGTAAAAAATTTTAAATTTGGCGCTAAAATTGCCCTAACAAGTATTTCTCTTAGTTTTATTACACACCTACTATTGAACAAACAAACTCAAGTGCAATTATATTCTCTAAGGTGTCATCATTTACCTTCCCCTTAAACTTAGGCTGAACATTGTCCCCAATGTTCAATAAAAAAGATGTAAAAGTAATGAAGGTAAAAGAATGAAACAAATACTCCTCTGATTCGTTCGGTGTGGATAATATGATAACATGGTTAGATCTTCCTCCAAGAAAATGAACGTTAAAAGCTTCCCTCCAGAAATATAAACATCTTCTTGTCCAATATAACCTGATAAAACAATCAAGACAAACCTCGCGTAAAATCGGCGGCAATCTATATATATAAAGATATAATGCTTGTGGAATGAATGTTTGCAGATTTCCTGGAGTTTATAAAGCTAAAGAATTAACAAAAACTTTAAGACTCCGGTAGAAAAAACAAAACTTGCAAAAATTTTCATATTTTTACACCTGACACCGTCAGGTTATAATCCTGACGCATCAGAGTGTTCTGACAGAAATCTTATGTTAAGTTTCCGAAAAGTTTCTGGAAAAACTTATGCCTTAATTCCTGGAATTCCTGCAAAACATCATTATGACTCGATACAAGCATTTGACTCTAAAAAATACTAATATACATGTTCATTTAATATTGTTGTGGTCCATGTTCAATTCCGTTCTTAGAAACAAGTTTTTGATTTCTCTTACACTTAGCTTTTGTGAAATACATTTATATGAAGTTAAGACGAAGTTAAACAAGAAGGTAAAGCATTTTCACAATTTATTTTAAAACATGAGCCACAAACAATAAAAGTAAAGCACGCATACGGAAACAAATAAAATCAAACAAATAAACAAACAAACAAATAAAACAGATAAAACTTGGGTTGCCTCTCAAGAAGCACTTTTCTTTATTTAAGAGTCTTGTAGCTAGACTCAAGGTCACATCCTACCGTGTGTCGCTTATGCTCACATATCCAAGTGTGAGCCATCTAATTGTTGCCTCGTCTTTCTTATAGTCATCACTTAGCTCTAAACATCCGCGATAATACCTTTTATTCTTTTCATGTGGATATTTAAGCCCTTTCCTTTTATCATTCTCACTTAACATATCAAGAGGTGGAAACCTATTACATTTCTCAATAGAAAAATCCTTGAACCTAGGGTGTGCACAGAGCATTTGGTAAACAAAATCTTCGTCCCCATCCGAGAATGTAATTAACCCTTCCATAAGTTTTTCATCTAATTTGGTTAACCTTTTGAAGGGCTTCCCAAACACAACTTGGGTTAAGTTACTGTCGATAAACTCTCCTAGATTCTCCGTAACCATAAACTCAAGCAAATAGACAAAGCTTCATACAAACACATGTAGTGTCTTTGTCCTAGTAACAATATTATCTCCATTGTACTCTAACTCATTTACCATAATTTTATTGTATTCAGTACGCGAGATTATGTTCATTGGTAAAGATGAGTTAAGGTAAGCATCAAAGCTCCTAAATCCTATCTTACAAGGAAATTGCATATTAAGTGAGTTGTCAATCTCAATCCTTGTCCTAGGGTCGACATACCTAAGAGGGTTCATCGCATCTGTGGAAAACTAGAGGGGGGGGGGTTGAATAGTTTTACGTCTTTTTCGTTTTATAAAAGTTTGCTTCTAAAGAATAGACGCAAATTACAAAAATCTTTGATACAAAAATAGAGATACTAGTTTATTCACACTTATCGTATAAACACTACTTATATAGAATGTTGAGTAAAAATTATGATTTCATATATCACATATATATATATATATATATATATATATATATATATATATATATATATATATATATATATATATATATATATATATATATATATATATATATATATATATATATATATATATATGTATGTATATGTGTTTTAATATGAGTATGTCCTTTTGGTTTCTTTATATAAAATTAATGTTGTGAATAGAACCTAGTTTGATCTTTATGTGAAATCAATATATGCACAACACAAGCAATTATAACTATATACGAAATGCTAACAAGTAAGTAAACCAATAGTGAGAGATGGAAAGATCAAACCGAGAGACAAAGGATTTATAGTGGTTCGGCTACAACGACACCTTCCTTGCCCTACTCCACTCCCCGAGCACCGAACTCGAGAGTTTTCTTCACTAAGTCAATAACCTCCCTTATGGCGGAGAAAACCGTACACACCTTAGCTTACACCAATTTAACGACACAAAGCTAAATGTCGGGTTCTAATCGTAGCTAGAACCAATCTCACAACTATAATCACAACGCAACTCCTTCTACACTCTTTCACACCTTCTACACTTCTTCACACCACTTGTTTCTTCACACCTTCACAACTTCGATCTATCCACTACTTCAAGACTTATACTTCTTCACAACTTCTAGGCTTCTATGTCTTCAAAACTTCACTACTTCTTTGTCACAACTTGAAGACCTTTATCAATGTACTTCTCCAAGGGTTCTTCTATTTAACAAGCTTCTATGTCTTTCCCACTTCAAAGCTTTTACGTCTTCACACCTTCTAGGCTTCTATGTCTTCTTAACTTTAAGGCTTCAACTTCTTTATCTTCACTACTAATCTCTACTACAATATACTACCACTTCTTATATCTCCTACTACTAATCCTATGCACCTCTACTTCTTCACTTCTAGTACCACTTCATTCCTTCAACAAATCTAGATCCTATATCTAAATCTAGCTAACCAATGTATACACTTTATACACCAAAGAATGAATGATTTACAAGATGAAATGATCAAACAACTTAGATAGCAAGATGATACTAAGTTGTAATACTTCTAGACTTGATAGATAGAAGTATTCTTCTCTTTGCATTTGAGTATTGAGGCTTGAATCACTTTGAAACAAAGATTAATGTTTATGTGATCAAAGGATTTTAGAGGATAGAAATGGAGGTTTAATAGTGAGAGATGGAAAGATCAAACCGAGAGACAAAGGAATTATAGTGGTTCGGCTACAAGGACACCTTCCTTGCCCTACTCCACTCCCCGAGCACCGAACTCGAGAGTTTTCTTCACTAAGTCAATAACCTCCCTTATGGCAGAGAAAACCGTACACACCTTAGCTTACACCAATTTAACGACACAAAGCTAAATGTCGGGTTCTAATCGTAGCTAGAACCAATCTCACAACTATAATCGCAACACAACTCCTTCTACACTCTTTCACACCTTCTACACTTCTTCACACCACTTGTTTCTTCACACCTTCACAACTTCGATCTATCCACTACTTCAAGACTTATACTTCTTCACAACTTTTAGGCTTCTATGTCTTCAAAACTTCACTACTTCTTTGTCACAACTTGAAGACCTTTATCAATGTACTTCTCCAAAGGTTCTTCTATTTAACAAGCTTCTATGTCTTTCCCACTTCAAAGCTTTTACGTCTTCACACCTTCTAGGCTTCTATGTCTTCTCAACTTTAAGGCTTCAACTTCTTTATCTTCACTGCTAATCTCTACTATAATATACTACCACTTCTTATATCTCCTACCACTAATCCTATGCACCTCTACTTCTTCACTTCTAGTACCACTTCATACCTTCAACAAATCTAGATCCTATATCTAAATCTAGCTAACCAATGTATACACTTTATACACCAAAGAATGAATGATTTACAAGATGAGATGATCAAACAACTTAGATAACAAGATGATACTAAGTTGTAATACTTCTAGTCTTGATAGATAGAAGTATTCTTCTCTTCGCATTTCAGTATTGAGGCTTGAATCACTTTGAAACAAAGATTAATGTTTATGTGATCAAAGGATTTTAAAGGATAGAAATGGAGGTTTAAATCAGAAAGTTTTTAGTGCAAAAAGGTGAGAAAAATATGTGGAATGATCCAGTATTTAAAGGGCCAGAAAACACTGTTCTAGAGTGTGTCGGTCCCCTTAATTAGGGGGCGGTCCCCTTAATGATTAAGGGGGCCTCCTAGTATAAATAAGGGGGCCGCCCTCCTGAACGTTGGAATTTTTTGTCCTTTTGTGAGGAAATTTTTTCTGGATTAGATTTGCCATTTTTTGTTGAAAATTTGAATTCATAGATTTGTAATGAATTAAACATATTCTTTTGATTCCAAAAATGTTTTATAAAAGATATAAAATGTTTTGTGACATTTTATAAAAATCTAGTGATTAATAAAAATGTTCCTTTGATCTTATAATGCATTAGACACTTTGTATATTCATACCTTAAGTGATTAGATGGTGAAAGTGAGTATTTACTACTAAATACTTATTTACGTCAAGATCTTTGGTTTGATGAGTTTTCGTTTTGTGATCATCAAAACATAGAGATATCGAAAGATATGAATAACGTTTTTAGACAATTTTTATATCAACAGCATCTCCCATCCTAGCCTCATTAATTACATAACCATCATCTAAGTCCTCATCAGAGTCCGAATAGTAAAAAGGACTAGCCCTATGGTCATTATCATGGTTAGACTCCTCCATCTCAGAATTATTGTCAAAGTGGTGGCCAGGCGAGAGGTTAGGTGGGTTCTCATTTTCCACTAAAGGGATTGGGACGGGTGGTTGGAAAATCCTACGAAGAAAAACACGAATAACAGCAATCAAACGATCAAGGCTATTGTTATCCATCGAGATAGTTTACGAACAAAGGAAACAAAGAAATCAGATAGACTAAAGAAGACCTATAAAAATAAAAATAAAATTCTTACTAGAAAGGAATCTAGCAAGTAGACCTAACAAAAAGAAATTTCAACCTAGACAATAACCATTTCCCCGGGCTGCGGCGCCAAAAACTTGATGCGTGGTTTTGCAACCTTACAAAAGGTTTTACCTCTCAAGGGATCTTGAGAAGCTTGCAATCCCCACTAGGCAGTGTACCTGACCGTTGTAGTATAGTATAGTGGCAAGTACCGGGGGATTGATCGTTCAACGCAAAGAATAGTATTCTCTAAGGTTAAAACTCGATTAAACTAGGTCTAGAGGTGAGGGATGATTCTTTTTATATTTTTGTATTTTATAGAAAAGCAAGTAAAAATCTCGGGTTTTGGAAGAATGGGCGGAATTAGTTGCTAGTCAACTAACCCAAATGACTACAAATGCAAATAAAATAAAATAACACTAAAGTAAATGTGGAGAAAACAATAATAAGAGAAAATGTGTTTACTTAGATTTCACTACTCCCTAGCTATCTTTTACCGGTTGATTAGTTTGTTACAATTGCATGGATCACGGGTTATATTCCTTAATACCATTCGTAGGGCCGTGTACGATCTTCCCTAACTCTATAAGCTTCTACCTCTTCCTATGTCGAGCCGACTACTAACTCTTAACATGGCCTCATTAGTAGTTACCTATGCATTAAATATAACCAATTTATCGTAGTACACATCCGATTATGTTTCTTAAAACGTTCAAGCAAGTTACCAATTGGAAGTCTGCCAGTTTTCTTAAGCCTAACATCGAAATCATTCATCTACAACAATTATAAACAAACAACCAACCAATAATCAATATCTGAGTTTCATTACATCTAAGCAAACACAAAGAAAACCTAGCCTAGCATGTTAAAGTGAAGAAAAGCATAAGATAGAATCAAATAACACATAGACATATTGAATGATTATTGAAAACTTATCTTCAATTAAGCATGGATGAAACAAGCGTTTGAAACCCTTAAAAATACTGTAAAATTTGTCTAGGGTTTCTCCTCTCAAAGTTGCACACTAATGAATGAAAAATCAAAAACTATATATAGATTATTAGGTCTGACGGCGTCGAGAGTAAGTTCTGACGCCGTCAACTCGCCGCCATAATTATCATCGTATTGCCTAGATCCACTTCTGACGCCGTCATGTGTAAACTGAGCTAAGATAAGAATAATATCATATAGAAGCTTACATAGGTATAACCGAAAATGAATGAAACAAAGAATAAGTTCTTCATTGACAGGTACATGGATGCTAAACCACGTCATGAAGTACATTCCAATAACCGGATTGTACACTATATATATGTCTACTCTGAATTAGTTTAGAACCGACAACTTCATCTACTTCACAGTTAGAAGGATAATGGGTTCGATTATCAATTCACTGAAGCTGATTACCATACCCTTCATCCCCATGACATTGACGACATGTACCAATCAATGATAAGTTACTTTTATGATCATGGAAATGATGAAGACATTAAAGATTTGCTGAAGATATTTATGACGTCGCAAGTAGATATCGTACATGTCGAAGACTTCCAAACGGGAATTGAAAGCTTTCAAAGAAAGGTTAATCTCACACCTCCCATGCTCACTTTCCTGGTATTCATCAACTAAAGTCTTGGACGTACTTTGAAGAACCAATTAATTATGAGACTGACTCTGGGGTAAAGAGGTTAATGAGAATGGACGAGTTAAGGAAGTTCAGGTTAGGTACATTAAGGCGGGTTCAAGAAAATGCAAGGCTGCAGTTGAATAAAGATCTCCGCCAGCTAACTATCATTATAGATGATGATCAGTAGGTATGGCTTAAGTTACTTGCTCGGTATATGGAAGAAAAACTAAGGTTTTAAGGTATTTGGAAATACATGGAGAAATGCACTAGATACCGAAGCTGAAGTCTAAAAGTTTCCTATCAATAGAAGACCTGCATGTCTACCCTCAGGGGGAGATTGTTAGAACACAAAAAGTGTAAATCATTAGTGTAGTGACTTCTATGTAAAATATGTAAGAGATAGGGTGAATGTTGTAAACGTTTTATTGTTGAGAGACCACTTACCCTTGCAACAATTGTATATTTGCGAGGGGAAGCTTAGTGTTGAGAGGTCTCTCAACGTTTGGTTGTAAGGGTATAAATACCCTCTTACCTTATGGGTAATAAGGTGTGTGCCAGTGTTACTAGTCTCTCTCTCTCTCTCTCTCTCTCTCTCTCTCTCTCTCTCTGAGATAAAAGTGTTCACATCCACTCACTCTCTCTAGATTATAGTAGACGTTAGGATTAAGGTAAACAACAATGGATCTTAACGGTACAAATTTATGACGTGTCATGTACATTTGTCAAGTGACGTGGATTATGGAGGTAAAAAACGAGTTTTTGCTGATATTAACTAAAAACCAACAAAGTTTGATAGGTATTGTAGTATTTTATTATGTTCATGTCTGATAAGTGAGAATCTGAGAAAGTTACTTGATATTAGAGCGTTCGGTATGGTCTCCCCCAAGTCCGATGTAGACTTTGATTTGGCACCGCCAGTCACCTGCCACGATACCCCCCCCCCCACTCGCCAAGTTAAATGCCAAATAAGTGGTGGACATGAAAAATGAAAGAGGGCAAAAATTAGTTGGTTTTTTAGTTGGGTTTGTGTTTTGTGATTATTGTGTGTGTGTGTGTGTAAAATATGCAATGTGTGTAGTATGTGCAGTGTGTGTGGTGAGAAAGATGAGTTTAACTTCTTTTTAAAAAAAATAAAATTTAATAGTAGGCTGAGCATTTGGTGTGTGAATGGATTGGGCTGTCGGAGTAAAATTTAATATAAGTTTGCTTTTTATTTTATTTTTTCTTGTAATTTTAATTTTGTGACCATTATTTTAAAATTAGTTTATTTGAAAAAGAGATAAAATAATAATAATAAAATGATGAGTGATGATCAAATGATATAGAAAAGAGACGATATGAGTTAGAGCATACGGTGTAGTGACGAGAGGAGCCTCGTTGTTCTTACGTGGAGGTTCAACGGCAAGCATCGTTGCACTTCACAACACCGCCCCCTCTTCATTGCTCGTCGTTCAGCAATTCGCCGGGGAAACAAAGTGGAAAAGACAAAATAGTTTTGCAAGTTTTAGCCGTTTTCAAACAACTATATTTTATTTTTTGATTTGTAAATAGTGTTTTGTGTTTGATTGAGTGTGTGTGTTTGTTTTCAAGAGGTTGAAGACGAACCTCGTTTACTTTTTTTTTTCTTTAATTTAAACCTTTTAAATTTATACAAGTTTCAATTATACTCTTAGACATTAAAAAGTTTTAGGTTCTACCCTTAAACATTTAGAAAAATAGTTTATACTTTTAAACATTAAAAAAGTTTTAAATTATACTTTTAAATATTTAAAAAGTTTATTAGAAAAGAAAATTAAATTGTTGGTGGGTGAGGCCCAAATGAAGAGGTTTATTTTGTGTTGATAAAGGGGTATTTTGAAGTGGTTATGTCGTTATGATGTGGCATGTGTGAGGCCAAATGAAGAGAAGTGAAGAAATGAAGAATCACTACATCTCTTGCTATTAGGGTATTTTGGCGATGACACAATTTATTTTTTATTTTATTATTATTTTTTTTTTGGAATGCCATGCTAACCACACCTTTAGAGCAGAAGTTATGGTAGTTGCGTTTAACATGTTATCAGTATGTCAACTCAGCGCCACATTATCCCCTCCTCAATAACGCACCTCAAACACACCTCCCTCATAGCACACCACTAACATGTTATTGAGCCTCACGTACTTTTTATTTCATTTTATTTATTTCATACAAACACATTTTAGATAAAAATAAAAATGTATTATATTAAAAATACCGATACGATTACAAATAAAAAAACAACTATGTACACGATACAAGTACATAAAAAAAGGATACGATACGAGTACATAAAAAAGAAAGACATGATACGAGTACATGAAAATAAAAGACGATAAGTGTACATAAAAATAAAAGATGATACAACAATAACACTAATTATTTGAGGTCGTCGCCGTGTCAGACGAAGAAGCCGCCGTGCCAAAGTATCATCGTCGGATATTGGCTTTTATTGCTTCAACACCCGCCGCATCTACCAGAGTCATTCCCTCGGTGCGAAAACTAAAAAACTTCAATTCTTCCAATATCTTTCGAGTTGCGATATAATCAATTTTTTATCTTGTTCGACTCGCAATTCCTCTTGGATCATCTCCTTGTGTTGGTGGTGGTGAGTTTGGTGGTATGTCTTGCGTTGGTTGTGAGGAATTCCGGAAACTCATGTTATTGAAGTAACGTTGTTGTTGTGATGAAACAAAAAGAAAAAAAATGGAAAAAAAAAAAAACAATTGATTATATTGATCTTGCTTCATTTGTGGTCCGATATTGGGTTTTGGATAATATGGCATCGAGTTTTGAGGGTTGTTCCCGTATGATGCAAAACCCGACATGTTATGGTTCGGATATGGTGGATATGGTGCCATCAGCATTGGGATCGTGTTTTGAGAACGTTGGACAGGAAAAGAGCGACCGGATGATGGTGTTGCGGGTGAAGGTGAGCTTGAATTAGCGGATTCGGTTTGAAATATGTTATTAAGTAACCAATCATTTGTGTTTGGTTGTGACATTTTTGAAAGATAAATGGATGTGTTGATATTGATAAAAGTTGAATTGGGTTAAAGATATGAAAAACGTTTAGTAAAAGTTAGTATTTAAAGGTGAAAATTGGATTTGTTTTAAAATGTATCTGTGTAAATTTACTCACTTTTCATTTTCAAAAATGGTTACATGTTTACATGCATTAAAAAAAAAAAAAAAAAAAAAAAAAAAAGGACAAGTGGCCGATTTTTACCAGTAGCGTGAGCCAGTGAAGCAACTCAAAACCATTTGACACAAAAATTGGTGCTTTGGTCGGTACAACGAATGGCGCGCCATTCATCTAAAATGAGATGCGTTTGCCATATTTTTCCCCCGGAAAATGCCATTAAAAAAAACATTATAGTTATATAAAGACAAAAGTGTCAACATTAGTGTTGACAAGAGTTTTTTTTTTTTTTTTTTTTTTTTTTTTTTTTTTTTTTTTTTTTTAATTCGCTACCTTAAAAATAAATTTTTGACTAGTATAATATATATATTTTTTAAATGAAATTCTCACTTTTTACTCATATC
Source organism: Artemisia argyi (assembly GCA_030686995.1). Taxonomy (NCBI): domain Eukaryota; kingdom Viridiplantae; phylum Streptophyta; class Magnoliopsida; order Asterales; family Asteraceae; genus Artemisia; species Artemisia argyi. Next base: position 52,407,678 of record CM060687.1, on the reverse strand, counting down.
GAGTGCTCTTAGGGCACTGGCAACGGGCTCGGCATAGGATGCCGCTCGGCATCACCCAAAACCACCTCCTCGGCATCATGAATTCGGAATGGAAATTGGTATGTGATACCGATTCGGTGTGAGGCTCCAATTTAATGATTCGAACGTTGGCCATTTAATGATTCGACCGTTTGAGGCTTTTTCAAAAAAAAAAAAAAAAATCCTTTAAATATTACTAATTATTCCACTAATCTCATCACACATTCAATTAAAAATTACTAATTATTCCACTAATCCTCTCTTCCAACTCTTTTTTTCATATAAAAAGAATGGATCAAAATCAATCAAAATGTGTTTCAAAAGCAACCAAAGGTCGTGGACGGGGTTCACGATCATAACCCGTTCAATCACAACCAATTCGTCCCTCACCTCAACCCTACTTTCCCCAACCTCCACCTCAACCCTTCTATCATCCACCACAATAACGGCAATATTTTCACTAACTTCCACCGATGAATCCAAACCTTTATAATATAACAATGACTAGTGAATTTAACCCTTTCATCGACTACCGTGAAGGTCCATCAAGACGTGAAGCAAGTGTAGAACGTGAACTACCGCTTTACGATAACGAGGTTGACGACATTGATTTTGTTCCCGAAACTCAATTTCCAAATGCAATCGGTACAATGTTTTTTTATAATCATTATTACTATTATTATTTTTTTTATATAATCGGTAAATTTTTTTTTTTTTTTTTTTTTTTTTTTTTTTATAATCTATTTTTTTTAATAATCGGTACAATTTTTTTTTGTTATAATCTATAATTGTTATTTTTTTTATATAATGGGTACAATTTTTTTTGTTATAATCTATAATCGTTTATTTTTTTTAATCGTTAATTTTTTTTTATATAATCGTTAATTTTTTATATATAATCTACAATTTTTTATATAATCGTTAATTTTTTTTCCGTTAAATATATAATTTGTTATTTGGTGGTCAAGAAAATGATGATAATGTTGAAGAAATAAAAAAACACCGGTAAAGCAAAAAAGGAACCTTGGTCGACGGACGAAGAGGTCGCTTTGGCAAAAGCTTGGGTTCATGTCTCGACATGCCCAAAAGTCGGGAATGAACAAAAGAGTGTAAGCTTTTGGGGTAAAATTCTAGAGCATTTCACGATAACCATGAGAAGTACTAATCGCACACACCATAGCTTGAACACAAAGTGGAAACATATGAATACCGAAGTGAATACTTTTAACGGTCTATGGATCCAATCGGTATGTTTTTCACCATATGCTTTTTTATACTTTGTATTTGATATAGTTGTAGTAATTTATACTTGTTACTTTTATATTTGTAGAACCGTGTTCGTGATAGTGGTTGTGACGATCTTGACGTGATGAAAAATGCCATGGCCGATTATAAAAGGAAATCAAAAGGCAAGACTTTTACTCATACGGAAGCATGAGAGATCCTTAAAAAAGCAGACAAATGGTTAAAACAACCATGTGTGGTTCAAACATCTTCGTATAATTCCGATAAACAGAGAAAGTCGTCGGAATCTAGCAATGAAAATGAAAATGTTGAGACTATTCTTTTGGATTTGAATGACGACACAACTCCTACAAGGAAAAAAAGGGCAAAAAGACCGTTAGTGAGTCATCGTCAATGAATTGTGTTGCTACGACCTTAGAAAGTTATGCGGCAAAGAAATCACAATTAATGGATGAGGCGGTGGAGAAAAAACGTGCAAATGATGAGTTGGCCGAAAAGTTGATGTCCGCACAACTCAAAGGTGTTGAAGAAAAGGCTTTTTTACGAGCGATAAAGTTCTTCAACAACCCGCACGATCAAATATCTGATCCGGCTATGCGAGAAATTGCTATTGCCACAAAATGTGAGTACGCGGCGAAATATGAATGGCCTTGCAATATTTAGATATTATTATGTACTTTTATTTGAATTATTAATAAAATTTAATGTTTTTCTTTAATTTGTTTAATGTAATTAAGAATAAAATAAATAAAATAATATAATTTAATTTTTTTTTGCATCACCATTGCCACTAAAAATAAAAAAAGGTCATGATAAATTATAAAATTTGTTGTTAGCATTTAATTGGTTAAAAATGTGTTTAGTCACAATTTTTTTTCCATCACCATTGACACCCCATAGATGGCTTACTCACATAATAACAACAAAAAAGATATTGGAATAGCGTTTGGCGCAAAAACGGCGTTTTTCAATTCATGTTTCCATATTCCTTCCTTTCTCTCTCTCTCTCTCTCTCTCTGACACACAACCTAAAAGCAGTTTCATTTCATGCTTTTCAAGTAAAGAAAAGAATCAAGAAATTCATTTGATTAAAATCATCATAACCCAAACTCACTTTTCACCTAATTAATCTGTTTGTTACTTATTTTCAAAGCAAATAATCAATCATTACAAATGGGATCATCAAGTCAGTATGATTTGTCATTTAAGATCTTGTTGATTGGTGATTCAGGTGTTGGTAAAAGTAGCCTTCTTGTTAGTTTTATTTCTGATGATGCTGCTCAAGATCTCGTTCCTACTATCGGTAATAATCAACTTCTTCTTTTTTCTAATTTTTATTGTGAAATCGTGATTCTGGTTTTACCTTTATGCAAATCTTACTATACGATAAAAGTTTAAGGATTAAAAAATATTTAAAATATTACTTCGTAATTAAAATCAAGGTAAACATTTAAGTTTAAGGGGTATTATAGGCAATCAACGTTATTTAAATTCTAAGCATTTTAAGTATAAGGAATGCATATGCATGCATTATAAGTAGTATAGATTTGATAATTTTTGTGTTAGTAGTTTATGTTTAAGTTTTTTAACTCATTTGTGTTTGTATTGAGAGTTTTGTGTTTTTGTGATTTGTTTGTGATGTTAACACCTTCATACGTGTTGGTTTTATGTTTGATTATATATATATGATAGAAACATGTACCAACAATTTGGTTATAAGGTTAATTGTATACATGTTACAAAATAGCTAGATACTAATGTGTCTATTTCAGTGATGTATGTATTAAGGAAATCCTGTTTTCGACCGACAGGGACTAAATGCCAATATTTTGACTAGTAGTCCACTATTTTTTTTATTAAATTAGTTGTGATTTAAAAGGGCTATAGGTTGACTTTTGAGATCAAAAGCTTATTATGAAATGCAAATGTTTGAGTAAATCGATACTTATGGTATTATACTCGTAGTTTTTGTTATAAGTTTCAATCTGGATGGAAATTTTGTTAGTGGGTCAAAAGTTTATATCCGTCTTGTTGAAGTTTTGTAGTCGTTGGTTTGACCTCCAAAGTCAGAGTCAAAGGCTAAAAGTCTTTGTTTCTTATTCACAGCCTCAGTTTGTGCTTATTTTTGCATGTGTTTGTATTCGACAGGTGTTGACTTCAAAATCAAGCAGCTAACGGTTGGTGGAAAAAGATTAAAACTTACAATTTGGGATACTGGTAAGCGTTTCTAATATTATACACATAATATTCCTCTATAGCTTGCTTTATGACAGGTTAACTGTTCATAGATCCATCAGTGTCTTAGCTATGGATTTATCTTCGCATGCTCTAAATGTAAACTTGTGAAAGTTGACTTAGGTTTCACTAGTGTAGCAAAAAAAATGTTTGCTATTAAGTACTTTGGATTTCTTTGTCTCTCATTGCCAGACAAAAGTCGAGATTATGGAACAAAGATAGTCTGTTATGAGCACCAAAAAACAGTTTTTAAGAATAGTCTCTTTTTAAACGATTTTGTACAGATGAGTTTACGAGATTTCTTGCAAGCTGAGTTCATCAAATACAAGTGTTTCTCATGTGTGATCTCATAAAATTTCTATTGTAGCTGGACAAGAAAAATTCAGGACATTGACAAGTTCTTACTACAGGGGTGCCCAAGGGATTATTCTTGGTACGTAATGACTATATCTGCACCATTGTCTCCTACTTATTAGAGTTGTAAAACATTTTTTGAAGTATCATTACAGATTGCATATGTTTTAGTAAAATATATTATTTCTGTTATGTACTGTCGTAAATACAAAGTGAACTGTTCATCATATTTATATAATGACCGAATGCCTTTCAACCTCTTTAAGCATAATACTTTGCAGCACATGGCTCATTTAGCTTTTTAAGTTCTATTACTGCTTGTAGTCATATAAATTTGCTTATATCTGCGTTCCAAAACCTTAAAAACAGTGGTAAGCACTCCAAGTGACTTCTTTTAGTGCTTAATTGTATAAGGTTGAAGCAGAACCATACGCAGTTCATATTAGTACTCGCTAACTTTACCTTAAGTAGTTGACAGCTTAGCTGGTATTTGCTTTACTCAATTTGAAATGCTTGATGTAACAATAGTTGCTAATCAAAGTGGTAGGATCCAGGTACTTAACTCTCGGGTGGCTGATTAAGCACCTTTAAGTAATCGGTGAAATCCACAAATGAATATTTTTAGACTAACCAAAGTAGTGAGGAGGCACTTACCTACAGGGGCGAAGCTTGGAAATTTCGAGTGGGGGGTCGGGATCTAAAATTTTTTTTTCCTAACACTATGGGGGGTCGAAACCGAATTAAATTGGGGGGGCGAAACCGAAAATACCGAAATTTTTCTACACAAAAACTATATACCCCTACATCGCAAAAAAAAATTCGGGGGGTCGGCCGCGCCGCCCCCCCCCCCCCCCCCCCCCCCTTAGAAGCTGCGCCCCTGCTTACCTAGATGGCCACTTAGGCTTGTCCAAAGCTGGGATTTTTTTTGCAATTATGGCTTGAGCTTTTCAGTTTTATTGAGTATATGTGGAGTTCAGGATTACATCTTTTGAAATATAAGTGATAATATAGAAATTCAATTAAGCGTTCTTCACAATAGTATGGCATTAACTAAAGATCAATTTATAGCTAGTACTCTGTATGGCCTCCGCCCTGCCAAAAAAATTGCAAAGCTGTGCATTCTGAGTTATTGCTAAAAGTTTAGATACAACCTTTTAAAATATATTTTCAAAATTACTTTACTACCCAATAACTACGATCACAATATAACTGTAATATACATTCTGATCAACACAGTTGTTTCCACTTTTTGGCATTGTCCTGTTGAGCGGTATTATAGTATATGGTCATTAGTCAAAAACATTTATTGGACCTTCTTTTATCTGCATATTTTCTTTTCGATTGATGGAGTATTTCATCGAAAAATCTCGAATGCAACCTTCAATTATCATGCTTCTTTAATAATGTCATCGACCGTTAAACATTCGGATTGCCCACTTAATGGCAGAAAGCTCAGTCGCTCAGAAGTAAACATACTCATGGAGCGTGGTTCTATTTGCTGAAGGATACTTGTGTAGTCCACTCACTCAAGTAACTACATTACATAACCTCTTACTAGAATAACGGCTTCAGCTAATAGCTCCGGCACCAGTTAGTTTTGCCAAACATACGCTAGTTCTAGCACTTACCTTAGTTGTCATTAGAAGAGTAACTAGTCCAATTTCTGCTGATTGCATCATACATCATCTCTTGTCTAGATTTATAATTTCATTTTACATTCTTCCAAGCTTGGTTAGTGATATGTACAAACTTCGTATGTATTTTAGTGTATGATGTTACAAGAAGAGACACCTTCACAAACCTGTCAGAAATATGGGCTAAAGAAATCGAACTTTACTCCACCAATCAGGACTGTGTCAAAATGCTTGTTGGAAACAAAGTTGATAAAGTAAGTTTCTCTATTCCAGTTTCAAATATGATTCGTAACTGATAAATTCAGCTATTTTATTTATTTTTTGAGTTAGACGCCATTTCTTATCTAGTTTTTGTGGTATTTACCTTATATCTGAAAATAAAGTTTAGTAACTTGTAAATGTTATTGCAGGACACTGAAAGATTTGTAAGCAGGGAAGAAGGCATTGCTCTTGCTAAAGAGCTCAACTGTTTATTTCTTGAATGCAGTGCCAGAACCCGTGAAAATGTACATCAATGTTTTGAAGAGCTTGCACTAAAGGTAACAATAGGATTATATTCTCTTTTGTTATATAACGAGTTACATCAAATATTGTTTTTTATCAAATCATCAATCAATAAAAGGGGTAAAACCCGGCAGATAACCTGTGCATCCTTTATTTCATTATATACGAAATGCAATATACTATTTGACATTTTTGCTGATATATGTAACATACTCTTTTTGTTAACCATTACTTACGATGTATGAAGAAAGTATGCAATTAGTTGCATTAAAAGTTTAAAATGCAGATATCTTGTATTAACTTGTTACAAGTTTCATATTTTGATAACACCGGACAACTGTAGTGCATTAAATGGTTAGTAAAGAAAATTATGTTGCGCTTCTCAGTAAATAGTGAATAGCACATTGCATTTTCTTGAAGTTTGCCCATTAGAAAAGAGATGCTCTGATTTAGAAAAGGGGAAATCGCCAAACTAACCCACATGAGATGTCTCTCTGAAATAACCCTCTATTTCGCGACTAGGTGTCGCAAAATACATTTTTCTGTCACCAAATTAAATAGTGATTTAAGTGAATTTTCAACGTCGAAAAAAGTAATGTTAGCACACATGCTGAGATATAGAGCGTCAGTTTGGTCAAACCTTAAAAAGAACTGCTCTTAATAGTGGTAATGTCTCAAGATGGTTAGTTGGTGATTGTCTCTTTCGAATTTAGGTCTTGTGTTTATACTCAATAATTCGGACACACGATACTCACTTATTATGGTTCATAACCCAGATAATGGAGGTTCCGAGTCTTCTGGAAGAAGGGTCTACAGTAAAGAGAAATATATTGAAGCAAAAACCAGAGAACCAGGCTGCACCTACAAACGGCTGTTGTTCATAGACAATGCTCCATTGCTCTCTTTGAAATGCCCGTGGTCTTGACCAGTGTTGCTAATGGACCCATATGGTAGCTACCTCCATGACAAACCTTAACACGCATGTAAATCATTGATTTCTTTAGCTACAAAGCTAGTGCTTGAGCTTGTGTAAAGTCAGTTGCGTTTCTTATTTCACTGTATCTTTGTGTCTATTTTCTTTAAGAGGAATATAAAGTATCTAGTGTGCTTTGTATATAAACTTGAAGTTCTGAAATCCGCCTTTAGCTTTCCTGATAATGGGAAGTGCTTTAGCCTTTATGTAGATTAATTTCCTTTATAAAAAATCTAAACAAAGGATGTGCCAGAAGTTTATCATCCTTGTAAACTGTCGCAGAACTAGATACTCCCCCGTCCCAAAATTTAAGTCTAATTTGACTTTTCCAAAGTCTTTATATTCCGACTTTTACTTTAATTATATATATATATATATATATATATATATATATATATATATATATATATATATATATATATATATATATATTTTTTTTTTGTTATATAATACTTGATGTAAAGTATATAAATGAAAATGCATTTAAAACACAAATCTATTTATATATTTTGTATCAAATATTATATAACACGAAAAAAAAAAATAATTAAAGTCAAAGTCGGAATAAAAAGACTTTGAAAAAGTCAAATTAGAATTAAATTTTGGGCCGGAGGGAGTAGTACCTATGAATGGGATTTCCCGAAAACAACTATAGAACTAGTGTTCAACAAACGATCATATAATAGTCCACTAACATCCCGAATGAAGTTGTTAATAAGCGATAGTGTAGCATACTTTTGTAAGTTTATCAGACATATATGGAAATACTATTACATGTCTTTAATTAGTTTACCATATTTTCGAAAATACTACTTAATTCGTATGTATAATATACTAATATCTTGATCACTTTCACTTTTTATCATTCTAAAAAGATGGTTTTAGATATACAAACACAATTTTCCTTCCTCTTGTGTTGATGTGTATTGCTATCTACACTTATTAACATCAGTAAAGCAAATAACTACTCGTTGACGACAACTAAAAGATAAGATATTTGTTGGAATTTTTGATATTTACGATGATGCATACTAATTAACAATTATCCTCTCTTTTTTCATTTTTCTTAGCACTTGATTGTTTTATAGCAACTTTAACCATAACTAAAACACAATGCATAACAATCTATTTGGCCTTTTATGCAAACTATTTCCGCCTTTCTGGTAACCTCGTCAAGTTAGATTAAATTTCATTATATTATAAAGTAGTTAAACCCATAATCAACTAACTTAATAATTTGCATTTTTTTTAAATATACATATTTATAAGTAAAGGTTGTCACAATAATAACTTCATTATCAAAAAAATTGTCAAAGAATATGTGATCAATTAAACAACTAGTATAAAGTTGATACAGGACGCGAAAGCTAATTTTGATAACCCTAATCCAATTCACAGCACATTAATAATATTGGTATCTAGAGAGAAATTAAAATAAACATCTATCCAGACAGTTATTGGCATCTATGTTCCTACCTAAATGCCAAAATCTATTTTCTCTCCAAGATAAATCACGACCCAAACACCATCATGTATGCTCTACTATTTCTTGATTCTTGTACTAATCATTCCCGCTCACTTGAAAAAAACTCAACCCCAACTTTTCATGTGTAGTTGCTTCATCTATCTCACAAATCTTCATCCACTGACGTTTGTTAACCTTGAACTTCACATTAACTCAAGTGCTCTCTTCACATTTTTTTCACACGTCTATTACACTCCTAATGATCCACATATGACCCTAAACGTCGGGTAATGAATTTGTTGTCAACGATAAAAAAAAAAAAAAAAAAAAAAAAAAAAAAAAAAAAAATCTTTGTTTGCAATTGAAAATTCCACCGACTTTGTAAACTCACCATTCATATTTACCCATAATTCAAATCATAAAACCTTTCAACTTGATCAATTTTCAAAATATTATCACCTTGTTTATCGACTATGAAAGTTGAATTTCATTTACCAATTATGTCGACTTCATCCACGGTTAAGACTTCTTTACCAGCGATTTTAACTTCTTCAACTTTAATCAACCAGTTTACTTAGACTTTCGGTCTTTAACACTTGGTTTTACCCTCGACTTTTAGTACTTGTGTTTTCTCTTTAAGCATTACTATTGCAATCCTTTTTCTTTGCCAAGAGATAAGGTACAAATTCTTTAAAGATCTATAAACCCTTAATTTCACTTGCCATGGTCTTCACAACAGAATATGGCATTCATCAAAATCATCAACACAAAGTACCCACACTTTATAGAATTTTTTGATGGATACGAAAACCTTACAAACTTGGTAACCATCTATTGGACAAAACTCCATTGACAATTTTAAGAAGTCTACTAATTTTTATGAACCAAATTATTTAAACGACAACCATCAATAATAAAAAAGATATATTGAATTATTGATTAAGATTCTTGGACGGAATAACTTGGTTGTAGACACCCGACGCTCCTTCTTTCACTCTTCCCATTCTTTAACTCTTCAATTGTTGAACGGGGAATGGTTACGTGCACAATTGTCTCCACAATCGCCTATATATGGTTGGACGATCCTTCTACCTTGGTGTTTGCCACCCTTGTGATTTTCGTGGTTGTTACCTCCACCTATGAAAACGACATATAGTTTTTGATAGATAAGGGAATTCATGTCGAATTTGGACATGATTTTGATAAAATCGCGACCCATGTATTCTCCAAACCATACCCCACCAACAATATGTGTTTTTGAATCTTCTACATCATTCATCATTCAAGATATTAAGCGTTAACAAGCTCTAAATGTCAACTGACGCAGGAAGTGGAAGCGAATTTTGTAACCCTAATCCAAAGGTTGATATAACGAGGATGAAACCTTCAGGATACAAACAAACTCTGATATCAACTGATGCAAGACGTGAAAGCGAAATTTGATAATCCTAATCCAAGTCAAAACACATTAATAATATTGGTATTTAAGTAGAACATAGATACAAGTTAAAATAAACATCTATTTAGAGAATTATTGGCTTCTATGTCCGTACCTAAATGCTAAATCTATTTTCCCACCATGATAAATCACGACCCATTAAAGGTCTGACTTTAGACCTATTAGCCTCATTGGTATTCAATATAAAATTATTGCCAAATTGCTTGCTAATCGTCTGGTCAAGGTTATTGATTAAATTGTTAGCATCGAACAATCGGCGTTCATTAAAGGTCGTCAGATTTTGGACGGCCCTCTTTCGCTTAATGAGGTGATAGATTGGTATAAATACAAGAAAAAAAGAATGATGTTGTTTAAGATCGATTTCGCAAAAGCGTATGACTCCTTATCTTGGGATTTCTTGTTATATATGCTAGCTAAAATGGGTTTCGGACACAAATGGATTTCTTGGATTAAGGCTTGTTTAGTATCTGCTAGATCTTCAGTTCTAATTAATGGTAGTCCTACCGAAGAGTTTAATATTCATCGTGGATTGCGCCAAGGAGATCCTATGGCCCCTTTTTTATTCATCATTGCTATGGAAGGTCTTCACATTGCCATTGACAACTTGGTTAATAAAGGTATTTTTTCCGGGGTCAAAATTAATCAAGTCTCACTCTCTCATCTTTTCTATGCTGACGATGTGATGATTATCGGGGATTGGGACGAAAAGAATTTGCTCAAAATGTCGGAAGCGTTAAGATTTTTTTATGGCATTTCGGGACTTAAAATTAATTTCCATAAGTCTTCTATCATTGGGGTGGGGGTTAAATCTGATGAGGTTGATAGATTCGCCGCCTTGACTGGTTGTAAAGCGGAAAGTTTGCCTTTCAAATATCTTGGGATACCGATTGGGGGTAATCCAAATCGTATTTCTTTTTGGAAGCCGATTATTAGTAAGTTCAGAAAAAGATTGTCGGGTTGGAAAGCGAATTTGTTGTCTATTGGGGGGCGGATCACTCTCATTAAGTCGGTTCTTGGTTCTTTGGGTAATTATTTTCTGTCTTTGTTCCCTATGCCTAAAGCTGTCAATAAGAGATTAGAATCTCTTAGGGCCTCGTTTTTTTGGGGAGGATCAAAAGACATTCGTAAAATTCATTGGATAAAGTGGGACTCGGCTTTAGCTAGTTTGGAATATGGGGGTCTTGGTATTGGTAGCTTAAAGGCGATGAACATGTCACTTTTATATAAGTGGAAATGGCGCGGGTTACATAATCAACAGAGCCTTTGGGGTAGAATCATTAATGAAATCCATGGCAAGTTTTGTTTCTGTAATAATTCGGCTAACAGCAAAGGCTTGTGGAAAAATATAATGATGGCCATTAATTCGTGTCATTCTTCTTATGACATGCCTACAAACATTATTGTTAGAAAGGTGGGTAATGGCCACAAAACATGTTTTTGGAAGGAGTCTTGGTGTGGGCAGAAGGCTTTTGATAAACTTTTTCCCAGGTTATTTGCTTTAGAATTGGAAAAGGATTGTCTCGTTTGTGACAGGTACATATCCTCGGCGTGGATTTGGAAGTGGCGAAGAGAAATTAGAGATGGAAACGAGCAAAGTCAATTGCAAGGTTTGCTTAATCTTCTTCCAAACACTTTGGATAGTGTCGATGACACTTGGAGATGGAACTTAGATGGTAATAACAGCTTCAACATCGCTTCACTTCGGAACAAACTTGATCAAAAAATCTGTTCTATGGATTGCGCTTCCTACTGGAACAAGTTTATCCCGAAAAAAGTAAACATCTTTGTGTGGAGAATGTTACGAAATGGTTTGCCTACTCATCTAAATTTGTTCGGGAGATGTATCGATGTGACCACGGTAAGCTGTAGGTTATGTAATAATGGAATTGATGAAGGTGGCCATTTGTTTCAACACTGTACGTTCTTTAGTGAATTGCGAAAACATATCAATTTTTGGATTCACAAGACTGTCCCTAACTCACCTCCTAGAAATGTGGTTGAATGGAATAAAGACCTTCTTATCACTAAACATCACCGTAGCATCATTGAAGCTATCATGTTTGTGTGGTGGTGGCATATATGGAAGGTAAGAAACAACAAGCTCCATAAGGATGAAGCTGTTGATATCTATAGCACCTTTCAGTCGATTGTGTCTCTTTCATTCTTATGGATTAGTAACAGGGATAGGAAACATCATTACGAGTGGAAAGATTGGATCGTTTGTCCCGTGCCTGATGGTTAAGATGGTCGCTTCTTGCTATGTTTTCATGCGACTTGTGTGTGGCTTCATTGTGGCTACTTTGTGTTTCTTTGGATTTTATTGTGTCTGGTACGTTTCGTTTTGTCTGCTGTCTGTATTTGGTTGCTTCCCCGTGACATGGTTGGATCAACATCAAAAACACTACGAGGTGAAAACCGGTGGCTCGGCCCTCGTTGGTTGGGAATTTTTCTCGTGTCTCATCATAATTGGCACGAGTTTTTTCATTCCTTTTGTGGATCTCGCAGTTAATGTCACGGGATGAGTCTAGAGTTGGTAGCTTGTTTTGGTTCTAGTCTGTAGTTTTAATTGTATTTTTTTGGTAACTAGCGTCTTGCTAGTTGTCATTTTTTTCTTAATATATTGTTTATTGCCGTTCAAAAAAAAAAATCACGACCCAAATCACGTATGCTATTCTATTTCTTGATTCTTGTCCTCATCAATAGTTTATCATTTATTTTCAAGAGTATAAATAAAGTCATAAAGTTTAAAGTTTAACATGATGCACCTAGCTCCAAAGATTTAAGTACCTAAATATCCTAGCATACTAACAAATATCCACAAACATATATTTTTCAAACCGGCCACGTCTTTCGTTTATGAAGTCATTAATTTGAGTAACCAAACACGGGTCTATTTGCGTGTTATTAAGTCTTTCTTAACCATGGAGCTATATCAATATATTACATAGATTGTATTTGACGGCAAATTTAAGGTCATCTTATTCACAACGATGGTGTACTTTCGTCCGCTACTTTTTGTTATTAATTCATCACTTGCAATATGTTTTGTAAGATACATTGAATCTTATTAGTTTAAAAGTGACGAGTATGTAAATTTTGTATAAAATTCAATGTAAGTTTGTAACTAAACTCACGTCAATCTCATGATACGTATAGAATATAGAGTTGAGTTTGATGAGTCGAGAAAATATATTTTTGATAAGAATGATATCCACAAAATAGTTCACAAAATGAGGTGACGCTCCCTGATTGGTGTATTTTGTGATAATTTCTCTCTTCTCTCTAAGTTAGCCATACACTCTCTGATATATCATTTTGTGCCTGATTTTATGAATTTGTTTTTGTCGGTACAGCATTTTCCATTTTTGATAATATCAAAAAATTTATTTGTTTGATAGACAAAGGTATTGCTTTTGTATAGATTTGTATTTATGTGCCTTAACAAATCAACTACTCGTACTAAGCTTTTGATCACCTCATAAAAGTTTTAACTTTTAAGGTTCAAATCTTACTATACATTTAAAGGTGGTAAGAGAAAAATAGAACATGATCGACATGAAGATATCCGTGTACATAAAATTAAAAATTCGTGTTACCTGAGAAACCTCATCAGTCTAGTTACCATAACAAAATCATTTTACAATGACGATGACAATTTTGTATGTTGGGTCATTTTCATCTTCTAGAAAAAGGCGGATTCATCCTTCTTATACAAATTATAAACTCGAACTTTACAACAAGCTAATCAAAACAAATAGGGTGCGCATATACAAACCATTTTAAATTGGATTCCTATATCCTAGGTATCTTTTTTCTTTTCATTTTTATACTTTGTTTATTGTAAAAGTAGGAAACAAAAAGAGTACATAACTAAAAATTGTAAAGTTTGATAGATAAAAACATTAAAAGACAAAAAAATGTGAAACATAAACTGATAAAAATTGTTTTATATTGTTAACAGAGGAGTAAAAGATGAGTCTATAAAGGTAAAATGTGAGCTAAGAGGGGTATGCATAACAACACTCAAACAAATGCTTCGCTCGTCCTAAAATTATTATCTCCCGATAAAAAATACATAATTTAAAAAAAAATAATAATAATTAATATTATTTTATCTCTTTTATTTTTGACAGAATGATAGTTTTACTATTTAATTATTAATTAATGTTTGGTAAATTCGATTAAACTTCTCTATCCATATTTCGCAGTGGACAATTAAATTAGAATATCACCAAAGGGCTTGTGTCTCAATGGTACATCACGTTGTGTGAGAAACTCTCTAATCAAATAGTTGTGTGTCCAAGTTCTACTTAAAACATGTGAGATATTTAAAAATTTTCATTCTAAAAAAGATTAATAATAAAATAATAATAATAATAATAAATTAGAATATCTAAAATTAATGTCGACTGTTTCTAGCTTACAGTCTATGAGATATATAATTTATTTAGCCACATGCCCACATTTATAGGACTTTAGTATTTAGTTCACAAGAATCACTAACCCACAAGGAAAAAGATCACCAAAAGGTACCAACTTTTAATTATGTGAAGCAATTGCCACCATGAATGACGGTATTGTAGTCCCCTACCATTACAATACATCCGAACGTACAGTTGGATTGGAGAAAAAAGAATCTATACATACGGTTCATCTGCAAAAATCTAGCAAACGCATGATACTTGACTAAAAGTCCTTAGCTTTTAAGTACAATTAAATATATATTTTTAATCTTTTTTACACCGCTGTTTATATAAGAGATTGAGGGCTTGTTTCTTTTTTTTTTTTAAATTAAATAGGTGGACCCCTTTCTGTTAATAAGTCTTAATGGGGAGAAGCACCCTTTGTTTCCTCTCCTCATATAGACCATTTAACAGAAAAAGAAACATATTAAATGTGTGGTCCCACCACTATCTCCCTATTAAGACTCATGAACATAAAAAAGAAACACCCCCTGAGATTATCTTAAATTAGAATTAACTTGGCCGGTTATGTAATCTCACAAATAAAATGTAAGGTCTACTATAGGCCCCGGTTTTTCTTTTGTTTGTGAGTAAACATGACCGACATATTAATACAAACTTGAAAGAATCTCGATCTTAATAAAAAAACCTTGTCTTAATTTAACATGATAAAAAAAACCACTTTTTTTTTTTTGGAAATTTTCGACTACAACTTGTAGATTTGATAAAACAAGAAATTATATACAACAGTTTCAAAATTTCATGCATTTTTAATTTTAGAAAAATATATTTATCAGACTATTAGGTAATGTTCCTATTTTGAAATGAATCAAGTAACAAAAAGTTTTATATGTAATACAAAAACCAAATAACAAATCAGAGTTGTAACGATACACATGCATCTTCAAAGAATTCAGCCATGCCGAACATGAATTATATTAACAAACTAAAGAATTTTAAAGAATCACTTTACATGATAACAAATTATCTACAAATCGTATGGAAAAAAAAAATAATAATGAATCATATGTAAAATGTTAGGATTTAGAAATGGCAATGAACAAGAGAAGAAGAAGATTTCGAGAACACGATCATTTGATCATTCGATCGAAATGGGAATTTTGATTCCTTGCGGTCATCTTCAATCGGAGCGGGAAGATTCAAGTCCAACGACATTAGGGTTTTTGTTTTCTTGGATTCTTGGCACACGCTAGAATCACCACAATTGGTTGTAGTCAAGGGCATGGACCTATGTCGCCTCATATGACCTCCTAGTGCCTGCCCAGAAGCAAATTCAGCACCACATATGGAACATTCATGAACCTTGGCTACCTTAACCGAGCCACTAGGGTTAGAGTGAGTCAAATGATTTGAACCAATCTGTAAAGAAAGTGTGGTGGAACTATGATGAGCATCCACATCTTGTTTCACCATATTTGGCCTAATCTTTTCATCCAAATTAGCCTTAGGGGGTTTCTTGTGACTAGCTCTATGGCCGCCAAGAGCTTGAAACGAAGAAAACCCACGATTACATGTCTTACATTCATAGGCACAAAACCCTGAAGTCCTCGCCATATCTGTCTCAACAACCATCTCCCTGTGCGATGGTTGTTGCTGTGTTGGCGAGGACTGACCCTGAGCCAAAAGAATCAAACAATTAGCCATGTCTTCTTCGTCGTTGTCTTGAAGGATTCTTGTGAATTCAATAGAGCTAGTTGGCATGTGGAAGAAAGTGTTATTAGGGTTTTCAATATCTCCATCTTCACTTGTGGTGGTGGAAGAGGTGGAAGCCATAGTTAAGGCAAGAGGGGAAGAGGGTCTTGGACGTTTGGTTCTTTTTCCCTTGATGATCATGTTTCTCGAATCCGCCATGATTGAAGTGTAATCATCTTCTTGATGCGCTTGCATGGTGAATGTGTGTGTGAGAGAGAGAGAGAGAGAGAGAGAGAGAGAGAGAGAGATAGAAGGTTTCGTAAGAGAAGTAATGGAGTTGAAGTTTAGATATATATAGAAAGGGCCGACCCCGTGAAGTGTAACCGTAAGAGTATGTCCACCAATCTAACTTTCCTTTCCAACCTTGGAAGTTACTAAAAAAAGGGAACTAATCTTCCTTACTTTCTTTCTTTCTTTTCTATTCTTTTTTAAAAGTAATATAGACCTTTTATTATGATTAGTTCACTGTTTTCGCACAAAAAGTTGCTCTAACAATAAGAAATGAATCTAAAACATAAATTGTTTTTAGGCTAACATATTCATGTCTAACTCTTGGGTTCGCGCTATACATAATTTTGCGTAATTATTAACAACAAGCTTGAAGATACAAGCATCAAACCATCAACATAGAAATCACCTAAAGTCAAGTAATTACTTAATTGATGGTTTATATTACAATTCTATATTATCGAAAGGTTTCGTTCATAACGTATGCATTTTCGGCCAATAGATGCATGTGTGCTTAATTTGTTACTTTTGCGTCTTATGTAGTTCCACATATGTATATATATAGACTTACTACGTTTTGTAGAAGTCTCGTACGCTTGTGTAACTAATGGAGCGTATGGGCAAGGTGCAAACAAGACCCTAAATTACTATTTCTTGTGTAACTTAATTTTCGTATAGATGATGAAATAGTGTGTATCGTACATATGTATGAGACAAGTAAGAAGCTAATAGAGACAAAATTCTACATAAATGTATAAGCTAAGCCATTTTTAATACAAATGATGTGTGTATGTGTAAGTAGTGTGTGTATTTAAATAAAGAAAGAAAAGGTGAGAATCGGTTGGCTTTGAAGGAAACCCAGATAAGAGGAGGTTGCTTGCTTAATTGTTTAAATGCCATAACGATACCTTGTGTTGGATTGGAGTGCAAGCCTGGCACACTTCCTCTTAGCTCCCAGATGTTTCTACTATAATAAATAATTCCAAATTTCCAACTAATAGTAACGTAATTATGTACCATGTACGTATTCGATATCTATCATTTATATATACTAGGGTTTAGGATTATGTATATAAAACGCTAAGGTGAACTTTGTAGAAAGTCTAAAAATGATTTATGATTAACAAAAAATAAAATTAGCAAGAAGACTTTGAAAATAATCCACAACAAAATACAAAACACAAAACACAAGATCGCTTGAACAACTTTTGAAAAACTTTTGGTAACCATAGTCTTTTACATTTTAACTTGCTACTTCACATATATAGTTTATGACTACCGTTACACAAACTCAAACCATATTCAATTATATTAAATCATCTCCCTTCTTGAACCCTAAATATTTTTAAGTTTTAGTAAAATGTTAGTTCACAATAATAAACAAGTACAATATACCCTGTGCGTTGCCCGGGCACATCTATTCTTTTTATGTTGCTTGCATTAGATGAGTGACATCTCAATATATAAAGAAAAATAAATGATAGTCGTTTGTATAGTTGATGCTCTTTCATTGTCGGTTGAACTGTTTCGTAAGTTCCAGGTCAAAGGGAAAAAATAAATAAATAAATAAATAAATAAAGTTTTGACGGTGATTATGAAAAAGAATGGCTAGCACATTTCCTTTTGCCAAATAAGTGAATAATGAGAGTGAAAGGCTAATTTTTACCATGTTGAGTGTTTCTTGAAGATCTAACCTTTCAATAACGGTTAATTCATGTGTTACTCATGAGTATCGACACCCACGACCCCTTATTAATAAGTGAATTGTTGTTTCATTTTTCTTACACCATCTGCATCTATATACGTAAACTTCAAATAGGTAGTTATGTTCTTTGAGTTCTCTAATTATTGGTTCCTATTGTTTTTACTTTTTAGTAGCCATAAAATAATGAATCGGATTATGTATTTATTGAAAATTAACAAACTTTTAGAACTTTTCGTGAAAGAACTCGAACCCTTCACTTGATTAGATTATATAATTGTAGTGAACAATTAAACATGTCGTTTATTGTGTAGTCTAGGATTGTGGTAAATAGCTATAAAATAGATACATTTGTACTTTAAATGGCTGAAATTTGATTTTAACATCATAATAGCTGAGAATGAATGCCAAGTGACCATTTTTTATTTCTTTGTTTTTTTTATTCTCATTTGAAGTGTCGTTATTTGAATTTCTCTTTCTTAAAACCATGCTCAAAGAAACTGCTAGATTGCATATTTGCATGTGGGTTGTAGAATTCGACTTGTTAAAAGATTACTTGTTTATTGAGACCCAAAAATCACGCCGGCTTCAAATCTCCTTCAATTATTCAATTAATCATTACCTGAGTATTTAACAAAATATATTTTATTTTCTAAATACGTGTTTATACCTTTTATGAATGTTCATTCAGATTAGCTTATGATTAAAAATATGAGTGTACAAGTGCATTCATTTGTGACTGATCTATAAATATACAACATATAGTAATATTTAAATATGACTGTTTTTACCACATAAACAAGTGATAAATTTTATGTCATTAAATGTCAAACCCTTTTTTTTCTTTCCCAAGAATTAAAGCAGGAAACCGTGTTTCCGAAAAGATTGATTAACTTATCAATATGAAGAAAATTATTTACATTATTATGCAAAATAACTTAGTTGACTTGCTATACATAAGTCAAAAACTAATGGGAGTTTCATATGATTGAACCACATGGCCTTTTTAGTTAGTGCAACCCACCTTAAACCTCAATCCAACTACTTCACTAATTAATTAACAAAATTGTATATCTTTACTAAATAAAGTGAAACATATATGAATAACAGTCGGTGATTCGGTATCATGTGAACATCCATATCCACTACAACAAATAGTTGAATTCTCCGTACTTATTTCTCCATGATATTGTTAACCGTAAACTTCTTTTTATATTGATCATAATTTACTAACATTTATAGGTATCATAAATATTTAAAAAAAACTAATTCACATATATAAGTTTGTACAATTACTACAAAGCTACACTTATAAACAAAGCGAAACAAATTCTTAAAAAGCCACATTCAGGAGCATATGAAAACAAATACAAAAAAGAATGTTTTGCAATTTTGCCACACTTCTAGGCGTGACATTCAAAGAATGTTTTCACTCTTTTAATCATAGACATTTGAATAATATCATACACTTATAGATGTAGAAAATTTGTTACACCCATTATTGAGCAAGTGTGGACTCTATAGTTTTACACATTTTTAACTGTGGATATTTGGCCTTTAAAGTGTTACTAGTTTTTTTTAGTGATCTAATAAAACGAAACTTGGTTAATAAGATTTCTTTGTATGCTATTAACTTTGGTCTTGAAATGTTTTTCTAAAAACAAGTTTGTCTACTAGTTTAGATATTATAGAATTTAGAGTTAAGTTTTTAGAAACTTAGTTGTCCAATAGTGCAGTATTTAACAAACAATTAAATAATGAAGTGGAAACTGGACTAATGATTAATATGTGGAGGATTTCTAGCTTGTAATTTGTTGTTTATTCATAGTTTATTCCTCAAGTTCTACTTAAGAACTGCTTATAATAATTGAAATTTGCATAATATAAGTTTGATCGAAAAAATATTCCTCCTGTTACAAATATTTTGGAATATTTTAATTTATTCTTTAAAACCAGTGAGGCACTAAGTTTATATGCATGGCACTATAAAGAAAATTCTAATTAGTGACATACAAAAAAAGTTGTCACCAAAATTTATAAGTGTCACTACAAGGTAGAAAAATGTATTTAGAGTAGGAAAATATAAAATTTTTATGTGTTTCTTTTACCTACATAAATAAATAAATAAATAAAGTGTAACTAAAATGATGTTGGGGAAAAAAAATGAGTACTTACTTTTAGATAATCTCCTCATGAAAAACTATCAATATATACCGCCAAAAACTATGATCATTTAGTTACACATTTTGATTAGTGCAGTGTCGCGACTTAATTCAAGTCATGATGACGACCTCGATCTATAAAAAAAAGTTTTAGACTAGCTAGACTAAAACTTATATTTGGTTTACTTTTATAAAATGGAGTAATCAATTATCAGGCGGTGACTTCAACAAGATTTCATCCTCATAGTATGAGTTGGATTGCTGTTGTTGCATGCATATAGTGTGTGAACCTAATTAAAAAAGACAATGACTTTTTAGTGTGGAGATTCTTGGCGTAAAGAACTTTCTAAAAGTAAGGCAGAATTATGGGCTGTGACTTGTGACTTGTGACTTATAAGTAATGATTGATGATTTGTACATACATACTGCCTAAAATTCAGTGGCGATGCTTGAAAATTCGAAATGGGGGGTCGGGATCTAAAATTTTTTTTTCCTAACGCTATTTTTCGGGTAATATGTTCGGGTCAGTGATTCGATTCGGGTCGGGTCAAAAATTAAATACTATTATTATATTAAAAAAAGTTTCAATCACTAATAAACTCAACATTTATCCAAGACAACTAAACATTAAAAAGGAGACAAACGGTTGGTACCTGGTTCGATTCATTGAAAAAATTAGAGATCAGCCCTTCGACCTTTAAGACCCTTGAATTCTTCAATTATGGACTCCGAATCAAACTTGTCAGCAATTTCTTTTTCTATGTAAATCACCATACTGTTTGCTAGATTGTCATCTGACATCTTATTACGTAGGCGATTCTTGAATATCTTCATTGCCGAAAATCCCCTCTCTGTTGTTGCAGTCGAAACCGGAAGTGTCAAGAGTAGCCGACACACTCTTTCAACCAAATCGTACATGATATTTTTCCCAGTTTCTACAAGAGTTTGGCAGAGATCAGAAAGAGTTGATACCTCACTTAACTTGGCATTATTTATCCTTTCAACTTGAAAAATCTCCAATTGACCAACTAATTGATTTCTCTCCTGCTCAGTAAAGTCCGCAGGATAATATTTCTCAACAAGAAGAACAATGTGATCAATATTAATCTTTTTTGAACATAAAGTCGAACCAAGAGATAACAACTCCATTGATTGCTCACTGAATCTAGAATCCAACTCTTGTATTTGCTTATCCAATGTCTCCATAAACAAATCTACTCGGTAAAAATGTTCAAATGTAACATGAAGATCTTTTTTACGAGGCCGATACCGGGTAGATCTATACGGAGCACTCATATCGGGCATCTCTATTTCATGTCTTTGACAAAAAAAAATAACTTCCTCAATTAAAGAATCCCATCCATCGTTTCTAAAATTATTTAGACTAACCTTTGTGGCTGAAACTAAATCCATTGCATTAAGGATGTCTTGGGATTTCTTTTGTAATCCTTGACAAAGTGCATCAGTCTTTTGCATCACACTTTTCATCATGTGAAGAACAAACACAAACTCAAATGACTTCAAGTAACTATAAGCAATACTAGCATCTCCACGTTGAGTACGTGTATTACGAGTAGTGTCGTCCATTATTCCCTTGAGAACAGCCCGAGTGACATCAAACATGTTAACCAAACTACAAATGGATTTAAAATGGGAACCCCAACGTGTATCCCCGGCCCTTCTTAATGTCCCAACCTGGTTTGTGCCTCAACCGGTTCGCTTGTTGAACCTTTTTGACGTTTACTCTCTTGACTTTCAACATCAATTCCTTCTACTTGTTGTTCTTCGTTCTTTCTTTTAAAAAATGAAGTTATGGTTTTATTCTTTACCATATTCACAATGTATAAATCTGTAAACCTACATAAATTGCAAATAACTTATATTAGTGATTTAGTGGTATCCTAATTTCTAACTCACAATCTATAAATTAAACAATATGAGATTGAACCCATTCACCCAATTGACCCAATCACCCAAATCTGGTCCTAACTCCTAACTCCCAAAACTGGTCCTAATTTCTAACTCACAATTTGATGGATAAATTAAACAATTAACAATTAACAATTAACAATTTAACATACCTTCGGGGAATCGGCCAATCGGGGTTTGGGAGGAGATGGAGATGAGCAGCAGCCGAGCAGAGCTGCAGAAGCAGCCAAGCAGAAGCAGCCGAGCAGCAGGGGGGGGGGGGGCGAGCTCAGGTTCGGGGTTTGGGACTTGGGAGAAATCGAGAATGGGAGGATAGGATGGATTTGAGATTTGGTTTTTTTTTTTTTTTTTTTTTTTATTGTTTGTTTACTTTAGATCCGGTTGTCACTTGTAGTTGTATGTTTAGATTATAAGATCCGGTTGTTTTTTCTTTTTTTTGTATGTTTTTTCTTTTTTTTTTTTTTTTTTTTTTAAATGGGCTAAATAATAACTAAATAAGATGGGCTTATGTAAATGTATTGGATCAATTTTTTTTTTTTAAGATGGGCTTATGTAAATGTATTGGATCAATTTTTTTTTTCTAAAACTATGGGGGGTCGAAACCGAATTAAAATGGGGGGGTCGAAACCGAATATACCGAAATTTTTCTACACGAAAACTATATACCCCCTATATCGCAAAAAAAATTTCGGGGGGTCGGGCGCCCCCCCCCCCCCCGCCCCTACTAAGCTGCGCCCCTGCTAAAATTCTATCTTTGTATTGAAAGTTTGTAACTATAGCTAGGTTAGATGCCTTACGTACAAATTAAAGTTTTGATTCAGACCCAAGAGATCCATACCAAACGTGCATGGATTAATGTTATATAGTTTTACGTGAAAAACCCTCAACCTTAGCTAGCTAGTATTCTTGTGTCGATCAAACCTCCATTCAATGTTATCTCTTTCTTTATGTATGACATCTCACCTTCTAGTAAACTTGGCACATTCATACAACTCTATTTAGGTCATCCTTTTCCTAAGATACAAGTAACAAAATACGGTTTAAAAAAACTCAAATTATCCAGATATATATATATGTTCAAAACAATCTACAGTGGTAAAAAAAATGCAAGCCAGATATTATACAAATAACTAGTAAGAATATAAAATGCAAATTTGATTTATTTAACGGTAATGACAGTGAATTTATAATTAAGGTATCTATACTTGATTGACTAAAGTTTAAAAAAATATATATATAGTTATCATAAGAGTTGTGTATACGAAGAGAGGGAACTAACAAGGAAAGGAGTATATCGAACATGTCGTGGATTTTCCTCATAATGCCCGATTTTTTATTTTTATTTTTGATCAATGATTAAAGGCAATTATACATTAACGTCAAATATTTTTCTATCTAATTTTCGTTTTAAAAAATAGCTTCTTTTTATAATAATCTTTCAATTCCATGTTTTAACTTGGCTCCCTTTTGTGACATATTGTTAAAACTAGTAGTACTATTTTTTCAATTCTGCAAGATTATCCTATCTTCAAATACAACAAAAAATTTACACATTTTTACTTCATTATCTAGCTATTTATTTTTCAGTTCAATACTTTTGGTTTCGTATGCATCGCAACTGAAATTTATTAATTTAAAAGTTTTAAAATTTAAGAATCAATTATTATTATTTTTTTTAAGATTATATATGGAGCCAAATTGATATCAAATGAAAGAAGATTAAAGTTTAAAGTTTTGATATAAACTGTTTACTAATTTTAGTTATTATCTTGTATATATTTTATAAAGTACATAGATCTTTTTTAAAAGATATAAAAAAATTAAAAAATTCTTAATTAAAATTAGCAATAAATTCAAAGAATAAATTTAGAATAATATGAGTATATGGAATATATATATTAATTAATTAGGAGAGATATTTCGTAGCATTTTGTAATACTTTACAATTAATAGGCAATATGTAATTTTTTTTCTTGTTTTTTTAAGTTGTAAAATGCAAAATCTTCCATTACGGATATATTATGATAGTTTGCGAAAAAAATATAAAAGAAAACTTCAACAAAAAAAATAAATAAATAACAAAATGGCAAGTGTTGACCCTTGTGAGAAACCATTGATGCGAAAATTATCCATGTCTCAAAGTGAAATGACTAAAATGCCCATGCTTCAGTAAGACTTGGTCATTTCACTTTGGGGCATTTCCATCATTTTGCTTTGGAGCAGAGATGATATCTGCACAAATAGTTTCTTGTCACAAGGACAACATTTGCATATTCAAAAAGGTAGGGATTGTGTCTGCAATCTGGGCATACAACAAGGGTAATTTTTGCAATTCACTCTTAAATTAACGAGGATTAGAAAAATACATTTATTGGTATAATTTGTCTTATGAATTTTTTTATAATTTTACATATATATGAGATCAAAAGATGATGGTTGTGTAATTTACATGTATGAGAGTGTTATTTTGCAGCAAATAATACAATTGATAACTCACATAAAAAGTGAGAACAATCTCGTCATTTCATGCAAAAAATAAAATAAAATAATAATAATAATAATAATAATAAGTGTCATCTTAAGTAACAGTTTTACAGATTTTCCAATACTTGTAAAACACCCCTCGAATATATATAAATATTAACTGGGCATCATCTCTCATGGTCAAATTTAATCTTGCAAGAGGAAAAGTTCATTACATTGTTTGAAATATATTTTATCGAGTGACGAGCAAAGGGGAAGCCGGAATTTAAAGTTAAGGAGGGTCGTGACTTTTTTTTTTTTTTTTTTTTATGGTAACGACATATGATCTACTAAAAACGACCTACATATCTTTTATGAACCAAAAATTTATGTTCAATCATAAAATAATAAAATAAGGAAAAAGAAGATGAAAAACAAAAAACTTGACATTCAATGCAAAAATAAGCATTAAGTGATAAAAGCATTAATAAAATTAAATTTGTACTTGATAAATGAGCTACCAATAAATGAGCTACCACACGATCTTGATCGAAGGATATTAATTTTGCAAGAAAAAAGGATATTAAGAGCACCATACAACCTTAGTTAGGGGGTACTAGTGTGCTAGTTGCACTAATTATTAGGATGGCAAAAATACCCGTACCTAATAAGAATCCAATCATCAAACCTGATTTTATTAGAGAATCTCTAATTGACCTGGGGACGAGGAATCCTCAAATTATGTAACCGGGTATGGGGCGTTAATAGGGATAACGTCAACCCCCAGATCCGAACCGGCCTGATATTTCTAATTTATAGCCATGCAACATTTACTTTTATATGTATACTTTTATTAGCATTGACATGTAATGTATGTGCATGTGTGATACTTAAAAGATCAAATAACTTAAAAAGCCTAAACAATTTAACATTATTACTATATATTACGTAACCAATGATTTATTTGAATACTCACATATAATGCACGTTATTTTTATATGGGATAACTAGCTATAAGTCCCGTGCACGCACAGGGTTTACACATGAATCAAATTTATTTTAAAATTTTATTTTAGTGTATAAATATATAAGAAATTATCAGTGAAAATTGTGATATAAGTATAACTAATTCTTGTCCAGGATTTTTTTTTTATTTTATTATGTATTAATATCTAGTACAATAACATTTTTTAAAAAAAATTGTTAGTTGAAAGATTTAATTTGTTAAACTGGCATAGATGTTGAGGTTGAGGTTGATGTTAATGTTGTTGTTTGACTTTAACTATTCATATCATATTGTACAAAATGTGCGAATTTAGTAACACATAATCAGCACGAATAGGAAATATATCAGTACGCCATCCACGTGACACCTATCGTAATGAGGGAAGCCCTCTTGATGAAGTTAAAATATGCTCCTTAAAGTTTTTTAAAATTATTTTTCTGGATATCCATATATAAACTTTAAATAAGAATTTTCATGAGTCATTGTTACAAGTAAAATAACGTAATTTATTTTCATATAACAGTAATCCGTGCTTACATATGATATTCATTTTCCCGTTAACAATAGTTTAGCCGTATTTAATATTCAAGCCCGTGTACATATAAATTAAACTTTTAAAATAAAATAACATGCGTGCTTATTTAACGAATATAGTAAAAAATATATTTTAGTGGATGAAAGTCTAAAACTAATATTAATTTTAAAATATATTTAACGTATATTAAAACTAATTCTTATATTTATAAAATTTTGTAATTTTAATAGATAAAAGTCTGAAAATAATACTAATACTCAGATAATTTTAAACAAGGTTCATCTTATAAAGTATAATGCAGTATAAACTGTAAGGGGTTATTTGTTATTTTCCTAAAGTTATTAAAAAATATGAAAACTTGTAATTTTACACTTAACTCTATATAATTTAGGTAAAATTCAACCACTAAAATTTTATTATTTGTTTTTAAGTTTTTGTTTTCACAAATTTGACACAAATATTTTTATGTGTTTTTTTCTCAACCAAATTTATTAAATTTGACTAAAATCAATTCAATTTTGACTTTCTATTGACCAATCATATTGTTTGATTTTGCCTAGGTGGCAAAATCGACCTCTCTTATTTGTCTATTTTTTTTCAATAAGAAAGATTTTGCAAAAACACTACGAAATGACGTAATTCTTTTATTATACAAACGATTCCATATTTACCCAGCCAAAACATCAAAATTTCATATTTCCTCATAACACAAGTTTTCAATGCACAAGTACAATGCCTTTAAAGCATGTGTTGGAAAAATATGAAATTTTGATGTTTGGGTTTGGTAAATATGGAATTGACCATTCTTATATTATATGTATTGTTTTAGTATCCACAATGCTTTAAAGTTGTATCAATATAGTAACTAATATAAGTATGAGTGATGTACGTTCTTTCACACACTTTATGGTTTAAATTCTTAGTATTTTTTATGAGTTTGTGTATTTTTTTATTATGTTTTCTTGATATATATGGAAAATCCACGAATCTCCATGAGGATCCTCGATCCCTGTTGAGGACGGGGATGGGGTCGATGTACAACCATTCCCAGATGGCGATGGAGGTGGGGATAGAGATGGAGAGTGAGAAACGGGGATGAGATAGAAAATGTGATCCATGATATTTTTCGCCTCGTTGCCATCATCATGCTATTATGGGCTGTTGGGCTTATTAAACATTAAGGTTATTAGATTGATTGAGATGGGCTTACCCTTCCCTCTGCAGTCTGTCCCCTAGACCCTAGTGACGAGTGCAACTTAATTAACATCTTATCGATATATATGGTATAGTTATTATATTTTGTCCAAAGACATAGAAATCATAACTTCGTGAATCGTGACATGTTACAATATTTTTATCTTCAAATATTGTTTTAACTGAAAGTAGACATACGTACATGTCCATGTAATGGGCGGAGCCATAAATTATACAAGGTGGTTTCAAAACTAAAAGTTAAGTAACGTTTGATAACAAAATCTGTCTGTTATAAAACATTTTATAAATATTCATGAATTTTTCATTTGGGAAAGGGAAATTCTTTCAATGAACCAACTAAGCTTTATGTGACTGTCGATTTCCAGGGGAGAACTTAAATCCACAAATTACTGACTGTTTAACCATTTCAGTTAGTCTAGACAAATGAATTGTTCATAGTCACTTGACTCACTTCCATGTATTAGCAATTATCTATTCCAGCTATTTTATAAATGTTAATAAAGATTTTATATTAAGTTTGGAATGAACTGAAAGTCTTTGCAAGGCAACTGAAAGTTTTTGCAAGGTAATTATCATGAAAAGTTGAAAATTGCCATCATGTTGTTGCAATTTAAAGATTTTTCATACTTGTAGAAGACCTAGGGCGAGCTAACAAAGTTACTCTCTTAAATTACATTATGTAAGCCCAAATTAGAGGATATATTAGCCCAGTTATTTGGGACTTACAACTACTGGATAATTATACGAAGGCAATCAAGTAAAGAGGTTATAGATTGAATCCAAACCAATAAAGATATATACGGCTGAAATTAATAGCCCAAACAAGTTGTAATATAGGGCTCTAGGCCTTGTACAACGTTTCTTAAGTATTTAAGTCAAGCTGTCAAGTTGATGACAAAGTGCAATTTAATTTCTCTCACTAAATTTCTGTAGCCGTTAGAAGTAGGGGTGTTCATGGATCGTGTAATAAATCGAATAAACCGAAAACCGAACCGAAAAAAAATAGAACTGAACATATAACCAAACCGAACCGAACCGATATTTAAATAAATTCGGTTTTCGGTTCAGATAGCCAAACCCATATCCAAACCGAAAACCGAATTTTTAATTCGGTTCGGCAAGTTCGGTTCGGTTATATGTTCGGTTCAGTTTTTTTTCGGTTCTGTTTTCGGTTTATTACCCGACCCATGAACACCCCTACCTAGTTAGAAGCACATGAGATCATTTTGTTGGGCTATTTAGTTTGTAACTAGTAACCAACTTTTTATTGGGCCGGATTTAGACTGTTGGCCCTAGACCAATTTGATAAAGGTCCACATACTAATGAGTTACGGAGTATGCCTATATGGACATATGGTAAGGGAAATTTGACAAAAGGTGCTCCATACCACTTTCTCATTTCAAGTGTCTCAAAAGTGCATTTTTTTTATTTTTCATACTCTAAAATAAAACATATCAAAAGTTCAAAACCACATTTTCTCAATAATGCATTGGGTGCGTGAAACTGTTAAGATCTTCCTCAATAGCTATCGCTAATGTTATATTGACGGTTCACAATATGAGAACGATGCTCTAAGATAATAATTGATAATAATAAGTTGATAAAATACGATATGTTGACGTATGACTACACGATATTCGTGGGAAAATATGTTATAATTTGTTGTGTTTGAAAGAATATATGATGAAACTAAATATGAATCGAAACATAATCTTGTGATCGGTGTGATTCAAAATTGAATTGTGGGCGGGAGATTTCTTTAGATTGTGACATAGGAAAAGAACAAGATACATGATGGCTTTAAATGACTCTTTTTAGAGTATTTAAAAACTGGGTTTTTTCCTTCTTATTTTCACATGATTGGTGACCCAGCTCTGTTCTCAAGTTATTTTTTTTAAAGAAATGTAAGGGACGGAATAGGAAGGTGGAGAAGAGGAATAGATTATAAAGAAACTTGTCATTTTTTTTGGTGCTCTCGAGTCATAACCAATGGAAAAGAACGGGAAGATAATATTTACGAATACTCTTTTAACTAAAAACATACTAACCCAATTCTGCCAGATCCTATGTATGGAAAAGAAAAAGGACGATCATCAATTGTATAAAAAACTCATTATGTAATCACAAATAATTGATATAGAGAATTAGTTAATTAATTCCTCTTTACGTTAGTTTTGATTTGTCAATTTTTTAAAACACTAGGCATTCAGACCCGTGCAATACACACGGGCTCGATTTAAATGTTCATAGCGTATTGTTCAACACTAATATTCGTTATTTTGATCATGGATGGATTTTGTTGGTCAATAAGTTTCTAAGTTGTGTTTGATAGCATAACATGAAAAATGTTGATGCCGTTAATTCGTTACTTTTAATTGAGGTCGAGTCAAACAATCAAAATACAATATATAACTCGGGCTGCCTCATGACCTGTGCGATGCACACAGCTTTTTTGTTTATTATTATAATTTATAAATGACTGCGAGCCAAAATTATGTAATTTTTTCATTCTATTCATTATTCAAGTTGATATTTTTAATATGTCGTATTTTGTTATTTTAGCAAACTCTAAAAGCCTGTTTGATGCACATGGGCTGTATATAAGTTTTCAAAGTTTAATATCCGTCTTTTATTTTCGTCATTTTATATTCGAGACGTATTTTTGTCATTATATATATAAGTTGTCATGCTTGCATACATTTTGTAAGCATGATACGTATTTGAAATAGTTTATTGACATATAGTCTTTTAAAATGTATTTTTTACGTAATATTTTTTGTCTATTTATTTTGATGTTGACTCTATCGTTTTTTATTGGAACTAACTAATATTAATACATCCGACTAAGTTATAACTATTTCTTATGATAGTCAACAATGCCCGTGCGAAGCACATGGGCTGTATAAAAGTTTTCATAGATTTAAAATACGTGCGATGCACATGGGCTGTATAGAAGTTTTTATAGCATAATATTCGGCATTTATTTTTATCATTTTATATTTAAGTTGTCATTGTGCCACACATTTGCTAAGTTTTATAAGTATTTAAAATATTTTATTGAGTTGCACATGGGCTGTATATAAGTTTTTATAGTGTAATCTTCGGCACTCATTTTCTTCATTATATATCTAAGTTGTGCTAGTATCACATTTTCAAGCATGTACGTCACACATTTAAAATAGTTTAATTACATTAAAAGAGTATATGTGAAGAGATTTTTTTCAAGATGTTATATTGAAAAAATTCTCTTCACATGTAATATTTTAATATGTACAAGTTACATAAATTATTTTAAATATGAAGCGATGACATTAATGTTGGAGACCTTTTATATTCATCCTCATGCGATGCACACAGGTTTGAACTGCCTCAGGACCCATGCGATGCACACAGGTTGGATCTAATTGTTTTTTTCGTAATGTTCGGGACTAATTTTAGGTTCATGTTTGAAACTCTCATTTTTTTTAAAGACGGACTTCGTTGTTCAAATAAATTACATTATTAAAAGCGAACTATAAAACAAATTTCCTTTTTAACAAAACTATAAAAACATAAAACATTAAAGTAATTAGTATATTCAAGAGTATAAATTATAATTCGTATAGTAAAATATTGCATGTTTAATTTGTAACGTACTATTAATATGAATGCTAAGTATTCATCTATATTGACACCGGTAGCCATGGCATTGCTCTTGTTGTTGTTCTTTTTATTGTTGTTCATTGACATTTTGCATGTTTTGTTCTTGATACAATTTCCGTGACTTATCGATCCCTTTCTTTAATATGAAGAGGTTTTTTTGTAAAATGTTATATTTAAATGAGGCTTTTCATATGTAATATTTTAATATGAGTAAGTTGCATAAATTATTTTTTAATTAATGCATTATTACGACATTTTTCCCTAAACTATAATATCGAATTTGGAGCATTCATTAGTAAGTCACTCTAAGTATTTACAGTATGACGACATGAATCACATGATCTCAAACTCAAATGAATAATGCTTACCTTGTGATAGGTGTAGGATAACATTTGAAATAAAATTTCTTCCCCTTTATATACTTCTTCGATATAGAAGATTCTTATTGTTAAGATGATAGTGTGAAGATATTTTTATTATATACTACCATTTTTAATATGTAACATCGAAATAATTTACACAGTCATATCAAATATCAAAGTCACGCAATATTCCAAGACGTTTAATTAAGAAAGTGACATTAACACACCGCAAGATAAAAAACTACATTAAGAGCAAAAATATTGAAATGCACCAACAAAGTGTAGTAATGATTATTGACTAAAAATTGAATGCTCGTCACATTGTTTTTTAAAAACTTACTAACGAATAAATAGTATTAGCCCGTTTAGCGGTATTACATGAAGTAAAATATAACATGCTTAATTTGTAACGTACTATTAATATGAATGTTAAGAATTCATTCCACCGGTGGCATTGGCGTTGTTCTTCTTCTTGTTGTTGTTGTTGTCTTTGTCGTTGTTGTTCATTGGCATGTTGCATGTTTTGTTCTTGATACAATTTTTGTGACTTCTCGATCTCTTTCTTTAATGCTTCTTGACGCGCTACAAAAAACAATTAGATGTAGTTGATCATTAATAACTTAAATACAGTTAATCAATATATTGCATTTTTTATCAAAGTAAAAATGTTTGTGCATGTTCCACTTAATTGATAAGACAACGATGTGTAGGATCTATTAAACCATTAGAGAAGATGATGTTATTACCAGACCTCCTAAGCACCATATTTATATCCTACATTCTTATACACACAAAACACACACGAAATTTACATAAAATAATATAAATCAATATGCTAAATAACTAAGACGATATGATGCTTACTTTACCACCATAATAAGTTGTAGCCCAATGTGCACACGGTGTGGAGGTGATAAGGCGAAAAGTGTACCGCTTTTAGAGGGTCATTTAAGGCCAAAGTCGAGATTATTTGATCAAATATTGTCTTAAATCGTTCCTTTTGTCATTTTAGGTACTTTTGAGAGGAAATTTATAAAAGGAAGCATTGTGGACGTTTTTGGAGCTAAAAAGTGAAGAAAATGACAAAGTCTCAAATTCTTGCTGAAAACAGTACCTGATGGCGTCAAGGGTTTACTAGTGACGGCTTCAAGCTTGGCAAAAGAGGTGGATATGGCAAATACATATGACGGCCCAGAATTATTTCAAGGAAATTTGGCCTGACGACGTCACCAAGACCGTCACGGTCAGAATACATATGACGGCCCAGAGTTAAATTACACATGACGGCGTCAGGATTTAACCTGACGACGTTAGATGTTATAGAGTGACGACGTCAGAAAGAAGGCTCACACAAGAAGAAACCTTAGTGAAACCATCCCAAGACGATCAAGGCAATCACACCTTGTGTGTGGAGTAGCTGAAACTGTTTTGGCCATAACTTTTGCATACGAACTCGGATTTGAGCGATTCAAAGAAGGAAACGATCGGGACGAAAAGATCTACAATTTGGTGAAGAAAATTTGGTCTTGACACCGTCAAGGTTGGTCTGACGCCGTCAAAACGGGCCAAGCAGAAAAGAGCCTATAAATACAATATCATAACTTCATTATTTTTAAGCCCTAAACCCTAAGGACGATTCTAGGGTTGGTGTTTTTCCAGCAACTTAGAGGGTCTTAATCATTCCATAAACATCTTGTAATGGTTTGTTTATTGATTCAATCTTACGTTATGTCTTCAATTATGATTATTGTTGATTGCTCTTCATTAATTATGCTTGGCTAATTCACCTTGTGTCTACTTACGATTGTGTGAAACTTGTATATAATTGATTAGATATTATTGATTCCTTGTTGATGTTTGTGTCTATCTTCATCAATTAGTGTGTGACACTTCTATAGGTCTAATTGGTTTAGCTTATAATTCTTGTTTCCTATTGTCTCTTGTTTAATTGAATGATATCGATGTTAGGCTTAAGAAAACTGGCAGACTTTCAATTGGTAACTTGCTTGACCGTCTTAAGAAACATGATCGAGGGTGTACTACGATTATATGGTTGTATTTACTGCATAAGCGAATTCTAGTGATCCCATATTAGGAGCCTTTAGTCGGCTCGACATAGGAGTGAAGTAGGAGCTTATAGAGTTAGGGAAGATCGTACACGGCCCTACGAATGATATTAAGGAATATAACCCGTCAATTAAAACAAGGATGTGACAATTCAATAGGAAGAATTGGATAACTAGCAAGGAGTAACATATCATAGGTAGACATGTTTCACTTACCTTGTAGAACCTTAGTTTATTTTTCTTGCACATTAGTTTAATTAGTAGATTTTGGGTTAGTTGATTAGCAACTAATTCCGCCCCTTCTTCCAATACCCGAGATTTTTTTCTGCTTTTCATAAAATATAAAAACACAAAAAGAATCATCCTTCACCTTTAGACCTAGTTAGATTAATTTCAATCCTAACGAACACTATTCCTGAGTTGAACGATCAATCCCCCGGTACTTGTCACTATACTATACTACAACGATCAGGTACACTGCCTGGCGGGGATTGCAAGCTTCTCAAGATCCCTTGAGAGGTAAAACCTGTTGCGAGGGCACAATCCCGCGTATCAAGTTTTTGGCGCCGCAGCCCGGGGAATAGTTATTGTTTAGGTTAAAATTTATTTTGATTAGGTCTACTCATTAGATTCCTATCAAGTGAGATTTTTATTTTCTTTTTATTTTGTGGCTTTCTCGTAGTTTGAAATTTGCTTCAAATGGACTTTTCACTTAGACTTCTAAGATTGCAAGATAAAGTTGAGTGGCTAGAACACAAAGAAGTTCAAAATACCTCATTTAGAGACACCTATGAATCATATGAGCCTTCACCTAGGATAGATTCTTATGAACAACCTCCATGTTTAAGATCTCATTTTAATGAGGCTAATAGGAAATGCGACCTAGTTTGCCAAGGAATTATGGAGAGAGCCATTGCAACAAACCATAAGTTGGATGAAGCACTAGGTTTGCTGTTATCACTGCCTAAGAAAACAATTGAGGAGGATTTAGCTAAGCATGATCACATTGATCAAAAAGACCTAGTTTTTATGACCAATGACTTTGAATCTCAAGGAACACATGATGAATCCTTTAGGCAGATTGAACTTAAGATTATTGAGGAAGATCCTTATGATTCGGACATTGAAGTTGAGATGCCTAGAGATGCACGTGAGATACTTAGGAGAATGCTTAGGATAGATTCTACCAAAACACATGATGAGGATATAGGTGATCTTGACACATGGAATGATGAGGTCAATAACATAAGCCCACAAAATACTCAACCATCATTTGAGGCACACACACCGCCCGTGGCTTACCCGGAAGAAGTAAAAGAAACTTTAGGAATTCCGATGGAGGTAGAACCCTTGGACCAAGCACCACTAGAGGATATAGGTTTGAATACTTGTAATGATAACCTTAGACCTAGTTCTAGGGAATTTCCTAGTGTTGATGAACCAGAACCTCAATCTTTACATAACTTCCCATCCTTAGATTTATTTCTAGGAGACAAAAGAGGAACCGACCCACCCATCAACCAATATTACCTGGGTAGTTTTAGGATGAAGGAAGCCATTCACTCACCCCCTTCACCTCACGTGCATATTTCCATCCTAAGGGTGTGTATCGCTACTACCACCCACACTTAATCCTAAGTGTAGGGAAAACCTCCCCTATTTCCGTTAAATAAGGGTAGAGTCAGGCTCGTGACTCGAACAAAAACAAGCGCTTCTTGGGAGGCAACCCAATCCCCTTTTTATTTGTTTGTTTGATTGTTTGTTTGTTTGTTTTTATTTGTTTCCGTATGCATGTTTTATTTTTATTGTTTGTGGCTCATGTTTCAAAGTAAATAGTGAAAATGCTTTATTTTCTTTTTAACTTCGTCTTAACTACATATAAAGGTATTTTGCAAAAGCTAAGTGTAAGGGAAATCTAAATTTGTTTTCTAAGAACGAAATTGAACATGAACCACAACAATATTAAATGCACATGTATATTAGTATTTGTTTGAGTCAAATGCTTGTATCGAGTCATAATGATGTTTTGCAGGATTTCCAGGAGTTAAAGCATAAGTTTTTCTAGAAATTTTCCGGAAACTAACCTAAGAATTTCTTCAGGTCACTTCTGACGTCGTCAGGATTAACACCTGACGGCGTCATGTGTAAAATTCTGGAAATTTTGAAAGTTTTGTTTTTCTGCCAGAGTCGTAAAAGTTTATGTTAAATCTTTAGTTTTATAAACTCCAGAAAATCTGGAAATACTCATTCCACAAGCATTATATCTTTAATTTTTTTTTTTTTTTTTTTTTTTTTTTTTTTTAATTTCTAAGTCTGGAATTACATCTAGTTGCGAGTTTTCTTTGTTCGGTTTGATGCTTTGGGTTTTTGTGTTTGTTTTGTCATGTTTAACAGGTTATATTGGACAAGAAGATGATTTATATTTCTAGAGGGAAGCTTTCAAAGTTCATTTTCTTTTAGGAAGATCTAACCTTGTTGACACGCTATCCACACCGAACGAATCAGGGGAGTATTTGTTTTCATTCTTTTACCTGCTTTACTTTTACATCCTTTAATTGAACATTGGGGACAATGTTCATCCTAAGTGTAAGGGAAGGGTAAATGATGATACCTTATAGGATACAATTGCACTTGACTTTGTTTGTTCGATAGTAGGTGTGTAATAAAACTAAGAGAAATACTTGTTAGAGCAATTTTAGCGCCAAATTTAAAATTTTTTACAACATTTAGGAGTGAAACTTTAGCCTTAACAAGCGTCTCATGGACAGGAGTTGTATGACTAGCACAAAAAACCGTACCACTTAAAAAAAAATTCCACCCAAATGTGTGAGGTTCGCCTTTAGATTTGATAGGAAAAGGATTTATTATTAGTGCTTATGAGTGTACCGGTAGTATTTAGATTCTAGAACTTACATTAGTGATACATCCCGAGACCGCTAGTGAGACTACATTCGTGTAGTTAGGATTTACTACATGATAAGAGGCATTAGGGTCACCCTTGTGTTAAACCCGTATCATAATTACTTGACCATTTAAGTCATATTACTTAGCTAATAAAGTCAATTAATTTTCCCACACCTTAGCGTTGTACTCATTTTTAGTACACGATACCCCTAGTACACCCCTCCGAGCCTATCTTTTCGTTTCTAACTTTAAGCATCTTAGTTAAAGGAAGAATTTGTTACAACCCACCCAAATGTACACCCAAATCGCCTTAGCCTTCCGTATATGCACTCGTCTTTAGTGCATTATTGTTACTTGTTTAAACCCTTAGTTAATTATCTAATTGATTACATGGTTGCTAAGTCGAGCCATATCTTGTACATATTGTTTTGGGACGATTGAGACTCATGGGTAAAGTACTAGTGTTATGGAGTAATGGGGAAGAACACCATATATTACCCCCATATGTGCGTTAATATTTAAAAATGCTCCAAGTGTTTTGATTATCTTGATTCGAGTCATTAGAATAGTTGATTGTAAAGTATTTAAAAACTCAATTGTAGGGAGGAAACGAGCTCCCCTTGATGTATTATTTTGGATGGTAGGGTAAAAGTGTATGCAAAAAAAAAAGAAAAAAAAGAAAAAAAATCAAGAAAAAGAAAAAAAAAATAGAAAAAGAAAAAGAGAAAAAACATACGGACTACCATCCCGTTTCATTTTATGTTTTGTTAGTTTGTTATTAGCTTAAGTCGAGTCGAGTCTTGGCTTAGAAACGACACATTGTACATGTAATTAACCAAGATGATTAACTCGCCACCAGTAAAAATTGCCTTTATCCAACAAAACCGTGTTTATCATATCCCTACACCTCATGTTATAACCCTTTAAAAGACTTCTTTGATAGTTTATCCTAGGTGCTTACGCCAAGTGGTGGAGGTTTGATCCTTCACCAAGCCTATGGTAATCTATTTGCTATGACGGTAGTGAGAGATGTTTTTCATTTCCTTATTGTGATATATACTTTATTACACCCGAGAGATGTGAGTATCTAAACACTATTTGTGAGGTGCTAGTGTATAACCTCCATGCTTGTTTTTGGTTTTAAGTGGAACAATTAATTGTTTTAATTACTTTTATATTAGTGTTAAATGACCCCTAACTTGTATTTTGATTAGAATAAAAGCGTATTTGCTTGAGGACAACCAAATTACAAGTGTAAGGGTATTTGATAAGGTGAAAAGTGTACCGCTTTTAGGGGGTCATTTAAGGCCAAAGTCGAGATTATTTGATCAAATATTGCCCTAAATCGTTCCTTTTGTCATTTTAGGTACTTTTGAGATGAAATTTACAAAAGGAAGCATTTTGGACGTTTTTCGAGCTAAAAAGTGAAGAAAACGACAAAGTCTCAAATTCTTGCTGGAAACAGTACTTGACGGCGTCAAGGGTTTACTAATGACGGCGTCAAGCTTGGAAAAAGAGGTGGATATGGCAAATACACATGACGGCCCAGAACTATTTCAAGGCAATTTGGCCTGACGACGTCACCAAGACCGTCACGGTCAGAATACATGTGACGGCACAGAGTTAAATTACACATGACGGCGTCAGGATTTAACCTGATGACGTCAGATGTTATAGAGTGACGACGTCAGGAAGAAGGCTTACACAAGAAGAAACCTTAGTAAAACCGTCACAAGATGATCAAGACAATCACAACTTGCGTGCGGAGTAGCTGACACTGTTTTGGCCATAACTTTTGCATACGAACTCGGATTTGAGCGATTCAAAAAAGGAAACGATCGGGACGAAAAGATCTACAATTTTGTAAAGAAAATTTGGTCTTGACGTCGTCAAGGTTGGTCTGACGCCATCAAGACGGGCCGGGCAGAAAAGAGCCTATAAATACAACATCATAACTTCATTATTTTTAAACCCTAAGGCCGATTCTAGGGTTTAGGTAGGTGTTTTTCCAGCAACTTAGAGGGTCTTAATCATTCCATAAACATCTTGTAATGGTTTGTATATTGATTTAATCTTACGTTATGTCTTCAATTATGATTATTGTTGATTGCTCTTCAATAATTATGCTTGGCTAATTCACCTTGTGTCTACTTACGATTGTGTGAAACATGTATATAATTGATTAGATATTATTGATTCCTTGTTGATGTTTGTGTCTATCTTCATCAATTAGTGTGTGACACTTCGATAGGTCTAATTGGTTTAGCTTATAATTCTTGTTTCCTATTGTCTCTTGTTTAATTGAATGATATCGATGTTAGGCTTAAGAAAACTGGCAGACTTTCAATTGGTAACTTGCTTGACCGTCTTAAGAAACATGATCGAGGGTGTACTACGATTATATGGTTGTATTTACTGCATAAGCGAATTCTAGTGATCCCATATTAGGAGCCTTTAGTCGGCTCGACATAGGAGTGAAGTAGGAGCTTATAGAGTTAGGGAAGATCGTACACGGCCCTACGAATGATATTAAGGAATATAACCCGTTAATTAAAACAAGGATGTGACAATTCAATAGGAAGAATTGGATAACTAGCAAGGAGTAACATATCATAGGTAGACATTCTTCACTTACCTTGTAGAACCTTAGTTTATTTTTCTTGCACATTAGTTTAATTAGTTGATTTTGGGTTAGTTGATTAGCAACTAATTCCGCCCCTCCTTCCAATACCCATGATTTTTTTTTCTGCTTTTCATAAAATATAAAAACACAAAAAGAATCATCCTTCACTTTTAGACCTAGTTAGATTAATTTCAATCCTAACGAACACTATTCCTGAGTTGAACGATCAATCCTCCGGTACTTGTCACTATACTATACTACAACGATCAGGTACACTGCCTAGCGGGGATTGCAAGCTTCTCAAGATCCCTTGAGAGGTAAAACCTGTTGCGAGGGCGCAATCCTGCGTATCTGGAGGAAGTTGTAGTTTGTTGTGTGTGATTTTTGGCACATTATATAGTTGATAAAATATTTGTAACTCATGGACGACAAGGTAAAAAGACTAACCACTAATTGGTGTGTTTAATTTATGCATTCATGGCATTTTTGGTTTGTATTCTTTAAGGTTTAGAGATGGCTTGAAATATGTTATATGATTGGCTCCAAACGGTCAACCTAACTTGACCAGGTAATGGTCAACTAGGTCAAAAAACCTAAGAGTCAATCTCCGTGGAAGTACAGTGTTTTCCCGGGTCGTTATGTCCCGACGAGGTGTGATGGTAATCAAAACGGGTTTGTGATCGGGTGAATTTGGACAGAAAAGGGGTTTGAGTGATTTTTATGATTACACTAAAACATGAGGAATGAAAATAACTTAGAAACACTGTATTAACAATTACTGACGATCAGATACACTAAAAACGTGAGTTAAACCTAAAAACGCGCGTTTGAATTTAAAATGAACGCGAACGCGCAAAATAAAAAGTGAAACGTGAGCAAATAAAGTCCTACAAATAAGAAAACTACTTTTATAAGATTCTAATGACAAAAGAAAATTTTAAGAAAAAGAAAATAAATTTTTACACTAATTAATTATCTAATATTAATTAAATACTATTTAATACTAATTATTAATATTTAAATAACATAAATACAATTTAATATTATTTTAACACTAGAAAAATAAAAATTAAATTTCTAAAATTATAAAATAATCTAAAAACTAATTTTAAACTTAAAAATATATCCTTTTGTCTTTTTGTGGATTTAAAATTAAATAATTACCTAATTATTACTTTAAAAGCTATTTAAACTAAATTAAATGAGAAAAATAGCAAATTAAAAGAGAAAATTACAAATCTAATTTTTACAAATACTTAACAACTTATAGAAGCTAGGAAAATTAGAAAAAGTGATCTGAGATAAAATTTAAATGCTAAAACTATTTTCTTTTTGGTTTTTTAACTTAAACTAATTTAATTAAAATTAAATCTAGAAATTATCAAATGAACAGTGAAAATTATAAGAAAATTACTACAAGTACTAAATATTATGAGGAACCTAGGAAAAATATAAAAAGATACTACTGTTTAACAAAATTTATTAAAACTATTTAATTTACTAATATTAATTAATAACTAATTAAACTAACATGAATTCTAATAAATACTAAATGAAAAGCAAAAATTCTGAAAATTATTCTACAAACACTTTAATATGCTAGAAATTTAAGAAAAATATAAAAACATATAAGTACTTAACCAAAATTTAAAAAGAAAAATTAAAAATATAAATTACATTAAATAGAAGCTATCACTAGAAATTAAATTTGGTTTTTCTGAAGTTTTCTTTTACAAAACTATTAAACTACTGAAAATAAACAACTTTTGTGAAGGGATTTTGACTGGTACTCAAAAATAAGCACAATGCAAGCCAATAAGCCTAACAGTTGGCTTATTGACTTAATATTGGTACTCCTAAGCTCACATAATCTATCTACTGAACACAAGCTAGAAAATAAGATGGAACTAACCTAATGGGACAGAAATGAAGTTAAATCAACAACCTAGTCTAACTAAATAAGCCAAAAAGAGACAGAATAAGCAGATTCAAATCCAAACCTTTTACAAACCACACAGCCCTGCAGTCAACTTTGAGGCTAATTCCAGCTTATCAAATAAGCTCTAAGGCAAAAAATGAGCACTGAACTGGGGACATGGGCTTATGAGCTTTCAAAAAATCCAAGTAGCACTCATTAGCTGCCACTAATGAACAATTGAGAGAGCAAGGAAGATGGGATGAAAACCTGGGTTGCAGGTCTGATGGGGGAGTAATGCAGCCCATAATAAGCTACCAATTAAGCTGAACTTAAAGGAAACATGCAAAAGGTAAACTAGGGGAGCCTTAATAAACTAATAGTGACAAAGATAAGCAGTTAACATAAGCTGTAAAGCACCAAGTGAGCACAACTATCCTAGGCTGCATATGGTTAATCACAGGCAAAATGGGTAAGTTTGAACACCTAAATAAGCTAGTATTAATAAGCTAAAGAACTTGGAAATCTAAAATATTTAATGACAAGCTACTAGTTAACATATGAAAACAGATTGGATCAAATTTTTAGCTTGTTTGGAGGCTGATGTGGAAATGGGTCAGTGAGGCAATAGCTGGGTGCAGGGCAGTGGATGCTCAGATGGGCAACTTTAAGCCAATACACAGGCGAAATAAAAAATGCTAAAAATAAACTAAAAATAGCACCATGAATCTGAGCTCCCAAATGTTAAAAGCCTTCAAAGACTCAAAAGCTGAAAGTGAATGGTGAGATCATGAAAAATCTCCCAAATTTGGAAAAACTGCCAAATCATGAAACTTTTGACTTTTGTGATTAACAAGCCATTTTGACTTTGATGGATTTCTAAAGGTTCTAAAAGACTGAGATTGTAGTTATAAGCCACTATATGGGTTACTTTACCTAAATGCACCCTAACTCTATCTAAATGCAAAATCTCATTTGCTCAGTATCACAATTGAATACAGATTTGAGCTCATAGGTGATTTTTGACTTTTCAAGTTGAAGGCTGCAATTTATTTGCTCAAATGACTTTAACATGACCTAAGGAACCTATTGATGCAGAAAAGAGAACAAGCAAGCAATAAGATCAGTTGGAACTTAACTTAACCAAACACCCCCATATACCACTGATTTAGCAATTTTACAAAGCAATGTGATGATTTAAACCATGAAACAGATCAACAAGCTTATATAA
Source organism: Artemisia argyi (assembly GCA_030686995.1). Classification (NCBI taxonomy): domain Eukaryota; kingdom Viridiplantae; phylum Streptophyta; class Magnoliopsida; order Asterales; family Asteraceae; genus Artemisia; species Artemisia argyi. The sequence goes on along the minus strand of CM060687.1, from coordinate 52,365,631 downwards.
GGCTAAGGTAAGCATAAATAAGCATAAACCAACAACTCTTAAGCAGGAATAAGCAAAGGTAATAAATGAGCAGTTATAGGCTACGGCTAACAGCTAATTTGAGAAGATTTGCAAAAACTTTCTAAACCATAAATACTAAAACTAAGACATGTCCACTTAGCTATAAGGAGCAATAATGAGCAGATGCATACACTAACTAAACACAAATAAGCAGAATTTAAATAGTTGCTACAGTGACATGAGATAAGAAAATCTTAGAATTTTTATTGAATTACAGAAAAAAAGTTTACAACCTGAGATTAAAAGCTTAACAATGCTTTAAAACTAAATTACAACTACTTCTACCCTAATTACCTACTACCCTTCAATTGGCTTACAATTTATCTATTTATACTAAATATTCTAGGGTTTCCTCCCCACTTGTGCTTCTTTCTCTTTCCCATCTCTCTTGGGTCGTTGGATGAGCTCCTTTCAATCTTGGCCCTCTATTTGATTTTGGTGGGAAAAGATATTAAGCAATTGGGCAGGTTTCTTGTTGGCAAGGGGTTGGTTTTGTTGCTTTGTGGTGGAAAGGTAGTGTAGGGGTAGGGAGTGTGGCAGGGTAGAGTTGTGATGAGGGTGTTGGTGCAAGGTGTTGCAGGCACACGTGAATGGTGAAGGAGGGAGAGGGTTTGACCCTGGTTTGACTAGGGTGAATAATAAAACGGTTTGTGTTATTTTATTAGCGGTAGTGGGCTTAGGGTAGGATGGGCCAAGATGGAAATGGAGTTGGGCTTTTGTGGGAGGTATAAGGTGGATGGGCTGGTTTTATTTTTGGATAAATGGTCCATGTGGTTGTTAGCTAGTAAGACCCAAGGATAAATTATGTAAATTTCTGATTTTTCAGGGACCATTTTTGCCAAGTCTCATTATTTCTTCCAAGGGTCAATTTTGCCATACTTTGATTTCCCAAGGACCTTGATTTATAAATTTCCCATTTAAAAAAGCCTGGGGGACTAAAACTTCCAAAACTCAAACTCTAGGGACCAAACTTGTAAATTTCCAAAACTTTTGAGATTTTTCACCAAAGGACTAAATATGACAATTTATGATTTCAAAAGGACCTTTGGTGACTTTTCTTTTAAAATAAGTGCTCAGGGACTATTTTTGTCAATTTTTGAAAGTTGGGGGACTGAAACTGCCAATTATGCAAACTTTGATCGTTTTTCAATTGTTTTTACTCATTTTGCATCTGAAACATATAAAACACAATTTTGGAATATTTTCAGTATTTTGATGCCTTTTTGAGTGTTTTTAAATGTTTTGCAGCTCAGATTCGACAAAAAATGATGAGTGTTTGAGCACTCATCATTATACCGTACAAACTTTTGTGCACGATTCCTCATGCAAAACATATTGTACCATACAAACTTTTGTGCACAATGCCTCTTGCGCATTAAATTAAGCACTCCAATCTTTAGATACTATAGAAGATATACTTTTCATGTTGTTTAAACTACCTTGTACCGTAATACAATTTGTGCACAAATCCTCTTGCACATTAAATTAAGTCACCCAACATTGTGTAATTGATATACTTTTGATGTTGCTTAAATTACCTTGTACCGTACAAATTTTTTCAATTACTCGAATCACTAATCTTATGTACTTACCCTTATGCATGACTATTAAATCAATGTAGTAACACATGAAGCCTCCACATTTTACTTTTAATTCATGAAACATTAATTGTGAACACTTTGCATTTATAAGACAACTTAAGTTTTTAGTATATAAGATATCATTCAAGACTTGCTGTACAAACTTAGCAATGATGATTTAGCGCATAAAAAAAATCTTGTTTTTATAGATTATGTTAAGAAAGCATTACAACAATATTTAGAGTGAAGATTAAACTAAACACTTAAGACCTTGATATTGATTTTGGTGAAGTAGTCAAAGGTTATGCGTAAGTAGTTTGCAGAGAGTGAGAGGAAAAAATCTTTTGTAAGGTTATAACTGTAATTTTATAAAAGAACTGACACTTGCTAGCATCTTTCTTCACCAATCCGCCCGATTTTAGGCAAAACATACTGGAAACAAAATACATTGATCGTTCCTCCCTCTCCTTTCAAATAAAACTAAAGAAAACTTTTTTTTTCTCCTGTACCTTTCCTTTCTTAAAAACTCAAGAATAGAGTGTTAAGTACAATTAAAGCTAGCTAAATTTATACTCGATTAATTAGTTAACTTTTTAAACTAATATTTTTTGCAAGTATCGATTCATTAATTTATAGATAAGTCAATACGATTAATTAATAACTATTTAATTATTTAGTTTTACCTTTTTACAGCTTTTAGAAAAGAAATAGGTATAGCGTAGATCACGCGGTAAAAGGGTCTAAATGTTGTTTGATCGAGTTCAAATTTAATTAAAGGTATATGACTCGTGTAGTCGTGTTACTTTAATATGAGTGTCAAGGAATGTGTTTGAAATTCGGAACTTTGATTATATTTATCGTAAATTGCCTCCTGAAGTTTTCATTACACCTCATAACGCTTAGAGCATAAGGTGTGACAAAGGGGCATCCCCACAGTATCCGATGTGGAACACTATTCGGCGTCGCCGAATGGCTGCCGTGACACCAGCTGAACTTGCCGAGCCTTTTGCCGCTGAATCCGTTCGAGGTAAACGACATTTTTTATTTTGTTTTTGTGTTTTTTTCTTTTAAATTTTTTTGGTTGTGTTCTTGTTTCTTTATTTGGTTTATAGGTGGGAAAAAAACAATGGAAATTGTATTTGTGTTCGGTTACGAGTGAAAAAAAAATGGATGTTGTTAGTGAGATGTTGCTTTGTTTTTTATTAGAGACATAAGGGAGGTGTGACTGCAAATGGTGTGAGAGAAAATAAGCTGAATGTGTGAGTTTATATAATCAGATAATATAGGTTAAAAGCTTAATTGGATGGAAATGTTTTAACCTTGTTATAATCGGTTGTAATTGGGCTGCAAAAATGGGACGTGTTTGACTAAACAAATAAGTGCTGTGATTTTTATTGTTAATATTTTTTGGACTAATTAATTTTACAGGGTTGATTATTTTTCTGAAAAAACGAAATTTAGTTTGTTTGTAAAAAGTGAAAAATAAAATAAAATTGTGTGTTAGTTGGTATTGAAAGTGTGAATTTTGATATGACACTGAGTATGACCCAAATGGCATATTGTGATACCTAAGAGCACTGGGTACCGTGGTGTCATTGGCAAAAAGTGTTGCCACGTTAGCAAAACTCTCTATGGCTTCGGAAATCCTTTAGCACCACATTTTGTGTCGTTACCCTTGGCACCAAAAAATTGGTGACGTTAGCAAAATTAGTGCGCAAAGTCCACACATACCCTCACTAAATACACAAATGCAAAAAAAAAAAAAAAAAAAAAAAAAAAAAAAAAAAAAAAAAAAAAAAAACCTTTGGCACCAACCATGATACCGTAAGCCGTTGAAAGACTTGGGCCGGTGGTTTGGCGCTACCCATTAGAGATGGCAAAAAAACCCGAAACGGGGAAACCCGAACTAATTGGGCGGGGCGGGGCATGCTAATCGGGTTATAGGGTGGGTTTGGGGATTAATCGGGGATTTTAATCGGGTTTGGCGCGGGGAGCGGGAAATTTTCGCCCCGCCCCACCCCGCTCGATTAATATATATACATATACAAATATATCTATACCTTATATAGTATTTTGTTAGTATTTACGTGATAAAAAAATATTACTGTAATATTGTCATTTTTTTTATATTTGTAAGTAGGGGTGTTATTGGGTTGGGTTTTGAGCTTTTAAAAAGTGACCCGCAACCCGACCCATAATAAATCGGGTTATCGGGTTCAGGTGTTTATCGGGTCGGGTTGTCGGGTTATATTTGATTTGGAAATAATTTGATGTATATATTAATTGATTGTGTGTGATTTCTCGTGTATAAATTATCTAAGGGCCCGTTTGGTTTGTATGTGGGTGTAGATTAAGATTTGTATTTAAATGTAAAGTTGTTGATTATGATTTGAATTTGGAGAGAGAAACTATATTATAAAATTAATAAAATACATTTTATGATAAAATTATAATAAAAAAATATTACTTAAACAGTTAGAGAAAATGGAATGTGAGAGTGAAAATGGTGAGTCACACATCTTTTTTCAAAAGATAAGTATATAGGTGAGATTTGAGTATAGTAGAATTCATGGGTTTTCAAAGTCAAATTCAATCCCCAAACATCATACCAAACAAGTTTTATATGTCACATCAAATACTAAGCTGTCAAAACCCAAAAACCAAACACCACCTAAGATTTAGATTCAAAACAAAGGCAACAGCTGATATTATTAGATGATGTATATTTTCATAACTTTCATTGTTGCAAACTATTATTAAACCACAATCATATAAATAGGTTAGTCACTAAGCAGTATGTAAACTGGGTTGAAAACAAACAAAAGACCAAAAGAAATAATGAAATAAGTACTAACAACTAGTACAATTGAAAGTACCTCATAAACAAGTTACTTGTGATAACAGTTGTTAATTAGTGACTTAATTTATTAGATGTTAACATATATAGATTTGAACAAGTAGCGCAGTTCGACCAAATGACTCATCTAGGGTTGCCATCCAATATATACACGTAAATAAAAATACAAAGGAGCCAAAAGCAAACAAGAAGGTTGGTGATATGTTGGTATCCTTGGCAAATGTCAACAGTAAACCACTTAATACTCAATAACCAAACAGGAAATATGCTTAAGTTAACGATTTTAGGGTCTTATCGGGTTGACCCGATAACCCGATAACATTATTTTTTTGGAACAAGGCAATTTCAATTAAACTCAAAAGAGGGTACAACTGATACAACAACAACACATATGACAGCTATATATATACACATACTAGACTAAGCCAAGAAGGAAAACATGGCCTCACAACCTTATCCGCACTTTGTGAAGCTACCTGAACCACACAATTGGTTTGACTGACTTAATTAATACTAACCAATATCAACAAGAACACCATGTACCCAACTGCATATAAGTACTGTTTACTCCAAGCACTTATATTCTTGGTATTCACAGTACCAAACTCCTCTTTCCAGTTCAACGCAGCCTTTAAACAGTACATGATCTTGGGTCCACCAGCCACACGTCCCATCTTAATTTATATTTGCTCGATCTTCGCACAATCCATTCATAGGACCTCAGCTGAATTTCTTGAAAGATTTTCATATGAGGTTCAACCTTTTTTACAAACACCCGACAATTACGATTTCTCCAAATAAAGTATCCCGTTATCCAAACAACCGCTTGCCATATTGCTATATTTTTTTGTAGATATCCCCCCGCCACCATTATGATTAAACATATCATATGTTGTGAACGCATTTATACTGCCCAGTTTCCACCACCCAAACACCAACGACCAAACCTTCATCACCTCAATGCAAAGAACAATCCCATGGTCTATAGATTCACAAGCATTATCGCACACATGGCACAACACCAAATGCAAATCAATGCCCTTTCTATCCAATTCCACCCTTACCGGTAACCTGCCTCGTACCGTCCTCCAAGCAAAAATGTTGATCTTTTTTGGAATGAGATTGTTCCATACTGTCTCAAAATTTGCAACACCAACATTCAAGCACTTTTCTTCCACCACAAATGATAACCTCTTGGCTGAAAATATGCCATCATCGTCTAGCTCCCAATTCCATGTGTCCCTGCCATTCAAATTTAGGTTAACATGACTCAAAAATTCTTCTAAACCAATCAATTCGTCAACTACCCTCCCCTTCGGTTCCCTGACCCAATCCCATGCCCATCTCCACCCTTCATCTCTCCATACCCCTACCTGCCACCTTAACCACCTTAAACCTATCCAATTGGTATAATCTAGGAAACCGATCTCGCGGTCTCACCCCACCAACTAGGGGTGTCAAATGGGTCGACCCAACCCGACCCGAACCCGATAAAGCCTTATCGGGTCGGGTTCATTCGGGTTCAACTCGGCTTATCGGGTCAACCCGACCAACCCGATAGCCTTATAGGGTCGGGTTAGGGTTGTATTTTTCATACTTTATCGGGTTCGGGTTCAACCCAATAACCCGATAAATGTATAAGCCTTCCTCATTCTTTTTTCATACTTTGTCAGTTCCAGTTTGTGGTCTGCTACAAGTTGACTAACAGGGTAGATTACAACTCAATTCCTACAACCACCATCTAAACTTTTAGCATACAATAAATTCAAAAAAGTATAGGTACTAATCTTTTAGCAGATATCAGATCCTAAAACCATATGTAGTGAGTTACTAATGGCGCCAAAGCCCAACGGCAATACCTGTTACAAAGCAAGTAAACCCAAAAAACTGAAAAGGCACAATATAGAGCACCACAACATCCCATAGTAAATATTCTATAGTCTTTTCGAAATAATAATCATAAAACAAACACATTCAACTTGCAAAGAATTAATGACATAGATCATCATTCTTAAAAGACGAGCACATCATCTAAGACAAAAAAACCACTATCTCATCAAAATTTCTTATTCAACTGCGTTATCAAAATCCAATAACAGGCATGATACCCATGCCCAAAACAATAGCATCAAAATTCATCAAATCTACAACAACAAAACAGTATTGTTTCTAACGTGGACTCATTTTAAGGAAAATGAAAGATTCATTAGTTTTAAGGATGATACATTAAAGTAATCTTGTGATATTAATTTCACCAATCCAAGATTGTGTTTTGCGAATGCAGGACAGTGAACTCGCCACAACCCGATAACAACCCGACAACCCAACCCGATTCAACCTGACCCATTTTGACCTGAAACCTGATAACCCGACTTCTTATAGGGTCGGGTTAGGGTCAATATCTAGAACACCAAAACCCAAAACAACCCGACCCGACCAACCCGATAACCCGACAACCCGACCCAATAACACTACTACCACCAACCCATCCATCATCCCAAAAAAACACACAGGATCCATCCCCGACTTTTCTAGGAAAGGAAGATGAGAAGCACACACCCAACCTATCAATATCCCAACCTACCCTCACAATATCCCCCCACACCCCACTTCTACCACCGACTATCCCTACAAGATCACCCATAACCCCGTCCGCCCCATTGATACTTTTGATCACCTTGACCCACATAGCCTCATGTTCGATCTTAGCCCGCCACCACTATTTCCATATTAAACCCAAATTTTTTTGCTTTAAAAGACCCATATTTAACCACTCGACCCGAATGGTGCAATAACAGAATCCCATATAACCCACTCCAAAAAAAAAATCACGTCTAATTCTCTCAAGAGTATGAATCACACATGACGGAACACGGAACAAGGAAAAGTAATATAGTGGCAAACTACCCATAACCGATAACATTATTTATCTAACACTAACCTGACCTGATAAAACTATCGGGCTATCGGGTTCGAGTCAAAATGACCCGTTAAGATTTTTTAACCCGACCTGATAAGCCTTATCGGGTTCGGGTCGGGTCGGGTCAACCCGGCCCTAATGACACCCCTATTTGTAAGAATGAAAAATTGTGATTATAGAAACTCGTTTAACGGCATATTTTTAAGTTTTAATTTTTGGCGGTATAATTTATCATTATTTATGTATTATACTATCCTTCAAAACTTAACAAGGCTTGTTTGTAATTGATTATTAATAAGTTCGTTATTGCTAACGGTCTAAAAATAACATTTAATATGAAATGATACGGCTTTGGTCGAGAATTACACCAAAAGATGACACCCCGATTAATACGGGCCGGGTTTGAGAGACCATCACGCCCCAACGGGGCCCCCGATTAGATCCTAATGGAGATCGGGGCGAGTTTGAGGAGAACTTGTTAGGGATGGAAATGACCGCTCCGTCCCAAACCCGCCCCGTTTCCATCCTACTACGTACTACCCATCCAGCCAACATGAACGTGAACAGGGCTCCCACTCTGATGCTCTTGGTAGGTTTGTTGCTTTAGTTACTATTTCAGTATTTCTAAGGGTTGTTCTAGATTGTTTTGGTCACATAGTGGAATTGTGTACCATAACTTTTACCTCTTCACACCCATAGTATTCGCGTAAAATTTCGCTGTCCCATTCTTTGTTATTTCGTTCGTGACACGCTTTTATATTATACTATATATATAAAAGGCAGGCGCTAGCTGTCAAAATTTTGCTACAGTACATCTACAGTGCATGCTTCAGTGTTTTTTTTAAGCGTCGCTACAGTCCTCGGTACAATTTTATTTTTTATTTTTTTTTATTATTATTTTTTTTTACATAAATTTCTTTATGAAAATTTGTTTTTTCAAAAAAAATAATTACAAAAAAAAAAAAAAAAAAAAAAAAAAACACAAAAAATAATACACTTACAAAAAATTTCTTATACAAATTTGTTTCTTTTAACATACCAAAAAAAAAAAAAAATGGCATACCGAAAAAACAAACAACCTAAAAAAATTTCAACCGGAACGCAAAAAAAAAAAAAAAAAAAATCCGTAAACATAAACAAATTATGCTTCCAAGTAAACATATGCATACTTCAAATAACAAAATTATTAATTACACCGTACAACCCATAATATACAAAACACACCCGCCGCAACGCGCGAGTTACCCAGCTAGTTTTTCTTCAATTTCAAGGCTCGTGCATTGTTCTAACTTATAAGTTATAACAAAGTGTAATCTTTTTCATTGTTGTAAACATTTAAGGTCTACCAATATCTTTTTCTTCTTTTTATTAAAAACATGACACGTGATAAAATAAAGACTAATTATCTATTAAATGGATTTTTCTTGCGTATAAGTTATGAGGTTTTTTTTTTTTTGAAGAAGCAAAGATGATTTTATTAGGCCACGAAGGCAACGACAAACAACAAAAAAGAACGGGCTCTAAGATAGAGCACCGGAGAAGGAAACAACAAAACAAAATACACCAAGAACAACAAAATTAGGGAAGAGAAGATGAAGCCAATTCACCGGGATTTTGGATCCAATTTTCCCAAGAGAAGCGTTTCCTGGAAGAACGATTACAGGCCCATAAAAGAGACAATCTTTGCACCGAAGGAAAAATATCCTCATGACGAATGGCATTTGCCTCGGCTTCCGAAGAAGCATGAAGAATTTTATTTCTCCAATTCCAAACATGCCAAATAAATGTCATACAAACCGCGTGAAAAAGTTTTGCAACCAACTTGTTCTGAATAAACCCCGGATTTCCTTTAAGAACTTCCATTAAAGACGGATTGTAAAATTGAGGAGACCTCCACCAACTCCATAACTTACGCCATATAATTTTAATTATAGGACAAGATAAGAAACAATGTTGTTGAGATTCTTCATCTGTGCCACAAAATAGACATACGGTCGAGGGAATTAACACCCCACGACGAATCAAATTAGATCTAGTGGGGAGCCGGTTTAAAGCCATACGCCAAACACATACATTCACCTTACGCGGGTACCCATGAATTCCAAATGAAAGGGGGATCGGGATCATTGTTCGAAAACAGTTTATCCTGTATGGCTGTACTTAATGATTTAACTGAGAAAATACCTGAATCATCGAGAGACCAGATCCATTTATCATCAAGGTGAGATTCAAGAACAAGACCGTTAATGAGACTTTCAAGAAGATCTAATTCCCTAGATGCACGACCACTTGGATGTCTTCTCCACGCCCACTTAGATTGCCAAGAGCCATCTTCAAGCACCCATCTATCAGCCACCAAACAATTCTTACTTGTTTCAAGAGCATATAATCTGGGAAAACAATTTTTCAAAGGTCCGCGGTTTTTTATCCAACAATCAGTCCAAAAGTGGGTTTGATTTCCACTCATAACTTTTCTTTCCATCAGATTATTTAGATGAATACCCATATGTTCTAAATCCAAACAACTTCTAACAATACTTGCCCATGTACCTGAGTTACGCACATGACCAGAGGTCTGGTCAAAGCCACCATTAACACCATGAATCTCGACAATCACCCTTCTCCATAGAGCCCACTTTCATTGAGAAAACGCCACTTCCATTTACCCATCAACCCCATATTTTTAGCTTTGATACTTTCGACTCCTAGGCCACCATTTTTAGTGCTAGACATAATTTTCTTCCAACTGACCCAAAAAATTTTCTTCTCATCATCTTTGAAGCCCCAAAAGAATCTTCGTCTAATTGATTCAAGAAGCGAAATCACTGATGTAGGGGCTTTAAATAAAGAAAGATAGTAGAGAGGAAGACTACCCAACACCGATTTAACCAAAGTAAGTCTCCCACCGATAGAGAGTATATTACCTTTCCATGATGAAAGCCTTCTAGTGAACTTGTTGACCACATCGCTCCAAGCGTCTATTTTCTTCATACGTCTGCCAACCGGCAACCCAAGGTAGATAAAAGGCAACGAACCATGGGAACAATTTACAGATCTTGCAATACTATTAACATCCTCTTCAGAGACCCCGATCCCAAATAACCTGCTTTTGTCCAAGTTAATTTTGAGACCCGAAACATCGTGAAAACAGTCAAGAATATGAATCAAATGACGAACATTTGACTTTGACCATTCACCAAAAAATAAGGCGTCGTCTGCGAATTGCAAAAGAGATATATTGGAACCGTCATCGCCAAGAGAGAGACCCCTGAAAATACCTTTGTTACAAGCTTCTGTAGTCATGACCTGTAAGGCTTCAGCGACTAATAAAAACAGGAACGGTGAGAGTGGGTCGCCTTGCCTTAAACCACGTTCCATTTTAAATTCTTTTGATGGAGACTCATTAATAAGAACTGAAACTGTAGCAGATGAGAGGCAAGAAGAGATCCACTTAATCCACTTTGATCCAAAGTTCATTTGAGACATAATATCAAACAAGAATTCCCAGTTCACGCTGTCGAATCATCCATACATGGCAACATTATCATATCATTCATGTATCCAAAGGATATGCTTCCGAATAATACCTTAATATCAAATATGTCCTAGTCAACAAATGAGTGTGTGTTATAATTATCTCATTTTATAAACAACTCTTTATTATTCGTTAGTTTCATTGTGTCCTTAACTGTATTACCTAACAAAAATAAGAAGTAAATAATATGGTTAACTAGTATCTCTATCAGGTAAATGTGGTTTTGTTTGTGTATGAAAGTATTTGTTAAGTTTGTTTAAGCAATAACGATTTGTTATAGCTTAGCCCAACGTGACAGGCGGGAGCAAAGTACATTCGAGATCCATGTATTTCTACAGAGAAGATGGCACTATAAATGGATCTACGGAGTTATCATTTGAACACTTATTGGGAGAACCATATGACATTGACTTTGTGCTATGCGTATCGGTTGGCATGTCCAAAAGAACTCGATCAGGGGATTATGGTATCGGCGGATATCTTTGTACCGGGGGGGGGGGGGGGGGGGGGGACATGACAAGTAATGTTCCCTCACAATTAAAAAATTGAGTTTCTCAGTAGGCGCCACTGTTCTGTTTGAGAGAGAACATTAGCAATAATGTTTTATATCAACTTAAGATGATTTAAATCTTTTTGAAAAATGCCGTTGAATCAACGAGCAACTAATCAGTCACTATGAATGTTACACTATGTTCTCAAGAAAAAAAGAATAAGAAAGTGAAAGTAAAGAAAATAAAGAGTAAGTAAACTAACACTATGTTCTTAAGTTTTTTCTTAAGAGAAAAGTAAAGTAAATGAAAGTAAAGTATAGAATATGAGATGAAAGAAAATGAAACTAACTTACATATTTGTGTTCTCAAGTTGTACAAAATGAAAAGGTAATGAAAGAATTTGATATGCCATATTTATCATAATATCCAAGTAATGTGTGAAGTGACATAGTTGACATTAATAAATAATAAGGGCAATTTAGAAAATTTATGTGAGGACAACTACTTTACTTCACTTTCATCCCATATTTGGGATGAAAGTGAGTTAATACAAAACACATTAAATGATCTCCACTCTACTTCCTTACATTTCCATATCACTCATTTAAAAATTCTTGAGAACACACAAAAAATTGATTTCATCCACTTTCTTTCACTTTCTTCTCTAAAAAATAACTTGAGAACATAGTGTAAGAAAGAGGAAGTAAAGTAAACTTTCATCCTAAAAGTGGGGTGAAAGTTTTTAAAGCAAAATTACACCACTTTCATACACTTTACTTTCTAACAAAAACTTGAGAACGCAACTTTTATGAATTTCACTTTCCTTCCTTTCTTTCTTTTACTATACTTGAGAACAGAATGTTAATTGACCTTAATCTAAAACTGCAGAAAGAAAAAGCATCAATCAGCCTTACATTTTTTAGTTGCAAGATACCCACAAAGATGGACATTTTGTGTGTTGGACTACCTTATATGATATTTAATAATCATGGATGTTTTTATATCATAATTATTAGACCAATTGCTAAAGTAGTTGCAATGATAAATGTACCTAACCCCCAACAGGTTTCCAATTATGTAAATCATACAATGAAACTACATATTCTTTGAAAGGTGAACTGTGGAGTGTTTATAGCATTGTTATAGACAATTTTCTTCCCTATGGCATAGGCAAACTGCACAAAAGTCAAATTTCATAGCCATGTTATAGGTACAAATATCATCAGTTATATGATATATGTTGAGGTGACGGGTGTATAACATGTTATAGACCCACTTTAGTATAATTTCAAAAATGAACGATAAAGCATGATATTAATTTAATCACATTGAGTAATCACATTGCAAGCACTAAGTTGAAATATGTAGTAGACTAATCTTGTGATTGATTTTGTTAGATTAATTAAATATGGATAACATATTTTAGTAGTTAACCGAATGCTAATATTCCCTTTCTACGAAATAAAATACAAGTAAAAGAATAAAAGGGGATAATATAACTTAAGAAAATAAAATATTTAATTAAAATGTCTATGTTTTTGAAATTCTTATTTGAAAAAGAAAAAAAAAATGTGTTCTTAATAGATCAGCTAACACAGTTTATTGGTTCCAAATTACTTTTACTAATTATTTTGTATATATCTGATGCAAGTAATCAGTGGCGAAGCTAGAAAATTTTGAGTGGGGGGTCGGGATCTAAATTTTTTTTTACTAACGCTATTTTTCGGGTAATATGTTCGGGTCGGTTATTCGATTCGGGTCGGGTCAAAAATTAAATACTATTATTATAAAAAAAAAATTTCAATCACTAAAAAACTAAACATTTGTCCAAGACAACTAAACATTAAAAAGGAGACAAACGGTTGGTGGTCGGCCGTCGGCGGTGGTCGGTGGTGACTGGCGAGACTGCAGGAGTGAGGAGCCAGGAGGCAGGAAGGTGAGACTGTGGGAGGAGATAAGGGTCGAACTTCGAAGGGGGAGGGTTTTTTTTTTTTTTTTTTTTTTAATGGGCTAAATAAATAAGTAATTAAGTAAATAAGTAATGGATTTTAGTTTGGGATTTGGTTTATTAATGGATTTTAGTTTGGGTAGATGGACTTATGTAAAATGTAATGGATCAAAATTTTATTTGCTTAATGTATAAAAAAAAAATTCACAATTAAAATGGGAGGTCGAAACTGAATATACCGAAATTTTTATACACAAAAACTATATACCCCTATATGTAAATCAAAAGAATTAATATACAAATAATATTATACGTTGGTGTTGCGTCAATTAAGTATCACATTTTCACCTTATAAATCAAAAATAAAATTTTGTTACAGGGAATTTTTTGTCGTTGAGAAACACATGTATATATGTAATAAAGTATTAGAAAGTGGTTTTTTCGTGTAATGTAGTCTGATTGAATTTATCCAGAAACGTGGACGTGTCCCTTTAGTTTATCCATTCATTCGCTGGACTGCTCGAGTGACAGAGTGGATTCACTTAATAATTCAAAAATAATAGTAGTATAATAAAAAACAATAGTATAATTTGTGGAAAAACAATAGCATCATACTGTATCTTTAAATAATTTTATAAATAAATAGTTAACAACAAATTTTTTTCCATTAACCACATTTTCAATTTTGGCTGACTAATTCATATAGTTCAAAATTGTTGATACAAAAGTTGGGCGTTCCTGATTATGAGCTTTTGCTCTCGTACCAATTCGCTTCTTAGTACTTGTAACCTGCGCACTAAGAAAATAAACAACACCGTTAGACTTATCGTGGGATTGTCTCCTACGATTAGACTCCGGCGTGGGAGTAAGTAATCGATTTAGGGTTCTCGTTAAGAGTTAGGGTTTGTGAATCGTACCTTTGAATGAGAATGTATCATTCCTTATATAGGGGCTGAAACCGTGTAGGTTTCTTGCTCCTTACTCTTCGCACGCGTAGTGCTTATCCGGGGTAAGGATATCTATTCCATGAATAAAAGATCCTTATCGCATGCCCGGTTAGTTTGGTTGGGCTTTGGGCTTCGTGAGCCCAAGCCGTTATTATTATGGCCCGAGTCATTCGTTATGATAGCCCACTCATGGTGGGCTTGGGCCGAGTAATGTTTATCATTTGGGCTCGTGGCCCATATGTAGACTATACGTCATCATGTCCCCCCAGTCTAGTATGCGTGGCTCGTAGCCGCGGATGCTAGACTATAATTAACAGCGGTAAGCATGGCGGGAGAACATTGAAATTTTGCCGCCCATTGTAAAGTGCAATGCACCTAGTCATAAATATCTCCAAAAGGGTACCTCGAGAATTGGGGGTTGTGTCCATGTGGCCCTCGTAAATCGGGAAAAAGTGCATGTACCGGTTCAGTTCCAGCCACACGTTTTTGTGAGTGGGATCCACGTGGGGATAATCTAGGGTTTTCTTCCTCTCTATATAATAGTTACCGCCCCACTTTTACAACCACACACACAGTACAACACACACTCACCATTGTTCATTGATACGTGGGAATCGCACCAGGCTTTACCTCTCAGGGGATCTTGAGAAGCTTACAACCCCCACCAGGCAGTGTACCTGATCGTTGTAGTATAGTCTAGTGACAAGTACCGGGGGATTGATCGTTCAGCTTAGGAATAGTGTCGCTAGGATTAGAAAGCCTAAATACTAGTTCTAAAGGTGAGAGAAGATTCTTTTTGTATTTTTATATTTTTTAGAAAGCAATTAAAATCTCGGGTTTGAAGGATTTGGGCGGAATTAGTTGCTCTTCAACTAACCCAATACTAAGATGCAATCAAAATAAAATACTAAAAATGAAAATAAACTAATTATACTAAAGTTGTGAGCAGTAATTGGAGAAAATGTGTTTACTTAGATTTCACTACTCCCTAGACATCTTTTACACGTTAATTACTTGTTATAATTGCATGGATGACGGGTCGTATTCCTTAATACCATTCATGGGGTGGCACACTTAACTCCCCAATTCTATGAGCTCTTATCTCCTCCTACACCATGCCCAGCACAACTATAGGGATTGTAAACAGTGACTCATGCATTAAATACAACCAATAAAGACCTAGTGCGCGTCGGTTCATGTTTCTTAAGACGTTCAAGCATGTTACCAATTGGAGATCTGCCAGTTTTCTTAAGCCTAACATATAAATCATTCATCCAAGACAAGAATAAACAAGTAATCAACACATAATCAACATCTAGGTTTCATTAGATCTAAGCAAACACAAGATAGATCTAGCCTAGCATGATGGAATTAAGACAAGAACAAGATATAGACAACCAACACATAGACATATTGATTGAATTAAAAGAACACTTATCTTAATTGCACATGAAAGGTATCAAGGGGTTGGAACCCTTGAAAAACCTGTAAAAGTTACACCAAAATCGTACATAGGGTTTCTCCCAAAACTTCTCTCTTTAATGTGTAAAAATTAGAAAACTATATATAGGAAAAGGGGTCTGACGGCGTCAAGACCAATCTTGTGACGCCGTCACCTCGCAGCCAAAAATAATCTCGGACTGCCTTGATCTACATTTGACGCCGTCAAGACTTAATCATTTCCAGGCCGTCATGACTTTAACTCTTGACGCCCTATTTTGTGACGCCTTCAAATCTGTACTGGATCGTCATGGAATTTTGCTCTTGACGCTGTCAGGGAGTTACTCTTGACGCCGTCACCTACTGTTCTCAGCATGGAAAATTAAGACTTTGGCGTTTTCTTAACTTTTATGCTCCAAAAATGTCCGAATTGCTTCCTTTTTCAGATTTCACTCCCAAAGTACCTAAAATCACAAAAGGAACGATTTAGGGCAATATTTGATCAAATAAATTCGAATTCCGGCTTAAATGACCCCCTAAAAACGGATCATTTTTCGCCTCATCATATACCCTTACACTTGAGATTTGCTTGTCCTCAAGCAAATGCGCTTTTATTCTAATCAAAATACAAGTTATGGGTCATTTAACACTAATATAAAAGTAATTACAACAAATAATCGTTCCACTAAAGACCAATAGACAAGCACGGAGGTCATACACAAGCACCTCACAAATAGTGTTTAGATACTCACATCTCTCGGGTGTAATAAAGTGTAAATTACAATATAGAAACGAAAGATATCTCTCACTACCTGTCATAGCAAAATAGATTACCATAGGCTTGGGAAAGGAGCAAACCTCCACCACATGGCGTAAGCACCTAGGATAAACTATCAAAGAGGTCTTTTAAAAGGTTGTAACGTTAGGTGTAGGGATATGAAATACACGGTTTTGTTGGATAAAAGAAGTTTTACTGGTGGCGAGTTAACAATCTTAGTCAATTACATGTACAATATGGCGTTGCTAAGCTAAGACTAGACTCGACTTAAGCTAATAAATGAAAAATAACAAAAACATAAAAATGAACATAGAATGAAAAGGGATGGTAGTCCGTATGTTTTTCTCTCTTTTTCTTTTTCTCTATTTTTTTTTTTTTTCGATTTTTTTTTTTCATACACTCTTACCCTACCATCAATAATAATACATCATAGGGAATGAACGTTCCCCTTACACTTGAATCTTTACATACTTTACACTTAACTAATCTAATGACTCGAATCAAGAAAATCAAAACACTTGGAGCACTTTTAAGATTAACGTACATATGGGGGTAATAAATGGTGTTCTTCCCCATTACTCCATAAAATAAGTACTTTACCCATGAGTCCCAATCGTCCCAAAACAATATGTACAAGGATATGACTCGACTTAGCAACCATGTAATCAATTAGATAGTTAACTTAGGGTTTAACAAATAACAATAATGCACTAAAAATGAGCGCATACACGGAAGGCTAAGGCGATTTGGTTGTACATTTAAGAGGGGTGTAACAAATTCTTCCTTTAAGTAAAATGCTTAAAGTTAGAAACGAAAAGATAGGCTCGGAGGGGTGTACTAGGGGTTTCGTGTACTAAAAATGAGTACAACGCTAAGGGTGTGGGAAAAATTAGTTGACTTAACTAGCCAAGTAATATACTTAAATGGTCAAGTAATTATAATACGGGTTTAACACAAGGGTGATCCTAATGCCTCTTATCATGTAGTAAATCCTACTACACGAATGTAGTCTCACTAGCGGTCTCGGGATGCATCACTAACGCAAGTTCTAGAACCTAAATGCTACCGGTATACTCATAAGCACTAATAGTAAATGCTTTTCCTATCAAATCTAAAGGCGAACCTCACATATTTGGGTGGAAAATTTTTCTGAATACACGGTTATGTGCTAGTCATACAATCTCCTATCCATGAGACGCTTGCTATGGCTAAAGTTTCACTCCTAAATGTTGTAAAAAAATTTAAATTTAACGCTAAAATTGCACTAACAAGTGTTTCTCATAGTGATTAAGTCGTTTTAAGTATAGTTTATAACCGAAGAAATGCTTAGGAAAGTATTTCCCCGGGTCGTGTCCCAGTGAAGGTGTGAATGGAATTTCGAATTCCCGAATCGTGAAACGTGTCGTGAAAACGGTAAAAAGTGATTGTGATGAGATTACACTAAGAAATATGAAAATGAAACACAAATAACCAACTAAGCACGTAAATCAAATAAACAAACTTAAAACGTAACGTAAAATCGAAAACGTAAGCTAAAACGGAAAATAAACGTTAACGAACGAAATAAAACGCGACTTTTAAGCTACACGACTCCTACGAACTTGAAAATAATTTTGAAAAGTTAAAAATGATAAAAGAAAATTTTGATAAAAAGAAAAATATTTTTTTGACTTTTTATTTATTTTTTTATGAATTAAAAACTATTTAACTAATTAAAAATTAAAAGAAAATGCAAATAAAGTGAGAAAAATGAAAATTAAATTTTGAAAATTATAAAATAACTAAAAAGAAATTTTAAAACTAAAAACTAATTTTTTTGGCTTTTTATGTAATTTCTAGGAATTAAAAAGTATTAAAACTAATTAAAAATTCAAAATAAATGAGAAAAATGAAAAATAAATTTCTAAAATTATAAAATAAATGAAAATAAATTTCTAAAATATTTTTGGATTTTTCTAAAAGTATTTATAAATGATTAAAAATGAAAATAAAATAAGAAAAATAGTAAATGAACTCGGAAAAATTTGAAAAAATTACAGAAAATCTAAAATATTAAAATGAACTTAAGAAAAAAAATTTGTAAGAAAAATAAGCTGGAAAAGTGCTGAAAAGCTTGAAACTGCTTATTTGAAAGAGCTTATTTATAAGCCCTTTGACCAAAAGTTGACCAAACCTTTACCCAATGTATTTTTGACTAAATAAAGCTTTATTGAACAGAAGAAAGGCCAAAATGAGCTAAGAAACACAGACGATGAGCCAATCAGCTCCAATAAGCACAATGTAAAAAGCAATAAGCATTCAGAAAGTTGCAATGAGCAAAAGCTAAATGATACAAGCAACTATAGGTATAAATGGACTGAAATGAACAGCTAATCTCAGTTTTGAACAACTAATCCAATTGCAGCCTTACAAGCTTGAAACAGACCCTTATGCTTAGGCACACTACTATATAAGCCTAATAAGCTAACTTAATAAGCTGATATAACAAAACTAAGGGTGGCAAATCCTCACCTAACCTACTGAGAACTTATAAAACCAAACTGAACTCAATTTTAAACCTAAATGGACCCTTAAGTTGGCCTGAGATCAGCAGCCATTGAACTAATGAAACAGCAGATATTTGACTATTTTGATTGCACCCTATAGTTGACTAAGTTGAAATTAAAATGATCCTAATTAAACCTAGATGTAAAACTAAGTTTGTTTCAAGTTGAATTATGCTAGATATAACTAATCTAATTCTAAACCTAAAAGTGCAGCAATCAAACAAACTCTATGACTGCTAAATTAAATGCTAATGGAACTCTAGACTTCTGCTAATGAACTTATGCTCTTTTACGACCAAAGTAGCTCCATTATACCAAATAGAATCTAGGTATGCAGAAAACAAAAAAAATCACCAAGGAAAGGCTTAATCCAAACACCCTTAAAGCTTAACTGTCACTACTCAATATAACTTAAATCCAATTTTCAATAGTCTAAGTCTTAACCTAAATACTAATATCGATCAAACTACTCCAACAAACTTACTAACACAGATTTTAGTTGCATCTAATCCACATAAAATCAGATCCAACAGTATGACAGAAGCAGAAAACAGATGCACACCAATCCAAACCACTAATCAAACTCAGATTATTAAATCAACTAATCTCAGAATAACTCAGAAACTCAGAAGTCAGACACAAACTAAAGCAGAAAACACAGATCCAAGGATGTGACAGAATAGTGCAACAATGAAACAGTGAACAACCAATTATAACTAACAAATATGAAATGATTAACTAAAACTAACTACTATGCAATATTAATAATAAAACAGTAATAAGCAAAAACTAGTAGAGCTAAAATATAATGAACTGATTATGCATAATCAACAAGCTTAAATGAAAACTTACAAAACAAAGCCCTCTCAGCTTAAAAGAGAGGGTTCACTATGCGTGCCTGTCTTTAGACAGGCCAAGTGGCTCCTTCTTGGCTGCCTTGAACTCCAATAAGCTAAGCTTATTCAATTAAGCTTCAAACAATGATTAATTTTATTTTATTTTATTTTTTTATTTATTTTATTTTTATTTTTATTTTTTTTATATAAGAGAAACAGAAACTTAATAAAGTTATTTAGATAAACTAGCAAGTACTGATGAAAACTAGATAGACAATTATAATAAGCAAAACTAAAGTTGAAATTAAAGACAATAAGCTGTAAGAAAAACTAAATTGTATTAATATTGAAAATTTGAGTACAAAGCTTTAAAGGAAATTACAACTGAATTTAATTGCTTAAATTTAAATGACAATGAAATTAAAATGGTCAAAAGCTTTCTAATACATGAAAAACTGGACAAATACAAATGAGTGAGGAAGGGTCTTTATATAGCCTGCTGAGAGAGAGATGCCAGGTCACCTATCCGCGTGAAGGTTGTGCTTCTTTAGGTCCTTTCTGAACCGTATGATTAAATCAAGATACTCCCAATCATCATAAGCCGTTGGAATAAGTGTGATGAAGTTGTGAATCCTCCGTGTCTTCAGTCATTGGACCACGTGTCCCTGCCCACTTCTGACACCAGCTGTCAGTTTCTAGAAGGCCAATGATAGGGTAATTGTTACTAGTACGAGGTAATTTGGTGAGATGAGGAATTAGGGTTCATCTACAGTAAAAAAAACTGGGTAGAGTAGTTTTGGGGGGCGGGAGTGGGATTTTGGGGGTTTTATTTTTATTAAAGTTAACTGGGTTTGGTGTAAGGGATGGATCGGGTAAATAGGATAAAAGAAGTGGGCTTCATTATTTATGGGCTTTTGAATGGGACTGGGTTTAGGGTGCTATGGTTTTGGGCAGCTTTGGGTTTGGCTGGATTTTGGATCCGGTGTTAATTTTTTTATTAAGAGTAGTAATATTAAAAATGACAAGGACCAAAATTGCACAATCTGAAAATTAATGGGTCACTTCTGTAAATCATTCCAAGTTTCTTCCAAGGGTATTTTGTGTTATTTCTGAATTCTTGGAGGTTGACTTTGACTTTTCTTTGGATATTTCTTTCAGGGACTAATTCCGTCATTATTTGGAAGTACAGGGACCAAAGTCGTCAATTCTTCAAACTTTGATCAGGGATTAATCTTGACACTTAAAGCATCTCTGAGGACTTTTAATGATAATTTGAGCTTGCTTTGATCATTTTGCTTCCCCGGCTCCGGCTTTTGACCTTTTTCCATTCTCGTGCTCGTTTTTGTCGGTTTTGTCTTGTTTTTGTTCATTTTTCTCATATCCATACCTGCACATACACAAATACAAATACAAAAACATGCATTCTCTTGGCATTTTTGGTTAGTATTCGGTATTTTTGGTCTGAAATAAGGCTTGAAAAGGATGAGTGATTAAGCACTCATCAAAATCCCATAGACTAAGGTATTGTCGTGCCCTCACGCAATGTCATCACCTCACGCTTAAGAGATAAATAATTTTAAAACCTCTCTTTACTGACGTTGTAAAGTAGCAATGATGTTCAAAAGAGATAGTAAAATCATTTATTCTCAAAAACGCTCCGTTTTCCGATTTTCATGAATAATAACTACAACTACTATTTTTGTATATTTCTCATTTTTATATAGGTGACGGTTTGCCTTGACTTTCATTATCAATTCTTATCTGTTGATAATTTTCAGGGTCAACGAGTAGAAACACTTCTCACAGAGAAGAGACCGTACGGATAAAAATCGTCATCCTTGATTTTTCACAAGCTCTCAAACTAAGCGTAAAATCGAGATCATTGTTTATCCAGAAGTTAGATGCTAACACTGCCCACAAAAGTTACTTGTGTATTACCTCTTGTCCCCAGGTCCTAAGTTTGGTATCTCAAGATTTTAATTTGTGAGAAATGAATTGCTTCATATTTTCTCGTTTCGATATTTGTTAGTCCAATAAGAGCACAAAATTTGAACGCTAAGTAGTTTCCAAACTTTCCCTCGAAAACCCCTGCATACAGAAATCGGGTCCACATGAAGGTCTCTGATTTAACACGATTTGTAGGGGCTCCCTTTTTATTTACGACCGAGACATACCATGTTTGATACCCGAAATGGAAGCTTTTTATTAGGGAAACCCCCGGAGTCGAAGCTTGGCATTTTTGCATAATCATAAGCACTTTAATAATACTTTGGTCCTTAGTCCTTTATTCTTTTACAGTCAACGGTTTATGGGCCGCCAAAATGTAAGAGCTTTATTATGACTTTGGATTTCTATCCGCTGCTTTTTATAGCTTTGGATTCCTCTGCCTTTTTATTTGGCTTTGGACTATTATTATCGATATTCATAATCATATGCCAAACCCCGAGTCCTACGGCCTTTACTAAGATCACAACATCGGCTGCGAACCGGCAAGATGCAATAGTATATTTTACCGTAACACTGGCAGTACCCCTATGTGTACCAAACCCCCATATGCAGAGATTTTGTTGAGAACGAGAAAAAACTAAGTATTGCCCAAACCGTATACCCTTAATTAATCCTAGACATCTATTATATATTGGTGACGTTGCTGATGGGAACAAGGAGGCCACAAGTACCTCTCGTGGGTTTTTTAAATCCCAGTAATGCGATCCGTGTATAGCATGAAACTTCTAAATAAACTCTATCATTCCTCGATCTCCGCAAATTTAAAATCCCAAATAATGAGATCCGCGGATGCTTAGCCATAATCTTTTGATTATTTTGGTTAAGGGAGACGAGCTAGGGCTCAACACGCCCGGTCAAGTCGAAACATTTATTTCTACTCTCGCCGATAGGAAAGTCAAAACAAGGTGTCAAATCTTATTATTCATATCATATATATTTTTTTCTTTTCTTCATTTTTTCACTTTTTTTTTTCATTATAAAGCGGTGATAAAAATTAAAATTTTTGGTGGAAAACAGAGTTGCGCAAGTTAACAGCTCAGACGATGGTACAGGTCAAATCGAATCAAAGATTCACCCCCCAGACTAAAGTGAAACATTGTCCTCAATGTTTTTAGGGTACGGGTAATCCTACGTAAAATCTAAGGCCGATTATTAATTATGCCAAGAGATAAACGTTAGTCGATAAGATTTTGGATATGGTGAATTTCCGAAAGAGCAGCGAAGGATGAGACTCGAGTGGAGAGAACGACAAACCACAAGCACGAGAGTCCTCAAACTTCGGGGAAATTCCTGAACATTCATAAACAACCACGAAAACACGAGTTTGGAAAGGGTCGCCCCCCTCACGTCACATTATTAAAGAAAATAGAAAATATAGAAAATGAAAATGGATAAGCATGGGGTGCCTCTCACGAATCGCTTGTTTTTGTTCACCGAGTCACATGAGCTTGACTCGATCCCCGAATTAATTCGTCCTTGGAGAGAGCAAATGGAAACTAATCACCATCGGGCTTTCATTCAAAATCTTTGGATAAACATATGAATTATGAGAAAGTTCCATCCCGATGAGATAACCGATGGTAGTTTAATGTTAAAAACTTTGAAAAACGATACCAGGGTCAAAAACAACATCCTCACTCCCAACGGAGTGAAGGACAAGAGAAACCACACCAAACATTACAAATGGCAAGAAAGTCATGATAACAATCTTGTAAAACTCATCCTCATCAAAAGAAAACTTCATAATTGTGAAATTATGACTTTTATTATTTAAGCTCCTTTTAAAATCCTTTCCGGGAGGGAGGGTTGGGAAAAACTTTTCATTAAAACTTTCATTCTTAAGAACACCACCCGGATCATGATCAACTTCAAGATCAAAACTGAAACTTTCATATTCAGAAAACTTTTCAATTTCACATTCAGATTCATCAAAACGAAATGACACAAACTCCGAAAGAGAGATAAAAGCATGAGAAGTGGTACTGCCACGACTCGTCTCTTCCGAGTGATCGATATCAAAGTTAAAAACTTCATAAGTCGTATAAGAAAAATCAGGACGATAAGTGGGATTGCCACTAATCTCCTTAGTCGTATTAAACGAAAAACTCTCAAAGTCGGGTAAAAATTCCTCGAGCTCGGGCTCAAGAGGATTGTCAATTATAAGCTCAATCTTCGTCTTAACTTTATCCGGAGGGATTGACGGTTCATCGTTCAACAAATTGTTAAGAAAAATAGTATCTCCCTCCGAATCAAAGTAAGAATCGTCAATCTTAGAAAACGGAATCGTATCAATAGCAAGAAATTCATCGACCTCTTCCCAAAAAGAATCATGTTCCTTAGTCGGAGGAAATGATGGGGAAGAGTCGGAGACGAAAGTTTTCACAAAATCATCAAATGAATAATCACAAACATCAACGCTTTTAACGGAATACTTCTTTGATTTCGAAGCATCGGCTTTAAAAATCATTATATCATCATCATGTCGTAAAGTTAGAGTATCCTCAAAATGATCGACTAGGGCTTTTGCGGTTCGTAAAAATGGTCTTCCTAGTATAAGAGGAACTCTCGGATCGGCCTCAAAATTCACAACAACAAAGTCGGCTGGGAAAGTGCATGAATTAACTTGAACAAATACATCTTCAGCAATTCCGACCGGATGCGTAATCGTACGATTAGCGAGCTCCAAAGTCATGCGAGTTGGTTTAAGTTCTCCCATTCCAAGTTGTTTATAGATTGACAAAGGCATAAGGTTAATGCTTGCACCTGAATCGGCCAGGGCATTGCAAACCTCTTGATCTTTTAACGAACAAGGAATGAGAAACTTTCCCGAATCTCCAAGCTTCTCGGGAAGCTTTTTGAGTAAAATAGCGGAGCATTGAGCATTTATCGGCGTTTCAGCTAATTCAAGCAATTTCTCTTTGTTACTTATGAGATTTTTAAACGTTGAGGCAAATTTTGGCATATAAACAAGAGCATCCATGAAGCTTATATCAAAATGCAATTTTTGAAAAATATCGAGAAACTTTTCCATTTGTTTTTTAGATTTTTCACGGAGCTCTTCATCATTAAATCGTGATGGATATGGCAATTTAGACTTGTATTTCACATTGTTTTCAAAAACAACTTTTTCCTTTTCTTTAGACGTTTGAACAACCGGAGGTTGGACGTTTTCAGTATCTCCGTTATTAATCGGAGGTCCCGGGTCCTTTGTCGCCTCGGTCTCACGGTCCACTACCTTAGGAGGAGGAGAAGAAGAGGTAGTCGGAACCGTGGGTTCATATATAGCACCACTACGTGTCGTAATTGCCTTAATCTCGCCCCTCGGGTTAGCAATTGTGTTGCTCGGAAGAGAACCAGACGTCGAGGCTTGATTCATCTGCATAAAACTGCTCATCATTTGCTTAAGCTCATTCATTTGTCGAGTCATGGTTGTGTCGATCTCCTTCTTAAGTTCAACCCTCATGTTGTTGATTTGATTTTGCATTGCTCAAAGGTTAACATTGTTCGTTTTTATGTAATTAGCAAGCTCATGAGAAGGTTGCGGTGGTTGATAAACTTGTTGTGGTGGAGGGACTTGATAATTAGTTCCACGGTTTTGATTGTAACCTTGGTTTTGATAACCTTGGTTAGTTTGAGGATAACGGTTTTGATTAGTTTGCACGGGTGGAAACCCAGGTGGACTTGTTTGGTTAGCACGAAAATCTTGGTTTTGATTGTAGTTTACGGCTGCTACGTTAGCATTATAAACTTGGCCATCGGTGGCTTGACAATCATAATACGGATGGGGTCCACCACAAATCACACATTTTTCATTAACGGCTTTAACGGGCTCGGGTTTTTGGTTCTGCAACTTAAACTCTTTTATCATACAACGGATAGCGTCGGTAAGTTCGGCCAATTCCGATGATTGGACCGACGAAGGTGAAGGAGGAGTAAAAGAAGTCACTTTTGAAACATTCGGTTTGTTACGAGAAGTCGGAACCTTAGATTTGTTCTCAATGATCGTTAAAATATCCCTAGGCGTACGATTCAAGATATTGCCACCGGCGGCTGCGTTTAAAGAATCTTGATCGTTTTGCGTCAAAGCGTTATAAAACGTGTCGATTTGGTGTAACTCGGAGAAACCATGGTGAGGACATTTTCGAAGAAGATCCTTAAAACGTTCCCAAGCCTCACCAAAGTTCTCATCAAAACGTTGTTGAAAATTAGTTATATCATTCTTAAGATTAGTCGTTTTGGACGGCGGAAAGAAATGATTAACAAATTTTGAGACGAGTTCTTCCCATGTGTGAATTGATCGAGGGGGTTCTTTTTCGAGCCAAATCCGGGCTGAACCCTCGAGTGAAAATGGGAACAACATCAATTTGATAGCATCGTGAGGGACATCCTTAAATTTCAAAGTCGAAGTTAACTTATTAAACCATCGGATGTGTGCGTGAGGATCGTCCCTCTCAAAACCGTGAAATTGTTTTGACGTAACAAGTTGAATCAATCCAGTTTTAAGTTCAAAATTATCGGAAATGATTGGTGGTAAAACAATTGCATCCCCGTATCCCTCGGTGGGACACTGGAGCAATTCTTGCATAGTACGTTGATCGTAAACCGGTTGTGGTCCCATCGGAGGGATCACATTGTTTTGGATACCACCCATCGGCGGGGGTCCCAAGTGTTGTTCGTTCAGGTTCATTTCCTCCGTATTAGGAAATAGAACTCGGTGTGTGCGACGAAACAAACTTTTCGGATTTGAAAGTGGTGAAACAAGTCGTTTAGATGTAGAACGTGTGTTCATATACCACAAAAATCAAATTTTTGAAAAGAATAAAAGGAAAATCAAATTTGAAAAGGAAAATCTTTTTGTATTTTTGTTTTTATAAAGCAAAATTCAAAAACTTAAACTTTTGTTTTTCTTTTTCAAACGTTACGTTAATCGTAAACCGTTTCCCTTAATCTACTCGCGACGGAACGGGAGAGAAGAATGGATCTCTCTTCAGCTTGCAATTTAATGTCAAAGCTATCCGTATTTTCCGCTTATTCGGTTGTAGAATTAAAGTAATCCGATTAGCAACTAATTTCACGCGTAGTTATATTGGGAGACTTATTTGGTTTACAACGCCCTTCCTTTCGGTCGAGTCGAGGCTGTAACTTTATTATTTTTTTGGTGTTTTTGAAAACACTTTAGGAAAAGTGTTTTTGATTTTTCAATTTTTTTGGTTTTTATAGAAAATATATACAAGGAAGGTTTTCAAAACCCAATTTCGAAAAACGAAAACGAAAAATTCATTTCAACCTTCCCCGGCAGCGGCGCCATTTTTGATGTTGTCGTTTTAAGTATAGTTTATAACCGAAGAAATGCTTAGGAAAGTATTTCCCCGGGTCGTGTCCCAGCGAAGGTGTGAATGGAATTTCGAATTCCCGAATCGTGAAACGTGTCGTGAAAACGGTAAAAAGTGATTGTGATGAGATTACAGTAAGAAATATGAAAATGAAACACAAATAACCAACTAAGCACGTAAATCAAATAAACAAACTTAAAACGTAACGTAAAATCGAAAACGTAAGCTAAAACGGAAAATAAACGTTAACGAACGAAATAAAACGCGACTTTTAAGCTACACGACTCCTACGAACTTGAAAATAATTTTGAAAAGTTAAAAATGATAAAAGAAAATTTTGATAAAAAGAAAAATATTTTTTTGACTTTTTATTTATTTTTTTTATGAATTAAAAACTATTTAACTAATTAAAAATTAAAAGAAAATGCAAATAAAGTAAGAAAAATAAAAATTATAAAATAACTAAAAAGAAATTTTAAAACTAAAAACTAATTTTTTTGGCTTTTTATGTAATTTCTAGGAATAAAAAAGTATTAAAACTAATTAAAAATTCAAAATAAATTCAAAATAAATGAGAAAAATGAAAAATAAATTTCTAAAATTATAAAATAAATGAAAATAAATTTCTAAAATATTTTTGGATTTTTCTTGGATTTTTCAGATTCTTTTTTATTTTTAAGTAATTAAAAAGTATTTATAAATGATTAAAAATGAAAATAAAATAAGAAAAATAGTAAATGAACTCGGAAAAATTTGAAAAAATTACAGAAAATCTAAAATATTAAAATGAACTTAAGAAAAAAATTTTGAAAGAAAAATAAGCTGGAAAAGTGCTGAAAAGCTTGAAACTGCTTATTTGAAAGAGCTTATTTATAAGCCCTTTGACCAAACCTTTACCCAATGTATTTTTGACTAAATAAAGCTTTATTGAACAGAAGAAAGGCCAAAATGAGCTAAGAAACACAGACGATGAGCCAATCAGCTCCAATAAGCACAATGTAAAAAGCAATAAGCATTCAGAAAGTTGCAATGAGCAAAAGCTAAATGATACAAGCAACTATAGGTATAAATGGACTGAAATGAACAACTAATCTCAGTTTTGAACAACTAATCCAATTGCAGCCTTACAAGCTTGAAACAGACCCTTATGCTTAGGCACACTACTATATAAGCCTAATAAGCTAACTTAATAAGCTGATATAACAAAACTAAGGGTGGCAAATCCTCACCTAACCTACTGAGAACTTATAAAACCAAACTGAACTCAATTTTAAACCTAAATGGACCCTTAAGTTGGCCTGAGATCAGCAGCCATTGAACTAATGAAACAGCAGGTATTTGACTATTTTGATTGCACCCTATAGTTGACTAAGTTGAAATTAAAATGATCCTAATTAAACCTAGATGTAAAACTAAGTTTGTTTCAAGTTGAATTATGCTAGATATAACTAATCTAATTCTAAACCTAAAAGTGCAGCAATCAAACAAACTCTATGACTGCTAAATTAAATGCTAATGGAACTCTAGACTTCTGCTAATGAACTTATGCTCTTTTACGACCAAAGTAGCTCCATTATACCAAATAGAATCTAGGTATGCAGAAAACAAAAAAAAAAATCACCAAGGAAAGGCTTAATCCAAACACCCTTAAAGCTTAACTGTCACTACTCAATATCACTTAAATCCAATTTTCAACAGTCTAAGTCTTAACCTAAATACTAATATCGATCAAACTACTCCAACAAACTTACTAACACAGATTTTAGTTGCATCTAATCCACAGAAAATCAGATCCAACAGTATGACAGAAGCAGAAAACAGATGCACACCAATCCAAACCACTAATCAAACTCAGATTATTAAATCAACTAATCTCAGAATAACTCAGAAACTCAGAAGTCATACACAAATTAAAGCAGAAAACACAGATCCAAGGATGTGACAGAATAGTGCAACAATGAAACAGTGAACAACCAATTATAACTAACAAATATGAAATGATTAACTAAAACTAACTACTATGCAATATTAATAATAAAACAGTAATAAGCAAAAACTAGTAGAGCTAAAATATAATGAACTGATTATGCAGAATCAACAAGCTTAAATGAAAACTTACAAAACAAAGCCCTCTCAGCTTAAAAGAGAGGGTTCACTATGCGTGCCTGTCTTTAGACAGGCCAAGTGGCTCCTTCTTGGCTGCCTTGAACTCCAATAAGCTAAGCTTATTCAATTAAGCTTCAAACAATGATAAATTTTATTTATTTTTATTTTATTTTTTTATTTTATTTTTTTTTATATAAGAGAAACAGAAACTTAATAAAGTTATTTAGATAAGCTAGCAAGTACTGATGAAAACTAGATAGACAATTATAATAAGCAAAACTAAAGTTGAAATTAAAGACAATAAGCTGTAAGAAAAACTAAATTGTATTAATATTGAAAATTTGAGTACAAAGCTTTAAAGGAAATTACAACTGAATTTAATTGCAGAAATTTAAATGACAATGAAATTAAAATGGTCAAAAGCTTTCTAATACATGAAAAACTGGACAAATACAAATGAGTGAGGAAGGTTCTTTATATAGCCTGCTGAGAGAGAGATGCCAGGTCACCTATCCGCGTGAAGGTTGTGCTTCTTTAGGTCCTTTCTGAACCGTATGATTAAATCAAGATACTCCCAATCATCATAAGCCGTTGGATTAAGTGTGATGAAGTTGTGAATCCTCCGTGTCTTCAGTCATTGGACCACGTGTCCCTGCCCACTTCTGACACCAGTTGTCAGTTTCTAGAAGGCCAATGATAGGGTAATTGTTACTAGTACGAGGTAATTTGGTGAGATGAGGAATTAGGGTTCATCTACAGTAAAAAAAAACTGGGTAGAGTAGTTTTGGGGGGCGGGAGTGGGATTTTGGGGGTTTTATTTTTATTAAAGTTAACCGGGTTTGGTGTAAGGGATGGATCGGGTAAATTGGATAAAAGAAGTGGGCTTCATTATTTATGGGCTTTTGAATGGGACTGGGTTTAGGGTGCTATGGTTTTGGGCAGCTTTGGGTTTGGCTGGATTTTGGATCCGGTGTTAATTTTTTTATTAAGAGTAGTAATATTAAAAATGGCAAGGACCAAAATTGCACAATCTGAAAATTAATGGGTCACTTCTGTAAATCATTCCAAGTTTCTTCCAAGGGTATTTTGTGTTATTTCTGAATTCTCGGAGGTTGACTTTGACTTTTCTTTGGATATTTCTTTCAGGGACTAATTCCGTCATTTTTTGGAAGTACAGGGACCAAAGTCGTCAATTCTTCAAACTTTGATCAGGGATTAATCTTGACACTTAAAGCATCTCTGAGGACTTTTAATGATAATTTGAGCTTGCTTTGATCATTTTGCTTCCCCGGCTCCGGCTTTTGACCTTTTTCCATTCTCGTGCTCGTTTTTGTCGGTTTTGTCTTGTTTTTGTTCATTTTTCTCATATCCGTACCTGCACATACACAAATACAAAAACATGCATTCTCTTGGCATTTTTGGTTAGTATTCGGTATTTTTGGTCTGAAATAAGGCTTGAAAAGGATGAGTGATTAAGCACTCATCACATAGTTTTGTTACACATCTACCATTAAACAAAGCAAACTCAAGCGAAAGTGCATATGTAAGGTATCATCTTTTTACCCTCCCCTTACACTTAAGATGAACATTGTCCCCAATGTTCAAGTAAAGAATGTAAAAGTGAAAAAGTAAAGAGAATGAAATCAAATACTCCCCTGATTCGCTCGGTATGGATAATTAGGTGGCCAGGTTAAATCTTCCTCCAAGAAAATGAACAATCAAAGCTTCCCTTCCAGAATATAAATCATCTTCTTGTCATACATAACCTGTAAAACCTGATAAAATAGACAAGACAACCTCGCGTAAAATCGGCGGCATCCTATATAAGTTACTAAATCCTAGAAAACAAGATAAGATATAATGCTTGTGGAATGAAGTTTGCAGATCTCCTGGAGATTATAAAACTTAATAATTCACAAAAACCATAAGACTCAGTTAGAAAAACAAAACTGGTAAAATTTCCAGATTTTTACACCTGACGCCGTCAAGAGTAAACTCGTGACGCCGTCAGAATTGACCTGCAGAAATTCTTATGTTAAGTTTCCGGAAAATTTCTGGAAAAACTTGGTCCTACTTCCTGGAAAATCCTGCAAAACTTCATTATGACTCAATACAAGCATTTGACTCTAACAAGTACGAATATACATGTTCATTTAATATTGTGGAGAATCATGATCGGTTTGTTTCTTAAAAACATATTTGGGGTTTCCCCTTACACTTATCTTTTGCAAAAATACTTTTAGATGGAGTTAAGACTAGGCCAAAACAACAAATTAAAGTATTTCCACATTTTAATTGAGAAACATGCTCAACCAACAATAAAAATAAAGCATGCATACGGAAGCAAATAACAAACAAACAAAAATAAAATCACACAAAACATGGGTTGCCTCCCAAGAAGCGCTTTTCTTTATTTACGAGTCTTGTAGCTAGACTCAAGGTCATGGGTTACTACGTGATACGGGTGAGTTCCTCATTGAGGACATCTTTGGGGTCAAACTTAGGTTTCAACTTCCTATCGGTTTCCTTAGTATGGTATGACCTTTCAAACTTTTCTCCATCCGGATCATACAAAGTCATCCTCATATGCCATGATCCGTCACCTTCTTTAGGTGGCTTGTCCCACCTCCATTTACACTTGTCTCCCTCTCTTTTCCATTTATTTATCTCTATATTAATAGGCATTACGCTTAAGAACTCAATCATCTTCCTAAAGACTAAGGGGTCCTCAAAGGGATCTAGCTCTTCATCTCTAGCTATGAGTTGTTCTACCGAATGTGTCTTTTCAACGAAATCCTTTTCTACATAAAATGGGCATTGAGGTCCTATGAAGTTCCTTTCTATCCAAGGTCCATATCTAGACGGTCTCCTATTCATCTCTACTTAATGCGGTGTCGGTTCATCATCACAATCATAACTATGCTTCTTTACATCGTACACCGACCAAGTATCGCCTTCACCTACCGCTATCTTAGACTCCTTACAATCTATCATGGCGCTAGCGGTTGCTAAAAATCCTCTCCCTACCAATAATGGGCATGTAGTGTGACTAACCATGTCTAAGACGTGAAATTCCGCTAATATAGTTAATTTTCCTACGTGGACAACTACATCCTTAATCATTCCAACCGGGTGGGCAATACTCCCATCCGCTAGCCCTATCAATACCTCTGTTTCCTCTAACTTTCCTAGCTTAAGAGCGGTGAATAAGGATAAGGGGATCAAGTTGAGGCTTGACCCTAAATCGGCTAGTGTGTCGAAAGCTTTGGATCTTCCTATCTTACAAGGCAAAACAAATATACCCGGATCATCAAGCTTTTTAGGCAACTTGTTTTGAACGAAGGCGGTCCCATTTTTACCTAGCTTGAATTTCTCATATTTTTCTAGGAGGGCGCTATAGTAAGGTGCACGCGCTAAGACATCAATGACGGGACGTTCAAGGTGGAGTTCTTTGAATTCATCTTCAAGGTCTTGCGTAGGGGGTGTTTCAACTATACTTTTGACCGGTTCTATATTGAGTGTTTTATTTGATTGGTCCTTTTGAAGAATTTGGTTTTGTTTGAAACACGTGCTCGTTGATTTAACCGAGTAGTATTGTGGACACGAAGTGGGTAACGAAACTGAGGATATGGGATTAACGGTTAGTTTCGGATTCTTGACCGTGTCGCTTGGGAGTGCTCCCGTTTCTCGGTCATTGAGAACTTTCAACAATGCATCAATTCTAGTGGTCATCTCACTTTGCTTTTGTTTGAAATCGGCTTCAAACTTAGATATGCGAGCTTCTTGAGATGCCATTAACTTTGACATCAATCCTTCAAGATTGTTGGTACTACCATAGTTGTTAGAAGGATTGTTGTTGAAAGTACGGTTGGATGGTGGACCGTTAGGTTGGTAACGATTAGGCGGATTAGAAGAATTGGGTTGATTTTGTTTCCACCTAAGGTTTGGGTGATTTTTCCAAGAGGGGTTGTATGAATCACCATAAGGGTTTGGCTCGGGCTTGAAAGTGTACCACTTATCTCCTGCTTCGTCGGTACGCGAGGATGCGTAGTCCGCAAAAGCTGTTCCGGGGAGTTCCACACAATCACGAGTGTCATGGGGACCACTACATAATTCGCATGAAGAAGTGATTTTGTTCACTTGACTTGAAGGCTTAGGAGCTTCGTAAGATTTCATGAGAAACTTGACTTGGTCCTCAAGTTCCATGATCCTACGGTCGGGAGTGCTAGAATCGTTCGAAGACAAAGATATTGCCTTGACCGTTTTGTTCAAATCACGGGGATCATTCCAACTTTAGTTGTCATAGAGAGCAAGATCTTCTATGAGTTCCCATGATTGTTCCGCACTAAGATCACGTAGCTTACCACCGGCCGATTGGTCAATGGCTCGCCTTGTGGAGATATCGATATGGTCATAAAAAATTTGGACTTGGAGCCAAAGATCTATGCCATGATGAGGGACTTTTTGGAGTAAGTCCTTGAAACGAGTCCATGCTTCATAAAGAGATTCATTTTGACGTTGTTGGAACATCAAGATGTCATTTCTAAGCTTAGTAGTTCTCCCCGGTGGGAAAAATTGAGCAAGGAAACGAGTGGTGAGATCATCCCATGTGGTGATGGATCCCGCGGGTAAACGCTCAAGCCATTGACTAGCTTGATCCCGTAGAGAGAATTGGAATAGGCGTAAACGGGTAGTCTCTCTAGTTTCAACACCTAGGTCTATGGAATCTACGATTTTGAGAAAGTCCTTAAGATGTTGGTTTGGATCTTCGGAACGAAGTCCATGGAATGCACATCCGCTTTGCACCAACCGGATGGTGTCGGATCGCAAGGGGGTCACATTGGCTCCAGTGAGCTCAATGGTGTTTCGGTAGCCTTGGTGGCTAGGTCGGGAATACTCTCCTAAGGTTCGGGGCCTAAGGGGTTCTAATGGTGGGTTTTGTTGTGGTGGGATGACGGGTTCAAAGATGTTCCCGTTGTCCATGATGTTGGGTGGTTACGAACAAAGGCACAAAGAAATAAGATAGACTAAAGAGAACCTAAAAATAAAAATAAAATCTTACTAGAAAGGAATCTAGCAAGTAGACCTAATAAAAAGAAATCCTAACCTAGACAATAACTATTCCCCGGGCTGCGGCGCCAAAAACTTGATACGTGGGAATCGCACCAGGCTTTACCTCTCAAGGGATCTTGAGAAGCTTACAACCCCCACCAGGCAGTGTACCTGATCGTTGTAGTATAGTATAGTGACAAGTACCGGGGGATTGATCGTTCAGCTTAGGAATAGTGTCGCTAGGATTAGAAAGCCTAAATACGAGTTCTAAAGGTGAGGGAAGATTCTTTTTGTATTTTTATATTTTTTAGAAAGCAATTAAAATCTCGGGTTTGAAGGATTTGGGCGGAATTAGTTGCTATTCAACTAACCCAATACTAAGATGCAATCAAAATAAAATACTAAAAATGAAAATAAACTAATTATACTAAAGTTGTGAGCAGTAATTGGAGAAAATGTGTTTACTTAGATTTCACTACTCCCTAGACATCTTTTACACGTTAATTACTTGTTATAATTGCATGGATGACGGATCGTATTCTTTAATACCATTCATGGGGTGGCACACTTAACTCCCCAATTCTATGAGCTCTTATCTCCTCCTACACCATGCCCAGCACAACTATAGGGATTGTAAACAGTGGCTCATGCATTAAATACAACCAATAAAGACCTAGTGCCCGTCGGTTCATGTTTCTTAAGACGTTCAAGCATGTTACCAATTGGAGATCTGCCAGTTTTCTTAAGCCTAACATATAAATCATTCATCCAAAACAAGAATAAACAAGTAATCAACACATAATCAACATCTAGGTTTCATTAGATCTAAGCAAACACAAGATAGATCTAGCCTAGCATGATGGAATTAAGACAAGAACAAGATATAGACAACCAACATATAGACATACTGATTGAATTAAAAGAACACTTATCTTAATTGCACATGAAAGGTATCAAGGGGTTGGAACCCTTGAAAAACCTGTAAAAGTTACACCAAAATCGTACTTAGGGTTTCTCCCAAAACTTCTCTCTTTAATGTGTAAAAATTAGAAAACTATATATAGGAAAAGGGGTCCGACGGCGTCAAGACCAATCTTGTGACGCCGTCACCTCGCCGCCAAAACTAATCTCGGACTGCCTTGATCTACATTTGACGCCGTCAAGACTTAATCATTTCCAGGCCGTCATGACTTTAACTCTTGACGCCCTATTTCGTGACGCCTTCAAATCTGTACTGGATCGTCATGGAATTTTGCTCTTGACGCCGTCAGGGAGTTACTCTTGACGCCGTCACCTACTGTTCCCAGCATGGAAAATTAAGACTTTGGCGTTTTCTTCACTTTTATGCTCCAAAAACGTCCGAATTGCTTCCTTTTCCAGATTTCACTCCCAAAGTACCTAAAATCACAAAAGGAACGATTTAGGGCAATATTTGATCAAATAAATTCGAATTCCGGCTTAAATGACCCCCTAAAAACGGATCATTTTTCGCCTCATCATTCATCTTCTTGAAAGCTATCTTTTGCAAATAAGCATTTCCTTAGGTAATCTTTTGAGTGCGTTTCTCTAGTGAATAAATGAAAATGGTTGCTCAATTAGAGGACTTTCGCTCTGCGATGACGGAGAATGATGTTACTCAGTTTACGTCTGACTACTTCATTCCTCTGGATGTGCGTCCAGAGGCTCCAGATGTTGACACGTGTATAGCTGATTTCCCCGAAGGGAAAATAGGTTTATACACAAAATTCTTTGAGTACGCGAATTACCGCGTACCCATATCTATCTTTCTGAGCGATTT
Source organism: Artemisia argyi (assembly GCA_030686995.1). Taxonomy (NCBI): domain Eukaryota; kingdom Viridiplantae; phylum Streptophyta; class Magnoliopsida; order Asterales; family Asteraceae; genus Artemisia; species Artemisia argyi. The sequence continues at coordinate 52,329,397 of CM060687.1, read as the reverse complement.
GCTCAACCACTATCGCCTCCACATCTCTCAGCTGCACTGTATAGGTACGGCTAAGGTGTCGAATTTTGAAGTAAACTGCCGTTTACTTGCGATAGAACCGACCATAGCCTTGTTCCGCTACTTTTACCACACGACGTGGTCAAATGGGTAGGTGTCTTTTTCGAAGCGCCCGGGGGCGCTTCAATGTTACACTGATAAGGTAGACTCCCTAAGAAATTGGAGGGAGTATTTTTTCTGGGTTGATGATGTGGTCTTTCCATCGCCCTATGAGTTTTATACTCAGGATACATTGCCAAGGGATGGGCGCCCCGCACCCGGTTCCTATAGGCTGACTGATGCGCAGCTTCTTGATGCCAACCGCCTATCCATTAACCCTTATCCGGAGGAGTTTTTGGTGCACATGGGGTTGAGTCGCAATTATTTCGGTGCTGCGGACGAGGTGCCCACTTTTATTAGTGAGGATGGCCGGGGTGGGTGTTCATCCCTTCTACTTCAAATTTTGTAAGTATTATTGTATGCGCACCTTTACCAACTAATCCTTTCTTCTTTATTGGTTTGTTTATGTGCGCAGAGATGGATCTGTTCGCCGTTGTGAAGCTAGAGAAACCAAAGCAGGTGACTATAGGCGTGCGCCCTCTGAGGGAAGGTGAGCAGCCAATACTGGAGGCGACCGAGGGTCGCTTGACCGTGCTGCCTGAGGTGGTTCCTGAGAATACGCCGCCACTCCAAGTGACGCCGGTTCAGAGCGTGGCACCAAATCTGGAGGTGGCGCAAGAGGGAGAGGCGCGCGCTGAATCGTCTGACAGCGTGGAGATCCTAAAGCCTGAGGAGGTGCTGAAGGAGGAAGTGGCGTAGAATATTAAGCGCAAGGGAGAGGCTGAGACCAGTGGCCCCAAGAAGAGACGACGCTACCTCATTGGGGATGCGGAGTCGTCCGCAGAGGAGACATCCGCTTCTGGTGCGAATAAGAAGGCTGTTGAGGCCTCTCCATTTCTGTAAGTATCTGCGTCTATATTATGTTTCTTGTATATTACTTGTCGCCATATTTATGAATTGTCGCCTTTATGTCTTGTAGGGATGATGCCGCGAAGAATGATGGGGTCTTCGTGGATGTGGTTTCCTCTCCACAGAATGAAAACAAGTAGGGGAAGGCCAAGGTTGATGGTGGAGAGGCGCAGCTCTTGATGGATGAGTTAGCTGCGACTGCTGCGCGCCAGGCTGAGCTGGTGGCTCAGTTGAGGGAGAAGTATGTCGGGGAGAGCAGTACTCTCGCCCAGAAGGATGAGGAGCTAGCGAAGCTCCGTGTGCAGTTGGCGGATGCGCAGATGGAGTTGGAGTCCTCGCGGGTGTATACTGAGAAGATCACCCATGAGAAGTTGTCTGCCTTGGCTGAGGTGGAGAAGGCGCGCGGGGAGCTTCATCATTATAAGTCCGACCTGACTTGGGCTGTACGCTTCTTGGAGGAGAAGAAGGTGGAGCATTTTGCTAACACAGCCACGAGCCCAAATGATAAACATTACTCGGCCCAAGCCCACCATGAGTGGGCTATCATAACGAATGACTCGGGCCATAATAATAACGGCTTGGGCTCACGAAGCCCAAAGCCCAACCAAACTAACCGGGCATGCGATAAGGATCTTCTATTCATGGAAAAGATATCCTTACCCCGGATAAGCACTACGCGTGCGAAGAGTAAGGAGCAAGAAACCTACACGGTTTCAGCCCCTATATAAGGAATGATACATTCTCATTCAAAGGTACGATTCACAAACCCTAACTCTTAACGAGAACCCTAAATCGATTACTTACTCTCACGCCGGAGTCTAATCGTGGGAGACAATCCCACGATAAGTCTAACGGTGTTGTTTATTTTCTTAGTGCGCAGGTTATAAGTACTAAGAAGCGAATTGGTACGAGAGCAAGAGCCCATAATCTGGAACGCCTAACTTTTGTATCAACAAAAATTATCATCACACAGACATAAACCACATAAAACTTTTTATTTTCAAGAGTTAAACATGATCACTTTAAAATTATATCCATATAAATAAATTAAACTTATAACCTCACACATATTAATGTGATAATATGCCCATTTACAAATGGTTTAAATAGTCTTTACTGTTAAATATGAGAAATTTAAAGACATCGATATCAATGATATTTATAAAAATTGTTCCTCTGGTTTAGTTGCGTTTATGAAACAGCTCTTTGCAAATTGTAAAATTTGTTCATGACGTTAAACGTGCTTGGCCAAATAGTCCTTATTTTAAATCTGTGACTATTTGTGTAACGGAAAATTACACAAATATTGTCCCTTTAGTAATCTATCGATTTGAGTAACAGTTCCTGGTTAAATTTAGGTGGTGTTTATGTAAAAAAATATTATAAGAATAGTTCATATCAATTACATTATTTTTACAAAGAACGTTCATAATTTTAATATTTAATAAAAAAAAATATATATGTCGGATAAAGATGTTAGCAAATAATTATTTATACATTAACTGAAATTAAAGAAACCCAATTGCTGATTAAATTTTATTCCCGTCCTAACGCGCGAGTAAATCTAACTCTTATAGTATTAATATTGAAAATGTGTGTAGGTGTTAAACTTAGTGCTAAATAAGTAATTATATTGAAAGATATTCGATCCTGAGTTTTTGAGGGATTAATAGTTTAATTGTTGGAATTATGATATCATGACATTTATATAAAATAAACTAAACACATAAAGTGAGCATAGCGGAAGCAATTATAACAAGATCATATAACATGTAATTAATTAATCAAATATAAATAGTAAACATACCTTTGTGATTCTAGCCCGAACAAGAATCAATTGCAATCTTCAAATCAAGAACCCTAATTAGGGTTTATGTGGATTATAAGAATCACCCCTTACCTATTTTGTAATTCAATCCAAGAATCAAACAATAATGTGTTTGAATCACTTTCTTGTACACACGTACTAATTCAAAAAAAAGTTTATGCAAGTAAATTAAACACAAAACTTTGTTTGATCAATAAAAATCGAATCCCTTAAGGGATTGTTTGTATGGATCGATTATGGGACAAAGAAGAGGAGAGAAAACACCAAGATGTGTGTGTACAAGTTTTTTAGAAAACAATACATCTTGGGTTTGTATATATACTAATTGAAACTTGGAGCTCAAGGCACAAAGGAGGTGGAAACCCCCCTATGGCCGATCGGTTTGGAGTCCCCCTAGGGGATTCCGGCACCTTCCCTTGTTTCCAAATTTTCATTAGTATTACTTTCCTAATCTTCGTTAATAGGTCATTAGTCATCTATCATTAAATACTAATTACTATTACTAGTTTTGTGTTTATTAATAATTACTTATAACATTTATAAATAATTATTTCTTTTTCTCTTCATACGTATTGTGTGCAATCCCGTGATCTCGAGTTCGATCCTAACATACGACTACTAAAATAATGTCCATAATCTAACAGCTCCCACTTGGACATATTTTAATAGTGTAATCACATCGGTTAGCGTCCCGCAACACGCCGATGCCTCTAGTACGATCTCGAGTAAGGCTCATGGAAAAACCTTTTAATAATTTCTCATTATTATTATCCTTTTGTTTCTAATACCATGTTAATAAGGATATGGATTAAAGTCATTCCTTAATTAACCATTCTGTTTCTCGTTGTTGGTGATTGATCAAGATTACCAAATCATCTGAACATATTCAGGGAAGATCTTGGGCACGGCCATGCAAACATCTTGACAACCCTACGAGGGGCCCAGCAGTATTAAACTCCAAAAATAAATTTGAAGGAACAAATTCTATCTTGAATACAAGCAAAACCCACAAACTTTGTAACACTTTTGAAAACAACCCTTATGACTACCGGTTACGTATAACGTTAAGTTGTTCCACAAAAATGTACTACATTCATGACACTTATCTTGCATCTCAAGTCTGAGGATAACTTCTCATGATTTACTTAATGACAAGATCCATAAAGTAACATCATGTAGTTGGGATAAGTCATAAATTCGGTATCATTGAATATCATCTGAAATGGCATGTCTACGCATCAATATACTTTAAGTATATTATACCAACCTTCAGATTTGTCTTGATTTAATAATATTCCCATATTATTAACTGATAACGGACAATTTAGAATAACATTTATTCATGGATTAAACATACAAATATATGATACAATTTATTATAAATTAAACATACCATGTATTTAAATTTATTATAATAATTGTTTAACATCCCTTATCCAAATACTAAATAGATCAATGCATGATAACTCTTGTTGATGAATTATGTCTCAAGCAATGACATTCATACTTGTTGACAAGACATAAATCATCCAACTTTGATCTATCGGAATTTTAAGAATACTTATTTTAAGAATTCAACTATTGAAATTCTTATATGTGCATAGTCAACTATTTTGATAATGCCATATTTCATAAAAATGTGAAACATCCTTAACCACCAATTTATGATAATTAAACTTCCAAACATTTTAAAGTTTAAAGTATTCTTATTCTCTTAATGTATAATGCAACTTATGCTTTTAGTAAGCACAACTAGTACATATAGCTAAGAACGAAATCCTTACCATAACTAGTATTGAGTGTCATCTCAATTTCAATAACATCATTGTATACAACAACAATATGTTATTAAAACTTCCCGTAAGCCTTAATATCTATTATGTAATGTTTGATGCCCTTCAACCTTTCAAGTTTGTTGGCTATGACAATTTTTACAACAATTGAAAAATTGTTCATCTATAGAATTTGGAAGCTGTTCCAGATTTAGGATGTGATTCTATAATCAAACATATTCATTTAGAATATTACACAAATTATCTAATAACTTTTAATTAGATATTAATATTGTCAAATCATCTTGTAATCAAGCATGATAAAACAAAACATGATGTTCATGAAAGATCTTTGAGTCATACTTATATTTTATTCATGTCATTCATATCTATTTAGAATTTCTAAATAATATATCATGTTATATTAGATTTATTTACCGCTCATGTTTCAACAATAAACATTCATTCCAAGGTTGTATGTCTTATTTTTTAAATCTTTCAAGTAAAGTTTCATTCCATACTAAGACTTAACATTTAACTTATATGGAATGCTACATTTTATATGTTCTACAACATATATGATTTAAGAAATTAAACATAATACTCCCACTAGCTTTTAGGAATACTTAGAAATTATTCTTATTTCAATTATAAATCAAAACATGAATTTAATAATTAAACATAAGAGTAATCTTCTAGATGCATGCATTTATCCATCCATGGATTATTGCACTTTGTACACTTCAAAGATTTATTTGAATTCATAAACTCCTTTTGATTACTTATCGTCCTCGCTCAAGTAATCACTCAAGAAAGAGTTTTGATATTCTATTGTCAATTTCATAAATATGACAATCATAATCTTTATATATTTAATGTGTTTAGAAAAGAATATTCAATCACAGTTAATTGCTTAAGTGTGATTAATAATCTTGTCATAATACATGCATTAAATACGTGCACAATATTGTCCATATGATTTCTATACAAAGATTTAAACCACAAGGGTTACCTAATCTTTGAAGAAACCCATCTTCATTTTCTAGTCTAACTATTAAGATAAACCAAGTTTCTAAAATTGATTATCTTTATGGACAACATCTTAATCATTCATATCATGTATACTTTACCCAATTTCATATTTGGTAATGTATCATAATGATTATCAGGTTTACAATAATCGTGTAAATCATAGTCCTCAGCATATTAATCAAATATCTGAGATATATTACTATTCTATGAATGATAATTCCATCATTTTGAGATTTAACAATTAACATTTAAATGTCAAACTTTATTATCATGTTGAGATTTAACATTCAAATGTCAAACTTCAACATGATATTTACTAGTGTATTTTAGAAGATTATGTATCTTGTAATTTTATCTTTTAAAGATCAAAACTCCCACTTGCTTTTAGCAATTTAAAGACTATCTTTAAATACTTAGCAAATAAAGCAACAATACAATATTCTCTTTTGGGATATTACAAATACATATTGACAGTTCCTGACTTAACTTTGTTAATAACATCTTCATAAGCAGTTAAACAAATTTAGAACTTCAATTTAAGACTTAATGTGATTCACACATTTATCACATTCCATCATATGATAATGTCTTATAAACCTTCTATGTTGGAGTTTTATAAATATGTCCAAGTCATACTCAACACTCTAACCTTGATAACTTTTGGAAGAAAAGAAGTCATAGTTATCTTTAATCAAACAATATAACAAGAGTTTGATTTTCCTAACTGAACATACCATAAACATTTGATATTTCATTAGTATTAATATTGTAAGACAATCTAATAATATTAAAGATAACCATATTCCTTTTGACTTGTCTATTTACCAACTAATTCATTTTAATGGTATAATAATATTCAAGCCAATTACATGCTTTATAACACAAGTACTTTTTACAAAGTCACTTCATGTCCATGTCTTTACAAGAAAACATAAACTGTTATAATTCCATTATACGTTATAAGTCATTTAACAATTTAATAACTTCATGTATATGTCTTAATTAAAAACACAACAAGATAACGTCTTACTTTATTATAAGTCTTGTAATAATTATAAGACTTTATGTTTATATCTTTACAATGAAACATAAACATGTTTAACTAAAGTAATTCTGAACACCATCTTTTGGTTTCAATAGTAATTTCAAGTTAATTTATTACTTCACAATAATGTAAATAGCATTATTTCTTCATTTATTTATGTCATTCCAAGAACACATAAATATGCAGATTGAAGTAGCATTAGATTACTCAATTAATTTATGTCATTTCATGAATTCATAAATCTATAAATTAAAGTAGTCTTGATATCATATTGACACATGTTCTAATAGGTATCTAATTTAGAAACTGCAAATTCTCATAGTTCAATTACATCAGTTGATCTGCTAGTAATGAAAATATGAAATTCACCTTGTTGTTGCAATCTAGTTAAGCTCTCACATAACATAAATTGTAACACCAAGTGTTTCTTGAATTAGCTTAGTATAATTCATATTAGAACATTATTCTCTTACCTTGTAGTCAAGAGAATCCATTAAATCATATCTTTATGAGTTGTTTCTTGCACACATTAAAGATAACATTTATCCCACTTGTGCATGGAACAACCTCATATAGTTGATAAACAACATGCCATGCATTTGTTTATGTGTTCAATATGATTGTGTCATAGATTTTAGCATAACAAGTATATGTAAAACAACAATGTCTAGTAAGGAAACGTACAAGACTATCCTTAAAAGTATGAGTGTCTACATTTGAAAAGTAATTATCTTTAGCTACCAAGATGTCAAAGCTTGTACCTCCCACTGAATTAAAGATCATTACAATAATTCCTTATTCAGTGATAAGCACACAATACTCCCACTGAATTTGACAACATTGTAAATGTTTCATATCTACTGAAAACAAATATTGTGTCTTTAACTTTCCTACACCGTTAAATGTCCATGCGTAACAATTACTTATGCACTAAAGAGTGTATTCTACTACGTAAATGATGGACTATCCATCAAATGCTATTAACTTGAAAATTCGGCATGCAATTTCTTCCTTAACAGGTCTACCATCCTACAATGTATGTAGCACCTTTAAAATAGTCAAAACAACTAGTTTGTCTTTAAACATTTTGCAGTAATTAGTCTAGCTTCTAATTATAATAACTCATAAAATGTCATACATAATAATCTGTTAACCAAATATCATATTTGTTACTAAGAATTTGATCACCAAATGAGGATGATAAAATCCCTATGAAAAATATTCGCAATTTTCTTAACTATTAAAACATTTGCTATGAGTTATATTAGAATTTAGACATATCTAATATTCCTATTATCCTTTCTCATTCATGAAAAGGAATAGGATTGTGTCTCACTCTTCCTTCATAGAAAGGAGACTTCTTTTGTCTTTTAAGTAAATATTTCTTAATCAAACATTTGTTTGAAAACAGAACGAGATCAATTTACCAAAGCCCAAAGTGCGTTTACGGTTTGAACGTTGCATTAATACATTAAAACGAATTACAAAATTCAATTTCAGTATTTTCGATAATTAGATCTTTAAGAAAATAAAATACCCATTGGTAAATATTCATATAAACCATAGTATTTTCTTAAATGCTAGGATCCTAATTGACATAGTACCGTTACATCAGTTGATCTGCTAGTAATGATAGTATTCAACAAGGTAATTGTCGCACAATAATTGCCAATTTCATATTGCAATTCCTAGATTTATGGGATTTACAATCACAAAACTTTTGTAATGTAAGCATGTTTGATCCCCATCTTAATGCCTTGAGTCCAAGATCTCACTTCCTACTCAATTTAAGTCGTCTAACTTAAAAACTGCAAACTCATAAATCCATCACATCAGGTGATCTGCTAGCAATGAATTTATGAAATTTACCTCTCCATTGCAATCTCGCCAAGTTCTCACATGACGTAAATTACAACTTCAAGTGTTCTTAATTAGATGGCATTCGACTTAATTTTATAAGGGTATTAAATTTGACGTGATCAAAATAATGTATGAAGAAGCATGCATACAACTTCATAACATTGGTTTTACAAAATATTTTTATGACCAATTTGCTAAGAGTAAAATAACAAAGTTTTGATTGAGGTATCGGGTTCACCAATTAAAGAATTACCAACAATTATCGTCCACTATATCGTACTTTTGCATAAGCCCTAAGGCTAAGTGTTTCGGATAATCATTGTGGAATTGTGGTGAATTCACCCTTAAGATGACAATGTAGGTAATATAGTGATATAGGTAAGTCTAGAGTCGGCAACCAAGCAGTTGTAGAGAACCGGTAGGTGCATAAGCTTTAAAAACCCCTCTCTACAAGTACATTGGATGGCAACATTCGGTCCGCCTTTCGCACACTATGTACAAAAACATCAATCAACCAATCCTTTGAAATTTAAACTCTTAAAAACCAAAACAATTTCGCCATTTATTTTAGTCCGTATTATTTTTCTATTCAAAAAATTACCCTTTTCGTTTATAAACATGTCTAACATAATAATAAACAAAAACAAGTAATATGAAATAAAAAATAAAACAACTAATTAAACATATACATAATCATAACAATTAAATATGTATTTATTCAATTAAGGCTTTCTTCTTCTAGGAAAAAGAGCCATATACATCGAAAAATCGATTGCGTAAGCCAAAACAAAATAAATACCACATAGCACATAATTGATTACTTAATATTGGAGTCTTCCCCAATTCGACATCTATTAATAAATTTACATGTTTCTATATAACTTAACCATTAATTCATATATACAATTTAAACCATTTAAATTATCACACAATATAAAATCCATGCAAATATACACCTTTTCATGGATTTAGCTTAACAATTAACATATTGAACCAAGATCGTTTTCTAAAACGCATAACAAATTACATGACATCCTAGGGTTTCTAATCATATTAAAAAATCAAAAACCATAAACCCTAAAACCCTTTTAAGGTCAATCGACCCATAAAAAAAATTTAGGGTTAGGAATCTAACAAAAACCCTAAAAAACATGTAACTAAACGAATTAAGATCCAATTTTTATGCGTTTCGATAATTAATTACACATTATAACGGCTCTAGATGCCACTGTTGGAATTATGATATCATGACATTCATATAAAATAAACCAAACACATCAAGTGAGCATAGCGGAAGCAATTATAACAAGATCATATAACATGTAATTAATTAATCAAATATAAATAGTAAACATACCTTTGTGATTCTAGCCCGAACAAGAATCAATTGCAATCTTCAAATCAAGAACCCTAATTAGGGTTTATGTGGATTATAAGAATTACCCCTTACCTCTTTTGTAATTCAATCCAAGAATCAAATAATAATGTGTTTGAATCACTTTCTTGTACACACGTACTAAATCAAGAAAAAGTTTATGCAAGTAAATTAAACACAAAACTTTGTTTGATCAATAAAAATTGAATCCCTTAAGGGATTGTTTGTATGGATCGATTATGGGACAAAGAAGAGGAGAGAAAACACCAAGATGTGCGTGTACAAGTTTTTTAGAAAACAATACATCTTGGGTTTGTATATATACTAATTGAAACTTGGAGCTCAAGGCACAAAGGAGGTGGAAACCCCCCTATGGCCGATCGGTTTGGAGTCCCCCTAGGGGATTCCGGAACCTTCCCTTGTTTCCAAATTTTCATTAGTATTACTTTCATAATCTTCGTTAATAGGTCATTAGTCATTTATCATTAAATACTAATTACTATTACTAGTTTTGTGTTTATTAATAATTACTTATAACATTTATAAATAATTATTTCTTTTTCTCTTCATACGTATTGTGTGCAATCCCGTGATCTCGAGTTCGATCCTAACATACGACTACTAAAATAATGTCCATAATCTAACATTAATACCATGGAGAAACAGCATTATTTCTTTAGATTGACAAAGTTTAATAAACAACTGGTGAGTAGCTAGATAATAGCTTGGTTCAAACAAGAAATTAATATTGGATCGGCATGTTAAAAAATGTTAACAACCGATAACTTGAACCGGCTGCCCTTTACATAATGTAGGAGGCATACACGATTCATTTAGCAACTGCGGATATGAGAGCGCCAAGGATATGATCGAACCCTTGACCTTGTGCTTGTTGAATCATTACGTAAATCCCTTCGATATAAGCAGTAGATGTTTTTCAACTTATATTTGGTATCCAAGAAACTACACTGTTCATTTAATGTTTGGACAAAATCATAACCTTTAAACGAAGACGAGAGCTTTAACCGATTTGTGTCATATGCTTTATGAAGTTGGTAGTGACTTTTATCATATAATTAGTCACCTACCTTTTAATAACTTGGGTACAGCCAATAATCTTATAAGTTTAGTTATATAAAACCGACCATCAAATTTCTTTAATGCTACTAGTAATATTAATTATTAAACCACCTACTCTCTAATATATAATCTGTGACCGGTAAACCGGTAGTAGCCAGTAATCACACACACTAAAACTACTATATAACCACCTCATTTCCATGCAAACTAAAATCAACTTAAAACCCTAGCTCCTTCCCTTTCTACTACACTCTCCAATCAATCTTAACAACTATGCCGATCCGATCAATCGCTGTAGGCCGACACCATGAGTTCACTCAACCCGACACCCTCAAGGCTGGGATAGCTGAGTTTATCTCAACCCTAATCTTTGTCTTTGCAGGGTCAGGGTCAGGCATGGCTTTTGACAAGCTGACCCATGGTGGGGACGCAAGCCCTACTGGGCTTGTGGCTGCCGCCATTGCTCATGGTTTTGCACTATTTGTCGCGGTTTCGGTTGGTGCTAACATCTCTGGTGGACATGTTAACCCAGCTGTTACTTTTGGTGCTTTTGTTGGTGGTAACATTTCCTTGATCCGTGGGATTGTATATGTTATTGCTCAGTTGCTTGGATCCACTGTTGCTTGCTTGTTACTCAACTTTGTCACTGGTGGAGTGGTGAGAATTCGTACTAGCTAGCTTATTATTGATTTATTATATATATATACGATGTTTATTTTATCACTATAAATTCTAGAACACAATATAAAAAAATTATAACTTTATAAGTATACTACGGAGTACTAAAAAACAGTAAAACACAATTTTATAATTTTAGATTCAACTTTCTATAGTGGGGTCATCAATCATGATACTTTAGTGAGAGCATAATCATGAGAGGTTAATCAAACAGGGTCGGTAATAAAAAAATAGATGTCTTGTTAAAGTTTTAGCAATTATTATCTAAAAGTTTATTAGCTTGTTTGTGAGGAAAAAAAAAAGTTATGTCTACTTATGAGATGGATCCAATGGTGTATAGCTCATTCAATGGATGTTATACCTTTTAAATTTGACTTTGTTATATAGCAATCATTTATAAACTTCAAAATACATAAAATAAGTAAATAAGTTCACAAGGAGCCCAAACCCAACTCAACAGGCCACCTTTTGACCTTTCAACCCTTTACTATTCTTTGTTGACAACTAATACTTGAAATAGTTTAACAAAAAACATGTTTTAAAACAAAACTTAGAATGTCACTTGAAGTCAATTAAATTAAAGGGTACATGATGTTCTTTTGTAGGCCGTTGGTGCTTTCGGATTGTCCGCGGGAGTTGGTATTTCAAACGCTCTAGTCTTCGAAATTGTGATGACCTTTGGTCTAGTCTACACAGTTTATGCAACCGCAATCGACCCAAAGAAGGGTGACTTGGGAACAATTGCACCCATTGCTATCGGTTTCATTGTTGGTGCAAACATCTTGGCTGGTGGGGCATTCACCGGTGCATCCATGAACCCGGCTGTAGCATTTGGGCCTGCTTTGGTTAGCTGGACCTGGGCCTGCCACTGGATTTACTGGGTTGGGCCATTGGTTGGTGGTGGTATTGCTGCTCTTGTCTATGAGTTGCTCTTCATTAACCAAACCCATGACCATTTGCCAACATCTGCTTAAGTTGATGGAAAAAAATGGTTTTTCTTTGGTAAATTTCGTTTGTTTTGTGATCGTTGGTGTATTGGTGGATTGTAATTTGTCGATATTGGGTGTGAATTCTCCATGCGGTATGATGTTCTGTAAAATTGGAGGGTTTTGTTGAATATTTGATGTTGATTTCGTTACTTAAATTTATGCATCGGGTGATTTTTTCGTTACTTTAGTGGATATGTAATCATAATTGAAGGGAACTTATTTGCACACTTTGATGATTGATTGAGACACTCTATTCATGTATTAACTGCTTGTATTTGAGTGTGAAATAAAAAAATTCAGTGTGCAAGTCATCGCCCATAATTTAATCTTGAGGATTGATTTAATATGTTCAGAATTTAAATATTAAGTGTAGGAGCGGAATTACTTGTATTTGATTTTAGGGAAAATTGTCCAAATATACATTTAACTTGCCACCTTTTACTATTGTATGCACTGAACTTTTTTTTTCCTATTATATACACAAATTTTACTAATCACCTTTATTGTATCAATGAATCTGACGTGGCATTATTTAATCAAGAGTTAATTAACTAAATTTACATAAATCATCCCTGTGGCTCAAAACAATTCCACCATTCGTCCACATAAATTTATATCATTCCTTTAATAAAATCTATCTTCTTACTGCCATTCCCTCTCTCTCTAGCACCACCACACCGACACCACAGCCACCTTGCCACGCCACCATCATCAAAAAGATGCAAGGTAGATCAACGTTAAGGGATCGAAACGCCTTGCCACGCCACGTTTGTATATTTTCTTTCCGTTCTAAATCAATTGTAAACAAAGATTAAATGTGGCTCATTTAGGATTTGGTTCTGATTTGTATGTGAACAATGTCGTGATTCATTTTTTGGTGTCGTGTCATGAATTGGATTGTGCACGCAAGGTGTTTGATGAAAGTTGTGTGAGAGATTTGGTGTCGTGGAATTCGATGATTAATGGGTATGTTAAGAGTGGGAAGGCGTGTGAGGCGTTGAGATTGTATGAAAAGATGGAGGGAGACGGGGTTAAGCCGGATGAGGTTACGATGATTGGAGTCATATCGGCTTGTGCTCAACTCGAAGACTTGAATCTTGGTATGAAATTTCATCAGTATTTAAACGAAAACTGTATAAAGATGACAGTTACATCAATATAGTCTCTTGTGTGCTATCAGTTTTTAATCTCGCATTAAGATTGCCAAATGATATACATGTCCTAATGTTGAATCGGCACTTTTGTATGCTCTGTTGATAACTAGAACCTCACATTCCGTCCATGATATTTTTTTTGGGTGAAGACCCTCAGTTAAGCTTTAGAAATCAGTTGTTGGATTATTTTACAAAATTTTTATGAAGCTTGTGTGGTGGCTTAAAGTGAGTTGCAGGGAATGCAATCTCCCCTGCACCTCAGTTTTACCCATTCTGTCTAAGGCCACACATTGCTCACTTGTTGATCATTTGGCTTGATTTTAGTTGTTTTGGATAGCTAGTATCCATTTGTTGTTGCATATACCATTCTCTTGTCCTGTATTGCTTATTTCTGAGCTTATTTGGTACCATAGAGTTACCTTTGGTCATTGCATTGTCTGTTAGTATAAGCACTCCACTAAGCTTGTTGATTTCTTGTTCCCATTTGATCTAGTGGAGATTGGTAGTTGTTTTCTAGTTGTTTGAGTTGTATTTGTCCATATTTACTTTTAGTTTGTGCCTAAGTGCTGAATTGTTGCAACTGCTTATTTCAATATATCACTTTGTACATTAGCCTACTGAACCAGTTTCCTAAGACCACAACAAGCTCAAACCTTGAGCTTAATCCTTGGTCTTGGACAATTTGGAAAGCCTTTCTAGTAGACTTTTAGGTTCCACATTCATTTTGTACCCTGGGTTACCCCTGTGGGCCCCACCAAGGGCTGCAATTAAGCCATTTAGCCTGTTTGGTCTGAGTGCATTGTGGAATTGCTTATTTGGTCTGTGTGGCTTATTGAACATGAATTCCTTTGATCTTTAGAATAGTTATGGTGTATTTCATTTGTCTTAAGCTTCTTCCAAGCTTGTGAGACCCTGGGCAGCTTCTTGTGAGCTATTTCAAGCCTTAAGCTCTTTAAACCCCCAACTATTTGGCTTATTTTTATGCACAGTGGTGGGTGGTGGCTGTGGTGGAGGTGGGTGGTGGTGGAGGTGGGTGGTGGCAGTGGTGGGTGGTAGTGGTGGTAGGTGGTGGTGGCTGTGGTGGGTGGTGGTGGCAGTGGTGGGTGGAGGTGGATGGTCTTCAGTTACAGGGACTTTTTATGTAATTGTTTTAAGGACGAATGGTGTAATTGTTTTGAGCCACATGGACGATTCATGTAAATTTATGTAATTAACTCTATGCCACGTCAGATTCATGTATACAATAGGAAGATTAAGAAAGTTCATGTATATAATAGGAAAGATTAAGAAAGATCGTGTATATAATAGGAAAAAAAAATCATAGCATACAATAGTAAAAGGTGGCAAGTTGGATGTATTTTTGAACAATTTTCCCTTGATTTTAAATTAGAAAGAAAAGAAAATTAATATCTTTTAATATTGGCCATTGATTTGATCTAAAGGCTGATAATTGTTTAACACGATTACTCAAGTTCCGGACAAATTGAGAGAATCCCCGTGAATGTGGTGGAACAGATGAAGATAACTAAGAAGTCTTATTTCTTATTTTGACATTAGTGCATAAAAGGGGGATAACATCCCTGCTGTAACACAGCAGGGAGTTACCTGCTGTAACACACAACCCCCCCCCCCCCCCCCCCCCCCCGATGTTACTAAATGGTCCTTGAATGTTCATTTTGCAGCAAAAATGGTCCCCCGACAAAGCCTAGACAGCAGCTAATGATCACTGCTGTTACAGCAGTGATCATTTTCCCAAAAGTTTAAAACTACAATACATAATGTGAATAGAGTAATTTGAAAATCACTTTTAATAATCGAATCCAAGATGAGAAACTGATAACATGTGTAGTAGTATCTTTTCATTCTTTTGTTTCAAACAAGAGAATTATTTGTCTGTCATATTTTCTGAACTTGATTCATTGTTTATACTTTATACCTAACATTGTAATGCATTTTCTTTCTCTTAAACTATTCTCTTTCTTTACGATTCCATTCCTAATCACATTTCCGTTCCCTATTGTTCACTCGTACGGTCGTACCAAAGATCCCTAATAGTCCCTATGAACTTACAATATATATTTGAACTACTATGGCACACAACATATGAGTCTACTAAGATATATGAACTCATGTCTTCTACTCTATATTGTAAAAGTATGAAAACATAGATGTTCTTCCTTCCTTTTTTTTTTTTTTTTTTGGTTAAAGTGACCATCTTTAACTAGGTGGTTCAAGTAAAATTTCCGGTACGTTACAAGTTATAAGTGTCTGTCAAGGATTAGAAGAGATGTGATAATATTTTCTGTGGGGAGAATAAAACTATAAAATAAAACCAGCAGCCCAGCACATTATATATGGACATGTGTTGACAATCATGGTTTCAAGAATTAAAGCAAAAAGCAGTAGTTAACAAAAGCGCACTAAAAGTCTAAAATAGACAAGGTCGGTATTATTTTAGTGTGTCGTCGTCTTCACCCACTACAATGACAGCATTGGCATATTGTGGTTTAGTCAATGCTCTTTTCAAGCATAAACAGTATTTACTTAGCAATAGCTAAACAAGCATAAACCATATAAGAAAATAAAGAATATTGATATTACGGGACATGCTCAGAAACATGAACACATTTGATTTTCATGTAGGTGTTTTTATGTATATCGGCATATGAACACATTTGATTTTCTTAATTCACGATAGTACGCGTAGTTACTCCAAGTAGAAGACCCTGTTAGTTGTCCTCTGGAGCAATCAGTTGGATGTCTCTTTGATGGTCTGGTTGCAGGGGTCTTGAATTCTTTGCGGCATGCTGCAAAATATGTCCAACAAGACAATTAGTAAAAAAGAATTTCCTAAATTTGAAATTGGTAAAATGGGTCAAAAATAGTATGACCCGTCCCATCTTGATTTGTCTCCCAAGGCTGCATATTAGCATTTGTTCCAAATAATATTTCAAGGAATGATATACTTACATCATGAACAGCTTCTCGAAGCAGTTTAACTTGATCAAGTGACACTGTTCTCACCTAAATAACAACACCATCGTATCAAATGTCAAATATTACATATAGAAGTTATTACGTAGTATTCCCTAAGAAAAGGTTATTTACCTTCTTGCTGATGGTCCAAATGACACCTTCAGTACATGGAGGCACGGTGAGTGAACCAATGTAGTTGTAGTACCTTCTGCAGCTCATTCTGATCTCTCGAGGGTCAATCACCCCTGGGTGTCTGCGCTCATTATCTTGGTTCACCAATGATGTTATGTTACGAGCCAACTGAAATTAAATCAATCAGTAAATCCACAATCTTATCACGTACAAAAGATATGGCTTTAAACTATATTACAGTAAAAATCTTGATAATCAATGTCATTGTTAGTTCTTTTTAACGCCTACTCGCTAAAAAAGATCTTTGAATGAACCAGTGTCATTGTTAGTACAAATCTTGTTAATCAATGTCATTGTTTGTATTTTTATACATTGCAAGTGCAACATGTCATGGTATTGAAATGACTTTATTAGCACATGACAATCTTTCATGTGACATTAGATTAGGCCATAACTTCACTTGAGAACAGTGAGATTTGAAAATAGGGTTTTGTTATGGCTACCCCTACCTCACTTTTTACATTCTCCACCCCTTCCGGCCAACTCATGTTTTCAATACAACACAAATTTTTATCAGTTTTTGTTCCGTATTTTCTGTCAGTTTAATACTTTTGACTTATTAAACTTTATATTTTCGGTTCCGTACTTTCAGTTTTATAGTTTTTTAATATAAATAAAATTATAGAAATAAAAAACCGAAAAAGCATGGGGTGTGGAGTGGGTGGGACGGTACCAATAACCCATCCCTTGAAAATATTGTTTGATTTGTGTCACATCTCCGAAACTTAAACAGTACGTTTTTTAAAAGGCCCAAAGCGTGTATATATATGCATAATTGCATAGTTTTATTTATTTATTTTTATTTTTTTACTCTTTGGTAAGTTTTAAATGTTTGATATATAAATAACGTACCTTAGAAAGAAAAAGGTTAGGTTTCCCGATTTTGTAGAGGACACCAATAACTGCAATTTGGTGTTTAGAGGTTGGGTCTATACTCTTATGAACCATGTGTAGTTCCAAAGAGTACCTGCAATATCAAATTTCCAACAAATTAGTTCAACCGTTTCAATGTCAGCGGCATTTTAAAAAGAGGGATTTTGATGGTTAAGATTTCTATCAAGCACAAGATGTAGAATACGACAAAGGGGGATTATGAACCTTTTGTTGTTGATGGTATGCTCTGAAGGTGAGTGCCAATGGGCTTGTTTCAGAGCGTATGTTGTTCCGTTTATATCAATTGAACCCGCATTGCCCTCCCAATGAACCTACGTTGGATGAAGTTAATGAAAATGTCAAATAGGATGCTTGCCAGAAAAAATAAAATGTCAAATAGTACAAGTTCGGGCTGAGCACCGAAGGTTCAAAACCGAACCGGACCGACGAAACCGACCGAACCGACAAAAACCGAACCGGACCGACGACCCGTCGGTTCGGTTTCGGGTCGGTTCGGTTCGGTCCGGTTCGGCCCAAAACCGACAAAAACATGCCAAAATACACATGGACCGACAAACCCGAACCGAACCGACGAAAACCGAACCAAACCGACGGCCCGTCGATTCGGTTTCGGTTCCGGTTTTTCATGAATTTTGGTTCTCAGTTTTTTCTGTTCGGGTCGGTTCCGACCCGATGCTCAGCCCTAGACTACAAGTTAGATAGAATTTTTACTAGTGTTGTGTTCATATATATATGGTGAAAAAGCAAATCACTAGTGTTTATTAGAGCCGGTGTAAACAAGCCTCAATCGTGAACTACTCGAGGTAAGCTCGGTAAAAAAAACTCGAAACGAACTAAGCCTAATTACAAGCGCGAACCCGATGGTCGGTAAAAGCTCAATTAGTCAAATATCCTAATATTTTGAATTACCAACAAGTTAACATAACTTCCTTTTACTTAACTACTCAAGTAGTA
Organism: Artemisia argyi; assembly: GCA_030686995.1. Lineage (NCBI taxonomy): Eukaryota > Viridiplantae > Streptophyta > Magnoliopsida > Asterales > Asteraceae > Artemisia > Artemisia argyi. Next base: position 52,310,563 of record CM060687.1, on the reverse strand, counting down.
CTCAAAATCTAATAATATAATCTATACTGTATATAATGTAGGAAAGAATCTCTCTCCTCTTAGTCTTAAAATTTATGGGTAATTACATATATACCCGCTAAAACTTGCATATTTGCATATTTTATCAAAACATGCTTAAACATCATTGTACATTATGCATTTAAAACTTATTTTTTGGAGAAATATGCAAATATGCAAGTTTCAGAGGGTATATATGCAATTGCCCTTAAAATTAAGACTTACAAACTATAATGCTTATTGTACAATAAGCAAAGCACTATTAATGATCTTTTGCATCAATTTTAATTTTAAAACATACAAGTCTTAAAGCTTAATGTACAAAATACAAAGCATAATTAATGCGGTCAAGATATTTAATGTAGTCAATTAATTAACGAGTCAATAAATACAATTAATGTCGTTATTAAAACACCCCTTACATAAGAAATACAAATTATCAAGCGTATTGTACAACCATCTTAAACACAATTTCTGCATTAAATGTCACTAATACAAATAATAAAGCACATTATACAAATATTCAAGCCCGAACAGACACGGGCCAAACGGGTTAATGTTATACGAATCGCTTTAAAAAAGACCCAAAAAGACGAAATTCCTTAAGCATAACACCCCATTTATATTTAAAAAATTAAATATATTTTATGTTTTTCTTTAAAAACGATTGTAATGTTCTACAATTAGTACCATTTAACTTTTCAATAGGCAATACATGCCCATTTAAAAAAAAGGCGTGGGCAAAATATGCCCACATCGTTTACAAATTAGCCAATTTTTTTCTTATTTTGAGCACAAATTGCCACTTCTAATAATTATTATCACAATTGTAAAATTAAAAACATTATCATTAGTTAAGGAGTTAAAATACGTCACATTCAATTATTGATATCAATAAATTTATTGTAAAAAAAACATAATATACTAAAATACATGATTTACCAAAAAAAAATTATTTCAGGGTACCCGCCGCTGCAACGCGCGTGTACCCTGCTAGTTATTAATAATGGAACATAAAAAATTAAACCCATAAGACTATAAGACCACACACCATAGCTAAATGATTTGTTCGCACAAACAAGCTAAAACGTCAAAAATTATTTCGGTGCACATGTAAAAGCTGCTACAGTATAAAATAATTGTGTGCACGTTCTCGTGTAACGGCTATTTTTATATTTGTAAATAATAAAAACAATAATTTATTAACCAATGATTATCGTGGGGTTGTCGTTCCCTTTTTAAAAATGCGCCATCGATTAAGTACAAACAAACCGGTTGTCTTCTAGATGCATTATACATCTTTAATTTAAATATTCGAACGTTATATGTAATAGTACCACTTTAACAACTCCGCAGGTAACAAGGGCCACATTTTTAGTGTAAAAAATAACATGTTGTGATGATTAAAAAATATATGGCTGGTTTATCAAAATTAGTGGTTTTGAGTAGCTAGTTTATACTATCACTAATCATGCATGATTGTAACGAATAAACACAATTATTCTCTTTTTTAAATGCAATAGGATATAATCTTTTAATCTTACATTTATTTGTTTATCTTTCTATTTTTAACATATTTCAGAATAGTTGTTCGTTTCAAAGGGTGTGTTTGGCTCAACTTAGTAATTGGGTTTATACTTATTTATATAAGTCCTACCAAAGTGTTTGATTTATCTTATTATAAATAAATTAAAAAAAAAAAAAAAAAGAAAAAAGAAAAAAAGAAGGCGTTAACATTAAAAATGTATAATTATTATATAAGGTATAAAAGAATTTTTATAAAATATCTTGATATAAGCTCCACCCTTCTTCAAATAAGTCATAAAATTTGGGCTTATAGAAAACCCTTCATATAAGCTCATGAAAAAAAAACATATAAGCTTAGTCAAACACACTTAATTAGGCTTATTTTGGTTCGGTGATTCCCTCAAAGGCGGTGATTTTTGAAAATGTGGTGTCGCGTTTTTTTATTGGTGTCGTTATAGATGTAAAGTCTCTTTTAGTTGAATTGATTGGCTTAAAAACCCTCATCTTATATCTTTGTAATTTCTAGTTTTTTGCTAGATGTCTTAATAAAATCCCTCGTTCAGCAAAAAGCTCATAAACCCCAAAAATAACTTAAACAAACAGCCCCAAAGTTTCAACCAATCAAAAACTCCCTCCGTCTCATAGTTAGTGGCAATTTGCTTGGTGAAAAGTGTACCTAACGAGAATATTATTTGTCTAAGATGTGTATACACTGAAGTTTTTTTTTAAGAAAACCAAAAACAATAAAGCTATAAAACACAAATGTGTGAAGGATATGATGAGTAATAGAAAAGATGTCTTACCGCGATATCATGGCCACGGTTATTTAGTGTCGCGGTGCATGGTATGTAGTTCCTCGCCAACTTCTTAGACTTGTGCACAATCTCAACTCTACTATTCGACAAGTCAATTGGAGATTGCATTTTGCCGTTGTTACATGCTGACCATTCTTTGTGTAGCTTTCCCCATGCCCCAGGACCTTTTTTACTCCCCTTTGCATAGTCAAATTCCCTCTCATCCTCTACATACTCAAATTTATGACATTAGGGTTAGAAATGACCAATATGTATAATGCATGTTATGATAAAACTGAAAATAATGAAAAACTTACAAAATGGACTTACCAACTTCTTGGGCATATATTGATATGGTAAATGAAATAATAAGTAGAAACACTAGTAGAGACTTGATTGAGGGACCAATGTGCATTGTTATGTTATGGTGGTGAGGATGGAGGAGGAGATGGTAATGATGGTAGTGATGGGTTGGGTAGTTGATGGTGATTTACTCAAGATTACGTAGTTAGGTGGTGTATTTATATTTGTAAACTTTAAAGGCATGGGTGAGAGTAAAGAAGTACAGTAATTTTGTTGTTGATACAACCAAGGAAAGAATCACAAGTACAATTTCCTTTAATTTTTCTACTACTAATTGTGACAATATTTTCCTCTTTTTAATTTTGTAAGATAATACTGCACAATTTGTAATTTCACAATTTATTTGTTTGTTAAAAATGTTGGGCTATTTAAGTTTCTCTATTAGTGAAAGTCAAATAATTTACGTCTATTTTAGTAATGTTAAACAATTTACATTTTTTTTTAACTTACGACAAAAGAAATTACGCAGGTCTTATGTGAATTTCCATCCTCGACCCTTTGCATCTACTTCTGAATGGTTGATACAATGACACGTAAACAAGGGCAAGCAAAACGTCTTGTCCATCCCTTTCCATTGCGGCTTTTCGCATCCCAACAAAGTGACATGTCAAATGTATGCGCGAGCAAATTAACTTGCGCATCCCCCTCTATAACAACCCGCATTTTTAGGTCATTCTTACCTATAAACTCAAAACTATTTACTTTAAAAGTTTACATAATTACTTTTACGTGTAATCGTTAAGTTAAATCGCGTAAACCTTAAAACAACATTTACTGTAAATTGACACTAGACTAAGTTTAGTCTACATCAAATATGAATCATATGACTTTTATAATCATGTTTTATTAATCTATGAATTTTATTTTTTCAAGTTTAACAAAAAGCGTGTACATTTCACATTTTAGCTCATGCAAGCATGAAAATACCCAACCAACTCACCAACTTTGTAGTTTATACAAACCAATACATTATATAACATAAAAATTCAAATTTTCCCTCCCCCACTTATACCAAAAACCGGCCACCACATGGTTAGCCAAATCGTACTAATCTATAACTGGAGAACGATATATCCTCCATGGTAGTGAGGTGAAATCACCACTATGAATGATTTTTAGCGATAACAAGTTGCGGTTTGATTCTGTGTAGAAAGAATAAACATCAACACACACCCTAAGAAAAAAAATCATCCTAATGTGTAAACTAATTCCTAATCATATTGTGCATGTTGTTAACATTATATTTAACTAAAAAATCAGTACAATTAATAGTAACCAAACTTACCGTAAACTTTATCAAGATCATAGATCGGGGAACATCGCGTTCGGTTTTTCTTAAACGGAGGAGCCATCATTTTCAATTTTTTGTTGATTTCGAAGTGTTTTTAACAAGTTTAGGGAAGAAGTATGAAATTGAACTTTGATCAAAATATTGTGTAAGGGTTTATTGGGTTAAGTGATAATCGGTAGGTGTCATGATGATTTAGGCGGGAACAATGAAATGACAAGACTACCCTCAGGGACACGAAAACACTAATGCGAGTTAGTGAACAGTGCCTTTCCGTGGTTGTTTTGCAAAAAAAAACGGAAACTTTAATGGTTGTTTTACAACAAATTTCGTCTCGAAGTTTTCCTTGCGTTTTTGAAAAATATTATGGACATAATTTGCAATTTACCCTGAATATACTTTGATGACCAAAAAATAGAGAATGGTAGTCTATGAGACATAATCTATTAATACCATATTGAAATTATTAATGACAACTAGATTTAATTGTTTTTATTTTTAAAAGGAAAGCAGAATAACATGTTTTGTTTCTTAAAACCAAGTGCCTGTTAAAGTGTATCCGCAATTTGTTAATAATTTAGACCTAAAGTGATTGGGTCTAACTCAAAAGAAAAAAACAAACATATTGTCTTACCGCCTCTGACTTGGTAAGAAGTAAGAAATTAGTAAGACAGTTTTTTCAAAAAACAAACACACCCTTATACATGCCTAAATACAACCTAATCGATTTAATGAAAATGATTAAAACCACCGTAAGCAAACAGATGATTCTTAATAAAGTAAAAACCTTCTAACAAAATTTGCGAGGGTAGTTTAGGAGAATAATTTCCATGTGAGATATCACTTTTAGGAAGAGATGCCTTATGTATGATCCAAACAATGAATTATAAGATGCATGAATTTATCTAACATTTCAAATATAATGGATCAGACAACTTATTTCATAATGTAAGTTCATTACGTATGTTATATATATTTGAATTGAATTTACCACATATAACAAAATGTGGACTTATAAACAATATTCATTTGTATCATCTACAAAAATTTATATTACAAATCTTATTTAGAGCATCTCCAATGCAAAAACCAACAATAGCTTTTTACTATTCTAAAAAGCTTTTTGAGAGTGGTTTTTAGCATTGCATTCAAAGCTTTTTGAAAAGCTTTTTACAAAAGCTTGGTAAACTCCAAGTCATTCTTCAAAGTCTTTGTTATTAATTGTGGTATGCATTTATTGCATTAAATGCATCAAGTCTTTAAAGACTTGATGCATTGTAGATGCTCTTAGTTTTAGTGAAATGAATCTGGTAACTTTTATCCAAGATCGGTCACTGATACTTCATATCAATCACATACAACTTCTATATGATTGCATTAGTATAATCAAATAAGCTAAATCATTAATTTTGGCAATTCAATATGTTGCATGAGTGTTATTAAATCATAGTAATTTTGGTAATGCGAGACACCGAAAAAGACAATCTAATGGATAAAAAGTTGTCATTGACAAATTATGTTAGGTGAAATTATATGAATGTGTGTGTGAGTATAAATTTTCTCAGTTATATAACAGTAAATGGCAGTAACACCCTTACTCGAGAGTAAATGGCTGCTTTTAGTAAAACCTTCTGTGAGTGTGTGTAGATATATAGCAAAAATATGTATCATATATACGAATGTGTGTGTGAGTATAAATTTTCTCAGTTATATAATAGTGGTATATGTTTTCGAAAGGAATGATTGTATAAATAAAAAGAATTCACGAAAAACAGCATGAAAAAATCCCTTATATAATAAGAGATTTTTAAAAAAGTAGAAAAATAATGTTAGAAAAACTCAATTTGACCAATGGTGTTGCTTACATGGTAAATTTGAGTATTTCTATTGGCTAACTAATTAAGAGTTAAAATTGACTTCAATTTTGTCAAACTCGTTTAAATTTCACCCAACAAAATAAATATGTATTAAAACACATGTGTCAATTATATAACAAAAACTTAGAAATGATGGTGGTAATTAATAAAAGAGTAAATTGCTAAAAAAAAAAGGTCCCTGATGTGATCACTCGTAAAATTTCCCTATGAATAGTAAAGTTAATCAAAAATTAATAAATCATTACGTTAATTAATAACGTTTTTACCGATAACAATTTTTTTTTATTTATTATTTATTTAAATATGCTATGATTACTCGAAATCACTACGATACTTAAAACCTTTTCTCTTCGGAACAATGCTCACACACGTACCACTATAGTCTAATAATCGCGAGAACATTAAATTTTACCACTTACAAACTTACGTAACATCTTTTAACTAAACACGTTCGACAACGTCCGTACTCACGTAAAAGTCTCACTAATTAAATACTAAAATATTCACTAAATATAATTAACAATTTTACAAATTTTAATTAACTTTAAACCGGACCCTTAATTACCCTAAGCCCAAACCAAGTTCGGCCTGTTACTATTCCTAAGCCCAAAAACCAAATCAAGCCCATTCTCTTGTTTTGTTTTCATTTTCACTCGACTAGGACAACTAGAAACGAGCTTCGTACGCTCAAATCCTACACACGACCCCCCTATATTTTTACACATACTCGTTCCTCCCCTAGCCAAGAATTAGAGTGTCGATTTATAGCTTCTCTCGTTAAGTCTAGACACGATTTTAAGAAGCAAAGTAATTGTCCCCAAACACGATTTTATAAAATGTCAACGTATTCAAAACTCAACCATTTTAACCCACGATTGTTTCTAAAACATCCTAAACTCATTCTAAACTCAAACTAAGGTCTAAATATTGCCAAGATACCATAATCCCACAAGTCACAACCAATCTACAAATCGGTTCACTAAATAATATGTAGTCGACATGCAAGTTATAAACCAAACTTGTACTCCCTTAAATCAAGCACACACTACCATATTTTATTCACTAGAGAAAGTACCAAAACCTTTTTATAACATATATCACAAGTACCATTCGTTTGTAAGTTTTCAAAGGCCACATTTTTTCTTTGATGTTTGAGATGTCGACCACAAGAAACAAAGACCTTGAGTGTCTAGTACTACTCTTACAACTTTAGACTTTTTGAAAACACGTAACCATCCAATCACTTTAAAACTTGGATACTAGAACACCCTTATAACCATATATATAATGCATGCTTGCATTTTCTACTTCCATGCAAACTAAAACTCCACCAAATAATTCTAAGAAATGAACTAAGCAATGGGTCGAAGCTTTGGGTAGGAAATTAAGAGATTCGTGTGGGTTTAGGAGAAGCATTTGGTTGTTTGTGAACCTTGGTCGAGCAAACTAACACACTACGTACTCGTCTCACTTACTTCTCGACTCTATGTTCCATTTACCCCACCATTTGGTGTCGTAAGTCCCTAACGACTCATTTAAATTCTTTTTGATATACATTTAGTTGCATTACATTTTTACACGACACACACAAACGCACCTCATTATTTAAAATCTAGATAAACGACCTATATATATTATACGTCCATCTATATATTTGACACCCTAAGAAATAAGCTATGTAATGATTTGAAACTAAAACACAACGTATAAACTATTTCGAAGTACATTCCTAGCGTACCACAACCATTTTGAAAAACTCAAATATTTTTCTAAGTCTTTTGTTTACAAAAATTCGTCCAAGGCTAGTCCAAAACACACGCATATCTTTACTAATTACTTAGCGAGCATGCCTTTTTATTTCACAAACCAATAGACCTCATGGCATACAATCGAATTGGTATAGAAACTTTGTAATGAAAGTCACGTTAGGACCTAGTAATCGAGCTAAAGCAAATCGACCAAGAAACAGGTTTGGAAAAATTAACTAGTATCGATTGGGCCTTAAGGCCCAATCATTTCAAAATAAGCCGAGAGAATAAGCTGAGACTATAAGCTGTTGGACAACTTTTTCACCATCCCAACCTTAGCCCAAAACAAAGCCCAAAAACCCCATAAGCCCATTGGACCTAAAAATACTAACGTGCCTAAAGTTTTCGTTAAAAAGCCCATAAGCTCTCCATAAACTATTTCGAACTAATAAGCTGTCGAAATAAGCTTAATAAGCTGTTTTGAAACTATTTAGAAAATGAAAACATTAAGTCTTAAAAATTTTGGATTTTGGACTAGATTTGCAAAATTTATGAAATTCGGGTAAAAAATGTAAATATTTCAAAGTTGTGGTGAAAACTGTCAATTCGTAAAATTTAGGATAAAAACTGATTTTTGTAAACTTTAGGGTGAAAAGTGTAAAGAATATAAAGTTTTGGACGTAATATATAAATATATTAAATTTTGGACTAACGGCGTAACGCTAACGCCGTTAGGGTAAAAAGTGTAAAATTTTGAAAATACAAGGGCTGTATACTAAAATTAATATTTTCATTTTTATTTTCCATTTTTACAAGTTTCCGTCACGACGTTACGTTTATTTTCAAACTAATATTATTATTACTATTATTATTGTTAAACGTTACGTTTATTTTCAAACTAATATTATTATTACTATTATTATTATTAAACGCTACATTTATTTTCAAACTAATATTATTATTACTATTATTATTATTAAACGTCACGTCTATTTTCAAAATATTATTATTATTACTATTATTATTATTAAACGTTACGTATTATTTCAAACTATCGTTACTATTTTTATTATTAAACCTTATGTTATATTTATATATATATATATATATATATATATATATATATATAACTAAACTAAACGTACGATATACTATAAAAACTAGAAGTTTTACTAACGTTAAATTAACAAATCACGTAATCAAAAACTACTCGCGATTAAAACATTAAGACTATCAAACACTAAATATTGCCAAATATTATCTAGGTCGTGTGTCGAGCCGTTCCCATTTTGCAAACTGAGTATCGATATTTTTATTCACTAAACCACTAAGGTGAGTTCATAGCCCACTTTTATAAAACTGTTTTCGTGGGGAGATACATGCTTAAAAATCTGAACACAAGTATTTTCTTATATTATGCCTGAAATTGTTATTACTTAAGTACCTTTTTGCCAAAAGCCCCTCATATCATGAGCCTTAGTCACCCAGAGAGGTGAACGTAAATAATTGTGGATAGATCTATTAGGGATTGACCATCCCCGTTTGGGAGTTGAGAAAACAACCAAATGCACTTTATTTGAAATCTAATAGGTTACTGGCAAGGACCTATCCCGAGGGCACCTGTTACTTTAATCCATCATTTATGATGAGATCTGTTAATCGGCTGAGTGTCATGAGCTTAATGCAATAATAAATGATTTTAAACTTATAATTGTAATTCAATGCAATTATCACTATCACTTGTGTTCAACTACTAAACTTAAACCTATGAATATCACTCAACTTTTGTTGACTTTTAGCATGTTTATCTCAGGAAATTAATGCGAAGGAGCTCGAGGCATGGATAGGGCATTAAACCCCTATACGGGTGTTAAATAAAATGTTTTATCATTCGCTTTTAATAACTCATATCTCCTACGATATGTTAAAACTAATGAAACAACTTTGTATTTGAAAACTTACTTTTAAATGAATGATAAACATAATTTTAAAACGTCTCTTTGAGTCGTTTTCTATGACTTGACTTCGATCCTCTAAGTAATACCCCACAAAGTCTTCCGCTGCTCTAGTTGAAATTTAGGGGGTGTTACAGATTGGCATCAGAGCCAAGGTTATAGAGAACCAGGTGTATTTTAAAAAACATTGGACTATAACTACGCTTTTAAAACGGACCATTTATTTTTACAAAAGTCATGTTACGCCCTCCGTGCCTTCGCAGCTCCATCAACGGTTAGAAAATGTTATTTATCATATGAGCTTTTTATAATGTTAACGTAGTTTATGATTATATTAATGACTTGCATTTACTATTCGGGATTTATACAGTACCATGTCGTCATCTTCTCATCCTATCACCTTCTCATTTGACTCAGACTCAGAAACTTCTCTCCCAATACCACCACCCCCATCACCTACCCAAAACCGCAGACATAGGCATGTCCGTCAACTCCAGATTTACGAGCTAGAACCCTTTGGTCAACCTTTCCGACGATACGGAGGAGGTCCTGCCTGTAAACACACCCCCCGAAAACAAGTGCATGCGACACTTACCCCACGTATATCGCCACCATCTCCACCTCTACCTACTCCACTCGTATCACCACCACCAGTGATATTTCCCACCTCGCCTATGACTGGAATTAGGCCATCACCATCGTCATCACTTGAGCACCCTAGGATTATACGACTATCCCCAGTTCCGCCAAACACCGTCCTTTACCGACAAACCACCACTGTACCCTTACCAACACCTGATTCATCAACCATTACCTCACTATCAGCCCCACCTCGTAGGAGGCCACGTATTGTAGCTTCATCCCTATCTGACCCCTGTGAGCAAACCGTAACCGAGACTACCTCCCGCCCTAAGACCCGTAGGAGGGTCGATGCTCGAAAATGGTCTTTCTTACTTCCAATCCTTCAGTACTGGAGATCTCAGGAAGGTGCTCCAAGTGCTAGGGAACTAGGAGAGAGTTCATCCTCAGCTGCTTTTAGGATTCTTCCAGTTACCGGAGAACCCATCCACCATACCATACCCTTACTAGCCGCTAGGATAGCCCGCCACGAGGATCGTTTCGATGACATTGTTAGAGTTATCGATGATTTCCCACTAGAGCAGATTGAGGCTATAGGAGAAGATGTAGGAAACCTTGAGATTGGTCAGTTGGCTATGGAGGAGAGTTTTGAGTTGATGAGCACCCATCTGGAGGGGGCCATTGAGACGATACGTACCTTGGGAGGTATTGCTATCATGATGCAGGGAGAGATCGATTCGCAGGATGACGAGATCGACAGGATGAGCATTCAGGTCCTAAACCTGAGGAGTATGATTAGGGACACCCAGGCCAGAGAGAGAGCCAGAGACTTGACTATAGAGACCATGATGACTATGATTGAAGACCTTCAGCGCAGAGTCAGAGGTGCACCAGGGAATCCATAGATCTGGGACATATCATTATAGCTAAGGACTATCTTAGCCTGCCAATGTGGCGTTAATAAAGAAATCTTGTATTGTTATGTTTTCTTGTAAAACGAATGAACGAGACATTATTAATATTATGTTGTCAGTTACTTTGTAATATATTGATGTTTATCTATGTTTTATGTGGTTGTATCTTTATGCGTTGTTGTGTTCTTATATATATGTTGTCACAGGGCATGTCAGTCTATACAAACAAAACCAAGCATTTATACTTCTATTGTGTGTTGTGATTTACCCAAGCATGTCGTGTTGATTATTTATAATGTTATAAATTTTACGCGATAATTTCTCAACATAACGTAGTTATATATGTGATATTGATAGAGCCATGGCTAAGACAAGGAAAGCGACTGCGACTACAACACCCGAAACCGCAACCCCTGTAACCGAAACATCCACACCGACTATGACTCCGGCTGATATCGAGAAAGCAATTGCTGACGGTGTAGCCGCTGGGTTAGAAGCAAATGCACGTAATAACGGCACCAGTTTACCACCAGGAGGAAGTGGAACCTCTGTACCCCGCAAGTGTACCTATAAAGATTTTATAGGATGTCAACCAACTTTTTACAAGGGTACAGAAGGAGTGACTGGACTTACTCAATGGTTCGAGCGAACCGAAACAGTCTTTCAGAGGAGTGGCTGTTCGGAGGACTGCAAAGTTACCTTTGCTACCGGAACCCTTTTACAAGATGCTCTGTCTTGGTGGAATTCTATCACCCAGACTATGGGAATGACTGAAGCATTCCAACTCACCTGGACCGAGTTCAAAGCAAAAATACTGAGGAAGTACTGCCCCCGTGCTGAGCTGAGGAAGTTGGAAGATGAGTTTCACGAGTTAATGGTGAAAGGGATTGATCTCAGGACATATAACAGGAGGTTCCAAGAACTATCAGCACTATGCCCTACTATGGTGCCAGATTTCGAAAGAACCCTGGAGAAATATGTCGAAGGACTCCCTCGGAGCATCGAAGGAGATGTTACCTCATCAAACCCACCAACTCTGGAAGTGGCAATGACCCTTGCTCAGAAGCTGTTGGACCGAGAGGTCAAGTGTAATAAAGAACTTAAGCGAAAGCTTGATGATAAAAGGACCACACACACCAACAGTAGCAACCACTACCACAACAACTCCAACAACAACTCTAGGAACAACAATCAGAACCGCCATAACTACAACCACCGCAACAGTCAACAGAACCCTAGGCAAGAGACTGCCAAAGCATACACCGCCACTGGAAGTGGGGGATATGCGGGTCCAAAACCCCAGTGCCACAAGTGCAAGTTACACCACTATGGACAGTGCACCATTAAGTGTACCAAGTGTCAGAAGGCGGGCCATCAAGCTATGGAGTGCAAGATCCCAGCTACCGGGAGCAATCTGCAACCCGTGACCCCAACATGCTACACTTGTGGAGAAATTGGCCATTACAAGAGCCAATGCACCAAAGGAAATGGTCAGACAAACAACGCTCATGGGAGAGCCTATGTGATGGGAGAAGGAAATACGTCACAGAACCCAGACGTAGTTACGGGTACGTTCCTACTCAATCATCATAGTGCTAAAGTATTATTTGACTCCGGAGCCGATAAGAGTTTTGTGTCTACTTCCTTTGCCCCCTTACTTAACATAGCACCCTCTAAGTTAGATACCGCCTATGATATAGAAATGGCCAACGGAGACTTAATAGGCATAGACACCGCAATTCAGAATTGCACCATAACCTTAGAAAACGAAACCTTTCCCATCAACCTCCTGCCTACACAGCTAGGTAGTTTTGATGTCGTCGTCGGAATGGATTGGTTATCCAAACACCATGCTAGAATCATCTGTGATGAGAAAGCAGTCCATATTCCATTTAACAGTGAAACTCTAGTTATCCAAGGCGATAAGAGTAAACCACGACACGGTATCATCTCGTACATCCGAACGGTGAAATACTTGAATCAAGGGTGTCAAGTATTCATGGTTCGAGTAACGGAAGATAAATCAAAGGAAAAACGACTTGAGGACGTTCCCGTCGTCAAGGAGTTTCCAGAAGTTTTTCCTGACGATTTACCCGGCCTTCCACCTACCCGCCAAGTAGAATTCCAGATAGATCTCGTGCCTGGAGCAGGACCGGTGGCAAGAGCACCTTATAGGTTAGCCCCGTCCGAGATGAAGGAATTGGCCGAACAACTAGAAGAGTTGTCAGATAAGGGTTTCATCCGACCAAGTTCATCACCTTGGGGAGCTCCAGTCCTATTCGTTAAGAAGAAAGACGGAACTTTCCGAATGTGTATTGACTATCGAGAATTAAACAAATTAACCGTGAAGAATCGGTATCCTCTACCCAGGATTGATGATTTGTTTGATCAACTACAAGGATCGAGTGTCTATTCGAAGATCGACTTGAGGTCAGGGTACCATCAACTAAGAGTTAAGGAGGAAGATATTCCCAAAACAGCTTTTAGGACTCCATACGGACACTTCGAATTCCAAGTGATGCCATTTGGTTTAACCAATGCGCCCACAGTGTTTATGGATTTGATGAATCGAGTATGCAAACCATACTTAGATAAATTTGTGATTGTATTCATAGATGACATCTTAATCTATTCTCGCAACGAGAAAGAACATGCGGAACACTTGAGGATCATCTTAGAGCTGCTCAAGAAGGAAGAGCTATACGCCAAGTTCTCTAAGTGTGATTTCTGGATTAGAACTGTACAATTTCTGGGTCATGTTATCGATAGTCAAGGCATCCACGTAGATCCAGCAAAGATTGAGGCCATTAAGGATTGGGCAGCTCCTACCAACCCTACGAAAATACGCCAATTCTTAGGTCTTTCCGGTTACTATAGGCGATTCATTGAAGGTTTTTCAAAAATCGCCAAGCCTTTGACCGAGCTAACACAAAAGAATAAGAAGTACAGTTGGGAGGAGAAGCAGGAATCGGCTTTTCAGTTGCTAAAGAAGAAACTCTGTGAAGCTCCGATTTTAGCACTACCGGAAGGAAGTGAAGACTTCGTAGTGTACTGCGACGCGTCGTACCATGGGTTAGGTGCGGTAATGATGCAGAGAGACAAAGTGATAGCTTATGCTTCACGACAACTTAAGACGCATGAAGTAATTTATACAACTCATGATTTAGAATTAGGAGCGGTAGTATTTGCTCTTAAGATATGGAGACGCTATCTGTACGGCACCAAGTGCACTGTATACACAGATCACAAGAGTCTTCAACATATCCTAGATCAGAAGGAGTTGAATATGAGGCAACGCCGATGGTTAGAATTGCTTAGCGACTACGATTGTGAGATTCGCTACCATCCGGGAAAAGCGAACGTCGTGGCAGACGCTTTAAGCAGGAAAGAACGAATAAAACCTCTCAGGGTTCAGTCATTGGGAATGACGGTTTATTCGCCTCTTCCATCACAAATACTTCAAGCACAATCCGAAGCTCTTCGAGAAGAGAACAGACCAAATGAGAGAATCTACGGCATGCCGGAGAATTCAAATGGTTTTGTGAAGAGATCGAACGAAATGCTCTGTTTTAAGGAAAGAAGTTGGGTTCCACTGTATGGAGGATTACGTGACCTCATCATGCATGAGTCGCACAAATCAAAGTACTCCATCCACCCAGGTTCCGACAAGATGTACCAGGATCTTAAGGAACTCTACTGGTGGCCAAACATGAAAGCCGACATAGCAGAGTATGTCGGAAAATGTTTGACCTGTGCGAGAGTAAAAGCAGAGTATCATAAACCATCAGGATTGTTGGTACAACCCGAACTTCCCATGTGGAAATGGGAACGGATTACAATGGACTTCATCACCAAACTACCCAAGACGTCAACAGGATATGATACCATATGGGTCATCGTTGATCGTCTCACCAAATCCGCTCATTTTCTGCCTATTAAACAAACCGACGAAATGAATACACTCTCACAGTTGTACTTAAAAGAGATTGTTACTCGACATGGAGTGCCTATCTCAATCATCTCTGATCGAGATAGTCGATTCACGTCCCATTTCTGGAAATCTTTGCAGAAAGCTCTAGGAACTAAGTTAGACATGAGCACCGCATACCATCCACAGACCGATGGTCAAAGTGAGAGAACCATCCAAACCTTAGAAGACATGCTCCGAGCATGTGTAATCGACTTCGGAAAAGGTTGGGACAAACACTTACCATTGGTAGAATTCTCCTACAACAATAGTTACCACACTAGTATTAAGGCAGCCCCATTCGAAGCACTGTATGGAAGAAAGTGCAGATCACCCGTTTGTTGGGCCGAAGTTGGTGACATACAACTCACCGGGCCCGAACTCATTCATGAGACAACGGAGAAAATAGTTAAGATCAAACAACGGCTGCAAGCTGCAAGAGATAGGCAGAAAAGCTATGCCGACATAAGACGAAAACCTATGGAATTTCAGGTTAGAGATAGAGTAATGTTGAAAGTTTCTCCTTGGAAAGGAATGATACGCTTTGGAAAGCATGGAAAGTTGAACCCTAGATACATCGGACCATTTAGCATCCTAGAACGGATTGGACCAGTAGCATATAAGCTAGAGTTGCCAGAAGAACTTAGCCGAGTACACCCTACCTTCCACGTGTCAAACCTTAAGAAGTGTTTATCCGATGAATCTCTAGTGATCCCACTCAAAGAGATTCAACTCGACGATAAACTTGTCTTTACGGAAGAACCAGTAGAAATCATGGATAGGGAAGTCAAACGATTAAAACAAAACCGTATTCCCATAGTTAAGGTTAGATGGAACTCTAAGCGAGGACCAGAATACACTTGGGAACGCGAGGACCAAATTCGTGCCAAATATCCCCATCTATTTTCTTAGACACCCCTAACGACCATCTTAGACTAGAATTCCGGGACGGAATTCAGAATGAGGGGTAGGTACTGTGATCACTCGTAAAATTTCCCTATGAATAGTAAAGTTAATCAAAAATTAATAAATCATTACGTTAATTAATAACGTTTTTACCGATAACAAATTTTTTTTATTTATTATTTATTTAAATATGCTATGATTACTCGAAATCACTACGATACTTAAAACCTTTTCTCTTCGGAACGATGCTCACACACGTACCACTATAGTCTAATAATCGCGAGAACATTAAATTTTACCACTTACAAACTTACGTAACATCTTTTAACTAAACACATTCGACAACGTCCGTACTCACGTAAAAGTCTCACTAATTAAATACTAAAATATTCACTAAATATAATTAACAATTTTACAAATTTTAATTAACTTTAAACCGGACCCTTAATTACCCTAAGCCCAAACCAAGTTCGGCCTGTTACTATTCGTAAGCCCAAAAACCAAATCAAGCCCATTCTCTTGTTTTGTTTTCATTTTCACTCGACCAGGACAACTAGAAACGAGCTTCGTACGCTCAAATCCTACACACGACCCCCCTATATTTTTACACATACTCGTTCCTCCCCTAGCCAAGAATTAGAGTGTCGATTTATAGCTTCTCTCGTTAAGTCTAGACACGATTTTAAGAAGCAAAGTAATTGTCCCCAAACACGATTTTATAAAATGTCAACGTATTCAAAACTCAACCATTTTAACCCACGATTGTTTCTAAAACATCCTAAACTCATTCTAAACTCAAACTAAGGTCTAAATATTGCCAAGATACCATAATCCCACAAGTCACAACCAATCTACAAATCGGTTCACTAAATAATATGTAGTCGACATGCAAGTTATAAACCAAACTTGTACTCCCTTAAATCAAGCACACACTACCATATTTTATTCACTAGAGAAAGTACCAAAACCTTTTTATAACATATATCACAAGTACCATTCGTTTGTAAGTTTTCAAAGGCCACGTTTTTTCTTTGATGTTTGAGATGTCGACCACAAGAAACAAAGACCTTGAGTGTCTAGTACTACTCTTACAACTTTAGACTTTTTGAAAACACGTAACCATCCAATCACTTTAAAACTTGGATACTAGAACACCCTTATAACCATATATATAATGCATGCATGCATGCTTGCATTTTCTACTTCCATGCAAACTAAAACTCCACCAAATAATTCTAAGAAATGAACTAAGCAATGGGTCGAAGCTTTGGGTAGGAAATTAAGAGATTCGTGTGGGTTTAGGAGAAGCATTTGGTTGTTTGTGAACCTTGGTCGAGCAAACTAACACACTACGTACTCGTCTCACTTACTTCTCGACTCTACGTTCCATTTACCCCACCATTTGGTGTCGTAAGTCCCTAACAACTCATTTAAATTCTTTTTGATATACATTTAGTTGCATTACATTTTTACACGACACATACAAACGCACCTCATTATTTAAAATCTAGATAAACGACCTATATATATTATACGTCCATCTATATATTTGACACCCTAAGAAATAAGCTATGTAAAGATTTGAAACTAAAACACAACATATAAACCATTTCGAAGTACATTCCTAGCGTACCACAACCATTTTGAAAAACTCAAATATTTTTCTAAGTCTTTTGTTTACAAAAATTCGTCCAAGGCTAGTCCAAAACACACGCATATCTTTACTAATTACTTAGCGAGCATGCCTTTTTATTTCACAAACCAATAGACCTCATGGCATACAATCGAATTGGTATAGAAACTTTGTAATGAAAGTCACGTTAGGACCTAGTAATCGAGTCAAAGCAAATCGACCAAGAAACAGTTTTGGAAAAAT
This sequence comes from Artemisia argyi, assembly GCA_030686995.1. Classification (NCBI taxonomy): domain Eukaryota; kingdom Viridiplantae; phylum Streptophyta; class Magnoliopsida; order Asterales; family Asteraceae; genus Artemisia; species Artemisia argyi. The sequence goes on along the minus strand of CM060687.1, from coordinate 52,292,751 downwards.
TAACTAGTATCGATTGGGCCTTAAGGCCCAATCATTTCAAAATAAGCCGAGAGAATAAGCTGAGACTATAAGCTGTTGGACAACTTTTTCACCATCCCAACCTTAGCCCAAAACAAAGCCCAAAAACCCCGTAAGCCTATTGGACCTAAAAATACTAACGGGCCTAAAGTTTTCGTTAAAAAGCCCATAAGCTCTCCATAAACTTTTTCGAACTAATAAGCTGTCGAAATAAGCTCAATAAGCTATTTTGAAACTATTTAGAAAATGAAAACATTAACTCTTAAAAATTTTGGATTTTGGACTAGATTTGCAAAATTTATGAAATTCGGGTCAAAAATGTAAATATTTCAAAGTTGTGGTGAAAACTGTCAATTCGTAAAATTTAGGATAAAAACTGATTTTTGTAAACTTTAGGGTGAAAAGTGTAAAGAATATAAAGTTTTGGACGTAATATATAAATATATTAAATTTTGGACTAACGGCGTAACGCAAACGCCGTTAGGGTAAAAAGTGTAAATTTTTGAAAATACAAGGGCCGTATACTAAAATTAATATTTTCATTTTTATTTTCCATTTTTACAAGTTCCCGTCACGACGTTACGTTTATTTTCAAACTAATATTATTATTACTATTATTATTGTTAAACGTTACATTTATTTTCAAACTAATATTATTATTACTATTATTATTTTTAAACGCTACGTTTATTTTCAAACTAATATTATTATTACTATTATTATTATTAAACGTCACGTCTATTTTCAAACTATTATTATTATTACTATTATTATTATTAAACGTTACGTATTATTTCAAACTATCGTTACTATTTTTATTATTAAACCTTATGTTATATATATATATATATATATATATATATATATATATATATATATATATATATATATATATATATATATATATAACTAAACTAAACGTACGATATACTATAAAAACTAGAAGTTTTACTAACGTTAAATTAACAAATCACGTAATAAAAAACTACTCGCGATTAAAACATTAAGACTATCAAACACTAAAAATTGCCAAATATTATCTAGGTCGTGTGTGGAGCCGTTCCCATTTTGCAAACTGAGTATCGATATTTTTATTCACTAAACCACTAAGGTGAGTTCGTAGCCCACTTTTATAAAACTGTTTTCGTGGGGAGATACATGCTTAAAAATCTGAACACAAGTATTTTCTTATATTATGCCTGAAATTGTTATTGCTTAAGTACTTTTTTGCCAAAAGCCCCTCATATCATGAGCCTTAGTCACCCAGAGAGGTGAACGTAAATAATTGTGGATAGATCTATTAGGGATTGACCATCCCCGTTTGGGAGTTGAGAAAACAACCAAATGCACTTTATTTGAAATCTAATAGGTTACTGGCAAGGACCTATCCCGAGGGCACCTGTTACTTTAATCCATCATTTATGATGAGATCTGTTAATCGGCTGAGTGTCATGAGCTTAATGCAATAATAAATGATTTTAAACTTATAATTGTAATTCGATGCAATTATCACTATCACTTGTGTTCAACTACTAAACTTAAACCTATGAATATCACTCAACTTTTGTTGACTTTTAGCATGTTTATCTCAGGAAATTAATGCGAAGGAGCTCGAGGCATGGAGAGGGCATTAAACCCCTATACGGGTGTTAAATAAAATGTTTTGTCATTCGCTTTTAATAACTCATATCTCCTACGATATGTTAAAACTAATGAAACAACTTTGTATTTGAAAACTTACTTTTAAATGAATGATAAACATAATTTTAAAACGTCTCTTTGAGTCGTTTTCTATGACTTGACTTCGATCCTCTAAGTAACACCCCACAAAGTCTTCCGCTGCTCTAGTTAAAATTTAGGGGGTGTTACAGATTGGCATCAGAGCCAAGGTTATAGAGAACCAGGTGTATTTTAAAAAACACTGGACTATAACTACGCTTTTAAAACGGACCATTTATTTTTACAAAAGTCATGTTACGCCCTCCGTGCCTTCGCAGCTCCATCAACGGTTAAAAAATGTTATTTATCATATGAGCTTTTTATAATGTTAACGTAGTTTATGATTATATTAATGACTTGCATTTACTATCCAGGATTTATACAGTACCATGTCGTCATTTTCTCATCCTATCACCTTCTCATCTGACTCAGACTCAGAAACTTCTCTCCCAATACGACCACCCCCATCACCTACCCAAAACCGCAGACATAAGCATGTCCGTCAACTCCAGATTTACGAGCCAGAACCCTTTGGTCAACCTTTCCGACGATATGGATGAGGTCCTGTATGTAAACACACCCCCCGGAAACAAGTGCATGCGACACTTACCCCACGTATACCACCACCATCTCCACCTCTACCTACTCCACTCGTATCACCACCACCAGTGATATTTCCCACCTCGCCTATGACTGGAATTAGGCCATCACCATCCTCATCCCTTGAGCACCCTAGGACTATACGACTATCCCCAGTTCCGCCAAACACCGTCCTTTACCGACAAACCATTTACAACAATCAAAGCATTCAGATGTACACAAAATGATGCATGGTTTACAACACTTTAAAGCAAGCAATTTTCATAATTACAACAATCAAAGCATTGTGTACAACAAAACTAGCATGATTCGAAATTCAGACCACTTTCCTTAGAATTCTACATTAATAGGATTAAAAACACCCCTACACCCAATATTACAATTATTTAAACACAATGTACAACCCTCATTCTGCATTAATAGCATTAAAAACACCCCAACACCTAATATTACAATCATTTAAACACAATGTACAACCCTCATTCTACATTAGTAGCATTAAAAACACTCCCTACACCCGATATTATAATCATTTAAACACAATCTACAACCCTTCATCTTAACCTAGACATAAACCTGTGACCAAGACTCGACTCGATACACAAAGCTGTGACCGAGCTAATTTAGGTGTCGGAATGACATCCCGTGACATTTTTATTAATTCCATTGAAAATTTTTATTTCAAAGTACCCGCCGCTGCAACGCGCGGGTAACATGCTAGTTATAATTATGTAAGTATAAAATAATTAATATAATGATACAGAAAATGTTTATATCTTACAAAACCATAGATTTATAATTTGTCACAATATTTATCTTCAAAACAAAATTATTGAAAAATTATTACCTATTATACTATCCGCCCAAAATCGGTGCATGCACAATGTTTGTCATATATAGCGACATAAAATAAAACAAGGAATTTTAACATATTACATAAATGTGATGTATCTATAATGTTTTTTATGTACTATCTGGAGCCTGGACCATATAAACTAACATCTCGTTGATTATCTGCTTGTATCGGTCTTGCATTGTTTTCTGCATACTGCAACATAAAACAGCGATTAGAATTTTCTTCCCCTTACACCAATGGAAAAAAAATCCAAGAGAAATAGTTTATATCACTTGGTTTTTATCAATACTTACATCGTGTACAGCATCCCGAAGTAATTTAACTTGATCTTTTGAGACTGTTCTTATCTGTATAAAAATAAAATCCTTAGCCCAATTATCTGAAAATGACATTTGTGTGTAGATTACAAACAGGTCGATTATTGTTACCTTTTTGCTAATGGTCCAAACAACTTGCTCGGTGCAAGGAGGAACGGTGAGTGAACCAATGTATCGGTAGTACCTTCTACTACTCATTTGAATCTCTCTAGGATTTATTATTCCACTGTGTCCATACTCGCCCTTTTGATCAGTCACAGATGATATATTCACTGCAAACTGCAAATCGATAAAGTAATGTAAAGATATTAAGTTCTATAGCTAGACGATATCATTGTTAACAAATTTTTACTATAGGATACAAAAATGCATTTTTTTTTTTTTACCTTGGATAGAAAATGGTCAGGTTTGCCAAGATTGTAGAGAACAGCAATGACAGCTATTTTGTTGTCGATGCTGAGGTGGACCATATGTAGTTCCATGTCATAGCTGTTGATCATATATATTCATGAGTTGGCTGAACAATTTAACTACAGTACTTATTTAACACACATAAAGTACAAGTAAAAATGGACTTGTGACAGTTTATAATGAGTCATGTTGAAAATATTTATCGAAAAAAAAAAAAAAACTTGGAAATAATAACCGGTAGACCAAAACTATTGCAAAACATTGATAATTGACAACCTTGATCAACTGATTGACCTAAATTTTTATCTTGGATCATTTGATTATAGAATGTGCAATGTACCTTCTGCCATTGATGGTATGTTCCGAAGGCGAGTGCCAATGTGCTTGTTTTAAAGCGTATTCGGTGTCATTGATGCGAATAAAACCGGCGTCTCCTTCCCATTCAAGCTGCAACATTTTATCCGACATAAGCTTGAAAATCTATATATCTCAATAATTGTAACACGTACACAAACGTGCCAAAAAGCAAATGACAAAAAAAGTCGAAGCCACCAAGATACATTATTGAAATGCCTCACTAATATATTTGAATTAAATTCATAAATATATCATATTTAAACTTCAAAATATATTTTCTTAAAATACTTGTATAGCTAGTTCACCTACTTATCATTTATCATAAATAGTTAATAGTAGTTGATGTTTTTGAACGATTCCGAGTACACCAAATTAAACAAGTCAAAAAGTTTGATGATCATGGTCTTGTTTGGTGTTCTTATGAGTCAATGTAATTTAGATTATTATTTTTGGTCATAGGTGTGTCAAACATTGTTGATGGGTGTAGTCTCATAAGTTTGGTTTGAAGTACAAATGGTACATTTGTCTTTTGCTTATGTAACAGGCTGAGATGTGGGATTCACTTACATGCTATGTATTTAAACATTTTTTTTGAAATAATATATTTACCAGATATAAAATCCTTGTACCAAAAAAAAAAAAAAAAAAAAAAAAGTGTTGCAGCCCCACGTAACATACGAGAAAAACTCAAAACTAATGTAGATCATAACGCTATACTATTTTGAGAAACTTAGCTAGGTAGGCCGATTTATGGGTTTTGCTAAGCGTAGCCAGTTATGTTTAAAAAAAAACAAACTATGCAAGATTAGTGGTACATAAAGGTGGTTAGGAGTAGTTCTTTAAAAAAAACAAACAAACAAACTATGCAAGATTAGTGGGCAGGTAGGTTAATTTATGTGTGTTTATTTGTTTAAGCATGCCAATTTTTAAAGTATATAATAAAATTATATGATATACGATAATAAACAAATAAACGAACATAAACAAATCCTAATAAACGAATAATTGGATGTTCGTGAACATAAATGAAAAAAGAAGACTTTTGTTAATGTTTGTCCATTTAACTAAATGGACATATAATCTTGTTAATGTTCATTCATCTAATAAATAAACGCATATAAACAAACATTTTACGGCACGGTTAATGAAATGTTTACTGAATATTCGATTTATTTACGACCTTAGTTATTTGACGAAACATAACAACAAACAAAAGCGCACGTATTAGAGTGCATGGTGCACTATGAGAAAACAAGTGAGGACCCCTTTTCCCTTGCGGCAAACCCAATGCAAACCTTGAGGGAAGTGAAAATAAGATGACGAGCGAGACTTTAGTAGTCCCGAATGAAAAGCACGATCGCCAAGAAAGATAAATATAAGTTGTATGAAGGGGATAGAAAGAGTATAAGTTGATTTGACACCATGAATCACGCGTAGCCATCTATTCTAAAGTGACCGAAGGAATAGAGGTGAGTTTGACTTAGTGTCTAATAATGCTATCTTATGGTGTGCTAAATTTCTTTTTGTTGCAAAATTATAGTTTTCTTAAAAAAATTAATATGATTTTTAATCCGATCATTTGTACAAAACAAATGGATCTTAAGATCTTTTATCTTGTGTGTATAGTATGAAATTAGTCATGGAATAATAATTACCATAATGTCATGGCCTCTATTCTTGATGGTAGCATTATGAGGCTTATAGTTTCTGTAAATCTTCTTAGAGCTGAACACCATCTTCACCCTACGACTCGACATGTCAATTGGAGATTGCATAGTCCCATTGCTACAATGCGACCATTCTTTCTTTATCTCGCCCCATTTCTCCGGTCCCATATGGCTACCTCTCGCGTAATCGAATTCTCTTTCATCCTCTACATTCAAATGCACATAAAATATATAGTTATAAAACGGATAATGTAAACAAATGAGGTTTCCCTTTGCAGATTATTCGAGGAAGACAAGCAAAGGCAGAGCCAGGTTTTTTAGTTAAGAGGGCCGGCCGTGCTTAAAGTACACAATGGCATATAGACAACAACTTGTAATCTAAATAACTAATGAATGAAATAGTTGATTAGGGGTGGTTCAGCACCCACTAGTCACTTTACTAGTTTCGCCCTGAAGACAAGTCTTTAACAATCCCTTTGCCACCCCAAATTATGTGCCTAATCAGGTTTGTACCCTTAACCTCTTGTCATCTAGGAAGTTAGGTGCCTTACTAGGTCATTCGGTGGTAGTTACATAAAGTTATTAATTATAGTAAAGAAAAAATGTACCATCTTATCATACCTAAAAGTTAGATACCAGTTAGGTTTACAATAATTGTAAAACATGCAAGTTTATTGGAAAATATAAAATCCAGTTTAGAGCTTTACCAACTTCTTGAGCTTGAGTTGATGATGGATGGGATAGAATAAGCATAAACAAAAGAAACCCAAGTGCCAAAAATGAGCTTGATTGCATATTCTTCATGCTCACAACTAAGAAAGTTAAAAATTGAGATTATATATAGAGTTGATATGTGGTTTGAAAGAGAGATGATTTATCAAAAGGTGGTTGCTCTTATGGATGTATATTATGAGGACTATATATATACATGTACATCATACACACAAAAACACCTCAATGCGTGTGAATTAATGATATCATTGACATGGAAATTTCTTGTATGATTCTTTGGGTTAAAGGCAAAAAGGTGAGACCAAAGAATGTAGAGTGAGAGAGACACATTAAATAAAACAGCTAGATATAAATCATATAGGAGTAAAGTAATGGTATAAAAACATAATTTGGTGAGTGTTTGTTGTTTTTAACGAAGAAGAAAACGTGTGGGCGTGTCCACGAGGATCATGCCATAATCTTGGACGTCAAAGTTGATCAGAATAAACTTTTACATATTTTATAATGAAATTTGTGGAAAACTAGAAGGGGGTTGAATAGTTTTACATCATTTTTAAATTTATTACCAAAATATTTTGTAGCTTATTAAAAACTTTCGATTCGATCTCAAGTGAATTCAAATGACAACCAATATAAGCAATTCTAATCTAATAATGAAAGTATTGAAATGTAATGAAGAAAAGATAGAGTTAGAAAGATCAAACCACAACACGCGAATTTATAGTGGTTCGGCTATAAGGACACCTTCCTTGCCCTACTCCATTCCCCGAGTACCACACTCGAGAGTTTTCTTCACTATGTCAACAAACTCCTTATGGTGGAGAAACCTTACACACCTTGGCTTACACGAGTTAACGACACTAAGCTAAATGTCGAGTTCTAATCGTAGCTAGAACCAATCTCACAACTTCTTCAAGGCTTCATACCTTCACAACTTCTTCAAGGCTTCACACCTTCTTCACACCTTCACACCTTCTTCTATGCACAACTAATTCACAACTACTAAACTACATTACAACACACTTAGTTTCTACAATCAACAACTATACATAACACTTTTACAAATATCTAACACAACTACAATATGAAAGTAGCTATTCACAACACTACTACAATTAGATGGATGTAGATGAGTGTTCTTCTTCTTGCACTTGAATGGATGAAGCTTTCAATCACTTGGAAACAAAGACATATGAATTATATGATCAAAGGATTTTAGATCTAGAAATGGAGGTTGGATCAGAAAGTTTATAGTGCAAAAAGGTGAGAAAAATATGTGAAATGATCCAATATTTATAGGGCCAGAAAATACTGTTCTGGAGCGTGTCGGTCCCCTTAATTAGGGGGCGGTCCCTTTAATGATTAAGAGGGCCGCCTAGTAAAATTAAGGGGGCCGCCCTCCTGAATGTTGGAAAAGTTTTTCAGGATAAAATTTGCCCTTTTTGGTTGGAAATTTGAAATTATATCTTTGTAGTTTAATATAGCATTACCAAAAATAATTTACAATATATATATATATATATATATATATATATATATATATATATATATATATATATATATATATATATATATATATAATGTTTATATCATTTTATAAGATGTTATGTCTTAAGACAAAATTTTCTTTGATCATGTAATGCATAAGATGCTTAGTTTATGCATACCTTAAGTGATATTAGATGTAGAGGTAAATATTTGTTACTAAATACTTGTTTACGTCTTAATCTTGACTTAATTTGATTTGAGTTTTGTGATTATCAAAACATAGGTTTATTGAGAGATATTAATAACCTTTTTAAACATTATTTATATCAACAATCTCCCCCTTTTTGATGATTACAAAACTTAAACTCATTAACTCAAAAATTAATTTTTAAACAAGTATTTTAGTGAGTTTATATTTACTTCTCCCCCTTTTTGTAGAATCAAAAAGGTTATGCCGACAATTTTCAAACGGGAAAATTTGACGGGAAGATATCTTCCCCTTGATGTGTACTCCCCCTCGTTTGGGGGCACCAAGAGAACGAGCTATGGAATGCTTTGCAACACAAAAATATTAGAAGCACAAGTATATTCATGCAAACATATATTAGGTGATAAAAAAAACATGGTTTAAAGAAAGCATTCATATAAAAGAAATGATTGTGTTAAGACACAACATACAAGTAGCAATAAGGATTACAAGTAGAAAAGCTAGTACACAAATAAACAACTAGGAGAATACATCATCATGCGAAGAGTACATTGTCTTCATAGAGCTTGCAAGCAAAAGGGTGATAGAGGCTTTATTTATTAAGCATATCAAATGCTTAATTTGGAGAGCATGATGGTGATGGTGGAGGAATGAGTGAGAATTGTGGTAGAGGAATGATTTGAGATGATGGTGGAGTTGGTGGTGGTGGTGGGTTGGTAAGCAAATGTTCAATATATGAAAACATATATTGAATTTCATCTCTAAGGCCAAAGATGACGGTGCGGTTGTGGATACAACAAAGACAAGTATCCCCATGGGATTCAAGTAGCCTCCAAGGCACGGGATTGGCAAAGAATGGTGGTGTAATTGGTGGAGATGAAAGATGAGTATCAAGAGGTGTTATTGGTGAAAGTGAGATGGTAAGATGAGTGGAGATAGGTTCTTATGTAGGAAGTGGTGATGATACTTGTGGTGACAAGTGTGAGTTGATGTAGTCATTGATTGATGAGGTTGAGGGTATGGAGGATGAGGAAGTTCCATGAGTGGAAGGTGTTTTAGATGGTGCATTGGGTGCACTTGGGGATGAGCATTTGGGTGGAGGTGATGGGGTTTTGTCTTCTTCATTTGTTAAGTCAATGAAGAGTTGTTTTGGGGGGATGATCACAAGCTTTTGTTTCTTGGAGGCTTTGGAGTGTGAGGTGCTTGGTGGAGTCATGACGATTTGGATGATGAATGATGAGATGAAGAATGGTGATTATGGAGGGAATTTATAGTATGGAAATGGTTGTTTTAGGTATATATTTGAAATGGTTGAATGAGATTCTAAAATCAGTTGGGTTAAAATGGGAAATGGTAGCTGATACTAGAGAAAGGGTTCACAAGATGCAAAAGAAAACAGTGAACCCAGTTCCAGATGGCCGGTCCCCTTAATTGTATGCCGGCCCCCTTAATTAAGGGGACCGCCTAGGGAATTAAGGGGGCCGCCCATCTGGTGTTTTCCCAGACGACCAGAAACCCAAAATTTGCAGAATTTGGTGATTTTTCAAGTGTGTTTTTCCAGCAAGCTCTATTAGAAGTATATACTCTAGGAATGATGATATATAAACATATATATATAACCAAATTAGCATGCAAATTGACATATTATAATCCATATTGAAAAGAAGCAAAGCATAACATTAAGATAGTAGCATGATAATAGTTAAGATCTAAACATCATTCAAGAGATAAACAAGAAGTAGCACAAGTATTTCCGAATAAATCGGACAAATAGCAAATCATACAAATGTCTAATAGAACCAAATAATAACAAGTAGCAATACGTCAATATCTCCTACTTCTTCTTCTTTCCAAGCATCTTTCTAAATATCTTCCCAACGGATTTGAATCCTCCTCGAAGTTCTTCATGCATTTGTTGTTGACGGTTGATGATAGACGTTTGACGAGTGAAGAGAAGCTCATCGGTACGTTCATGAGGAAGAGGAATTTGATACTCGGTATCATCAATGTCGGAAAGATTTTCAACAAAGGTCGTGGGGGATGGAGTACTAACACGTGAGGTGTTTTCCTCCTCATCATCATCGTCATCACGATGAGATGTAGAACCACGAGGCCTAGAATACAAAGGAACACGAGATTTTCCTTCGTCACTTTCGAGAACGACGAGTACGAACACGAGTAAGTTGGTTCAAAGTAGGAAGGATATGAACGTAGTAGTCTCTTTGAAGATGTGGGTAATGTTCCATCACATAACGATAAAGTCGTGTGAGAAACATACTGTAAGGAAGATTGGCATTTGGGGTGGTTTTGGCGGACATGATTCGATGAACAAAAAGATAAGCCAAATTGTATTGCTCTTCAGCAATTACACAATAAAGCATGTGGGCAATGCTCGCCGTGACATGATCACGGTGACCACCAGTACCAAACGCATTCTCTTGAATGAGTTCTTCCCACTTCTTCATATCTTGGCTTCGCTCTTTGAGGAGGATTTGATTGGCATGAATATCGACATTCTTCGACTTGATTACTCGACTAGTCGTACGACGTTCTAGTTCAAGCATTCGACGAATGTCTTCAGGAGTAGGGATCTCAGAATAGTAGGGGCCATCATGAGGACGATTTCTTTCAAGAGAGGAAAGATCCCATTCATTAGAGAAAACGGCTTGGCCGTTGTATGGGATTCGAAGAATTTGACCAAATTGAGCAAGAGTAAGAGTGATGAATTGATTTTGAATCATGAAGGAAATGAGGATATTACCATAGGGATCGGTTTGCACCGTCACTTGGCTATAGAAATCGAAGATAAAACGAGGAATGATTGGTTCGTTGATTTGGAAAAGACATTCAAAACGAATATTGGTGAACATTCGTTCGGTTTGATCATTTTCATAGAAAGATGGATCGACAATTCGTCCTTCGTGAATGTTTCTATTTTCAATAGGACGATAGAAACATGCAACTGAAGGAGACATGCCGGGAGTAGAAGAGACATTTGGAATGTATTGTTTGGTTTTGGAGACATCACCAACCGTGGTCTTAGGCATTTTCACCTAAACAATATAACAGCAAAAATAGAATTAATATAAAAACAACTATCATGCATATGTTATATATATATATATATATATATATATATATATATATATATATATATATATATATATATAGTTATATGCAATATATGTGGAATGAAATTCTACGTCGACACAAAAAAAAAAGTTCAATGAAGTAGTTTCATAATGTTCCTTTTATTTTGATTTTAAACCCGTTTAGAATATATGATATCAAAGAGTATGATATCATAATTCATTTCGAAGTAAGGCTAGATATATATTGGATTATATATCTTCCATTTCATAAGAGTTTGACATAACATAAACTTGTTTAAAGGATTAAAATGCAAATTTTAGTTTTCAAAAATATCTTTTTCGAGATAAACCAAACGCTCCCTTAACTAGATGAAAACATCCTAAAACATCAATATATATATTGATTATATATCTTGATGACGTCTACTGATTCTAGTAGTATTAACAAATTTTATGAGCTAGTTTTAAGTTTCAAATAACTACATATAGTTATAGTTTGTTCATGAACCAAACGCCCATGTTGTCTTCATGAACCATTTTATAACGAATTGAAAAGTATATTTTGATTGTCTATAACATTAAAACAATATAATGTAGTAAGTTTTAAATAGTTTTTGAGAGTTATATCAACAATGTGCTTTTTGAAAAATAAAATTCAACAATGGTTTTTGGGCGATTAATGATTTTGATAAAATGATATGTTATACTAAATTTGAGTTGCAATACATCATCCTAATCCTATGGGAAGCATTTGTTAGTTCAATTTCTAGCTTCTATTTCACTAAAATTCGAATTAAAATAAATTTTAATAAAATGCATAATTATTGATTAGACACCAAATCGAATTAAATGTGATGAAATGCATATTGGAAAACTTACAAAAGATGTTGTTATATGTTTGGTTAACGTTTGCCCTTTGCGAAACAACCCCGGATTGGTGATATGGTGGAGGATTTTGATGATTTTGGGTGTTTTGGTTCGTACTCAGCAGTAATGGGGAAGAGATGAATGAGCAAATGGAGTGTTTGAGAATGGAAATAAGGAGGAAAACGTATTTGGAAGTGTCAGATGGCCGGTCCCCTTAAACATTAAGGGGACCGCCCTCGATAACAAGCCGGTCCCCTTAATCTTTAAGGGGGCCGCCTTTGAAATTTTTGAGATTTCGCGGAATTAGTTTCTGGAACAAATAAATTTATACGTATATAATTAGATTTATAATATATCAAAAATACGTAAACGTTTATTGGCACGATGATAAGATACTTAACAATTTTTAATTACCGTTTCGATAATTAAAATGTACCTTTGACAATTTTGGATAAAATGATCAAAGTGTTAAGTTGATGAGGGGTTTGAGGTGTGTTCGGGAATGTGTGAATAAGTGTGTGTGTGTGTGTATATATATATATATATATATATATATATATATATATATATATATATAAATGTGAGTGAAAGATGGGTTGATGGGTGAGGTTTGAAAGATAATAGCGGAGATAGGATATAGTCGGCGAGAGGAGTTTGTTTCATCCATAGTGTTCACGTGCGAAGGCGTTCTTGCATGATAAAAGTCCACTTGACTCATATCCCTTCATCATCATGAGTCTTCTAAAAGAGGACTTAATAGAATAACGAGAGGGGGGAAGGAAAGGGTTCGATAATGAACAATTTCCTGGAGTTCTAGAGAGTCAACTAATGACGTATCTAGGTTATGTGCAAGTAATTATATATATATATATATATATATATATGTATTTAATATACTAAGTATAAGAGTATATATATATATATATATATATATATATATATATATATATATATATATATATATATATATATATATATATATATATAAGTATATGATCGAACAAATAGAAAGAAATAGCAAGCTATATCTATGCAAACAATGTAATCAAATAACGCATATTTATCTACGCATGGCAATGAGTTATGAAAGAATAGCGTACCCGGTGGTCTTCAAAAAAATCTTCAAAATCATCAAGATGACATATAGACTTTGAAAAAAGTCTATGTTGAGAGAAACTTCAAGATTGCCTCAAGGAATGTTCATCTAGCCATTTGATCCCCATTGTTTCTTTGGTCCAAAGTTGTTTGGTCCAAACATGTTTAACATTTGACTAGGATGCATGAAAGGTGGTAGTATACCCCAAGGATTGTAGCTTTGTTGGTAATTCCACATTTGATTAATATTGTTATTATAGTTTTGCCTATTTTGGTTTCTTCTTGGTTGAGGTGTTTTAGACCTAGGATTAGGATTATTTGGTTTTCTAGGTGGTGGTGTTTTAGATCTTGTCTTAGGTTTAGAAGATCCTGCCTCATTTTTTAAAGACGGTTTATAGAAAACTTTTACTTCTTCATTGTTGGCAAGAGGTATTTTTCTATCATTAATAAGTATATACTTAGGATTAGATTTTAGAGGTTTTTGTTCATTAGGTTCATTTTCGAATTTGACATTTTTAATCTCACTTGTTGAAGCTTCATTTGAATTATATCCAAAGCCGGTTTTATCTCCGGATGTTCTTTGAATACTTATTATTTTACTAAGTGAGTGACTACTATTTTTAAATTTATCAAGTTTGCGAATTTCTTCCCTAAGTATTTCGTTTTCACCTTTAAGCTCTTGACATGATTTACATTCTTCAAAAATTTCTTTACCTTTTTCGAGTTGATGTCTTTTAATTTTTAGTTCTAGTACTTCATATTCCAATTGATTGTTTATGTATTTTAGTGATTTGTTTTTGGCCATTACTAGTTGTCCTAATTTGCATAGCCTATTATATTCATTATCTAGATCTTTTTCATCTAATGATAAGCTTTCATCACTAAAATATTCGGTTTTGGAACGTACCTCATTTGATGTATTCGCCATAAGACACTTCTCTTCTTTTGTCGTTTCTTTCTCATCTTCATCACTATCACTCCAAGCGCCTCCAACAAAAGCTCTTTTATTTTGATCTCTTATCATCATTGGACATTTTCCAATGAGGTGATTTGGATCACCACACTTGAAACATTTCCTTTCAATCTTGTAGTTCTTGTCTTCCTTACTCTTTTGAAATGTTTTCTTTTCATCATGCGGTTGTCTTACGAATCTTCCTCGCCTTTTGAAGAATTTCTTGAAATCTCTTACGGCCATGGCGTATTCTTCGTCATCACTTTCGGAAAATGAGCTATCTTCGATACTAGATTCCTTTCTAGCTTTCAAGGCGATTGACTTGCTTTGCTCTCGTTTTTCTTTGACCATTTCGGAATCCTTCTTAATAATAACTTCGTAAACTTTTAGATTTCCAATTAATTCATCAAGTTGCAATGTTGACAAATTCTTTGATTCTTCAATAGCCGTCACTTTAGCTCGCCATTTTGGATGAAGAGCCCTAAGAAACTTCCTAACAAAATTCTTACTAGAAAAATTCTCATCAAGTGCTTTTAAACTTGTGATGATAGTGTTAAATCTAGCAAAAGCATTATCAATTGATTCCTCTTCCGGAATCGTGAATTGCTCATATTGTTAAACAAGTAGATCTATCTTATTATCTTTGACTTGACTATTACCTTGGTGAGTTATTAGTAAAGAGTTCCAAATTTCTTTTGCGGTTTCACACATAAAGATCCTTTCGTACTCTTCACGTGGTAGCGCATTATAAATAACCATTTTTGCTTCATTATTTTTAGCAAGTTTTCTTTTTAAATCATCATTTTATTTTTCAAAAGGTACGATTTCATCTTTCTTTGTTTCGGGGTTATTTTGAATAGGTAAAAAATCACCATTGGTAATAACATGCCAAAGATCTAGATCTTTTGACTTCACATAAGTTTCGAATCGATTTTTCCAATATAAAAATCCATCACTTTCAAATAGTGGTGGTCTTTGCATAGACTGCCATTCTAAATATTTTTCAGATTCCATAGATTGTTACAAGTTTTAAAATACAATATATTTTAAAGATCTTGCTAGACGTGGCTCCTGATACCAATTGTGGAAAACTAGAAGGGGGGTTGAATAGTTTTACGTCATTTTTAAATTTATTACCAAAATATTTTGTAGCTTATTAAAAACTTTCGATTCGATCTCAAGTGAATTCAAATGACAACCAATATAAGCAATTCTAATCTAATAATGAAAGTATTGAAATGTAATGAAGAAAAGATAGAGTTAGAAAGATCAAACCACAACACGCGAATTTATAGTGGTTCGGCTACAAAGACACCTTCCTTGCCCTACTCCACTCCCCGAGTACCACACTCGAGAGTTTTCTTCACTATGTCAACAAACTCCTTATGGTGGAGAAACCTTACACACCTTGGCTTACACGAGTTAACGACACTAAGCTAAATGTCGAGTTCTAATCGTAGCTAGAACCAATCTCACAACTTCTTCAAGGCTTCACACCTTCTTCACATCTTCACAACTTCTTCAAGGCTTCACACCTTCACAACTTCACACATTCTTCTATGTACAACTAATTCACAACTACTAAACTACTTTACAACACACTTAGTTTCTACAATCAACAACTATACACAACACTTTTACAAATATCTAACACAACTACAATATGAAACTAGCTATTCACAACACTACTACAATTAGATGGATGTAGAGGAGTGTTCTTCTTCTTGCACTTGAATGGATGAAGCTTTGGATCACTTGGAAACAAAGACTTATGAATTATATGATCAAAGGATTTTAGATCTAGAAATGGAGGTTGGATCAGAAAGTTTATAGTGCAAAAAGGTGAGAAAAATATGTGAAATGATTCAATATTTATAGGGCCAGAAAATACTGTTCTGGAGCGTGCCGGTCCCCTTAATGATTAAGAGGGCCGCCTAGTAAAATTAAGGGGGCCGCCCTCCTGAACGTTGGAAAAGTTTTTCTGGATAAAATTTGCCCTTTTTTGTTGAAAATTTGAAATCATATCTTTGTAGTTTAATATAGCATTACCAAAAATGATTTACAAATATATATAAAATGTTTATATCATTTTATAAGATGTTATGTCTTAAGACAAAATTTCCTTTGATCATGTAATGCATAAGATGCTTAGTTTATGCATACCTTAAGTGATATTAGATGTAGAGGTAAATATTTGTTACCAAATACTTGTTTACGTCTTAATCTTGACTTAATTTGATTTAAGTTTTGTGATTATCAAAACATAGGTTTATTGAGAGATATTAATAACCTTTTTAAACATTATTTATATCAACAAAATTTTATTGATGTGGTATATAGTAACACATTTTTATGATAGAAAAGTCGAGTTTTCAGCCATGAGCTAGACCAAGCATCTATAACGATTAACGGGTTATATCAGTAGAGATGTGCCCATCCCGAGTCAAGTACGGACTATTGAGCTATACGAACAATGCTAAAGTTTTACTAATCATCGCCATCAAGTCAAGCTTGAGGTCTATCTCGAGCTCGATCTTTGCTTGACTTGCATCCAAACACCAACATGTAAAATTAGTTTTTTTACCTAACGTCTTTCTCCTTGCTTGTTGCTTCAATTCTCCTTTCAAGCCTCCGCTGATTGATGGAGTTGAAAGATTGATTGTTGAAAATTTTACTATTTTTCCATAAAGAAATAAACTGATTTTCGTATACGGAGGGCCAATAAAATGTTTCAAACCAAATGCAGACAATTGATTTCCTAGAACGGTAGCTAGTTAATTTTTTCAAAAACTTCACAACAATCAAATTATAGTAAATATATGTTTAAATTTGTTCTAGAACAAAGAAAGATGATGTTAAAAAACGTTCACATTTAGGTCTTCAACGTGCAGGCGACGTTGATATATTCAACCACGTAACGTGGCAACTTGCATCCGCTTGAGCCCACAAAACTAACGTTTTTGTACAATTATTATACCATTTGAGCATCGAGTAATTTCAACAACCATATCATTATACTCTGTTGCTTTTGTTTAATCTAATATCATATTAAAACAATCGTATCCATATTAGAACGCAAATAGTCCACATGCACTAACATTTCAAGAACACTTAAAAATTGTTTCTAACAAGAGAGTAGTCAATTAGTTAACTAACTAAGATTTGTTATGTGTTTTTGTTTTTGAGCTGTAAAAAACTTGGTATGTATTTTTGGCGTATGTGTCCGGACGGCACGTGCTGGACCGATCGACGCGTGTCCGGAGGACTTTGACCAAAGGACTCATGCCGAATATCACAATGCGAGAGGTCTTTCCTTTTATCCAGAACAACTTTTTGTCCCTTGCACAATGCTATGAACCACCCTTGCGCCGCCATCCCAGATTTCACGAGATTGTCTCGCGTGGTCTAACACCTGCCAGCTAGACTAGGCAAGCTCGCCTAATCCCGAGATAATACAGGTATCGAGGTTAGGGTAGTATATAAATACCCCCACTTAATTTATGATTCACAACCAATCATACATACACACGCATTTACTCCCACATTTATTGTTATACCCTCCGGTTTACCACAGATACTTATTCTCACGTCAGAGCTTGGTCTTAGGATAAAACCAAAGACGATGCTAACTTGTGCTTTCTTGTGTGTAGGCACTTAAAGGACGTTGCTTTGCTAAGTCTAAGAAAACCTACACGAGCCCAGGTTGCAGGTTTTTGCTTCAACAAATTGGTGTCATTCTTGAGACCAATTATTCGATCTATCGGAGCCAGAGAATGACATGTCCTCTTTTCGAACTCCGTA
Source organism: Artemisia argyi (assembly GCA_030686995.1). Lineage (NCBI taxonomy): Eukaryota > Viridiplantae > Streptophyta > Magnoliopsida > Asterales > Asteraceae > Artemisia > Artemisia argyi. Next base: position 52,274,571 of record CM060687.1, on the reverse strand, counting down.
GAACCAAGCCATAGGGAGAGGAAACAACAATAATAACAATAACACACAAACAATAACAATAACACAAACCACCCCAATATATACAATAAGAAATATGGATCTATCTATAGCATAAGTATATGTACATGTTTAATATTGCATGAAAGCGTCATGTTTTAACACTGCATAAATCACATGTAAATAAATTAGTACTATAAATATGCAAATGTAATTAGCTATGTTAACAAACGAGAACATAAAAGATAGATGAATTAAAATGATCTATGATCATTTGGAGATACTACAACTAGGATAGCTACTAAAAAATGGATTTTAATATATGTAAAAGATAATCATGTATGAATGTATATGTATGCTTGAGAAATTTATATGTAAAAGGGTGTTTTGGTGATTTATAAAAACTAAAATAAGTTATTAGCTTTTTTGTTTTTTGTTGGGCAAATTACTTGAAAATATATTTAACTTGCCACTTTTTACCATTGTATGTAGCCATCTTTTTTTTTTCCTATTGTGTGACTAAACTTTTGAATTTGGTATATTGTGTGTATTTTGTGACTATTTTACCCTTACATTTTTAAAATTTCGAAGGGTAAAATGGTCATTTTACAAGGTTAAAAAGTCACAAAATACACACAATGTATCAAATTCGAAAGTTTAGTCACACAATAGGGAAAAAAAAAAAAAAAAAAAAAAAAAAAAAAAAAGATGGCTACATACAATGGTAAAAAGTGGCAAGTTAAATACATTTTCAGGTAATTTGCCCTTTTTTGTTTTGTTTTGTTTTGTTTTGATTTTTTTTTCCTAATTATAAGTTTATATAAAACTGGATGAAAACGTTGCCATTTCATCCTGTAGCTACACTGTAGCGTTTCCCGCCAAAAGCCCACTGCAATCTCTTGGGCTATTTTTGATCCATCTCCACTGATCCATCTCCCCTGCTGTGCTATCCGGTCCAAAAAAAGGGTTAGATAAGGATAGCAGCAAACGTACCATCAACACACACATATTTGCTTAGATAAGAATAGCGTCATCATTTGCATAGCAGAGATGATAAAGAAGATGGAGTACAATGGTTTGCATAAAGATATGTAAGATTTATTTTATATTATATTGATCTTGGTTTTTCTGTGATTAATTGTAAATCATTGTTGTATTGATTAATGGTATTGATTTTTAGTGTATTACTTTTATCTTTCACACAAAAACCCAATGTGTTTGTCATCTTCTAATTTGGTTAAGATTACGGCTTGATTGTTTTTTTGTTTTCCTGGAGACCGGTGGATCTGTGTTGTTATGAAGAAAGTGGTTATTCGGATTTTCAGATCAAATTTGTTGTTGTTGGGTATTTTGTGATGACTGATACTATTTGTCTTGATCCAAACTCATATGCTTTTTTTAAGAAATTTATTTTTTTAAAATAACATTGAGATTTGATATATATGTGGATAAAAAGATTGGGGTGATTGAAGGATTAATCAAGTAGTTTGGTGTTGTTTTTATGAAGGAAATTGGTTGCGCACCAAATGTTTGATGAAATGCTTAAATGAAAGGCGTATTTATAATTTATTTATTTAGGGTGTAATTTTTAAAGTTTTGTTTGCAAGATGGAGAATGAAGATCCCGTGAAGAAGTTGCTTCCTGAAATCGAAAGAGAAACCGTTAATGTTTGGAGAATGAAGATCCCGTGAAGAAGCAGCAGCCGAAGTTGGATCTTTGCTATGTCACTGGCAAAATAAGGTAGCGGCGATTGCCATTGCGACTTCTTATTATGCTTGCAGCCATGAATGTTGTGTCCTGTTTCTTCATTTTAGATGCTGTATTTTTTTGTAACGTATCTTTATAACGTAGAGCCTTAGAGGAGGTTGTATGAAATATTTCGGGACATTATAAATTTAAAAAAAATGCATACGTATCTGTAGCTTTGTATTGACCATACCTGTTCATTGCAGTTTTGGCATGATATTTGGGCGGAGTGGAAGCGGCAAAACTAATCTTTTGCAGGTTTGTTACTGAGACTTTCTTCTGAACAGGCCTGCCTTTTTATTTCGTATAATTCTCTTGGTGACATTCTATCCTTGCTCAGATGTGTTATTTACATTTTCTTCTGTTTCCTGGATACAGCTTATTGCAGGGCTAACTAAACCGACGTCAAGCTCCATTTGTATACAAAGATACAATGATGATGTAAGCCCAAATCAGCCTCCTGTTCTATTGTCTCCAGAAAAATTTGGTATCGTTTTTCAGTTTCTTGAAAGGTATTGACCTTTTTTCTTACGTTTTGGATGCTTTCTTTTTAATACCTCTGCATATAATTGAATGAGTATTGTCTGTATAATTTCTCGACTCAATCTTTGTATACACGTATATGCTGTTCTCTTGAGGTGAATTATTGTGGAATAGGTACTTTGTACCACATAATGTTCTTGATGAAGTTATATTTGGGTTGCCGAGACAGAAAAGTGACCAAAAGGATAGAGAACTGATTGCTAGAAGACTTGAAAGAGCTATCACTGCGGTATCTCTATGTTATAATTAATTATTTTAATGTATTAATTGTCAGGTTGTTGCGATTTGTGAAAATCTGTTTTTATTTAATGTTACCAATTGATGGTTATGGTTCAAGAAGTATAGCTACGGGTGTGTTCAGTGGCTTGGCTCAGTGAGTTGGTTCAGTTGATGAGTTCATGGGCTGTGTTCATGGTATGTGTTTAGGAGGTTTGGAGTGGGTTTTATTTTAATGACGACGCTTTAAATATAGGAAACATCATGTATATTGGCTCATTGTGTTGGTTCCTTGCAAATGACCTTAACGGTGACTAATTTTTCCATACATGTTCGCCTATCTAATTTGTACATATTGCACATCTTTGTTCTGCTTAAACCTAATATTTGTTCTTCTTTTCAGTATCTTAATATAGGAGCTCAGGTGGGTTCGGTTTGGTGCTGAAATGGGTCGGGTTGCCTGAAGTTCGTGCTAAAACGGGGCAACTTTGGGGATTGAAATGGGTCTGGAATTGGGGGATGAAGAAGGGGCTGTGAAGGGTGTGTGTCGGGGCTGAAATGAGTAGCTTTGAGGTGACGAAATGGGTCTGGAACATGTGTCTGCTACTTATGAGGTACATGATTAGTATCTTTATGATCAACTGGTATGTTCTTTCAATGATGATCACAATACATCCCATGAGATGAATACTTTTTGAACTATCAATTGGTTTTTGATTTCTACAAAAATTCAGTTATAGGTAATAAAATTTGATAAAATAGAAGGTACTTGGCAGAGGAAAGCATTTTGATACGATGATCGACGACAAACATAAGTACTATTTTTTAGTAAAAAGTCATTTGTATAAATCGATGGCATCCAAACACCAAATAATTTGCAGCTAATGATGCATAATTTTGTTAAAAGTAAGTTATTCTAGGTTATAAAAAGAAGTGTTTGCTAGCTTTCTTTATTGTTTTTTTGTTTGCCCTTTTAGCTGTTACGTTAGTTTTTTCGTCTTAAAATAATGGATTTTTAATATTTTATACAGGAAGTGGAAGCTTTGTTAATCAGTCTTCACTACTGATCTTCCATATGTCGACTTCTTGAACCGGGTTCACAAAGTTGAGTTGAAACTCCAGTCTAAGGGTTTATGGGGTGTGCCACACCCATGTCTTAACTTATTTGTACTCAAATCAAGAATTCATGACTTTGACAAAGGAGTATTCAGCGGTATTTTGGGTGCGATAGCAACAAGAAGGCAGATATATGTGAACTTAAGAAGATTGAGGTAACATTTGTTCGTTTTTACCTTTACTTATTGATCTCATATTATCACAACCAAGCATCACATCATTTCTACTTTGGGCTACTAACTTGCTATAGCTATGCACGTAACTGAAGTACCATTTCATTCAATACAATGCGTTACTGTATTTGATGGTTTTGAAGCTACATAGAAGATGTTTCAGCCTCCTAATTCATTTATATTGTATTTGTAAACTTCATATTTTGTGATTTCTAGATGTGTGATCTGTTAATTTATGTTGCGAAATAATTGTTTAATGTTTCATTATTTGGGATGCATTTGAATGTCATGTTTAAATTCCACAAACTTGAAAGTATGTGTTCAAATTTCAGCCGTCTCACAAAACAACGCTAACCAAATCCCAAAACCCCGTCGCAACACGTGGGTGTCAAACTCTGATTCCAGGTCGCTATATGAAATGGTTTTTTAAAGCATAGTTGTTGTACCATGGATGCCACAGAGTGTTAAACAACGATGATTGACTTTTGATTTTTCTTTTTTAGGATCATGAGCAATTTCAAAAGCAGTTTCTAGCAAGCATGAGGTTAGTAACATTTCATATCTTTCCTTTTTCGGTCTTTAAAGTTTTACCTTTCATAATTGTTTCGACTTTCATTTGAGATTTAGGGGTGTTTGGAGTGAATTTGAACTTCCTGATGAAAAATCAGGCAGAGGTATTGTTGTTGGGATTAAGCTTATACATGTGTTACTTTTAATAGATAATTAACCTCCGTTTATAACTCAGTTGTGGATGTGTACTTTTACAGATTGGATCAGCACTAAAGATGATCTTTGAAGATGGTGTGGTGAAGCGTCAAGAAAGCTGACAACCCACTCTGGAAGTGGAGATTGTCAGACACGCATACAGGGTGAATTGGAGAAGAAAGAAGCCGAAAAAACAAGTACGTTTGCCAAGGTAATGATTTACCTGTGATATTTGGGGGTGTTTGGATTAGCTTATATGCAAAACTCACATTTATGGACTTCTTTCAAATTTTTAACTATATGTTATTTTTTTCGCATTCTTATCTTCCGAGGTTGTCGCAATTGAGTTTTATAGGGTTGACCACAAAAGTTGAAAAAGGACGATGGCTTAGGCGTACGGTACCAGAACGTGGAAAAGACACAAGCTGAGTAGGTGGGGATGGATGCGTAACTATATCACATATGCCATCACTTTCATCGAGTTAATTTCAGAATGTCATGATCTCAGCATATTAAACCAAACGCCTTCACCAATATCACAGATAAAAGAAAGAAGCGGCGACTTCTGAAGTTCTGATAAATATATCAGAGGTTATATTTTTTTTCATCTCCTTTGTACTTTTAGTTCAATAACCACCTTTTTCAACAGTTTATATTTTCCCTACACAATTAGAGGTCACTGAACAGGCAATGTTAGTAGAACATGTTATATACTTTGGTTAGATAGTCAAACATTTCTATATGGCAAAAGGTTTTATCAGTTGAAAGTTGAAAACAGTCCATGTTTGACTTCAAAAGTCAAATTATAAATTCATTAGATACATGTCGACTATTTAGGTAACCGTAAATTTGTTTAGAAACACCTTTGATGAAAACATCAGAAACCAAATACAACGAAAAAAAACCCCGCCAAGCCGTAAACTTCATATTTTGTGATTTCTACTTTGGGCTACTAACTTGCTATAGCTATGCACGTAACTGAAGTATACACAAAAATTCCTTCCGCAATAGCTAAGCACGTAAGCATATAAGCAAAAAAAATATTAATCGGTGATGATTGTGTTCAGGTGCTCATTTTTTAAGATATGTCCAGTTTTTTTTTTTTTTTTTTTTTTTTTTTTTTTTTTTTTTTTTTTTTTTTCTGATTTACTGTTATGACTTTGAATATGGGTGCGTAACTTGAATTCCTGTACAATTAATGCCCACTTTTTCTTCACTACATTAGAGAAAGATACGAAATTCTATGATGTTTTCTTCATTTATGCAGATTAACCACGTATAGCTTATTGCTGATGCATCTTGCTTATGACATGTTTTTATGATTTTTTGTGGTGGCCCAATACCCTCTGATGTTGATTTTGAGTATTGTTTACCCACCAATCAATTTCAACATCTATCTGAGAGGGTAAGCCTAAAGCTTTTTTTCGTCGTATATGGATTAAATCACGAGGAAACTGTAACAACAATTCTTTACGAGTTCAAATTTTGAATTTGCAGTTTTCGTGGTATAAAGGGAGTTACAGTTTCAGGCTAGCTGATGTGGCAGAGAGGAACGAATGACTTATTTGGGAATGATACACTCAAGTACATCGCATGTAGCTCAAAAAAAGTTCCGGTAACTTACCTCCATCTCCTTTTAATTACATGATGAATCAAGTATTTAATCAAATAAATTTTCATTGCTTCATTTTCATATGAATCATACGTTGTTGGTATTTTATCTTTGCTAAGATAAGTAGTTTCAAATTCGTGATATGAAGCTAAGATAAGTAGTTTGAAAGAAGTTGGTAGCAATGAAATTTGTGAACGTTGTGAAATCTTTTACATGGGGGGATAAGTATTTATGGTGTCGTAATACGACTTCGTCCAACATATAAGTATGTTGCATCATAAAATTTAATTTCAACATCTTCTATTCAGAGGGTGTCTCGGGTTGGTCTGATTTTTGAGACGTTTTACGCCATAAAAATACACTTTAGCAGACATCTTTTCTGTTTAATTTGTTTTCATCTAACCACATTTGACACCTCTATCATGACTCAATAAGCTTTAGTTATCTCAATTCTTGGTCACTGTTACTACCATGTTTGGTCCCATTTCCGTTTTAGATAGCCATCTGAATTTGCCTTGCAAATTTGTATGTTAAAATGGTATAGCGATTGTTTATTAAAATTGTTTTTCTGCTTATTGCTTTTAACGGATAAGTAGTTTGAGTGGAAAAGTATAAAAATAAGCCGCAAAAAAAAATTAGCTTATGAAACATATGTCCAAAACCAAACAAGCCATAAGCTGACTATATAAGCCGAAACAAACACCCCCTCATTGAAAAAAAACTGGAATCAAGGTACTAACACTAACTGTTTGACATGAAAAAAACTGGAATCAAAACTGTGGCACTGCGTTACCTGTTGAACATGTCGCAAAGGTCTTTTCAGGTTCTTCCGATCATATCAAGGGTATCTTCTTACATGTTTGCTATAATATTTTTGTTTTAGTATCTGTAGCATTTTAGTAACTGATTTGGTTTCTGATCTTGCTGTTGCGCCTGAAGATCGAAGTGGCACCGCCGCCGGGTCCCTACCTCCTCTTAATGACGGTCAATCGCTATATATTTTCATGTCTTATTCGTGTTTTTGCCTTTCGTGTTTCGGTATGCTGATTAACTAACATTTGGCCTATTCTTTTTGTAGATACGCTGCCTGCTTTTGGCGCTGAGCATCGTTTTCCTGTTCTAGCCATGCCTATGTCGACAGCTTATCACTGTGAGTAGGGTACGTATTTGTAGTAGCTACATGTACTGCTTTTGGTTTGTATCACAACCTTAGCTTTTTGCGCTTTTCTAATAGGTGAACCTTAGATGGTTGTTACCAGTCCTTCTACCTACGGTTACATACCCATGCCACTATCGTCCCGGTTCAGCAGCATGCTTCATCTACAAGCAATAACCAACGTACTTATGCTCTTTTATAGTTGCCTGTTATGTACATTGCAATGAGTAGGTATGTAATTGTTACAATTACAGTTAACATTCTTTATGTTGCTTAACTATGAAATTAAATATATAAGTTTTATGAATTTAGTAATGATTGCAAAGGTATGCTTTTTCTTCGTTTGATAGATGACTTCGTTAGAGTGGACTGGAAGTAGTTGCAGAACAGAAAGTCACCCACCACGATCGAAGCAAATGTGGTGCAGACTAAGAACAGAAACGGTAAGTACAAGAAAACTTCTGATGCTATTAACGTGACACCTAAGAAGATCAAGAAAAGATTAACCTTCAACATCCGATCACAAAGGTGCTTCTACAATTTTTTCTAATTAATATAAAAGTTTACCATAATTGTGTAACAAATTAAATAAAGGAACATGTAAATTTGGTATCCATAACAATTGTAATAGACAGGGATGGGTCTTTAATAAAAACACAAGGAATACTTATGTTATTTTCATGTTTGCAGTTGCAGATATACCTTTTTTTTTTTTTTTTTTTTTTTTTTTTTTTTTTTTTTTCCTGAAATGAGTGGGCTTGAGAACTTATGTTATTTTCATGTTTGCAGTTGCAGATATACCTCCTCATCTCAAAGATGATAATAAAATTGTTCATACAAGACCACACCTTCGTTTTAGTTACTTTTTCAAATTTTTTACTTTGGAGATTTAATGCTTGTATACTGTTATAATTTGGTACTAATTGGTTGGGGAAAAAAACAAGCCCGCTCGCAACGCGGCGGCCGGTGCCATTCTCATCATTTTATAATTGGGAAGAAAGTTTGGAAAGGAAATTTGATGGAATTCTTTTTTCTTTCTTCTTCTCTTCTCTTCTCTTTTCATAAATACTTGGAAACACGATTTTTTTTTCCTCTCATCTTCTCTCCATTTCTTCCTATTTCTTTCCGAAAAATAACTCGTGAACACAGTTATTTTCTCAGGATTTTTACCATACAACAGCCAATGTTCATAACCAACCATTAAATCACCGTAATAGTGACACCGACCCACCACTACGCATCACGCTGATTTATGCCTCGTGTAAAAGCTATTTATATATAGTAGATGAGCATCCGCTCAAAACAACGGTGTAGTTGTTGAATTTAAAAACAAATATAAAGTTTAGAAGTTCTCTATATTTAAATTTTAGTAGAAATTAAGAATTTTACGCTTAAACTATTATAGAAAATAAAAAATTTATATGTAAAATCATGCAATTAAATTTAAAATTAACCACTAAACTTTCAAAAAGAAACTTTTTTTTCAAAAATTTGACATAGGTTTTATAATAATGTTTCTTTTTCCGGAACAAATTAACAACTAAAATCCAATTTAACTTGACTAATTGACATGAAAAACATCAATTTTGTCAAGTAAAATGAAGCTCTCAAATTGGTCATTGACAATTTTGAAACATGCTTTACAACATCTATCACTTTCCTTTGTAGTTTACTAGCAGGGTACTCGCGCTATGCGGCAGCTGGCACCCTCATACTATATTTCTGACAATGTGATATTATGCAACTATACTTTTATTAAACAATTAATTTACAAATAACAATAACTTTAGTTAAAATAGTGGTATAATTTCATCTACTATTAACCGAAGCTACCGCAAACAAAATCTTATATTCTTTCTTTCGGCAACTCGGAAAGCGCAGTTGTATACATTGAATGGTATTTTTTTAGTTGTATTTGTGCTTCAAATAGTTTGTACATTGTATTTTGGATCAAAAGTGTAGATTGGCAGGGACACCTCAACCCTGTGTATCATAATATGATATTAATTATACAGTTTATCAAAAGGCTATTTTAAATATGATATTAATTACAAATGTTCAATATGTTTAGGTGTTTATGCATAAATTAATTATACATATAGCTTAAATAGCTTAAAAAATTGGAGGAAAAAGGGTGTTAAATGATTTATAAGTAGTTTAGATGACTAAGGATCATAAAAAAAAATAAAAAATAAAAAATAAAATAATAATAAAAAATCCTTAAAATAAAAATGATGAAAAATAATTATAACTACATATTAGATATGCATTAATTTAAATTAGATGCATCTCCAATTTTTTAGATGCATCATAATGTATTTTCTAGCTAAAAATTAGATGCATATATATATTAGATGCATTTTATCAAGTTAGACGAATTTTATGTATTTTTTGTTCTCTATGGGTCAAATTTGTTGCTAGTATGGAGTACCACTTTGCATCGTTTTCACTTCAAAATCACTTTCAAAACTAAGTGTCATGCATCTAAATTAATAGAGATGCATCTAATTTAATATGATTATAGTTATTTTTAATTCTTCTTATTTTAAGTATTTTTTTCTACCGGATCCTTACCCTAGTTTAGATAGGGTTAAAGATATGCATACAGTGATCAACAAATTCAAATTTTCATTAATAGTGGGAGCGTCAACGTTCTCGAATCTATGAAGAAAGAAACAATAATTTATTGTATCAATAAATAATTTGTTGAATCTACAAAATTTATTCAGTAATAGGTGTGAACGTCAATGTTCTTCACAAAGAAAGTCAGATATATTTAAAATCTAAAATAATTTAACTCATAATAAATTTACAACAAACATTCAAAATGCAAATCAAATGTCAAACACTACAACTTCAAAGGTTTTCAATTTGCAGGACGACTTTGATTTTCCATCTATATTAACTTCTTTGTATTGTTAAGTCTTCGAGGTACCAACTTAAGTTTACTTTTTTCCCTCATCAAAACAAAGTCGTTTACACTTTTTCCGCCTTGTGGCTTTTTAATATCATTGCCGTTTCCACAAAAAAAAAAAAAAAAAAAAACAAAAAAACAAAAAAACCGAAGTCGTTTAATTGAGATAAAAGAAGAAAATCAACAGTACCACTTCGTTAAGTTACATATTGCTTTTATCCATTTTGCCCCAGAGTTGCAATCTACATAATACAAAAAAGACATGTCCTAATGCACACATGCTCATTGAACCTAAATTCATCAATAAAAATGTACAGTTACTAGGAATTAATCCATAAACACAAAATGTAACACTTTTGTTTCTAGTAAAAAGCAAAAACAAATACTTGAGAGAGCCCATTTCTCAAAATGTAGTGCCGTGTAACAAAAAAAAGGTTATATTAATATGCTATCTAAAATTACATAAACAGTTTGCCTGCCTAATAATCTTTAATGTTAAACCACCGAAATGAAGAACCAACACATCGGTGTAAAAATCTTTTACCTTATTTAGTGGGCCCCAGCATAATCGGTTAACTTTTGCCACGTTAATTCACGCTGCTTTTTTGCCTCTAAGGCACGGGCCTGTTTATCAACATGCTGCTTCTGACATTCCTCATACAACTTTGCGTCCATTTCTTGAAACATTTTACGCACGTTAACTGTTAGCCCATGGACAGCTTGGTTCCAGTGAGACTGAATGTTTGTCTCCAGGGATTCATAGACTAAAGGTAAAATTATGTTGCGGTTTTGAGCAATTAAGCTAACAATGTGTTCGTTGTTCCATAGGAATAGAGCTCGTTCTGCTGTCTGAAAATATAATTTAGATAAATATGTATATGTTTACATAAGACACAAACTTGCGAAAAACTAATATGAATTTTCATGAAGTAATACCATCAATGCAAACCGCCACAGAAAAGTCAGAGTATGTATATGTTGCATGACTATGGGACGTTTGGTTACAACTAAGGTATAAAGGTATGGGTTTGAAAAAAAGAGAGGAAGGGGAATGGGAATGGATGTAAATTTCTAAGCCTAACCATTTAAGTGGATATGGAGAATGTCTATTTTTATGGCCATATGGGTATCAAACGCATCCTTTTAAATCCAAATCCCTAAAACAAACATATTCAAACACTATCAAACCAAACCCTCAAACCAAACACCACCTAAGAATTTTGCATGATCCAAAGACTTGGCATTAAACTATTGCCAGGTAAACGGTGATTGTTTAACAAGTGTCCTATATGGATCATCCCCGCTATGGGCAGGGATTTTAGCGGATTAGGACCATATACAGTATTACTATCATCTCTTAAGAGTAAGCTAACATCTAACCAGTTTCAGGATTTCTTTAACAACCTATAAGACGAAGATAGGTTGTCACGTCTTTCGGTTATCCTACTGTTTTATTATTGCTCCTGCAAACAAAGCCTATGATCACATCGTTCCTGAATAATTAAAGCCCATGACATTCTGATGTAGGTAGCAAGAGAGAAAGTGTTATTTCCCGGGTCTGTGATCAAGTTATAGGGTTAAGGGCTCGATAGAGAGAACCCAACGATCTCTGAGATAAACTCAATTGACTTTTATTTTCTAACTTTTTATTGAATGAAAAGCAGGTTACATTTAAAGGAAAGAAAACCTAACAAACCCCTACGTAATAGCAACCTGAAAAACCTAAAACACTTAATACTTTATCCTAACCAAAACAATTCAAATTAATCATAAACATCCTAATTAAATATGTAATTCCTGCTGGTAACAGAAATCTTTTATAGAATCATTACCAATTTGAATCTCATGTTTTTATGCGGAGGCAAATACTTTTATTTTCTGACATGGCTCACTTCAAAGAGGTGCGTTGTGTTTATGCAGACGCAAATAGTGTATCTTATGTTTTATATAATGCTTTGGTAGTTGACAAACCCACAAGATAACCTCAGTTTCCGTTTTTGAATTTGAAAGCCAATGTCTCACTACATATCATGATCTGATACCAGTTGTGGTTCGAAAAAAAATTATAGCCCTCTAATCTCATAAGCACAGCAACATTTTACGAGAGATATGGTTCAATAAAAATGTTTGAATGTTAGTCTAATGTCTTAAAAATCCCCTTCAATGATGGCCAAGTTATTCTGGAAACATCAATATTTTGTGATGATAAAAATGAATAAAACGGTATCTTTTCAAATGCGAACAAAATAAATGTTGCAACTTTCCAAGAATGAAGGGCATATTTTAATGGGTGAATTGCATACATTGTTGTAAAGAGCGGCCTAGGTGGCGCCTAGGCACTAGGCGGCCGGTGGCCGCCTCGATTTTACAAAATCAGTCAAAAAGGCGGTCAACGCCGGTCAACATGATGGTCCGCGGTGGTCAACGCTGGTCAGCGCCGGTCAACACCATTTTTTAACTTTAAATTAAGGTTCTTTTTCTTTTCTTTTCTTTTCTTTTTTTTTTTCAATTAGTCAGATCTTGTTTTTAAATAGCGTCAAAGAATAAATCTCGTAAAAAACTCTAATTTAATTAAATGAAATCCCTAATTTACATTTAAGGCTCAATATCCAATTTTTCAGAGACACGCTTAGTTACTTATGAATAAATTTATCAATATACATAAAAAAATTTACATTTATATATAAAAAAAATTCAATCCGCATAGGCGCCGCCTCAGCCGATTACTAGTTAGGAGGTGGCCCGACCGCCTGACTAGCGCCTAGCGCTTTTTGCAACCTTGATTGCATATATATCCCTCCAAAGACTCATAATTACATATATATCCAACCCAAACTTATAAATGCATATATATCCATCCTAAACATTAAATATATGTAATATATATCCAAATAATTATTTTATGCATATTTGAAAATTGAAACCACAAAATACAAGATAAATATAATCTAAATCCAAAATGTCCAACTCATACCACTTGAACACCACCAGCCCCACTCAAAACTTCTAAATGTAAAGTTATGTGAACCAAATATCAGTTGACGAGACTTTTATATATTAGCCAACCAACAATCAAACGACGCCTCACAAATTAAATCAAGACCTAAGATCTGTATGACCCAAATTGGATTCTTTAAACTGATTCTTATGATTTAATCTGGGATACCTGTTTTCATTTAGGGGCTTCTTTTGGCCCAATCCAATTAATTATATATAAATGTGATCTTACACTTGAGTTTGATCCGTATTACTCCGAACCTTTCTTACCCGAACGATTTTCATCCATTCAGTAAAAGATATACGAACCCTAAATGAAAACATTATTACGGCAAATTAATACAATCAAAAGAACTACTTACCTAAGTTAATGTTACAGCATATTACCGTAGGAGTGAATTCATGATGAGAGGGAAGAGTGCATATATGTGCGATACTGATACTGATAATGATTGTTTAGCTATTATAATAAGGGTATAATTGACGTTCTGAATTTTAATTATAGTTATCATGTATTTTGGAGTTTCAAATATCTATAAAAACTATTTGGATTCATATGACATATTTAGGTTTAGTAAGGATATATATGCAATTTCAAGCTTGAGTTGGATATATATGTAATTATTAACCTTTGGAAGGATATGTATGCAATTCACCCTATTTTAATGGGCTTTTAGCTAAAAACTTTTGTACAAGAGCAGATGGTCTTAGTGATGCAACTTCATTGGAAGCGATTTCATATTCTGGAGTACCTCATTTACTTTGAAGCCACATATTTTAAGCAGCATTTGTTGCTAATGTGTGTGGGATAAAGAGGAATTCTAAGCTTTAATTATCAATGATTTCATCAAAATATCAAGTTCCAAGGGTATTATGTATATATCACATCCCTCTTTGTCCACAAATATTAGCAACATGTGACGCTAAACATCTATGACTTCAGCTAAACATGACAAGCCAAAATATGAACTCATGTACCACTCATGTGCACATTACAGTATTTCCTTTGTCCATTATTATCATCACAAATATAAATGTTACTTTTTTGTTCCATCGAATCACCATATGTAGTCATGATTGAAGGTAATTTAGACGTTTCACCAATAGTCAAACCTTTTCACTGAACTATGGAACGAGTAAAAAGTTGCAATTTATATGGATGAAAAGAGTACTATGATTTTGTAACTACAAACTACTTTCATTATATGATACTAAATGAGAAATTTGCTAACAAATTCGGACATAGAACTTGTGGTTTCCCAACTACCAAAGGAAGATATACAAAATGGTATGCACAAGTTGTTTGGCTCTACATAACAAACAAGACAAGGCCCACACCTAATTGCAGTGAGTCACATCATGTAAAAACACTTTGTCCTTAATGAGGACTATAGCTCAGCCTCCACTGTAAAAGAAACAAAGCACGTAATTCGGCAGAGACATATAAGCAATCTTCCTGTTTATAGACGAGAAAAAAGAGCGGCAATGAAAAGATGTGAGGCCTATTCACCCATATGAGTTAAAGCAAGGACCCTGATACTGACTAATAAATCTTTAAATCGTCGTGTTGCTTAAAAGGATGCATAATCAATTAGCTTTGCCAAAAACAAACTAAATCCAGTACCATACTTCTGAGACTAGAAAAATGGATCAAAATTGACTTACAGGCATCTATAGATCTTGTCTCACATCTGTTACAGATTATAGCTAAAGCTATTCTCTTTCATCAAAGACAAAGTCCCTTAGCAAAGACGAGGACCAAACTTACGCTTTAATAGCATCACACCTAATGTGCACCAATCACGATAGCTTAACTACCACAAAACTAGATTACACAATTCAAGCCAATGACAATGAATATTTTACAAAGGATGTTAAATATTAGCACCCATGACAAAACAACAGGGTATATAATTTTGTGCCTTAAGGGCAAGCCTTAAATTCCGACAGGATACACGTGGCACCAATAAACAAATATCCCTCACTACTCTAACAAGCCCAGTATGCTGTAGATGTTGTATAAGTTACAAAGTTGTCAAACATACTTCGCATATTGGTAGAATAACAAAAGCTCTTTTGACACTTCAGCAACTAGTTACAGCAAGTCTCGACTTACTAACTTACGAGAGTTCTAGAGGGTCAAAATGCAATCTTTACTGATCATTGAGAAATCTTCATATTATGAGATCTATCAGCAAGTACAGATATTTTTTAACAGATGTATATGCTAAGCCTAAGGCAATAAAATGTCAACACCCAAATAGCAGAACTATATACAATACAATTAACTCTTTAATAAAAGGAAGAGAGTAGAATTGACAAACCTGAAAATGAGGGCTAATAAGACACCGAGCTATCTGTCTAAAAAGAGGAACCATACATCGCTGAAATTCGGCAGCTTGTGTCGCCTCCAACACTTCTTCAAGTTCCCCAAGAAAAAGAGTCTCCTTTGCACAATTAGTAACTGGCCAATACTTCAACAGCCCCCTTATAACCGTATCCGCCAGCTTATTATCCTTCTCAACAAACTGAATAATACAATACGCCAACTGCTGATGATACATTGCAATCGTTTTCGGCTTATGCAACGGTATAAGCGCCCGCATTAAAAACAGCTTATGCTCTTCCTTCATCGGCAACGCAAATCCATTAATAATACTCCCTAATATCTCCAACAACTCCCCAATCCCATTATGCCTTTGCGTCTCATAAATAAACCTATAAAAGATATTATTTATCGCTTTCCTAATAAACGGCCTATGCACCATAAACTTACCATAAATCCTATGCAATATCGTTTTCAAATACTCACGCTCACGCGGATCCTCACTATCAAACATATCCAACAACTTCAACACAAACGAATGATTAATAAACTTTTTCGCTACCTTAGCATCAGTATCAGACGACAAAACATACCTCAACAACAGCTCGTAAACCAACTGCAAATGGCTCCACGAAGGTTCCAAAAACGGCTCCTCATCGTCATTCTCCACATTCTCACCACCCGTATGCTCGTGACTACACGGAGGCAAACACCTAAACACATTACAACTAATCATGGCCACCATTTCCTCCTGATTACCCTCACTGATCTTCCCCGAACCGGACTGCACGTAATCCACTAACTCAACTAAATTCAACCTCTTAATCTCCTTTTCCTTAACCCTATCCAACGTATCAGTAAAATCGAATAAAAAGGAACAAATTTGACATTTTTTATAAAACAAGTTTTGTCTTTCGGATACTGGGACGTCTCGAAACATCGGAACCGGTTCGATACCCGGTCCGGAGCCCGGACCGGATAAAACCGGTTCAGGGTTTCGAAACCCTAACCCTAAATTGTCAGTGTTGGTATTGTTATTAGTGTTTTCTGATGATGATTTGGACTGTTTACGTTGGGATCTTTTCATAAATTTGTTCAACATGATTAGTGAGTGAGTTGAATAAACTAAAAGTGATAAAAGGTTGTTGGGGTGACTGTTGGGGGACTGTTAAGGTGGTGGTTGACGGTGGTGTGACGGTGGGTGGTGGTGGCGATTGATTTAAGGGAGTGGGGGGTTAGTGTGTGAAGGAGCATGTATGATTAGTGTGTTTGGGAAAGTTATCCTTTTCTTGTTTATTGTATTCAAACAATTTTTACTTTTTTGATTTTGGGTTATTTAAAAAAAAAAAAAAAAAAAAAAAAAAAAAAAAAGGTTTTAAGTTTTTTGTTTTAGGGTTATTTTTTTGAGACAATAAATGTTAAGATGCCACGCTGTGCAAGTGTGAGATTGGTTGGTGTCTTAAAAAGTTCGAGTGTCGTCTCTTCTTTTGAGATAGCTTATTTGAGTGAGTTTTACAGTTTGGTTGTGGTTTGAAGTGACGTGGTATGTGATGAGTTCGTATCAATTGTATTAGGAGCCATTCGATTCTAGGGTTTGGGAAAACTAAATTGAAGTTCCCGTTCATACACGGAAAACCATTGTTTACAAAGGTGGTATTGTTCATCCAAAATAAATAAATAAACCCCTATCCTTTGATTTCTTAACTCAATGGAAAACAAAAGGGTGTTTAAAGAAGATTTGAGCAATTAAGGTCAAAAAAATCTGAAACTAAGTGGAAGATCTAACAGTTGAGCTTAGAATTAGGACTCAACATGCTGATAAAGATATGAAAGAGATTCAACAGCAACTTTTCCTTATAAAATTAAGGTTAAAAGAGATGAAGGATGAAGGGGATTAGAAGTCATATCGTCACTGCGGTTTCAACCGAAGAATAAAATAGTTGTGAAGTGGTAGTATGAAATAATTTTTCGGGTACACCGGGCCGAACCTAAATAGTCAGGTTACTAGGTGGTAACTACTGTTGTGGACAAAAGCTCGTGAGAAAGGGGATAATCACTTAGGCAAGTATGCCATTGTTGACCAACAGAAGAACATCAACCATGGGGATTGTTGCACAAGAAATGACTACAATATGTTGGTAGCTAATTATAGTGTATGGGGAATAAACAATAGATAAATCACAGAAAATAGTAATGTGGGTTTTATTGGTCTCTTTGTTAAAGGAGAAGCTCGAGTGAAGTTGAAAGTGGAGCTAGGTTGCTTATATGGGTCTAACTTGGGTATGGAAAAGAGATTTTATAGGGATGATGAGTATTATATTGGTATAATCCCCATAGTGTGATATTATCATTAAACCAATATAAATAGATCATATATCTTGCACCATAAATAACCAATATGGGCTAAGTCCACTAATAACAAAAAAAACCAATACAAATGGGCCTTGCATAATAACGCTAGGCTAATACTCCCCCGTAGTTGAAACGGAAGGTCTTCGAACGTTCAAAATGGCTCTAAACTAAGTGAATAACGCAACCAAGAGATCTTTGGGTGAAAATATCAACATACTTAAAACGGGAAGGTGCATGTAACACACGAACTTGACCAGAATAAACAAAGTCGCACATAACGTGTATATCTATCTTAATGTGCTTGGTGCGTTGATGTTGCACTCGATTAGTATATAGATAAACAACACTCACATTGTCACAGTAAACTAATGTAGCAATAAAAATGGAGCATGAAGTTCACGTAATAGATTTCGTATCCATGTTGTCTCAGCAACAACATTAGCAAAACTTGGGTACTCGGCTTCAACACTCGAACGGGATAACATTGTCGGGCGTTTACCAGACCAAGAGAGCAAGTCACACAATATCCAGAGGTAGATCGAGAAGTGACGGAGCACCCAGTGCAGTCAGCATCAGTATACGCAGTAAGCCGAGTCATAGATGAGACATGAATCTGTAGACCATGATCAATAGTACCCTGAACATAATGAAGGATACGCTTTAAAGCAGCAAAAATGAGGATCATGCATATAAAGACACACCTGTTGTATAACATAAGATATATAAGGACGCGTAAACGTGAGTGGTATACGTAGGGATTGCACCAGGCTTTACCTCTCGAGGGATCTCGAGAAGCTTACAACCCCCACCAGGCAGTGTACCTGATCGATGTAGTATAGTATAATGACAAGTACCGGGGGATTGATCGTTCAGCTAGGAATAGTGTCGCTAGGATTAGAAAACCTAAAGACTGGGTCTAGAGATGAGGGATGCTTTTTTTTGTATTTTTATATTTTTATAAAAGCAATTAAAAATCTCGGTTTTGAAGGAGTTGGGCGGAATCAGTTGCTAGTCAACTAACCCAATTACTAAGATGCAATCAAAATAAAATACTAGAAATAAAAATAAACTATATTATACTAAAGGTGTGAGCAATATATGGGAGAATTGTGTTTATTTAGATTTCACTACTCCCTAGATATCTTTTACATGTTAATTACTTGTTACAGTTGCGTGGATGACGGATTGTATTCCTTAATACCATTCATGAGGTGGCGTACTTACTTCCCCAATCCTATAAGCGCCTACTTCACTCCTATGTCGAGCCGGCTAAGAAGCTCCTAACATGGGATCATTAGAATTTGCTCATGCATTAAATACAACCAATAAAACCTAGTACACATCGGTTCATGTTTCCTAAGACGTTCAAGCATGTTACACAATGGAGATCTGCCAGTTTTCTTAAGCCTAACATTGAAATCGTTCATCCAATACAACTATAAACAAGTAATCAACATATAATCAACATCTAGGTTTCATTACATCTAAGCAAACACATGAAATATCTAGCCTAGCATGTTGAAATCAAGACAAGCATAAGATATATTCAAACAACACATAGACATATTGAATGAATTAAGAGAAGACTTGTCTCAATTGAACATTAAAGGATTCAAGGGGTGAAAACCCTTGAAAATACAGTAAAAAACAACCTATGGTTTCACAAGTTCGGCCCTAGTATTCTCCACACAAGTTCCTCTTTAATGAATGAAAAATAGAAAACTATATATAGATTCTGATAGGTGACGGCGTCAAGAACAAATTGCTGACGTCGTCATCTCGCCGCCAAATAGTTTCTCGGACTGCCTAGATCTGGGTTTGGCGCCGTCACGTGTATTCCAATTGTAGGCCGTCACAACATTAACTCTTGACGCCCTTCTTGTGACGCCTTCAGGTTTTCACTGGGTCGTCACGGATTTTACTCTTGACGCCGTCATGATTTTTCTTCTTGACGCCGTCAGGTACTGTTCTCAGCATGGAAAATTAAGTCTTTGCCGTTTTCTTCACTTTTATGCTCCAAAAACGTCCAAAATGCTTCCTTTTCCAGAATTCACTCCCAAAGTACCTAAAATCACAAAAGGAACGATTTAGGGCAATATTTGATCAAATAAATTCAATTCCGGGCTTAAATGACCCCCTAAAAGTGGTTCATTTTTTGCCTCATCATATACCCTTACACTTGAGATTTGCTTGTCCTCAAGCAAATGCGCTTTTATTCTAATCAAAATACAAGTTAGGGGTCATTTAACACTAATATAAAAGTAATTACAACAAATAATCATTCCACTAAAGACCAAAGACAAGCACGGATGTCATATACTAGCACCTCACAAATAGTGTTTAGATACTCACATCTCTCGGGTGTAATAAAGTATATATCACAATATGGAAATGGAAACATCTCTCACTACCTGTCATAGCAAAATAGATTACCATAGGCTTGGGAAAGGATCAAACCTCCACCACATGGCGTAAGCACCTAGGATAAACTATCAAAGAGGTCTTTTTAAAGGGTTGTAACGTTAGGTGTAGGGATATGGAATACACGGTTTTGTTGGATATAGGCAGTCTTTACTGGTGGCGAGTTAACAATCTTGGTTAATTACATGTACAATATGGCGTTGCTAAGCCAAGACTAGACTCGACTTAAGCTAATAAATGAAAGATAACAAAAACATAAAACAAACATAGAATGAAAAGGGATGGTAGTCCGTATGTTTTTTTTTTTTTTTTTTTTTTTTTTTTTTTTTTTTTTTTTGCATACACTCTTACCCTACCATCCGAAATAATACATCATAGGGAATGTAAATTCCCCTTACACTTGGATTTTTACATACTTTACAATAATTAATCTAATGACTCGAATTAAGATAATCAAAACACTTGGAGTACTTTTAAGATTAACGTACATACGGGGGTAATAATATGATGTTCTTCCCCATTACTCTATAAAATAAACACTTTAACCATGAGTCCCAATCGTCCCAAAACAATATGTACAAGGATATGACTCGACTTAGCAACCATGTAATCAATTAGATAATTAACTTAGGGTTTAACAAATAACAATAATGCACTAAAGATGAGTGCATACACGGAAGGCTAAGGCGATTTGGGTGTACATTTAAGTGGGGTGTAATCAAATTCTTCCTTTAAGTAAGATGCTTAAAGTTAGAAACGAAAAGATAGGCTCGGAGGGGTATACTAGGGGTTTCGTGTACTAAAAATGAGTACAACGCTAAGGTGTGGGAAAAATTAGTTGACTTAACTAGCCAAGTAATATGACTTAAATGGTCAAGTAATTATAATACGGGTTTAACACAAGGGTGATCCTAATGCCTCTTATCATGTAGTAAATCCTACTACACGAATGTAGTCTCACTAGCGGTCTCGGGATGCATCACTAACGCAAGTTCTAGAATCTAAATGCTACCGGTACACTCATAAGCACTAATAATAAATGCTTTTCCTATCAAATCTAAAGGCGAACCTCACATATTTGGGGGGGAAATTTTTCTGAATGATACGGTTTTGTGCTAGTCATACAATCTCCTATCCATGAGACGCTTGCTATGGCTAAAGTTTCACTCCTAAATGTTGTAAAAAAATTTAAATTTGGCACTAAAATTACACTAACAAGTATTTCTCATTGTTTTATTACACACCTACCATCAAACAAACAAACTCAAGCGAAAGTGTATTTGTAAGGTATCATCATTTTACCCTCCCCTTACACTTAGGATGAACATTGTCCCCAATGTTCAAGTAAAGAATGTAAAAGTGAAATAAGTAAAAAGAATGAAACCAAATACTTCCCTGATTCGCTCGGTATGGATAATAAGGTAGCAAGGTTAGATCTTCCTCCAAGAAAATGAACAATCAAAGCTTCCATTCCAAAATATAAATCATCTTCTTGTCATACATAACCTGTAAAACCTGAGAAAACAGACAAGGCAACCTCGCATAAAATCGGCGGCAATCTATATATGCTAATAAATCCTAGAAAACAAAATAAGATATAATGCTTGTGGAATGATGTTTGCAGATCTCCTGGAGATTATAAAACTAATAATTCAACAAAAACTTTAAGTCTCCGTTAGAAAAACAAAACTGGTAAAATTTCCAGAATTTTACACGTGACGCCGTCAAGAGGAAACTCGTGACGCCGTCATAAGTGACCTGCAGAAATTCTTATGTTAAGTTTCCGGAAAATTTCTAGAAAAATTTCGTCCTACTTCCTGGAAAATCCTGCAAAACATCATTATGACTCGATACAAGCATTTGACTCTAACAAATACGAATATACATGTTCACTTAATATTGTGGAGAATCATGATCAGTTTTTGTTTCTTAAAAACATATTTGGGGTTTCCCCTTACACTTATCTTTTGCAAAAATACCTTTAGATGAAGTTAAGACTAGCCAAACAACAAGATAAAGTATTTTTACTTTTTAGTTTTGAAACATGATCTACCAACAATAAAAATAAAGCATGCATACGGAAGCAAATAACAAACAAACAAAATAAAAATCACACAAAACATGGGTTGCCTCCCAAGAAGCGCTTTTCTTTATTTATGAGTCTTGTAGCTAGACTCAAGGTCATGGGTTACTACGTGACCTCATTGTTGGTTTCACTCTCTAGGTCATCTCCTATATTGGTATCGCTTTCATAGTGCAGGTATTTTGGGTCTTCGAACTCAAAGACATTTTTTCGATACTTAGACCCAAGTTTGCTAACACCCTTAAAGAACCCACATGATAAATCAAAAGTGTCCTTACACCCTCTCCTAACATCTTCATCACATAAGATAAGTTGAGAACTTAGCCTATCAAGCCCGTCACAATCGATTTCCTAGAGATCTTTTCTCTTGTATGGTGTTTGGTATGAGACCCTCCTAATTCCATCAGCGAAGTTCATGATTCCGTTCCGGTCATCAACTATTAGATTAGTGATTTCGCAAAAGGGTGCCCCGAAAACAACTTGTGACAGCCTCGGGTCGACATAGTCTTCGATGTTGTCCACGATCGTAAATTCCATAGTGAATGCCATATTTCCTACGAACACCTGGATTTCATGATCTCTACCAACCACTTTATCTCCCTTATAAATCATTCCCCATCTACATATGTTGTTATAGTGGAATAGGGACATAAAATTCTTAGGTAGGAATACGTTAATGTAGACATTGTCGAAATACTTATGACCGATCATGCAGGGGATTTTGAGATTATTCGGGTCATGCCTCCTTATCTTCCCCGATCCTTCATCCCTTGATCCATATAGATTCCCTTCAAGGGAAGGACGGTACTCGTACACCTCCTCATTACCCCTACGAAAAATTACCTTCTTGACACCATTGGTGAACAATGCACTACCATCCTTCTCATCAAGGATTACTCCCGATTCATTGATAAATGGTTTCCCTAGAACAAGGTTGGTTAATGTTAGATTAGTGACAGGGTCTATGTCATCGACCACAGTGAGGTCAATGTTGTAAACAAGTTCTCCAATCATGATTGATAAATCTTTTATTACCCTTGCGTTATTGACTCTCTCATACACCATGCGTTCAGGGAAGGCTTCGTGGTATAGGAAAAGGAGGATTATGTTGACGGGGAGGCTAGGATCTATATGACTATCGGTTAAGAGCTTTTTCTTAATAGTGCAGGAAATCTTGAAAACTTTAGAGTTGCTTTCCTCAGTCCTATCACTACTCCCACTAGTAACATCCTCCATTTTTCTCTCGGGTTCGTCTATAATAGATTTACCCAAAATGGTTGGATTTCTCGTATGCACTTCCGATCTCTCTTTCCCCTCATCCGATTTGCTAGACTCTTGCGTGGCGAACTGCTCGAATGAGTTGGTAGGGCTTTTGGCCAATTCGTGGTCCAACCTTGAGGTTTCATCTTTAGCTGTATGACCCATATTTCCAGTTTGTTGTTGGTTCAGGTTAGGTGTAGAAGCAGATATCGTGGTGATAGTATTTACGAAATGGATCGGTCCTAGGGGATTGACAGGGTCTTTCGCTTTTGGTGATAGATGTTTAAATAGCTTACTAGGACTTTTTATTTTCACAGGAGAAGTTGGCTGATTCATGATGGTAACAGATTTGACCTCTTCAGCTTGAATCGGTTTATTAACAGCGTGCTCTTTGATAGCAGTTAACAGATTACAAATCTTGTTATTCATATTGGCTTGCTGTTGTCTAAATTTAGCCTTGAGTGTAGAGAGCTGCAATTCTTGAGATAGAATGAATTTTCGCAAGGCATCTTCACAGCTTTGCCTAGGAGTGCTCTGTGATGGAAAATGCTCGGACCATTTGAGTGGGGAGGAGTCATTGAAGGATACGCTCCGCGTTTGGTACCCTCTGAAATTAGGTTTATCCTTCCATGCCTCATAGGCCTCGTCAGAGTTTCGAGGGCCTCGACCAACGTGTGATGATGTGAATTCGTTATAAGCGCGTTTTGGAAGCTCCATGCAGTTATGAGTTTCGTGAGGGCCATTACATAATTTACATGCAGAAGCGATTCTGCCCACTTGGCTTGAAGGCTTTTGAGCTTCGTAAGATTTCATGAGAGACTTGACTCGACCTTCAAGTTCCATGATCCTACGGTCGGGAGTGCTAGAATTGTTCGAAGGCAAAGATATTGCCTTGACCGTTTTGTTCAAATCACGGGGATCATTCCAACTTTCGTTGTCATAGAGAGCAAGATCTTCTATGAGTTCCCATGATTGTTCCGCACTTAGATCACGTAGCTTACCACCGGTCGATTGGTCAATGGCTCGCCTTGTGGAGAGATCGATATGGTCATAAAAAATTTGGACTTGGAGCCAAAGATCTATGCCATGATGAGGGACTTTTTGGAGTAAGTCCTTGAAACAAGTCCATGCTTCATATAGAGTTTCATTTTGACGTTGTTGGAACATCAAGATGTCATTTCTAAGCTTGGTAGTTCTCCCCGGTGGGAAAAATTGAGCAAGGAAACGAGTGGTGAGATCATCCCATGTGGTGATGGATCCCGCGGGTAAACGCTCAAGCCATTGGCTAGCTTGATCACGTAGAGAGAATTGGAATAGGCGTAATCGGGTTGACTCTCTAGTTGTAACATCAAGGTCTATAGAATCTAGTTTTTAAGGAAGTCCTTGAGATGTTGATTTGGATCTTCGGAACGAAGTCCATGGAATGCACATCCGCTTTGCACCAACCGGATGGTGTCGGATCGCAAGGGAGAGACATTGGCTCCGGTGAGCTCAATAGTGTTTCGATAGCCTTGGTCGCTAGGTCGGGAGTACTCTCCTAGGGTTCGGGGCCTAAGAGGTTGGTTAGCTAGTGGTGGGTTTTGTTGTGGTGGGATGATGGGTTCAAAGATGTTACCATCGTCCATGATGTCGGGTGGTGAAGAGTTACGAACAAAAACACGAAGAAATAAGATAGACTAAAGAGAACCTAAAAATAAAAATAAAATCTTACTTAGAAAGGAATCTAGCAAGTAGACCTAATAAAAAGAGATTCTAACCTATACAATAACTATTCCCCGGGCTGCGGTGCCAAAAACTTGGTATGCGTAGGGATTGCACCAGGCTTTACCTCTCGAGGGATCTCGAGAAGCTTACAACCCCCACCAGGCAGTGTACCTGATCGGTGTAGCATAGTATAATGACAAGTACCGGGGGATTGATCGTTCAGCTAGGAATAGTGTCGCTAGGATTAGAAAACCTGAAGACTAGGTCTAGAGATGAGGGATGATTCTTTTTGTATTTTTATATTTTATAAAAGCAATTAAAAATCTCGGTTTTGAAGGAGTTGGGCGGAATTAGTTGCTAGTCAACTAACCCAATTACTAAGATGCAATCAAAATAAAATACTAGAAATGAAAATAAACTATATTATACTAAAGGTGTGAGCAATATATGGGAGAATTGTGTTTACTTAGATTTCACTACTCCCTAGATATCTTTTACATGTTAATTACTTGTTACAGTTGCGTGGATGACGGATTGTATTCCTTAATACCATTCATGGGGTGGCGTACTAATGAGTGTGTAAATACTCATCATTTTATACCATTCTGAACTGCCAAAACATCTAAAAACACTCAATATTGAATCAAAATAGTGAAAATGTCCCAAGAATGTGTTTTACATGTTTCAAATGCAAAATTATCAAAAACAGATGAAAAACGTACAAAGTTTGCATAATTGGCAGTTTCAGTCCCTCAACTTTCAAAAGTTGTCAAATCTAGTCCCTGGTTATTCTAAAAACTTGAAAAAGTCACCAAAGGTCCTTTTAAATCAAAAAGTTACATAATAAGTCCTTTGGTGCAAAGTTTCACAAAATTGCAAGTTTAGTCCCTGAACTTTAAAAATTGTCAAAAATGGTCCCTGGGATATTAAAACTTTGAGAAAAACAAATTTTGTCCTTGCACTAATCTTTTATGGCAGGATTGGTCCTTGGTGGAAAAGTTTGGTGAAATTACACAATTGGTCCCTGAAGTTTGAAAGTTTGGCAGTTTTAGTCCCTGGTGAAATTAAAATGGAAAAATCAATATTAGACCATGTACTATTCATCACTTGGCATAAAATACCCCTTGAAATACTTTGGAAGATTGCCAAACCTCACCCTCCAACTTTCAGTAAATTACAAAATTGGTCCTTGTGAATTTCAAAACCAAATCCGGACCCTTAATAATACTACTCCAAACCAAATACCAAATCCAATCCACAATAAACCCCAGTCCATTCCCTCTTTAGGCCCAAAACACCACAAGCCCACACCACCCCTTTTTATAATAAAACCGGGTCAAAGGGTTTGACCTTGGTCAAATACCGGTCAAACACTCTCTTTTTCCCTCTCCCTCACTCACCACAGCCAAACCACCAAACCACCCTGGTTTTGCAGCCCACCACCACCACTTGCCCATCTCATCATCACCTCCCCACACCCTCTGCACCCCAAATCACCTCACATTAAATGCCACCACCCCCTTGCCTGAAACAGTCCAAATCCCACACACCAATTTTCCCGCCAAAAACACGTGGCAGTTGATCAGGGCATTAGCAGTGATCCAAGGGCTTAGAATTGGTTGGGATATGCTCAGAGAAGACAAAGGAACCCTAATCCAACAGCTATATAAAGGAAAGAAGCAAGAAGAAGAAGATGTACCAAATTTTAGTTTAAATTTAATCGTAGAAGTATAATAGGGCAATTTAGTTTAATTAAAAGCTTTCAAGCAGTGTTTTAAGTTAATTCAGTTGTACTTTTACCTTTTTCATGTAATGAAATCAAGTTTCCTTAAACCTTATTGTTTATGCAATTTTCCTTTTTATATCAAAATCCTAAATCCTATTATGTTGTTGTTTATGTTTAAACCATGGACTCTTAAGCTCATGTAGGATCCAAGGAAGCTTATTAAGGCTTTTAGAGACCATAAAATTCAGAATTACTAGAAAAAATCAAAAATATAAAAAAAGTCAACAATAGTCAACTGTGTTGTTTTGAGTTGGATTTCAGGTATTGAAAAGCATTGGTGGGCAAGCTTGGAAGTGGAATAAGCCTATCTAAAGATAGGCATCAGTGGAAAACCCTTTGTTCATGCTAAGGGTGGTTTTGTAAGCTTTGCTCATTTTGAAATTCCTCTAAAATCTTAATTTCTTATAGTATCTGTAGCATAGCTTATTCCTTGCTTATTTGTGCTTAATCAGTGTTAAATAGCCATAATCTATCTTAAAATCAGTAGGTTGTTTATTGATTCTCATAGTTGTTTTAAGTTCTTAAATTGGCAGTTGAATTAGTACCCTTTGTAATCTTGTGTAATTGTTATTAACTTCTGTGTTTAAGTGCTCATTTAAGGTTACTATATCATAATAAGTAGTTGTGGATCAAGTTTATAAGCCCTAGCACCTATTTGATTTGAAAAACACAAAACAGTTTTGCAATAAGGGGTGTTTGGATTTAGTTATTTCACTGTGCTATTGAGGTTTTTGTTTGTAAACTCAGGTTGAAAACTCTTTCTCAATATAAAACTAGTTAAAACAAACCTTAATAATTGGTGTCATAGAGTAAAAAGTCAAAATCAACTTGAAACACCCTCAACAGTCAACTGTTAAGGTTTTGGGATCTCAAATCCCTCACATCAGCTTAAT
Source organism: Artemisia argyi (assembly GCA_030686995.1). Classification (NCBI taxonomy): domain Eukaryota; kingdom Viridiplantae; phylum Streptophyta; class Magnoliopsida; order Asterales; family Asteraceae; genus Artemisia; species Artemisia argyi. Next base: position 52,246,571 of record CM060687.1, on the reverse strand, counting down.
ATTGGAAGTTTAATCTTAAAATAGCTTTCTTATAGCTTAAACACATGTTCTCAGTTCATTAAGAAGCATCAAAGTTGGATAAAGTCAAAGTTCAAAGTTTTCATTGCAAAGTCAAATTGCATCTCTCAGATTTTTCCAAAAATGGTTAGAATTAATTAGAATTTTGTGATTGGGTTCAAGAGCTGAAACTTGTTTCTAATTAAAGGCCCCCAGCTCTTCTTTAAGATCTCATAGTTGTTTTATTTTTGGGAAATTTTGTGTGGGTTCCACACACCTCCAAACAAACCTGCAGGGAAGAAGACTTCCCCTGCACCAGCAGACCACCACCATACCACCACCTTTGGTGGTTGTTTGTGGCCACCCCAATGGGTCCCACAGTCTTTATTTTGGTCCTCCCAACCCCCTCCTACCAAGGATCATAGATTGACCATTTATCTGACCTAGGAACTTGTGGACCCCACCTTAATTAGCCATTGAAGTTTGTCCCATTTATGAGATTAGCTCAAAGTTTCAAAGTGCTTAATTGTATCTTATTAGCTTATCAGTGATCATTGCTTGTTGTTTTTAGCTTATTTTAGTCTCTTGTGCTTAAGTGAACCTAGTTTTATCATTGTGAACCCCACATATACTCATTTGAGCTTATTTGTCTACTTGGTCAAAGTAAGTCAAACTGTCATTGGCCAAGGGGGTGCACACTGCTTATTTTTAAGCTAGATAAAACGTTGTTTCACAAAACTTTCTCATTTTCATCATATTATTAGCTGTCAAAAAGAAAAACTCCAAAAAAACCAAACATAAAAATAGTGATAGCTTCTATTTAATAGAATCTATCTTTTTCATTTTTCATTTCAGCTTATTTATAAGCACTTTTCCATTTTTATAATTTTCTTAATTTCCTAGTACCTTTAAGTATTTAAAATAATTTTCTTAGATTTTTCCTAATCAGTTTACTAATTATTAGATTTAAAAGTAGTTTAAATAATTAATTAGGTAATATTAGTAATTAATTAGTTTTCTTAAATTTTTAGTAACAACAGTAGGTTTTTATAATTTTTCTAGGTTTTATAAATTAGTTAAGACTTTTAGAAAATATATTTTTAGTTTTTACTGTTCATTTTCCATTTTTCTTATTTTAATTATTTAAATTAGATTTAAGTTAATTAAAAGGTAAATAATTAGTGAAAAAGCCTAAATATAATTTTTAGAAGTTTTTATAATTTTGTAGGATTCCTGTGATGGTTAAATAATTTTATAAATTTTCTCATAATTTTCTAAGTTAATTTAGTATTGTTTGTAATTTAAATTAGTTTAAATAGTTTAATTAAGATAAATAGTTTTTAATTAATAAAAAAACTCATAAAAAGACAAAAATATTTATTTTTATCTTTTATACTTTCTTCAAGTTCAATTTTAAGTTTAGAAATTGTTTTTGCAAGTTTTTAGTTTAATTTGTAATCTTTGTAATTTTTAGTTAATTTAAATTAGATTTTAAATAGTTTTATTAATTAAATAATATTTAAATATTAAAATAATCATTTTTATAATTTGATTTTCATTTTCAATTTTCTTTTAATTTCAAGTTTTCAAAAGTTCACTTGCACCCCCTGTATTTTGTAATTTGCTAGAACTCACTTTTCTCTGCCTGTTATCTGATTTTCCAAGTTGTGCTTTTTGTGATTATATCTGTATTGTTTATATCATTCCATAATTGTTCAAATACCAAGAATTCAGTAGTATAATCATTCCCCAATCATCTTGGTTACTGTCCTCAGTGCCACTTATTCCACAAACGTTTACTAATACAATTTCAATCTCGTTGGGACTTAACGACCCGGGGATTTCCCTGTACTTCCACGGATTATAAAACACTTGCACTTTCTCCAGGTGGGCCTATCAACTGCACACGGTTGACTGGTTGGTTTGGGAGGAGTCAAAATTTGGCACCGTTGCCGGGGAGGTTGTTGCGTATTTCAAAATGTTTTAGGTTTAGTGGTTTTCAAAACCCCTCCTGTACAAATATCACCACTTGTAAATTTTTGAGAAAATCAAAATCATATCTGAAAAAAGTTCATTAACACTTCTCCTGAAGTGTTAAAAACACCAAAAAAATCATAAACAACAAAACAAACTGTGAAGTTAAATTACTTCGTTGTCTTTAAGATTACAACCTGAAACAGCTGGTATAAGGTAAGTTCTGACATTAAATTGCGAACTGAAGAGGGATCCATTTATTCCCTCCCGCTAGCCTGCGAGTAATCTTAAAGGAACAATTTTGGTTAACGAATCAGTTCCAAAAATATTGTCCAAGTTTTTTTCACCCATACACGAAAAGCCAAAAACATTTTACTGTGAATATAATTACATAAAAGTTTACCACCGCAAACCAAGGCAGAACACCTACCAACTGGGGTTGTAAACATAATAAGTTCCCAAACATAAGATAAAAACTTGCCATTATATCCCTGTGGGTGGTGTACCTTTTTCAAAGAAGCCATTCACTTGCGATTATTGGATTTAAGTTCACTGTGGTTTTGCCTCGATCTTGTTTTGAAAATTGGTTTTAGTGCATGCGCACTCGTTCACAAACAAAGAATAAAAAACAGAAAAACGTACCCAAGTTACGTTCTGTTGAAGAAGAACACTCACTAAAAATGAACGACGAGCCCCCTAACCCTCCCAAGGAGGATGCAGTTCCTGACACCCGAACTATGGAGGAACTGTGTCAACCTATCATGCACGGGAGAGGTGGACCCATTGCACCACTCATAATTGGAGCCACGGATTTTGGACTAAAACACAACATGATACAACAAGTCCAGAATTCGTGTCAGTTCCACGGTTTGCTGGGTGACGATGCTAACAAGCATCTCGATAAATTTTTAACCGTCACCTAGAGCATGAAACAAAATGGCGTCACCGAAGACGGCCTGCGTTTATACCTATTCCCCTATTCTCTCACTCATCATGCTACTGCTTGGTTCGATCGACTTCCTAAGAATTCGATCCATACCTTTGATGAGATGGTTACTAAATTCTTGGCTAAATATTTTCCACCATCTATGGTTACAAAGCTGAGAAACGATATTAGTAACTTCAGACAGCTTCCCGACGAGTCCTTATTTGAGGCATTGGAACGCTACAAACTTGCTATTGATCGGTGTCCTAATCATAACATGCTTCTTGTCACCATTATTGATACATTCTATAATGGTTTGACACTTCGTCATCGTGACACCATCAATACTGCTGCTGGGGGCACCTTTATGAAAAGGACCCCTGAAGAGTGCTATGGCTTAATCGAAAACATGACTGCCCATCATAATTTTTGGGACTCCTCCGCAGAGAGGAATGACTCATGTAAGTCAGTCACTCCGGCAAGTAATGAAATAGCTGCTCTTACCAAAAAATTTGATGATTTGTCTGCTGCGGTTCTCCGAATTCACCAGACAAATCAAAATCAGCAGAATACACCTATCAGTTGTGAAACATGTGGTGGTCCATACCCATATCATGAGTGCCCAGCCTCCGGTGGCTGCACTCAAGAGAACGTATTCGCAGCCCAAGGTTCCTACAATACGGGAGGTAATTCCTACCAACCGCAAGGGGACCGGAATCTGTTGAGCTATCGTTCCAATAACTACATTGGACCACCCAGGTTTAATCAACCCCAGAACCAAAATGGTCAAAAGAGAAACCAGAACTATAACCAGAATCAGAACCAGAACCGAATGAACCAAGGTTTTAACAACCAAGGGAATTTCAACTCTGGTCAACACCAGGTTCAAAATAATCAAAACCAAGGAAACTATAACCGTAATCAAGGTCAGAATAATTACCATCAGGGTAATTTTCAACAAAACCACTTCCAGGGTAATAACAACCAGCAACATGGGAATTTCCAGAACAATCGGGCTCAAATTTTTTCAAATCAAAATCAAGCCATTGTTCCAACTGGACCATCATCTGATGAGTTATTAAAACAGTTTATGAAATCCCAAGATGAATTAAACAAAGTGCTGGTTAGTCAAATCTCTGAATTGAAGAAGTCTTTAAATGATCGACCCTCGGGCTCAGGTATTTTACCTAGCAACACGATCGCTAATCCGAGGGGCGATGCAAAGGCGATCACCACAAGAAGTGGAGTTTCTTATAAAGGACCCACATCTCCTTCTACCACTTCTCCTGTCCAGGTAGAGGAATGTGATACTGTGGATACTACGGATACGGTACTTCCTACTAATGACGGAGGTACCACTGACATCCCTCCTCCAGTTGTCCCGGTCCCGACTCCCCCTAAAAGGGTCATGTTTGAAACTCCCAAAGGTCCTGTTGAAATACCAAAAGCCAACCCTAAACCAACGATTCCATATCCCTCACGATTGCAAGATCAGAAGCTCCGTGAAAAAGCTAATCATCAGATGGAAAAAATTTTCCAAATTTTCCAAGAACTACACTTTGATATTAGTTTCACGGATGCTCTCATATTAATGCCCAAATTTGCATCGACAATAAAAAACTTACTGGGAAATAAAGAGAAACTCTTTGAAATGGCACGAACTCCACTCAACGAAAATTGCTCTGCGGTTCTGTTGAAACAGCTTCCCGAGAAGCTAGGAGACCCTGGGAAATTTCTAATACCATGTATTTTCCCAGGGATGGTTGAATGCTTTGCCTTGGCCGATCTTGGCGCAAGCATCAACTTAATGCCCCACTCAGTTTGGAAAAAGCTTTCTCTTCAGGCACTTACTCCCACGTGCATGACTCTCGAGCTTGCAGACCGTTCAATTTCACGTCCCCTCGGTATTGCCGAGGACGTATTTGTTAGAGTGGGAAAGTTCCATTTTCCGGCAGACTTTGTCGTCGTTGATTTCGATGCAGATCCGAGAGTTCCTCTCATTCTTGGGAGGGGATTCTTAAGGACGGGTCGTGCATTAATCGATGTTTTCGATGAGGAAATCATGTTACGAGTTGGCAATGAAGCGATAACGTTCAACCTTGATCAAACCTTGAGATACTCCTCAAATTATGATGCTGAATCTGTCAACCGAATTGATGTCATTGACATTGCATCCGAGGAGTATGCTCAGGAAATCCTTGGATTCGCTGATAGTTCTACGAGTGGAAATTCCAATCCCTCTTCTCACCCCATAATAGCTAATTCTTCTTGTTGGGATCATACTTTAGTATTTAGTCAAGTCTCGGTCATTACCTTTTGTAATAGGTTGCTTTAGTATTTATTCTATTTTGTTTCATGATTACAAGGCTTATGTGTAAAAGCCCTATGGGCTTGAAGCCCACAAATTCAAAGATAAGGGAGGAAGGGAGTGTTGCCCTAACTCCTCCCTTATAAATAGTAAGCTTATGTAAACATTTAGTTTGTTGGTTATTTGATTATCTTAAGGAAACTCTTGCACTTTCACCTTTCATATTGTCTCATAATCAACCAATCTCATTTCTCATCTTATTTCTTTCTAAATCATACTTGTGTTTACAAAATGGTGACCTAACAAGTGGTATCATTCGCCAAATAGAGATTGAAGTGTGTTTCTTGGTTTGTACGTGGGTATTTGGAGCTTATTCTTCATCTTTTTGCATTTCTCTTGGTTTCTTTCACTCAAATCTTGAAGCTTGGATAAGTTTCAAGGTTGATATAGTGATTTGAAGCTTAGTTTTTGCATAAAGTTGTGATTTTTAAGGTTTTTTAAGGTTTTATAGCTTCTTTGATATTGGAAAACTAGTTTTTGGTAGCAAAATCTTCAATAGTTAGTGTTTTCTAAGTATTGGTGAAGTTATTTGATCAAAAGTACCTTATTTTTAAGCATTTTTCTTCAAAAATTTGAGATTTTTCAAGTTTCTGACCTGTTTACGCGTAACTCTAGTGAACAGTACGACTCAAAAGCTGTGAATAGTACCTTTTGTCCTTTCTACGTGTAAATCTTGGCCTAAAACCCTTTTCTTACGCGTAACTAAGGTCAAAACCCTTTTCTTACGCGTAACTGTGGTCAAAACCCTGTTTCTACGCGTTACTTGGAAGTCTACGCCTTAAAACCTACGAGTAAAGTCGTTTTCTACGCGTAAGTGTGAATTCCTACGCACAAGACAGATCCTACGCCTTAACTTTATGCATAAGTACTATCTTACGCGTAAGTTACAGATTCTACGCTTAACCTTCAACAAAGATCTTCTCCTTGTGTTCCGGTGACTCAGTACTTCCCTAGCTTGGATAAGTTAGTGGATTACTTCGACTTTGGATATCTTTCAAGCTTGGATAAGTTTGGAAGATTTGTTTGGTTGTTTAAACCTTACACATAAGTCTAAACTTACGCATAAGCCAAAGCTTACGCGTAAAGAGTAAACTTACGCCTAAACTTTGTGTTTACGCATAAACTAACTCTTTACGCATAACCTAACAGTTTACGCGTAAGATTAAAGTACGCGTAAGAATTGAACTTACCCCAAGGATTTTGGACTTAATCAAAGGAACGTACATTTCAATCTTCTACAAAGATCCATTTCTACACAAGTGTTCTAAGATGTCTCAACCACCTAATCACTACTTCCCTCATACTCAGCAACATCAACATCAGCAGTATCAGCAACAACAATACCTTCCGCACCAACTGTATCAACAACCTTCTCAAAAACAAACATACAATCCACTACATCATTACCTAATGATGCAACAACATCAGATCATTCCTCAACAACAACCATATCAAGTGCCACTACAAAACACTCAGTTTTCCTCCAAACAACCTCACTGGTTTGACAGAATGTGTGAAGTTATTACAACTCAACAATCCCGACATGAGGCAGGATCACTTGAAACACCTCCAATGCTTACACCTGGGAACTATGTTCAATGGTCAAGTCGATTCTTACGATTTCTTGAACTGAAGAAACCTCATGGGAAGTTCTTAAAGCAAGTGATACTTGAAGGACCATTTGAGTGGCCAACAAGATTTGAAGCTGGGGATCCAACTGCTGATCCTCCACGTCCTCCTGGTGATAGACCTCTTCCAGAAACTTCACTCACTGAAGAACAGAAACTACATCGTGAAGCTGATCAATATGCAATGGCTTATATACTTCAAGGTATACCTAATCCAATCTATCGAAGTGTCGATGCTCAGAAAACAGCCAAAGCTATGTGGGAACACGTTCATCTCCTTATGGAAGGCACTCAACTGAACAAAGATGACATGGAATCCAAACTCTACATGGAATACACTGACATCACAATTGAACCAGGAGAGACACTTGAATCCTACTATCATCGTTTCACAAATGTAGTCAATGATCTGGAACGTCATAAAATCACAGTACCAAGGATCGCTGTGAACTCCAAATTTGTTGGTAGTCTTGGCCCTGATTGGCATAAATATGTGACATTTGTTCGTCAAACGAAGAATCTTCATGATGCTCCATATGGTTTGTTGTATGATTTTCTGAAACACCATGAACCTGAAGTGGAAAAAGATCGAGCTCTACGAGGAGGATACACACCCACACCAACATCAAATTCTTTGGCTCTCGTAGCTCAATCTCCCTATGCTCCACCACCAATGTCTAATCATGCATATGTTCAAGAGCAGAACTATTTCAGTTATCCACAATCTTCCACCTCGAACCAAATGGTCCCTTATGATTCATCTCCACAAGATGCTTCTACTCAACTTGTTCCATCACACAACAATGATGCTGTGTACTACACCAACTCCAATGATGATGACGATGATGACTTTAATACGTTGAATCAGGGACTTGCTCTTATTGCTCGTGCTTTTAGCAAATTCTCCAACAAAACAAACAACCGTCAACGTTCATCTTCTAACACAAGGAATCAAGCTGTTGTCAATGATGGAAGAGTGGAAATTCAGAATCGTAACTATGGTCGATCCGGTTCAGGAAGTTCTTCAGGAAATTATGGGAATGGTCAGAGGTTTAGTAACAATGGAGGGTTCAGGAACAACTCAGGATCTTCTCAGCAAAGGTCTGAACCAGTTGCAACTAGGAACTCCAACTCAGGGAATGCAGTGTGGTGCTACAATTGTAATGAACAAGGTCATATAGCGACAGCATGTCCCAAACCGAGAACTCGGGGTAGTAAGTTTCACAAGCAGGCATTACTCATGGCTCTTCAAGATGAAAAAGATGGACATTTCCCTGAACAGGATAACAACTTCATGGCAAATGTGAACAACGATGATGACATGGAAGATCTGGAAGCCAATGCTGCTGTGATGCTTATGGCTAACATGCAGGAACTTCAGTTTAATGATTCAGGTCCAGTGTATGACACTGACGGCTTGTCTCAGGTACATGATCATAAAACATGCCTAATACATGAAATAGCCTCACCTTCTGCCTCTGAATCAGATATGGCGCAAGTTGTTCCATCTAAATCATCTTCATTATCTCAAAAAGATGAACAAATAAGCACAGTTGTCATATTCGATGATGACACAGTTGTTTCATTTGATGATCCTATTGAGAATGATAAACATGATAATTTAGAACAACATGAACCATCATTTGATCCAGACCCTGACCTCATAATGTTATCTAAACAACTGAATGCTCAGCAATTGCTAATTGCAAAATGCAACGAGAAAAACAAAGTTTTAAAAGAAACTAATGCAGCACTTGCAAGAGATATTGAGTGTTATAAAATTCAGCTTTCAAATCAAGAAGAAAAGATTAAACATGCTAAAAGTTTTGAAAAAGCTTTTCAAGATTCTTACAACAAAGAACAAGATCTTCAACGCAAAATGCAAGATTTAATTGAGTCAAACGGAAAGTTGATTTCAAAACTTGAAAGTGAGAAGTGTGAATTGAAAATGCAAGTTGAACGTCTTCAAACAGAACTTGCAAAAACGGAAACGGAATTGTCCAATTGTAAAAAAGAGTTTTGTGAACATAAAATACGAAAGAGGAAGTATATTGACGATTTACTCGGCGATATTGTTGATCTTGAAAAACAACTCAAAGAATTTCGTAACATTGTTTACAAACACGGGAACTCAGTCACAACAATTCAGAAATTTACTTTAAAACCGAGACCCGATAAAGGTTTTGCACTTGGTGATTACAAATCAATGTTTCTTCACACAACTTTCAAAGAAATTCCTAAAATTTACAGTATGGATCATTTGCTTGATAATACGATTGTGCGTGCTGTTGTTTTTGATACTGAGGAAGAAGAAGAACTTGAAGACGAGAGTCGATCAAAAATGAGTTATGTTCAAAATTGGACACCATATGATTACTCAAAAGCTCCACCAATTTCAAAATCTTTTGTTACTCAAAAGGAATTACCTGAGAAATCATGGTATATTACTGAGTCATATGTTTCATCCTCCAATGCGGGCCCTGTCCAAACTGTAGCACAAATAAATGGTCCTTTACCATCATCCGGTGAACTTACACCTTTACCGAAAAAATGTCGTGTCTTAAATTATTTCAAAACTTTTATGGAAGACATAGAAATTTTGGAGGAAACAATTGAACGCAATTCTGAAATTAAAATTGAAACTTTTCAATCCGCTTACGAGCGAGAAAAAAGAGATATTTTTCAAAAACAAATGCTGCTAATTGTCAAACATCTCCGTCTTTGTGCTACACGTTGGGATCAGGAACTTCAAAACGAGGTGAAAAATATGATTCACGTTTTCAACTCAACTGAAAATGAGATTTTGGTTCAAAAGCAAAGAAATAGAGTTTTAAAAAATGATGCTGATCTACTCTTGGAACAAGTTCTCAATGCTGATATTTTGTCTGTTATCATGAATGATCTTTATAATTCTGGTACTTCTATGCTTAAGAATGATCATTGTGTTGATAATAATCGGTTGAATGAGGAAATTGAGACACTCAAAATGGAAAACGAAAAGCTGAGAATTAAAAATGATGATGTGACAAAACAATTTTCAAAACAAATTTGTCAACTCAATCAAAGGCTTGAATGGTGTCAAGCTAAAAGTCTTGAAAGGGAATTGAAGTTTCAAAGTCAAAATGTTTCAAACTCTTGTCAGAATTGCAAAAACAACGAGTCTTTAAAAGGTCTGTGTTTTCGATACGAGAAAGAAATTGCGGATTTAAAAATTGAAAACGCCGAATGGCAACAAAACCGTGATGACATTAAATATTGCAATGGTTTACTTGAGTCTGAAATACAGGACAAAAATCACATCATCATTGATTTAAAAGAGAAAATCAAGCTAATTCAAAAAGGAAAGATGGTTGACACCACGGTGATAGCACCAGGAATGTATAAATTAGACAAAACTGCCAAAGATTCTGTCATTCAAAACACTAATGTTGATAACTCCACTTCTACAGGACTAGTCTCCACTAATAGCGTTAGCAGACCCAAGCGAAAAAGTAAAAAGAAGAATAGGATCTTGCAACGTAAGAGAGGACAACTAGAAGCTCAAGAAGTAGAAGACCAACTTAGGAATTTGAATAACACTCATGTTGCATCAGATTTAGATTCTAATCTGGCAAATTGTAATCAAAATCTAAATGTAACGAATGATGAACCTTTGAATGTTTTGAATATTAATGCATCTTGTGTGTTTTGTCGTAAAAGCGTATCATCTGGTGATCATACAAAATGTTTAGCTAATTCTCTTCTCAATCGTCATAAGAAACGTAGGACACGCATTCCTTCTAGGCCCACTATTGCCTCTAAGTCTAACTTAGGAAAGCCGTCTTCTACGGTTTCTAATGAAGTTGAAGTTACCCCCATAAGTGCCGAGAACAAATCTAGGACAGAGCCAACTAATAGTGCATTTAACATTAAGAAAGCTAGAACTAGTTGGAATTGGCAATGTTGGTTACAACACAAACCAGACTTTAAATGGATCCCTAAATTGTTGAATACATGTGTTTCTAACCAACAGGAACCCGCAATTTCTTTGGGTTCCACCCTTACTTCTGTTCCATCCGTGTCCTCTTCTGGTGATGCAGGTGGTACAGATTGTTCTCTGGATTGTTGACAGCGGATGCACCCGACATATGACAGGCAATCTCAAATTGTTACACAACTTTGTCTCAAAGTTCATTGGCACTGTCAGATTCGGGAATGATCATTACGCTTTAATCATGGGATATGGTGACTATGTAAGTGGGAACATCGAAATCAGTCGTGTTTACTATGTGGAAGGACTTGGACACAACCTTTTCTCTGTTGGTCAATTTTGTGATGGAGATCTAGAAGTTGCATTTCGTGAGAAAACTTGCTTTGTTCGTGACTTACAAGGAAACGACCTTATGTCTGGCTCACGTGGCTCCAATCTTTATACAATTTCAATGTCAGATATGATTGCAACATCTCCGATATGTCTACTCTCCAAAGCGGAATCGACTAAATCTTGGTTATGGCACAAACGTCTTTCACACTTGAATTTCAATACTATGACTGACCTTGCTCGGTTCAAACTTGTTGATGGATTTCCAAGATTCCGTTTCACCAAAGATCACTTATGTCCTGCCTGTGAACAAGGAAAAAGTACTCGGGCTCATTTTCCTTCAAAACCTGAGCACAGTACGAATCATGTTCTGCAACTGCTTCATATGGATTTGTGTGGACCGATGCGTGTTCAAAGTATCAATGGTAAACGCTACATTCTTGTAATTGTGGATGATTATTCAAGATGGACTTGGGTTTATTTCTTACGAAGTAAAGATCAGGCTCCTTCAATGATCATCACCTTTCTCACTAAAATTCAAGTTCAGTTACGCAACACGGTACGAATAGTTAGAACTGACAATGGAACTGAATTCAAGAATCAGACACTTAGGTCATTTTATGAGAAAGTGGGAATTGAACATCAAACATCTATTCCTAGAAGCCCAGAACATAATGGAGTTGTTGAAAGACGCAACAGAACGTTAGTGGAAGCTGCTAGAACTATGTTGATTAATGCTCAATTACCAGATTACTTGTGGGCAGAAGCTGTTTCAACCGCATGTTATACTCAAAACCATTGCATGATCACAAAACGCCATCGCAAAACACCATATCAAATTGTTCACAAAAGGAAACCGAACATCGATTACTTTCATGTATTTGGAGCACTTTGCTATCCGAAAAATGATCGTGATGATTTAGGTAAACTTAAAGCTAAGGCTGACATTGGAGTGTTCGTTGGATACTGTGAAAATTCTAAAGGTTTTCGGATATGGAATCGTCGAACAAGAGAAATTCAAGAAACCGTTCACGCTAATTTTGATGAGCTCACACAGATGGCTTCTGAGCAACACAGCTTAGGACCCAAATTCAACCGTCTTAACTCTCCGGCATCTTCAGCTGAACCATTGCCACTCAACCGCAAAGAATTAGAAACCTTGTTTGCTCCACTATTTGATGACACAATTGAATACCGTCCTACTGAGGTCTCACCTAACTCCACTGCTCAACCTGAAAACATTCCAGTACCAGACTCACCTCAACAAACTACTACAAGTGTTGAGAGAGACGGTCCTCCAATTGTATCACCATCTACAGCAGAACAAACTGGTTCTAACTCCCGCCATCCAGCTGAAGATCCAACACCACTATCAGTTCCACAACCCGCAGAGCATGATCCTGATGCGTTCTTTAATCCATTTGCACCGGCTCCTACAGTTCCTGATATAGCTGAGTCGTCAACACGCAATTTGGATCCTGCTAACATGCGAGATACTTATCAACTACACCCTTCAACACACAAATGGACTCGAGACCATCCACTAGTTCATATTATTGGCCATCCAGATGCACCTGTAATGACAAGACAACGACTTCACACTGATGGAGAAACTTGCATATATGCACTCACAGTCTGTCACGAAGAACCTAAGAACATAAAAGATGCAATGACTTATGACAACTGGATTGAATCTATGCAAGAGGAATTTCAGCAATTCATAAGATTAGAAGTCTGGGAATTAGTTGAAAGACCTGACGGAGTCTTTGTCATCGGGTTAAAATGGATCTGGAAGAATAAGCTTGATGCAGAAGGAACTGTCATACGCAACAAATCACGTCTGGTAGCGAAAGGATACTCTCAACTGGAAGGACTTGATTTTGCTGAATCCTTTGCTCCAGTGGCTAGACATGAAGCTGTTCGGATCTTTTTGGCCTATGCTGCACACAGGAACATGGTGGTTTACCAAATGGATGTCAAAACAGCATTTCTTAATGGAGAACTCCGTGAAGAAGTTTATGTTAGCCAACCTAAAGGCTTCGTTGATCCTGAGCGTCCTAATCACGTTTACAGACTCAAAAAGGCACTCTACGGACTCAAGCAAGCCCCACGGGCGTGGTATGACAAACTGTCCACTTTCTTGCTGGCCAATAAATTTTCTAAAGGATCGGTGGATCCCACACTATTTATAAAAACCTACGGGGAGGACTTACTTGTTGTTCAAATATATGTCGATGACATTATTTTTGCCTCAACACAAAGAAGTTACTCTAATGATTTTGCAAAATTAATGAAAGATAATTTTGAAATGTCCATGATGGGTGAACTTTCGTTCTTTCTAGGACTACAAGTTCATCAATCACCCCGTGGAATTTTTGTAAATCAGTCTAAATATGCTCTTGAAATTTTAAAGAAACATGGAATGATGTCTTGTGATACTTATAATACACCAATGGGCTATACCACAAAACTAGATGCTGATTTACATGGGATTCCAGTTGACCCTACCAAATACCGAAGTATGATTGGGTCCCTCATGTATCTCACAGCTAGTAGACCTGATATAGTATTTGCTGTCTACATGTGCTCTCGTTATCCGTCCAAACCAACTGAAAAACACCTCAGTGAGGTCAAGAGAATCCTTCGATACATAAAGGGAACCATTAACTTGGGAATCTGGTATCCGAAGGATTCTGGCTTTGAACTAATTGCTTTTTCAGATGCTGACCATGCAGGATGTTTAGACACACGCAAAAGCACATCTGGTGGATTACAATTTCTCGGAGACAAACTTGTGTCATGGCAATCAAAGAAGCAGGACTGCACATCACTGTCGTCAACAGAATCTGAATATGTAGCCATGTCTGCCTGTTGTGCTCAAGTCATTTGGATGAGATCACAACTTAAGGATTATGGCTACCTATTCAACAAGATTCCAATCTACTGTGATTCCAAAAGTGCAATTGCTATCTCCTGCAACACAGTACATCATTGCAAATCGAAACACATCGATCTCCGATATCACTTCATCAAAGAACATGTGGAAAAGGGTACCGTTGAACTTTATTTTGTTGGAACTGAGTACCAATTGGCGGACTTACTTACCAAATCCTTAGCACCATCAAGGTTTGCTAGTCTAGTTCACCAAATTGGTATGCGATGTTTGACTCCAGAAGATCTGGAAAAGTTTTTAAAACACAATTGATCGTCAAACATCCAAACTATCTTTGTAAATAATTTTTCGAAAACAAAATACAAAAATATAAAACCAATCAAAAACTCAAAAAGATTTTTGGTCTTTTATCAAAAAAAAAAAAAAGAAAAAAAGAAAAAAAAATGCAAGTATAAACCACCTCTTTCAACACTATTTTATAAAATGTCTTCAATTATTTAAAACAAGTGTTGAGGGGGAGGAAAAGTAATGTTTTCAAAATTTCTCAAAAAATATATTCACTATAATACTTGCATTTTACCAAAAATAAATACGTTTTAGTTAAAGTGTTGATTCAAAAAGTGTTTCGGGTTACTCTCCTTGACCAATATAATTATTTTTTCCAGTATTTTACTACGGTCTAAGGTCGAGGGGGAGTACCACAAGTTGTTCTTATCATGTCTTGGTGTAATTAACAAAAGTTAAATAAGATAATGTGTTTAAGCATTAGATGTGTAAGTAACTTGAGGTTAAGGGACCATTTGTGTCAAGATTCAAAATTGTTTTTAACCACAGTCAAAACACCTTTGACCAAACAATTACTACACCTCCTTGCACACATTTAATATCTCAACCACCATCATCAACGACCTACAATCATCCATCTAATCCGGTTATCTAACTTCAAATCTATGGCAGAACACAATGACGTTCCATACGGACCCGAACCCGAACCTAAGCTTTCATGGGAAGAGACATTTCCAGACAATTACTCCAGGAAGATTGGAAAGAACAACCTCCGTATCAACTTCAACAAGATGACTTGCAACGAGTCCTCTTGTATTGTGGCTATAGATGCTCTTCTTTACCACCCGAATAAGCTGTTGTTCACCAAGTCTGCCTCGGTTTCCTGCTTCTACATCCACCAGTTTTGGCATACACTACAGTTAGATCTTGGGGAGGCTTCTTTCACCTGTACGCTTCATAACCGTCAGGTCTCTGTGGACATTGATATGCTCAGGAATGTACTTGGGTTACCAGAACTCGGCCCAAATGAAGAGTATGTTCCCGTCCCCACTGAAGAAGAGTTGATAATGTGGTTAAGGGATATTGGGTATGACGAATCAGAAGAGGTTATTACCAGACATTCTAGGGTCAACATTAGATATCTCACACAACCATGGAGAACCCTATACATTCTGATTGCCAAATCCTTATCTGGCAGAGATACTGGCCACGAACACCCAAAGCTCCAACACCTCAAGCTCTTCTGGGGTGTGGCTAATGTGAAGAAAGTTGATTATGCCAGCATCATTTGGGAAGACCTGGTATGGCACATTCAACACAAATCTACCAACATTCCGTTTATCCGATTCACAAAACTGCTCATCGAAAGCTTCCTTCGTGAGTACGATGATATCCCACAGAGACTCGATGACCAAGAAAAGAACACATTCAGAAATGAACATACTCTCAGAGTCATCAAAAGAATGGACACCAGCACACGCAAGCAGGGAAAGAAACTTCCCGATTGTCTCCTTAATGCCAAAGTCAAGGCTTGCAAGAACTACAAGTATTATGAGCAAGCTCTTGAAGCTGAAAAGGTTGTATTCTTTGACGAAGTTGTTCTACCCTCCTTCATGCAAAAGAAGGGTAAGAAAGGCACTAAGACTGGTAGCTCCGGCAGTTCCACTCAGTCTAAGAAGAAAAAGGGTACTCTTAAGAGAAGGATTCCTACCGAGAAGCCTGCATCTACTACAGAACCTGGGTGGTTTCCCTCACCACAATCCTCTCCTAAACCATCTGACTCTGAGCAAACCGAATCCGACGAAGGTCCAGTATACAGGGAAGCATTTGCTAACATTGACAAGGATGTCAACCTTGATGACATTGATGACAAAGACTTGACCTTCGATGATTGGAATAATGACATTGATGCGTTTGCTGACAATGCCGTATATCCATCATACCTCACTCAAAGACCATTTACCGAAGCTCAGACTATCTTGGAAGAAGAAATGATCAGGAGAAAGAAGATGAAAGAACAAGTGACTGCTGAACCAGAGACTGGAGGCCCTTCAGTCGAAGAAGAAAATGAAAGGGCTCTCAATCTGGGTCTCCTCCACAGCCGAATTGATGCATTCAGTGCTGATTTACCTCCACCTCCAGTGTTCTCTCAGACCACCGAAGCTGGCGGATCAAGCAGCATTCCTGAGCCTACCACAGGAATCACCTCTGACCTAGTTGCTTATGACAATCCCTCAGTATCTCCCACCGACATTGAAATGACTATGGGAGAGGAAGAAGAGGAAGATCCCATGGATACTGATGCTCCAAGGCTTATGACTATGGAAGAAATGGAGCTTAGAGAAAGGGCTCAGGAAGAGGAACTGAAAAGAAAACAAGAAGCTGAAGAGGCCAGGCTTGAAGAGCTCGCTCAAGCTAAACTGGAAGAAACTATCAGAATGGAAGAGAGCAGGAAAGCAGAAGAGGCAGCCAAGCTGGATGAAGAAAAGCTGAAAAAGGCAGAAGAAGCCAGGTTGACTGAAGAATTAAGGCTTAAAGCCGAGGCTGACAAACTTGCTGAAGCACAAAGGAAAGCTGATGAAACAGCCAAGCTGGCCGAAGAAAAATTAAAGAAAGAAGAAGAAGCCAGGCTTGCTGAAGAACTAAGGCTTAAGGCCGAAGCTGTTAAACTTGCTGAAGAACAAAGGTTGAAAGAAAAAGCAGCCAAAGTCAAGAAAGTTGAACTACCCGAACCACAGAAAGTAGATGACAAAGACTCTACCACCATCATTGAATCCTCACAGTCATCTCCTCCTGCATCTAAATCAACACATGACAAATCGATCAAGAAACCAAGCACCAAAGCCTCTGCTGCATCTAAGTTACTCAAGTCAGCTTTCAAGAGAGGACATGAGATGAAGAGAAGCAGATTGGAAGATCAGGTTGCAAAACTTGCAACCCAAGTTGCTGAATTGACAAAGCTGAACTCGAACGTCCAAGAGCTACAAGATAAAGTTGATACTTTCTTAGCTAAAGACGTACAAGAGAACTTGGAAGCCACTCTAGCAGCTCAAGCACAAGAATACATGGCACAACACTTAGTTGCTGAGTTGAAAGATCTGCTGGCACCCATGAGAGATGAACTCACCAAGTTCGCAGAGCAAGCGGTCAAGAAAGTAATCCGATTAACAACCTTTACTCTTCGTGCCGACAAGTCTACTACTCCTCTACCAGGACTATCTCTGGACGATTTGGAAGCTCAACTCTTAGAAAAGCTGGCAAACAAGTTCACCTTGACTCCTGAAGAAGCAAAAGTCTTGGAAGCACTGAAAGACAAGATGAACAAAGAGACTTGCAGCACAGAGGCAGATAAGCTGAAGCGTCAAAGAGATGACGAAGACAGGGATCCGAATTCTCAGGCAAAGAAACAAAAACATGCCGAAGGACCCTCATCTCATACACCGGTCATCCCCCCAACCACAACAACTTCCTCTCAACAACCGAAGGCATCAGGTTCTGCTCCCAAGGCACACGACCATTTCGAATACACCGGTGGTGACGACATTCCTCAACCCGATGAAGTTCTAGAACCGTCATCCAAGAAGAAGAAGAAAGCAAGAAAAGGAAAGGATCATCAACCCAAACCGGACACCTCATCAAAGGAAAAGGAACCTAAGAAACCTAAAACCGTCCTCCAATGGCTCGAAAAGGATGAGACTGCCGAATATTCCTGGTTTGAGAAGATGATCAATTCACAACCGCCACTGGGAGACAATCAGGAACCTCAAGATGGTCGAACAGTGGAATTTGCTCAATTAATTCAGCACAAGTTTCAGATGAAAAAGATGAATAAGAAAGAGCTGCGAAGAATTAAGAATGAAGCATTTAAACTTCTCAAAGATCGGTCTGCTAACTCCATCGAGCTTGAGTATCATCTAGAAAATATTGCTCGAGCCATGTCAAGCGATATTGACTGGATTAACCCTGAATCTTTTGATGATCCGGTCACGAAGAAATCCGCACCCTACATTACTGACTGGTCGAAACCACTACCAATGGTTGGGAGGCCTAATGAACCGAAGATCCCGTACATGTTCTTCTTCAACACAGACTTGGAATTTCTAAAACTCGGTAGTGCGATTGAGAAGAAGTACGTTACCTCACTCGCCTTTCTCCCTGCAGCTCGATATCTCAACAATGCAATCGAAGAAGAAGCTACAGCATTATTCGTTGATAAAATTGTTGAATATGACCGGAACGCACTTTACGGCATTCATCATTGGCCAGAAAACCGGGCACAATACTATCGAAGCAGCAGACTGAATCAGACGATGGGCGATGTGGCAAGTGATTTGAAGATAGTCTCTATTCAGTTCATCTCGACTGTCACTCACTTTGGGTACCCCTTCCTCAGCAAAATCACACTCAAAAGACTTGATGAAAAGGAGTACGACATTTACGAGTCTGACTTTCCACGACTACGTCTCAATGACATCGAAGACTTGTATCTGCTCAAAGTTCAAGGCAAACTCTGTGGCTTGCCGAAAGAGATACAACTTGCCTTTATCCAAGCTCTCCTTATATTTATCAGGCAAATAGTCATCAGAGAAAGAGTAGAAGATCTTCAGTTAGGAGTGGAAAGTTATCAGAAGAAGCTCAATCTCACCAAACCCAACATGTTCAACATCCCCGACCTTCAACATCTGCTTCAATACACCTTGATCAAGCATCCATTTGGGTTCACCTACCGCAGTGTTAATGGTCGCAACTGCTTCATGGCTTACACCGAAATTCAGAAGTTCTGTGATGAAACATTGAAGTTCGTCAGAGATGGAATCAAGAGCAGAGTCGATGACATTGCTTTGGGTAAATCGAAATGGTGGAATACAACAGAGGTCAGGGATGCCCGCAGATTCATCTTAAGAATTGAGAACCGATTGAAGCGAAGGGATCAGTTCAGGAGATTGGAAAGCTATGTTGGAGGAAGATCAAAATTTCCGGTGTTGACATTTCAGAGACCTGATTGGTAGTAACATTGTAAGAATTTGATTTGATTTGACAATATTATATCTCATAATGGCTTGTGCACATATTACAGTGCACAACCCGAACTTGTAAAGAAAGGACCCTGAGATACGCATCAGTGCCTCAATCCTAAATATAAGGAGCGAAGGCTTCTTACTTTTGAGTAGAATTAATCTAACATTTATGATTTATTCTGCTCAAAAGGACAAGTATTTCTCCTCAATAAGACCTAATCACTTGTTGAGGGGGAGCACTTGTCAAAACAAAATACTTTGCTCTAAATCAAAAGTTCTCGGTGAATCTCCCCGTAAGACTCAAAAGGCATATTTTAATCTAAAAGTTTGTCAAAAACACCATTTTATATGCTATTTTTGAGGGGGAGAAAATGAAAAAGTGATTAAAATATACGAAGTCAAAGCTTTAAAGTTGTATCATGTGCGAGCTAGACTCAGTATTGACCCAGGAATTGACGAGACAATAAAAGTTATTAATATCGAAAGGACTTATCCTCGACGGGTAATAACATCAAGTTAGTTACTAGAGCTAGTTGTCACCTAAAAGCTGACAATGTATCTCTTTAACTAACCACGTAAGCGTGTCTCGAAAAGGATATGTCTTAGTAGAAATGTACCGTCTCGAGAAACTTTCTGTGGACTTGACCAGGCCGGGTAATAACTTCAAGCTAGTCTAACTAGTGATGTAAGCGTGTCTCGAATCGGTCCTGTTCACGGAAAGTGGATCAATTCAAAAGTGCCTGCTCCTCCCGCATGTGCAAATTTATTTAAAAACTTATGAGCACATGTGCAGGGGGAGCCCTTCAAAAGTGTACACAAAACTCTCAAAGAGTTAACCAAAATATTTGATTATCACAAACACTTTGAGAGATTTTTTAATCAAAGGTTTCTTGGCTACTGTCGGAGTTATAAGGTGATTAAGATAGGAATAACCGTCCTATGATCCGCCAGAGCCGGAGGGATCTACCCAAGGACATCACCAATAGTTAGAAGTAGAAGTCCTTAGGTATGATACGGAAAAAAGGAGAAAAGAATGAAAGGGAAAGAAGGAGTTGAAGAATTAAAAAGAAAAGTAAAGAAAAGTGTGAAAAGAAATAGCCCTCCAGATGATTCAACCTTAGGGCAGACACCGGGTTCAATACGTATGCTACTGGCTGTTGCTTAAAACAACACCGGTATTGAAGATTAAGTCGTCATGGACCCAGTGACGCGATGCACTAAACCTTCTCAACCACTCAAGTTCTCTTAAAAGGACTTGTTTCATTCTCACGGGGAACCTGCGTAACCTATCGACCTATCTCTTAGAGACGGTTGATATTGAAGCAGGAGACTCATCCCCAGTCTCCGCATAGGAAACCTAGGTGTGCACTTATAGAGTCTAGAGCCATGAGATACATCAAAGATCTCTTAGGAACACTTAGTATTTCTACAACCGGTGTTTTACATCAATGGGCATCAGTTGTAAACTATCGAGTCCTTCGCAGATCTTAGCAATCTGCCGAGAACGTTTATGAGAGGATTACGTAAGTATTTCTCAATGATTGAACGGAAATCCTGCCAGGGTCAACATCTAACAGCCCTGACAGCAGGTCACTTCGGTAACCCCACAAGGGTTACGCTTAGTGTTTGCGGTGGTTCCATAGCGGTCTACAGTCGTGGAGTGATCCCCAGCGACTCACCCAGTCATTGAGCTACTTAGTAGGTCTCGTAAGCTCCTTCGGGAGTATCTGATATGGGAACGGCCAGGATAAGGACTAGAGGGAGTCTTCACAATATGCTGTTGATGAACTCTAATTCCTTATCCGTAAGTACCGGTTGTTTTATTGCTAACTGTTTACTCGCAGGTACCTCATTTCCATGATGGTAGATTCCAACATGCTCATACATACATCTTGAAGTCAAAGTAAGCTCCCCCAAAGATCTTAACACCACAAAGTTCAAAGAATGATTCTACGTCAATAAAGAAGAATCTACAAAGTGTAAAGACTAAAGATCTCATTGTATGAAAAGGAACTTCGTGCATGACAAAGACCGAAGATGTATGAGTATGTTGGAATGGAGTTCAACCACCACAGACGCAGGAGTGACGAATGGCAGACTACTTCGTGATACAATCACCACATCATCATCAAAGAACAAAGACAAAGGGCAAAGTACATTCATTATCACTCAAACCATTTTGAAGACGTCTAGAGTTTCACATGTCACAAGTCAACGACAAAGATGAAGACGTCAAGCAACCGTGATGACCGACCCTTAGGGGGAGATTGTTGGGATCATACTTTGGTATTTAGTCAAGTCTCGGTCATTACCTTTTGTAATAGGTTGCTTTAGTATTTATTCTATTTTGTTTCATGATTACAAGGCTTATATGTAAAAGCCCTATGGGCTTGAAGCCCACGAATTCAAAGATAAGGGAGGAAGGGAGTGTTGCCCTAACTCCTCCCTTATAAATAGTAAGCTTATGTAAACATTTAGTTTGTTGGTTATTTGATTATCTTAAGGAAACTCTTGCACTTTCACCTTTCATATTGTCTCATAATCAACCAATCTCATTTCTCATCTTATTTCTTTCTAAATCATACTTGTGTTTACAAAATGGTGACCTAACACTTCTCCTTCCCTCACTCCGTTTGAGGGAAGTGATTTCGTCCTTGAGGAATTAGAGGCCTTTCTCAAAAGTGATTCAGTTCCCGAAGGAATTGATAACTAAGAGATTGACCCGGAGAGGGATATATTTCTCCTTAAGAAATTATTGAACAAAGATCCCTCTCCCATTCCTGTTCTACCTCCACAACTTCATAACGCGGAAGTCAAATATGTTAAGAAAAATGATGATTTCCCCGAGGTCGAACTTAAGGACCTGCCTCCTCATCTAGAATACGCATTCTTGGAAGGTAACGATAAGTTGCCGGTCATTATTGCAAAAGACTTAAAGGATGAGGAGAAAACCGCGCTGCTTAAGGTTTTGAAGTCCCACAAGCAAGCAATTGCTTGGAAGCTCTCAGACATTAAGGGTATTAACCCGGATTTTTGTACACACAAAATCCTAATGGAAGAGGACTTCAAACCTGCTGTGCAACATCAAAGAAGGGTAAATCCAAAAATCCACGAAGTTATCAAAGAAGAAGTTATCAAACTTCTCGATGCGGGATTGATTTACCCTATATCAGATAGTCCTTGGGTTATGTAACACCCCCTAAATTTCAACTAGACCAGCGGAAGACTTTGTGGGGTATTACTTAGAGGATCGAAGTCAAGTCATAGAAAACGACTCAAAGAGACGTTTTAAAATTATGTTTATCATTCATTTAAAAACAAGTTTTCAAATACAAAGTTGTTTCATTAGTTTTAACATATCGTAGGAGATATGAGTTATTAAAAGCGAATGACAAAACATTTTATTTAACACCCGTATAGGGGTTTAATGCCCTCTCCATGCCTCGAGCTCCTTCGCATTAATTTCCTGAGATAAACATGCTAAAAGTTAATAAAAGTTGAGTGATATTCATAGGTTTAAGTTTAGTAGTTGAACACAAGCGATAGTGATAATTGCATCGAATTACAATTATAAGTTTGAAAAGCATTTATTATTGCATTAAGCTCATGACACTCAGCCGATTAACAGATCTCATCATAAATGATGGATTATAGTAACAGGGGGGGCCCTCGGGATAGGTCCTTGCCAGTAACCTATCAGATTTCAAATAAAGTGCGTTTGGTTGTTTTCTCAACTCCCAAATGGGGATTGTCAATCCCTAATATATCTATCCACAATTATTTACGTTCACCTCTCTGGGTGACTAAGTCTCATGATATGAGGGGCTTTTTGGCAAAAAGGTACTGATGAGGCAAAAAATGAACCACTTTTAGGGGATCATTTAAGCCCGGAATTGAATTTATTTGATCAAATATTGCCCTAAATCGTTCCTTTTGTGATTTTAGGTACTTTGGGAGAGAAATCTGGAAAAGGAAGCAATTCGGACGTTTTTGGAGCATAAAAGTGAAGAAAACGCCAAAGTCTTAATTTTCCTTGCTGAGAACAGTAGGTGACGGCGTCAAGAAGGAAATCCTGACGGCGTCAAGAGTAATTTTCATGACGACCCAGTACAGAAATGAAGGCGTCACAAGGTAGAGCGTCAAGAGTAAAACATGTGACGGCCTGGAAAATGTTATAACGTGACGGCGTCAGAAGTAGATCAAGGCAGTCCGAGAAGTATTTTGGCGGCGAGATGACGGCGTCACCAATTTGGTCTTGACGCCGTCAGCCTCAATTTCCTATATATAGTTTTCTAATTTTCATTCATAAATGAAGAAAGAAGTTTTGGAGAAACCCTAAGGCCAAACTTAGTACGAATTTTACAGGTTTTTCAAGGGTTCTCAGCCCTTGAACCCTTTCATGTGTAATTGAGATAAGTGTTCTTTTAATTCAATCAATATGTCTATGTGTTGGTTGTCTATATCTTGTTCTTGTCTTAATTCCATCATGCTAGGCTAGATCTATCTTGTGTTTGCTTAGATCTAATGAAACCTAGATGTTAATTATGTGTTGATTACTTGTTTATGGTTGTATTGGATGAATGATTTCGATGTTAGGCTTAAGAAAACTGGCAGATCTCCAAATGGTAACATGCTTGAACGTCTTAGGAAACATGAACTGACGTGCACTAGGTTTTATTGGTTGTATTTAATGCATGAGTAAATTCTAATGATCCCATGTTAGGAGCTTCTTAGCCGGCTCGACATAGGAGTGAAGTAGGCACTCATAGGATTGGGGAATTAAGTGCGCCACCCCATGCATGGTATTAAGGAATACAATCCGTCATCCACGCAACTATAACAAGTAATTAACGTGTAAAAGATATCTAGGGAGTAGTGAAATCTAAGTAAACACAACTTCTCCACTTATTGCTCACAACCTTAGTTTAATTTAGTTTATTTTCATTTCTAGTATTTTATTTTGATTACATCTTTAGTATTGGGTTAGTTGACTAGCAACTAATTCCGCCCAAATCCTTAAAACCCGAGATTTTTACTTGCTTTCAAAAAAATATAAAAATACAAAAATAATCATCCCTCATCTTTAGAACTAGTATTTAGGTTTTCTAATCCTAGCGACACTATTCCTAGCTGAACGATCAATCCCCTGGTACTTGTCACTATACTATACTACAACGATCAGGTACACTGCCTAGTGGGGGTTGTAAGCTTCTCAAGATCCCTTGAGAGGTAAATCCTGGTGCGATTCCCACGTATCAAGTTTTTGGCGCCCCAGCCCGGGGAATAGTTATTGTCTAGGTTAGAATCTCTTTTTATTAGGTCTACTTGCTAGATTCCTTTCTAGTAAGATTTTATTTTTATTTTTAGGTTTTCTTTAGTCTATCTTATTTCTTTGTGTTTTTGTTCGTAACTCTTCACCACCTGCCATCATGGCAACCGACGAATCCTCTAACCTTAGGATCACTAGGAGTCGTAGTTCCACTAGAATCTTGTCTTGCCTTATGCAGAACCCGAAAGAGAAATGCGTAGATTAAGACAATATCACTCAACTTCTGAACCATCTAGCGTTGCCATCGATTTTGATGCACCCCTTTCTGAAGAAAATTCAGAAAATCATGTTACAACCCCTAGCTCCCAACCCAACAACGAGATGAGTACCCCCACAACTCCCATTCCTAAGCGCCTTAAGGACTACTCCTCCCCAACCCCTTGTGGCTTCTCAAATGCCATTGTCTACCCAAACGAACACACCAACGAGGTCTTGCATGCGAACGATGTTTGGCTTGTCCAAAGTGTGTGTAAGTTTTGTGGATTAGATGAGGAAGATCCAATTCAACACATTAAAGACTTCTTGAAAATAGTAGACACCCTCCATACGGATGGGGCTACTAGAGACACGTCCCGATTGCGATTCTTTCCTTTCACCCTATATGAAAAAGCCCAAGAATGGTATGATAAACTTCCTTCTGAATCTATTTTCACATAGGAGCAACTCATGTCCAAGTTCTATGAGAAGTTCTTTCCACCTGGAAAAACCTCAGCATTTAGAGATAGGATCCTTCGCTTCCGAAAAGGGAAGGACGAACCCTTCCATAAATCGTGGATCAGATTCAAAGATTTAATAAGACAAGTTCCCCATCATGGCATTGAGCTTTGGCTCTTGGTCCAAATCTTCTACGACAATGTCTCCTCTAATGATCGAAATGGAATCAACCAATCTAGAAAAGGGAGATTGGCCAATCTTAGTGCCGAAGAAGGATGGGATAGGATTGAAGAATATGCTCAAGACCAGGATGACACTTGGAATGAACCTGAGTCGACTGTCAGCATTTCTGAAATCACTTCAGATCGGTTGAGAAAAATTCACAAAAGAGTGGAATACCTAGCTGGGTCGCAGTTACCTAAACAACTTTCGAATCCTTACTTAATCTGCGATTACTGTGGGGGCCCGCATGAGGTAGAAGAATGCGGAGGAACAGCCAGGACTGAACATGCATGCTTGTCAGGAGGTGACATCTATGTTGATCCCTCCCTTTTGCCTTTTTACCAAAATGACGATTACACCCTCTGGGGAAATCTGGTAAAGAGAAAAGAAGGGGAGGAAGGCCCTGAATTCGAAATCAGGAGCACTTTTGAAGATGACCTTGGTCACTTCACTCAAGAAAAAGGCTTACAATTGAAAGGTCTTAATGAACTTTTTGACGAGCAGCAGGATGACATTGGAGAATTTTTCAACAAGCTTAACTCAGCCTTAGATAACCTTGAAATGCCATCATTAAGCAAAAAAGACCCCATGCTCGCGATAACCACTCGAGCTGGAACAACAACCAAGGACCCCCTTACCCAAGCTCGTCCCCCATCGCTCCCGATCCAATCAAACCTCGCGAGGAGGAGGAGGATGTGGGCAGCAAGACCCCCGACCAGCCTCCCTTGACGACCCCTTCCCCATCAACCCCACCTAACCGACCGATGAGAATCCCGTTCCCATCCCGATTAAGGAACCATAAAACTGAGAATGATAACAAAAGATTCTTGTCATACCTAAAAGACTCGGTTGTCACCATACCCCTCCTTGATGCTTGCTATCACATGCCAAAGTATAGCGCATACTTTAAAAAACTACTTGCTAACCGAAAGAAACTCGAGGGTCTTGTGACCCTGGGGGAAGAATGCTCAGTGGTGACCCATCGAGGGCTACCAAAAAAGGTAGACGATCCAGGCAGCTTCACCCTGCCTTGCTCCATAGGATCTCTATCAATTAAGAATGCCCTTGCCGATTTGGGAGCGAGTATCAATCTCATGCCTCACTCTATGTTCCTTAAATTAGGATACTCTGGATTAAAGCCTACCCGCATGAACATCCAACTGGCCGATAGATCAGTCAAGTACCCCGTAGGGATATGCGAGAATGTGCTAGTCAAAGTTGGGAAATTCAAATTCCCGGTCGATTTCGTAATCTTGGATATGGAGGAGGATGACTTGGTACCCATCATCTTAGGGAGACCATTTCTTGCTACCGCTCGTGCAGTCATTGATGTTTATGACGGCAAATTAACCTTGCGAGTGGGAACCGATAGCACAACCTTCGACATTAAGGATTCTATGGATCTCTCTCTCGAAGCAGCTAACCGGCTCTATTTCATTGGGGAGGTCGATGAACTCACAGATATCATTGATAGTTGTGTCGATGAACAAATCGAGGAACGCTGGCTACGGGACGAGAGTTTTCTGCCTTTGCTAGAGGTGGAAAAGATGGAGGATGTTGGTGCAGTCTCCTTCTACCCCAGACAAGAGGCAACGGAGCATCTCGAGCTCCGAAAGCCCAAAAACAAGCTTAAACCTTCTATTATCGAACCTCCTGAGTTAGATCTTAAAGAGCTTCCTAACCATTTAGAGTATTCCTTCCTTCAGGGAGAGGACCAACTGCCGATAATCATAAACTCTTCCTTGGAACATGAACAGAAAGGTAAACTCTTAGAGGTCCTGAAGAAATATAAGGGAGTGCTCGCATGGAGTGTAGCTGACATTAAGGGGATTGACTCAACTTTTTGCACACATAAGATTCTCATAGAAGAAGATTATAAACATACCGTGCAACCCCAGAGGCGGGTGAACCCCAACATTAAGGAAGTAGTAAAGAAAGAAGTTATTAAACTTCTGGATGCAGGATTGATTTACCCAATCTCGGATAGCCCATGGGTCAGTCCTGTACAGGTTGTACCTAAGAAGGGCGGAATGACTGTAGTTAAGAATGACAAGGGTGAGATGGTGCCCCAGAGAACGGTTACTGGATGGCGGGTATGCATTGACTATCGAAAGCTCAATGATGCCACGAGGAAAGATCACTTTCCCTTACCATTCATTGATCAAATGTTAGAGAGATTGTCTGGACACGAGTACTATTGCTTCTTGGATGGATTCTCAGGGTATTTTCAAATTCCCATAGCACCTGAGGACCAAGAAAATACCACGTTTACTTGCCCTTATGGAACATTTGCCTACAGAAGGATGCCTTTTGGGCTATGTAATGCCCCCGCCACTTTCCAGCGATGCATGACCGCAATCTTTCACGAACTCATGGAAGACAGCATGGAAGTGTTCATGGACGACTTTTCGGTCTTCGGGAACTCCTTCGACCACTGTCTTGCTAATCTAGAAAAGATGCTTAAACGTTGTGAGGAAACCAACTTGGTGTTAAATTGGGAAAAGTGTCATTTCATGGTAAAAGAAGGGATTGTGTTAGGGCATAAGATCTCTGGGAACGGAATAGAGGTGGACCAAGCTAAAGTTGAAACTATATCTAAGTTACCATACCCCACGACTGTTAAAGTAATACGCAGCTTCTTGGGGCACGCCGGGTTTTATCGGAGATTCATTAAAGACTTCTCCAAAATAGCTCGGCCAATGACTCAATTGCTTGTGAGGGATGCTCCGTTTGATTTTTCCCAAGAATGCAAGGATGCGTTCGATCTCTTAAAAAAGGAGCTCACACAAGCTCCAATCATGATCACACCCAACTAGGAGTTACCGTTTGAAATCATGTGTGACGCTAGCGAAAAATGAACCACTTTTAGGGGATCATTTAAGCCCGGAATTGAATTTATTTGATCAAATATTGCCCTAAATCGTTCCTTTTGTGATTTTAGGTACTTTGGGAGAGAAATCTGGAAAAGGAAGCAATTCGGACGTTTTTGGAGCATAAAAGTGAAGAAAACGCCAAAGTCTTAATTTTCCTTGCTGAGAACAGTAGGTGACGGCGTCAAGAAGGAAATCCTGATGGCGTCAAGAGTAATTTTCATGACGACCCAGTACAGAAATGAAGGCGTCACAAGGTAGAGCGTCAAGAGTAAAATATGTGACGGCCTGGAAAATGTTATAACGTGACGGCGTCAGAAGTAGATCAAGGCAGTCCGAGAAGTATTTTGGCGGCGAGATGACGGCGTCACCAATTTGGTCTTGACGCCGTCAGCCTCAATTTCCTATATATAGTTTTCTAATTTTCATTCATAAAAGAAGAAAGAAGTTTTGGAGAAACCCTAAGGCCGAACTTAGTACGAATTTTACAGGTTTTTCAAGGGTTCTCAGCCCTTGAACCCTTTCATGTGTAATTGAGATAAGTGTTCTTTTAATTCAATCAATATGTCTATGTGTTGGTTGTCTATATCTTGTTCTTGTCTTAATTCCATCATGCTAGGCTAGATCTATCTTGTTTTGCTTTGATATAATGAAACCTAGATGTTAATTATGTGTTGATTACTTGTTTATGGTTGTATTGGATGAATGATTTCGATGTTAGGCTTAAGAAAACTGGCAGATCTCCAAATGGTAACATGCTTGAACATCTTAGGAAACATGAACTGACGTGCACTAGGTTTTATTGGTTGTATTTAATGCATGAGTAAATTCTAATGATCCCATGTTAGGAGCTTCTTAGCCGGCTCGACATAGGAGTGAAGTAGGCACTCATAGGATTGGGGAATTAAGTGCGCCACCCCATGAATGGTATTAAGGAATACAATCCGTCATCCACGCAACTATAACAAGTAATTAACGTGTAAAAGATATCTAGGGAGTAGTGAAATCTAAGTAAACACAACTTCTCCACTTATTGCTCACAACCTTAGTTTAATTTAGTTTATTTTCATTTCTAGTATTTTATTTTGATTACATCTTTAGTATTGGGTTAGTTGACTAGCAACTAATTCCGCCCAAATCCTTAAAACCCAAGATTTTTACTTGCTTTCAAAAAAATATAAAAATACAAAAATAATCATCCCTCATCTTTAGAACTAGTATTTAGGTTTTCTAATCCTAGCGACACTATTCCTAGCTGAACGATCAATCCCCCGGTACTTGTCACTATACTATACTACAACGATCAGGTACATTGCCTGGTGGGGGTTGTAAGCTTCTCAAGATCCCTTGAGAGGTAAAGCCTGGTGCGATTCCCACGTATCAGGTACTTAAGCAATAACAATTTCAGGCATAATATAAGAAAATACTTGTTTTCAGATTTTTAAGCATGTATCTCCCCACGAAAACAGTTTTATAAAAGTGGGCTATGAACTCACCTTAGTGGTTTAGTGAATAAAAATATCGATACTCAGTTTGCAAAATGGGAACGGCTCCACACACGACCTAGATAATATTTGGCAATTTTTCAGTGTTTGATAGTCTTAAAGTTTTAATCGCGAGTAGTTTTTGAATGCGTGATTTGTTAATTTATTTTTTTAGTAAGACTTTTGGTTTTATAGTATATCGTACATTTAGTTTAGTTATATATATATATATATATATATATATATATATATATATATATATATATATATATATATATATATATATATATATATAACGTAAGTTGTAATAATAAAAATAGTAACGATAGTTTGAAATAATGCGTAACGTTTAATAATAATAATAGTAATAATAATAGTTTGAAAATAAACGTAACGTCGTGACGGGAACTCGTAAAAATGGAAAATAAAAATGAAAATATTAATATTTGTATATGGCCCTTGATTTTCAAAAATTTACACTTTTTACCCTAACGGCGTTAGCGTTACGCCGTTAGTCCAAAATTAAATATAAGTACATTTTAAGTCCAAAACTTTATTTTTCTTACACTTTCCACCCTAAAGTTTATAAAAATCAGTTTTCATCCTAAAGTTTACGAAATGACATATTATACCAAAACTTTGAAATATTTACATTTTTTACCCGAATTTCATAAGTTTTGCAAATCTAGTCCAAAATCAAAATTTTCAAAACTTAATGTTTTCATTTCCTAAATAGTTTCAAGACAGCTTATTGAGCTTATTCTAATAGCTTATTAGTTCAAAAAAGCTTATGGATAGCTTATGGGCTTTTTAACGAAAAACCAAGCCCGTTAGTGTTTTTAAATCCAATGGGCTTACGGGGTTTTTGGGCTTGCTTAGGGCTAAGATTAGGATCGTGAAAAAGTTGCCCAATAGCTTATAGCCTCAGCTTATTCACTCGGCTTATTTTGAAATGATTGGGCCTTAAGGCCCAATCGATACTACTTAACTTTTCAAAATGGTTTCTTGGTCGATTTGCTTTTGATCGATTACTAGGTCCTAACGTGATTCTCATTACAAAGTTTCTACACCAAATTGATTGGGTGCCATGAGGTCTATTGGTTTGTGTAATAAAAAGGTATGCTCGTTAAGTAAATATTAAAGATATGCGTGTGTTTTGGGTGTGGCATGGGACGAATTTTTGTAACAAAAGACTTAGAAAAATATTTGAGTTTTTTCATACTTGTTGTGGTATGCTAGGAATGTACTTCGAAATGGTTTATACGTAGTGTTTTAGTTTCAAAACTTTATATAGCTTATTTTTTAAGGTGTCAAATATATAGATGGACGTAAAATATATATAGGTCGTTTATCTAGATTTTACATAATGAGGTGCGTTTGAGTGTGTCGTGTATAAATGTAATGCAATTAAATGTATATAAAAAAGAATTGAAATGAGTCGTTTGGGACTTACGACACAAAATGGTGGGATAAATGGGAACGTAAAGTCGAGAAGTAAGTGAGATGAGTACGTAGTGTGTTAGTTTGCTCGACCAAGGTTCACAAACAACAATTTGCTTCTCCTAAACCCCCAAGAATCTCTTAATTTCCTACCCAAAGCTTCGACCCAACTCCTAGCTTTACTACTTAGCAATATTTGGTGAAATTTTGGTTTGCATGGAAGTAGAAAATGCAAGCATGCATGCATGCATTATATATATGGTTCTAAGGGTGTTCTAGTGTCCAAGTTTTAAAGTGATTGGATGGTTACATGTTTTCAAAAAGTCTAAAGTTGTAAGAGTAGTACTAGACACTCAAGGCCTTTGTTTCTTGTGGTCGACATCTCAAACTTCAAAGAAAAACGTGGCCTTTGAAAACTTACAAACGAATGGTACTTGTGATATATGTTATAAAAAGGTTTTGGTACTTTCTCTAGTGAATAAAATATGGTAGTGTGTGTGCTTGATTTAAGGGGGTACTAGTTTGGTTTATAACATGCATGTCGACTACATATTATTTAGTGAACCGATTTGTAGATTGGTTGTGACTTGTGGGATTTTGGTAACTTGGCAATACTTAGATCTTAGTTTGAGTTTAGAATGAGTTTAGGATGTTTTAGAAACAATCGTGGGTCAAAATGGTTGAGTTTTGAATATGTTGACATTTTATAAAATCGTGTTTGGGGACAATCACTTTGCCTCGTAAAATCGTGTCTAGACTTAACGAGAGAAGCTATAAATCGACATTCTAATTTTTGGCTAGGGAAGGAATGAGTATGTGCAAAAATATAGGGGTGTCGTGTGGAGGATTTGGGCGTACGAAGCTTATTTCTAGTTGTCCTAGTCAAATGGAATGAAAACAAAACAAAGGGAAATTGGGCTTGATTTGGTTTGGGCTAGGAATAGTAACAGGCCGAACTTTTGGTTTGGGCTTAGGGTAATTAAGGGTCCGGTTTAGAGTTAATTAAGATTAGTAAAATTGTTAATTATAATTAGTGAATATTTTAGTATTTAATTAGTGAGACTTTTACGTTGTCGAACGCGTTTTGTTAAAATATGTTACGTAAGTTCGTAAGTGGTAAAATTTAATACTCTCGTGATTGTTAGACTATAGTGGTACATGTGTGAGCATCGTTCCGAAAAGAAAAGGTTTTAAGTATCGTAGTGACTTCGAGTAATCATAGCATATTTAAATAATAATTAAAAATAAAAAAAATTTGTTATCGGTAAAAACGTTATAAATTAACGTAATGATTTATTAATTTTTGATTAACTTTACTATTCATAGGGAAATTTTACGGGTGATCACAGTACCTACCCCTCATTCTGAATTCCGTCCCGGAATTCTAGTCTAAGATGGTCGTCAGGGTTGTCTAAGAAAATAGATGGGGATATTTGGCACGAATTTGGTCCTCGCGTTCCCAAGTGTATTCTGGTCCTCGCTTAGAGTTCCATCTAACCTTGACTATGGGAATACGGTTTTGTTTTAATCGTTTGACTTCCCTATCCATGATTTCTACTGGTTCTTCCGTAAAGACAAGTTTATCATCAAGTTGAATCTCTTTGAGTGGGATCACTAGAGATTCATCGGATAAACACTTCTTAAGGTTTGACACATCGAAGGTAGGGTGTACTCGGCTAAGTTCTTCTGGCAACTCTAGCTTATATGCCACTGGTCCAATCCGTTCTAAGATGCTAAATGGTCCGATGTATCTAGGGTTCAACTTTCCACGCTTTCCAAAGCGTATCATTCCTTTCCAAGGAGAAACTTTCAACATTACTCTATCTCCAACCTGAAATTCCATAGGTTTTTGTCTTATGTCGGCATAGCTTTTCTGCCTATCTCTTGCAGCTTGCAGCCGTTGTTTGATCTTAACTATTTTCTCCGTTGTCTCATGAATGAGTTCGGGCCCGGTGAGTTGTAAGTCACCTACTTCGGCCCAACAAACGGGTGATCTGCACTTTCTTCCATACAGTGCTTCGAATGGGGCTGCCTTAATACTAGTGTGGTAACTATTGTTGTAGGAGAATTCTACCAATGGTAAGTGTTTGTCCCAACCTTTTCCGAAGTCGATCACACATGCTCGGAGCATGTCTTCTAAGGTTTGGATGGTTCTCTCACTTTGACCATCGGTCTGTGGATGGTATGCGGTGCTCATGTCTAACTTAGTTCCTAGAGCTTTCTGCAAAGAGTTCCAGAAATTAGACGTGAATCGACTATCTCGATCAGAGATGATTGAGATAGGCACTCCATGTCGAGTAACAATCTCTTTTAAGTACAACTGTGAGAGTGTATTCATTTCGTCGGTTTCTTTGATAGGCAGAAAGTGAGCGGATTTGGTGAGATGATCAACGATGACCCATATGGTATCATATCCTGTTGACGTCTTGGGTAGTTTGGTGATGAAGTCCATTGTAATCCGTTCCCATTTCCACATGGGAAGTTCGGGTTGTACCAACAATCCTGATGGTTTCTGGTATTCTGCTTTCACTCTCGCACAAGTCAAACATTTTCCGACATACTCTGCTATGTCGGCTTTCATGTTTGGCCACCAATAGAGTTCCTTAAGATCCTGGTACATCTTGTCGGAACCTGGGTGGATGGAGTACTTTGATTTGTGCGACTCATGCATGATGAGGTCATGTAATCCTCCATAGAGTGGAACCCAACTTATATCCTTAAAACAGAGCATTCCGTTTGATCTCTTCACAAAACCATTTGAGTTCTCCGGCATGCCGTAGATTCTCTCATTTGGCCTGTTCTCTTCTCGAAGAGCTTCAGATTGTGCTTGAAGTATTTGCGATGGAAGAGGCGAATAAACCGTCATTCCCAAGGATCGAACCCTGAGAGGTTTTATTCGTTCTTTCCTGCTTAAGGCGTCTGCCACGACGTTCGCTTTTCCCGGATGGTAGCGAATCTCACAATCGTAGTCGCTAAGCAATTCTAACCATCGACGTTGCCTCATATTCAACTCCTTCTGATCTAGGATATGTTGAAGACTTTTGTGATCTGTGTATACCGTGCACTTGGTGCCGTACAGATAGTGTCTCCATATCTTAAGAGCAAATACTACTGCTCCTAATTCCAAATCATGAGTTGTATAATTTACTTCATGCGTCTTAAGTTGTCGTGAAGCATAAGCTATCACTTTGTCTCTCTGCATCAGTACCGCACCTAACCCATGGTACGACGCGTCGCAGTACACTATGAAGTCTTCACTTCCTTCTAGTAGTGCTAAAATCGGGGCTTTACAGAGTTTCTTCTTTAACAACTGAAAAGCCGATTCTTGATTCTCCTCCCAACTGTACTTCTTATTCTTTTGTGTTAACTCGGTCAAAGGCTTGGCGATTTTTGAAAAACCTTCAATGAATCGCCTGTAGTAACGGGCAAGACCTAAGAATTGGCGTATTTCCGTAGGGTTGGTAGGAGCTGCCCAATCCTTAACGGCCTCAATCTTTGCCGGATCTACGTGGATGCCTTGACTATCGATAACATGACCCAGAAATTGTACAGTTCTAATCTAGAAATCACACTTAGAGAACTTGGCGTACAGCTCTTCCTTCTTGAGCAGCTCTAGATGATCCTCAAGTGTTCCGCATGTTCTTTCTCGTTGCGAGAATAGATTAAGATGTCATCTATGAATACAATCACAAATTTGTCTAAGTATGGTTTGCATACTCGATTCATCAAATCCATAAACACTGCGGGCGCATTGGTTAAACCAAATGGCATCACTTGGAATTCGAAGTGTCCGTATCGAGTCCTAAAAGTTGTTTTGGGAATATCTTTCTCCTTAACTCTTAGTTGATGGTACCCTGACCTCAAGTCGATCTTCGAATAGACACTCGATCCTTGTAGTTGATCAAACAAATCATCAATCCTGGGTAGAGGATACCGATTCTTCACGGTTAATTTGTTTAATTCTCGGTAGTCAATGCACATTCGGAAAGTTCCGCCTTTCTTCTTAACGAATAGGACTGGAGCTCCCCAAGGTGATGAACTTGGTCGGATGAAACCCTTATCTGACAACTCTTCTAGTTGTTCGGCCAATTCCTTCATCTCGGACGGGGCTAACCTATAAGGTGCTCTTGCCACCGGTCCTGCTCCAGGCACGAGATCTATCTGGAATTCTACTTGGCGGGTAGGTGGAAGGCCGGGTAAATCGTCAGGAAAAACTTCTGGAAATTCCTTGACGACGGGAACGTCCTCAAGTCGTTTTTCCTTTGATTTATCTTCCGTTACTCGAACCATGAATACTTGACACCCTTGATTCAAGTATTTCACCGTTCGGATGTACGAGATGATACCGTGTTGTGGTTTACTCTTATCGCCTTGGATAACTAGAGTTTCACCGTTATATGGAATATGGACTGCTCTCTCATCACAAATGATTCTAGCATGGTGTTTGGATAACCAATCCATTCCGACGACGACATCAAAACTACCTAGTTGAGTAGGCAGGAGGTTGATGGGAAAGGTTTCGTTTTCTAAGGTTATGGTGCAATTCTGAATTGCGATGTCTATGCTTATTAAATCTCCGTTGGCCATTTCTATATCATAGGCAGTATCTAACTTAGAGGGTGCTATGTTAAGTAAGGGGGCAAAGGAAGTAGACACAAAACTCTTATCGGCTCCGGAGTCAAATAATACTTTAGCACTATGATGATTGAGTAGGAACATACCCGTGACTACATCTGGGTTCTGTGACGTATTTCCTTCTCCCATCACATAGGCTCTCCCACGAGCATTGTTTATCTGACCGTTTCCTTTGGTGCATTGGCTCTTGTAATGGCCAATTTCTCCACAAGTGTAGCATGTTGGGGTCACGGGTTGCAGATTGCTCCCGGTAGCGGGGATCTTGCAATCCCTAGCTTGGTGGCCCACCTTATGACACTTTGTACACTTAATGGTGCACTGCCCATAGTGGTGTAACTTGCACTTGTGGCACTGGGGTTTTGGACCCGCATATCTCCCGCTTCCAGTGGCGGTGTATGCTTTGGCAGTCTCTTGCCTAGGGTTCTGTTGACTGTTGCGGTTGTTGTAGTTATGGCGGTTCTGATTGTTGTTCCTAAGGTTGTTGTTGGAGTTGTTGTTATAGTGGTTGCTACTGTTGGTGTGTGTGGTCCTTTTATCATCAAGCTTTCGCTTGAGTTCTTTGTTACACTTGACCTCTCGGTCCAACAGCTTCTGAGCAAGGGTCATTGCCACTTCTAGAGTTGGTGGGTTTGACGAGGTAACATCTCCTTCGATGCTCCGAGGGAGTCCCTTGACATATTTCTCAAGGGTTCTTTCGAAATCTGGCACCATCGTGGGGCATAGTGCTGATAGTTCTTGGAACCTCCTGTTATATGTCCTGAGATCAATCCCTTTCACCATTAACTCGTGAAACTCATCTTCTAACTTTCTAAGCTCAGCACGGGGGCAGTACTTCCTCAGTATTTTTGCTTTGAACTCTGTCCAGGTGAGTTGGAATGCTTCAGTCATTCCCATAGTCTGGGTGATAGAATTCCACCAAGACAGAGCATCTTGCAAAAGGGTTCCGGTAGCAAAGGTAACTTTGCAATCCTCCGAACAGCCACTCCTTTGAAAGACTGTTTCGGTTCGCTCGAACCACTGAGTAAGTTCAGTCACTCCTTCTGTACCCTTGTAAAAAATTGGTTGACATCCTATAAAATCTTTATAGGTACACCTGCGGGGTACAGAGGTTCCACTTCC
Source organism: Artemisia argyi (assembly GCA_030686995.1). NCBI lineage: Eukaryota > Viridiplantae > Streptophyta > Magnoliopsida > Asterales > Asteraceae > Artemisia > Artemisia argyi. The sequence continues at coordinate 52,209,430 of CM060687.1, read as the reverse complement.
TCCTGGTGGTAAACTGGTGCCGCTATTTCGTGCATTTGCTTCCAACCCAGCGGCTACACCGTCAGCAATTGCTTTCTCGATATCAGCCGGAGTCATAGTCGGTGTGGACGTTTCGGTTACAGGGGTTGCGGTTTTGGGTGTTGTAGTCGCAGTCGCTTTCCTTGTCCTAGCCATGGCTCTATTAATATCACATATATAACTACGTTATGTTGAGAAATTTTCGCGTAAAATTTATAACATTATAAATAATCAACACGACATGCTTGGATAGATCACAACACACAATAGAAGTATAAATGCTTGGTTTGGTTTGTATAGACTGACATGACCTGTGACAACATATATATGAGAACACAACAACGCATAAAGATACAACCACAGAAAACATAGATAAACATCAATATATTACAAAGTAACTGATAACATAATATTAATAATGTCTCGTTCATTCGTTTTACAAGAAAAAATAACAATACAAGATTTCTTTATTAATGCCACATTGGCAGGCTAAGATAGTCCTTAGCTATAATGATATGTCCCAGATCTATGGATTCCCTGGTGCACCTCTAACTCTGCGCTGAAGGTCTTCAATCATAGTTATCATGGTCTCTATAGTCAAGTCTCTGGCTCTCTCTCTGGCCTGGGTGTCCCTAATCATACACCTCAGGTTTAGGACCTGAATGCTCATCCTGTCGATCTCGTCATCCTGCGAATCGATCTCTCCCTGCATCATGATAGCAATACCTCCCAAGGTGCGTATCGTCTCGAAGGCCCCCTCCAGATGGGTGCTCATCAGCTCAAAACTCTTCTCCATTGCCAACTGGCCAATCTCAAGGTTTCCTACATCTTCTCCTATAGCCTCTATCTGCTCTAGTGGGAAATCATCGATAACTCTAACAATGTCATCAAAACGATCCTCATGGTGGGCTATCCTAGCGGCTAGTAAAGGTATGGTATGGTGGATGGGTTCTCCGGTAACTGGAAGAATCCTAGAAGCAGCTGAGGATGAACTCTCTCCTAGTTCCCTAGCACTTGGAGCACTTTCCTAAGATCTCCAGTACTGAAGGATTGGAAGCAAGAAAGACCATTTTTGAGCATCGACCCTCCTACGGGTCTTAGGGCGGTAGGTAGTCTCGGTTACGGTTTGCTCACAGGGGTCAGATAGGGATGAAGCCACAATACGTGGCCTCCTACGAGGTGGAGCTGATCGTGAGGTAATGGTTGGTGAATCAGGTGTTGGTAAGGGTACAGTGGTGGTTTGTCGGTAAAGGACGGTGTTTGGTGGGACTGGGGATAGTCGTATAGTCCTAGGGTGCTCAAGGGATGAGGATGGTGATGGCCTAATTCCAGTCATAGGCGAGGTGGGAAATATCACTAGTGGTGGTGATACGAGTGGAGTAGGTAGAGGTGGAGATGGTGGTGGTATACGTGGAGTAAGTGTCGCATGCACCTGTTTCCTAGGGGTGTGTTTACAGACAGGCCCTCCTCCGTATCGTCGGAAAGGTTGACCAAAGGGTTCTGGCTCGTAAATCTGAAGTTGACGGACATGCCTATGTCTGCGGTTTTGGGTAGGTGATGGGGGTGGTGGTATTGGGAGAGAAGTTTCTGAGTCTGAGTCAGATGAGAAGGTGATAGGATGAGAAGATGACGACATGGTACTGTATAAATCCCGAATAGTAAATGCAAGTCACTAATATAATCATAAACTACGTTAACATTTATTAAAAGCTCATATGATAAATAACATTTTCTAACCGTTGATGGAGCTGCGAAGGCACGGAGGGCGTAACATGACTTTTGTAAAAGAAAATTTTTGGTCCGTTTTAAAAGCGTAGTTATAGTCCAGTGTTTTTTTTAAAATACACCTGGTTCTCTATAACCTTGGCTCTGATACCAATCTGTAACACCCCTTAAATTTCAACTAGAGCAGCGGAAGACTTTGTGGGGTATTACTTAGAGGATCGAAGTCAAGTCATAGAAAACGACTCAAAGAGACGTTTTAAAATTATGTTTATCATTCATTTAAAAACAAGTTTTCAAATACAAAGTTGTTTCATTAGTTTTAACATATCGTAGGAGATATGAGTTATTAAAAGCGAATGACAAAACATTTTATTTAACACCCGTATAGGGGTTTAATGCCCTCTCCATGCCTCGAGCTCCTTCGCACTAATTTCCTGAGATAACCATGCTAAAAGTCAACAAAAGTTGAGTGATATTCATAGGTTTAAGTTTAGTAGTTGAACACAAGCGATAGTGATAATTGCATCGAATTACAATTATAAGTTTGAAAAGCATTTATTATTGCATTAAGCTCATGACACTCAGCCGATTAACAGATCTCATCATAAATGATGGATTATAGTAACAGGGGGGCCCTCGGGATAGGTCCTTGCCAGTAACCTATTAGATTTCAAATAAAGTGCGTTTGGTTGTTTTCTCAACTCCCAAACGGGGATTGTCAATCCCTAATAGATCTATCCACAATTATTTACGTTCACCTCTCTGGGTGACTAAGGCTCATGATATGAGGGGCTTTTTGGCAAAAAGGTACTTAAGCAATAACAATTTCAGGCATAATATAAGAAAATACTTGTGTTCAGATTTTTAAGCATGTATCTCCCCACGAAAACAGTTTTATAAAAGTGGGCTATGAACTCACCTTAGTGGTTTAGTGAATAAAAATATCGATACTCAGTTTGCAAAATGGGAACGGCTCCACACACGACCTAGATAATATTTGGCAATTTTTCAGTGTTTGATAGTCTTAATGTTTTAATCGCGAGTAGTTTTTGAATGCGTGATTTGTTAATTTATTTTTTTAGTAAGACTTTTGGTTTTATAGTATATCGTACGTTTAGTTTAGTTATATATATATATATATATATATATATATATATATATATATATATATATATATATATATATATATATATATATATATATATATATGAAACGTAAGTTGTAATAATAAAAATAGTAACGATAGTTTGAAATAATGCGTAACGTTTAATAATAATAATAGTAATAATAATAGTTTGAAAATAAACGTAACGTCGTGACGGGAACTCGTAAAAATGGAAAATAAAAATGAAAATATTAATTTTTGTATATGGCCCTTCTATTTTCAAAAATTTACACTTTTTACCCTAACGGCGTTAGCGTTACGCCGTTAGTCCAAAATTAAATATAAGTACATTTTAAGTCCAAAACTTTATTTTTCTTACACTTTCCACCCTAAAGTTTATAAAAATTAGTTTTCATCCTAAAGTTTACGAAATGACATATTATACCGAAACTTTGAAATATTTACATTTTTGACCCGAATTTCATAAGTTTTGCAAATCTAGTCCAAAATCAAAATTTTCAAAACTTAATGTTTTCATTTCCTAAATAGTTTCAAGATAGCTTATTGAGCTTATTCTAATAGCTTATTAGTTCGAAAAAGCTTATGGATAGCTTATGGGCTTTTTAACGAAAAACTAAGACCGTTAGTGTTTTTAAATCCAATGGGCTTACGGGGTTTTTGGGCTTGCTTAGGGCTAAGGTTAGGATCGTGAAAAAGTTGCCCAATAGCTTATAGCCTCAGCTTATTCACTCGGCTTATTTTGAAATGATTGGGCCTTAAGGCCCAATCGATACTACTTAACTTTTCAAAATGGTTTCTTGGTCGATTTGCTTTTGATCGATTACTAGGTCCTAACGTGATTCTCATTACAAAGTTTCTACACCAAATTGGTTGGGTGCCATGAGGTCTATTGGTTTGTGTAATAAAAAGGTATGCTCGTTAAGTAAATATTAAAGATATGCGTGTGTTTTGGGCGTGGCATGGGACGAATTTTTGTAACAAAAGACTTAGAAAAATATTTGAGTTTTTTCATACTTGTTGTGGTATGCTAGGAATGTACTTCGAAATGGTTTATACGTAGTGTTTTAGTTTCAAAACTTTATATAGCTTATTTCTTAAGGTGTCAAATATATAGATGGACGTAAAATATATATAGGTCGTTTATCTAGATTTTAAATAATGAGGTGCGTTTGAGTGTGTCGTGTATAAATGTAATGCAATTAAATGTATATCAAAAAGAATTGAAATGAGTCGTTAGGGACTTACGACACCAAATGGTGGGATAAATGGGAACGTAGAGTCGAGAAGTAAGTGAGATGAGTACGTAGTGTGTTAGTTTGCTCGACCAAGGTTCACAAACAACAATTTGCTTCTCCTAAACCCCCACGAATCTCTTAATTTCATACCCAAAGCTTCGACCCAACTCCTAGCTTTACTACTTAGCAATATTTGGTGAAATTTTGGTTTGCATGGAAGTAGAAAATGCAAGCATGCATGCATGCATTATATATATGGTTCTAAGGGTGTTCTAGTGTCCAAGTTTTAAAGTGATTGGATGGTTACGTGTTTTCAAAAAGTCCAAAGCTGTAAGAGTAGTACTAGACACTCAAGGTCTTTGTTTCTTGTGGTCGACATCTCAAACTTCAAAGAAAAACGTGGCCTTTGAAAACTTACAAACGAATGGTACTTGTGATATATGTTATAAAAAGGTTTTGGTACTTTCTCTAGTGAATAAAATATGGTAGTGTGTGTGCTTGATTTAAGGGGGTACTAGTTTGGTTTATAACATGCATGTCGACTACATATTATTTAGTGAACCGATTTGTAGATTGGTTGTGACTTGTGGGATTTTGGTAACTTGGCAATACTTAGATCTTAGTTTGAGTTTAGAATGAGTTTAGGATATTTTAGAAACAATCGTGGGTCAAAATGGTTGAGTTTTGAATATGTTGACATTTTATAAAATCATGTTTGGGGACAATCACTTTGCCTCGTAAAATCGTGTCTAGACTTAACGAGAGAAGCTATAAATCGACATTCTAATTTTTGGCTAGGGAAGGAATGAGTATGTGCAAAAATATAGGGGTGTCGTGTGGAGGATTTGGGCGTACGAAGCTTATTTCTAGTTGTCCTAGTCGAATGGAATGAAAACAAAACAAATGGAAATTGGGCTTGATTTGGTTTGGGCTAGGAATAGTAACAGGCCGAACTTTTGGTTTGGGCTTAGGGTAATTAAGGGTCCGGTTTAGAGTTTATTAAGATTAGTAAAATTGTTAATTATAATTAGTGAATATTTTAATATTTAATTAGTGAGACTTTTACGCTGTCGAACGCGTTTTGTTAAAAATATGTTACGTAAGTTCGTAAGTGGTAAAATTTAATACTCTCGCGATTGTTAGACTATAGTGGTACATGTGTGAGCATCGTTCCGAAAAGAAAAGGTTTTAAGTATCGTAGTGACTTCGAGTAATCATAGCATATTTAAATAATAATTAAAAAAAAAAATTTGTTATCGGTAAAAACGTTATAAATTAACGTAATGATTTATTAATTTTTGATTAACTTTACTATTCATAGGGAAATTTTACGGTGATCACAGGTTAGCCCAATACATTGTGTTCCAAAAAAGGGTGGCATCACGGTTGTCACTAATGAGGATAACGAGTTGATACCAACTCGTTTGGTTACAGGGTGGCGAGTATGTATCGATTACAGAAAGCTTAACGAAGCCACCCGCAAGGACCATTTTCCTCTGCCCTTTATGGATCAAATGCTCGAAAGAGTAGCGGGGAATGAGTATCATTGCTTCCTCGACGGCTTCTCGGGTTACTTCCAGATTCCCATTGATCCTAAGGATCAAGAGAAGACTACCTTCACATGCCCTTACGGGACGTTTGCCTATCGTCGCATGCCTTTCGAGTTATGCAACGCACCTGGCACTTTCCAGAGGTGCATGATGGCTATTTTCCACGACATGATCGGGAAAACCATGGAGGTATTCATGGATGACTTCTCAGTCATCGGGAGAAGAGCCATTTTATGGTTAAGGAGGGCATTGTCCTCGGCCATAAAATTTCAAAAAGTGGGATTGAGGTCGATAAGGCCAAAATTGATGTTATTGCTAAACTGCCTCATCCCACCACTGTTAAAGGAATAAAGAGTTTCCTTGGCCATGCCGGGTTTTACCGGAGATTCATTCAGGATTTCTCCAAAATAGCCCGACCATTGACTCATCTTCTTGAAAAGGAAGCTCCTTTCATCTTTTCCCCCGAGTGCATCGAAGCTTTTTCTACTTTAAAGAAAAGGCTTACCGAGGCACCGATCCTTGTTGCCCCCGACTGGGACTTACCCTTCGAACTTATGTGCGATGCCAGCGATTTCGCTATTGGTGCAGTTCTGGGGCAACGCAAATCAAAACATTTTCAGCCAATACACTACGCAAGTAAGACCATGAGTGAAGCTCAAGCACACTATACCACCACAGAAAAAGAATTATTAGCTGTGGTATATGCCTTTGAGAAATTTAGGTCTTACTTAATCCTAACCAAATGCGTGGTATATACGGACCACTCGGCTTTGAAATACCTGTTCACTAAACAGGACGCAAAGCCAAGACTGCTCTGTTGGGTCCTGCTCCTTCAGGAATTCGATATACTCATACGAGACAAAAAAGGAGCAGAGAACCTTGCTGCTGATCACCTATCCTGGTTAGAGAATCCTCATCAGGATATTCCCGAGAGAAAAGAAATTAATGAAACTTTTCCTCTGGAGACTCTCAATCTAATCTCTACCCGGGATGATACCACTACCTCATGGTTTGCCGACTTTTCAAATTAGCATGCGGGTAATTTCGTTGTGAAAGGGATGGTCCCAACAGAAAAGAAAATTCTTTAAAGATGTAAAACATTACTTCTGGGACGACCCCTACTTGTTCAAAATATGTGCGGATCAAGTCATCCGACGGTGTGTCCATGGCCAAGAAGCCATGGAAATTCTTAAAGCTTGTCATGATGGACCCACGGGGGGACATCATAACCCAAACTACACCGCCAAAAAGGTGTTTGATTCGGAATTCTTCTGGCCCACAATCTACAAAGACGCCCATGAACTTATCAAAACCAGTGAGGCTTGCCAGCGTCACGGAAATATTTCTAAAAAGAATGAGATGCCACAAAACGCCATCCAAGTCTGTGAAATATTTGATATGTGGGGCATTGATTTTATGGGGCCGTTCCCGTCTTCATGAGGGAATAAGTATATACTCGTGGCAGTCGACTATCTGTCAAAATGGGTTGAGGCAAAAGCCTTACCCACCAATGATGCCCGAGTAGTTGTTAAATTTCTGAAATCTCTCTTTGCCAGATTCGGAACTCCTCGTGCCATTATCAGTGATCGTGGCACACACTTCTGCAATGAACAATTTGCAAAAGTGATGTTGAAATATGGTGTAACTCACCGTCTTTAAACTGCATACCACCCACAAACAAGTGGGCAGGTGGAGGTCTCGAATCGTGGTATTAAGAGAATTCTGGAGAGGACGGTTGGAGAAAACCGTGCCTCTTGGACGGATAAGCTGGATGATGCATTATGGGCTTTCCGCACTGCTTACAAAACACCCATCGGGTGTACTCCATATAAGCTAGTGTACGGGAAGGCATGTCATCTTCCGATCGAATTAGAGCATAAGGCCTACTGGGCCTTGAAACATTCAAACTTCAACCTTCACACAGCGGGTGATCACCGCAAGGTTCAACTAAATGAATTAAATGAACTTCGTGATCAAGCTTATGAGAATTCTTTGATTTACAAGGAAAAAACCAAGAAGATACACGACTCTAAAATCAAAAACCGTGTTTTCAACATCGGTGACAGAGTCCTTCTCTTCAATTCACGATTGAAGATATTCTCAGGGAAGCTTAAAACCCGTTTGTCTGGGCCATTCACTGTCACAAAAGTGTTTTCATACGGAACTGTTGAATTATCTCAACCTGACGGTTCCAACTTTAAAGTGAATGGCCATCGGTTAAAGCACTACTTTGGAGGGGATGTACCACAAATGGTTGTCCCAGATCTCCAAACTTTCCCCACGAACCAATGAATTCGGGGATCGAGTCAAGCTAGCGACTCGATAAACAAAAATAGTAGCAACAACATGGGTTTTCACCCATGTCTCCGACTTCTTTCTACTTTCTAACACCCTAGTGTGGGGGAGTGGCCGTCCCCCGCAGCTATTTGAAATGTATATAGTCTCAAAAAAAAAAAAAAAAAAAAAAAAAAAAAAGTATGATTGTATGTAAATATGAATAAAATGAAAAATAAAAAATATTTCCACAGTTAGTTTCAAATATTACCTTTTTCCGTTCAGAGATTCGGCATAATAGCCGGGACTTTGAATATTGAGGACAATATTCAATTCTAGTGTGGGGGAGAAAATTCTTACGAATTTTATCACAAAATACTTTCTAAGTACCCCCATTTTGGCCTAAATTTTTCAAAAAATTTTCACTTTATTTCAAAAATTTTGTGGTAATCAGTCCGCCAAAGTCTAAATGGCAAATGGATTTGCTAGTCCAGGAGCAAACGGCTCTTGGTAAAGACATCTCAAACCCGTTGATGGCTTGCAATTTGCCAAAAATTGCATGGTTCCTCAACTCCCCATATCCTAAAAGCAAATGAGTTGGCTAGCCCGCAAGATTATGGCTTATGGTAAAGGCCGTGGAAAATCCATAATTGGTAATCAGCTCACCAAGATGTTGACTTAGTCCATCAAGAGTTGGCTAGTCCAGAAGCAAACGGCTTTTGGTAAAGACTAATCAAATCCGTTGACAGCTGGTGGTTTGCTCAAAATCACACGGTTATCAGGTGTACCACAGTTCTCACACCTGGCTACTCCATAAGTGATGGCTTTTGGTAAAGAATTTTTCAAATCCATCAGGTTTTTCTTAAAAGATTGCTAGGGACTAGCAATGTTTTAGTGTAGGGGATTGATGAGTGTGTAAATACTCATCATTTTATACTATTCTGAACTGCCAAAACATCTAAAAACACTCAATATTGAATCAAAATAGTGAAAATGTCCCAGGAATGTGTTTTACATGTTTCAAATGCAAAATTATCAAAAACAGATGAAAAACGTATAAAGTTTGCATAATTGGCAGTTTTAGTCCCTCAACTTTCAAAAGTTGTCAAATCTAGTCCCTGGTTATTCTAAAAACTTGAAAAAGTCACCAAAGGTCCTTTTAAATCAAAAAGTTACATAATAAGTCCTTTGGTGCAAAGTTTCACAAAATTGCAAGTTTAGTCCCTAAACTTTGAAAATTGTCAAAAATGGTCCCTGGGATATTAAAACTTTGAGAAAAACAAATTTTGTCCTTGCACTAATCTTTTATGGCAGGATTGGTCCTTGGTGGAAAAGTTTGGTGAAATTACACAATTGGTCCCTGAAGTTTGAAAGTTTGGCAGTTTTAGTCCCTGGTGAAATTAAAATGGAAAAATCAATATTAGACCATGTACTATTCATCATTTGGCATAAAATACCCCTTGAAATACTTTGGAAGATTGCCAAACCTCACCCTCCAACTTCAGTAAATTACAAAATTGGTCCTTGTGAATTTCAAAACCAAATCCGGACCCTTAATAATACTACTCCAAACCAAATACCAAATCCAATCCACAATAAACCCCAGCCCATTCCCTCTTTAGGCCCAAAACACCACAAGCCCACACCACCCCTTTTTATAATAAAACCGGGTCAAAGGGTTTGACCTTGGTCAAATACCGGTCAAACACCCCCTTTTTCCCTCTCCCTCACTCACCACAGCCAAACAACCAAACCACCCTGGTTTTGCAGCCCACCACCACCACTTGCCCATCTCATCATCACCTCCCCACACCCTCTACACCCCAAATCACCTCACATTAAATGCCACCACCCCCCTTGCCTGAAACAGTCCAAATCCCACACACCAATTTTCCCGCCAAAAATACGTGGCAGTTGATCAGGGCATTAGCAGTGATCCAAGGGCTTGGAATTGGTTGGGATATGCTCAGAGAAGACAAAGGAACCCTAATCCAACAGCTATATAAAGGAAAGAAGCAAGAAGAAGAAGATGTACCAAATTTTAGTTTAAATTTAATCGTAGAAGTGTAATAGGGCAATTTAGTTTAATTAAAAGCTTTCAAGCAGTGTTTTAAGTTAATTCAGTTGTACTTTTACCTTTTTCAAGTAATAAAATCAAGTTTCCTTAAACCTTATTGTTTATGCAATTTTCCTTTTTATATCAAAATCCTAAATCATATTCTGTTGTTGTTTATGTTTAAACCATGGACTCTTAAGCTCATGTAGGATCCAAGGAAGCTTATTAAGGCTTTTAGAGACCATAAAATTCAGAATTACTAGAAAAAATCAAAAATATAAAAAAAGTCAACAATAGTCAACTGTGTTGTTTTGAGTTGGATTTCAGGTATTGAGAAGCATTGGTGGGCAAGCTTGGAAGTGGAATTAGCCTATCTAAAGATAGGCATCAGTGGAAAACCCTTTGTTCATGCTAAGGGTGGTTTTGTAAGCTTTGCTCATTTTGAAATTCCTCTAAAATCTTAATTTCTTATAGTATCTGTAGCATAGCTTAATCCTTGATTATTTGTGCTTAATCAGTGTTAAATAGCCATAATCTATCTTAAAATCAGTAGGTTGTTTATTGATTCTCATAGTTGTTTTAAGTTCTTAAATTGGCAGTTGAATTAGTACCCTTTGTAATCTTGTGTAATTGTTATTAACTTCTGTGTTTAAGTGCTCATTTAAGGTTACTATATCATAATAAGTAGTTGTGGATCAGATATATAAGCCCTAGCACCTATTTGATTTGAAAAACACAAAACAGTTTTGCAATAAGGGGTGTTTGGATTTAGTTATTTCACTGTGCTATTGAGGTTTTTGTTTGTAAACTCAGGTTGAAAACTCTTTCTCAATATAAAACTAGTTCAAACAAACCTTAATAATTGGTGTCATAGAGTAAAAAGTCAAAATCAACTTGAAACACCCTTAACAGTCAACTGTTAAGGTTTTGGGATCTCAAATCCCTCACATCGGCTTAATATTGGAAGTTTATTCTTAAAATAGCTTTCTTATAGCTTAAACACATGTTCTCAGTTCATTAAGAAGCATCAAAGTTGGATAAAGTCAAAGTTCAAAGTTTTCATTGCAAAGTCAAATTGCATCTCTCAGATTTTTCCAAAAATGGTTAGAATTAATTAGAATTTTGTGATTGGGTTCAAGAGCTGAAACTTGTTTCTAATTAAAGCCCCCCAGCTCTTCTTTAAGATCTCATAGTTGTTTGATTTTTGGGAAATTTTGTGTGGGCTCCACACACCTCCAAACAAACCTGCAAGGAAGAAGACTTCCCCTGCACCAGCAGACCACCACCACACCACCACCTTTGGTGGTTGTTTGTGGCCACCCCAGTGGGTCCCACAATCTGTACTTTGGTCCTCCCAACCCCCCTCCTACCAGGGATCATAGATTGACCATTTATCTGACCTAGGAACTTGTGGACCCCACCTTAATTAGCCATTGAAGTTTGTCCCATTTCTGAGATTAGCTCAAAGTTTTAAAGTGCTTAATTGTATCTTATTAGCTTATCAGTGATCATTGCTTGTTGTTTTTAGCTTATTTTAGTCTCTTGTGCTTAAGTGAACCTAGTTTTATCATTTTGAACCCACATATACTCATTTGAGCTTATTTGTCTACTTAGTTAAAGAAAGTCAAACTGTCATTGGTCAAGGGGGTGCACACTGCTTATTTTTAAGCTAGATAAAAAGTTGTTTCACAAAAGTTTCTCATTTTCATCATATTATTAGCTGTCAAAAAGAAAAACTCCAAAAAAACCAAACATAAAAATAGTGATAGCTTCTATTTAATAGAATCTATCTTTTTTATTTTTCATTTCAGCTTATTTATAAGCACTTTTCCATTTTTATAATTTTCTTAATTTCCTAGTACCTTTAAGTATTTAAAATAATTTTCTTAGATTTTTCCTAATCAGTTTACTAATTATTAGATTTAAAAGTAGTTTAAATAATTAATTAGGTAATATTAGTAATTAATTAGTTTTCTTAAATTTTTAGTAACAACAGTAGGTTTTTATAATTTTTCTAGGTTTTATAAATTAGTTAAGACTTTTAGAAAATATATTTTTAGTTTCTACTGTTCATTTTCCATTTTTCTTATTTTAATTATTTAAATTAGATTTAAGTTAATTAAAAGGTAAATAATTAGTGAAAAAGCCTAAATATAATTTTTAGAAGTTTTTATAATTTTGTAGGATTCCTGTGATGGTTAAATAATTTTATAAATTTTCTCATAATTTTCTAAGTTAATTTAGTATTGTTTGTAATTTAAATTAATTTAAATAGTTTAATTAAGATAAATAGTTTTTAATTAATAAAAAAAACTTATAAAAAGACAAAAATATTTATTTTTATTTTTTATACTTTCTTCAAGTTCAATTTTAAGTTTAGAAATTGTTTTTGCAAGTTTTTAGTTTAATTTGTAATCTTTATAATTTTTAGTTAATTTAAATTAGATTTTAAATAGTTTTATTAATTAAATAATATTTAAATATTAAAATAATCATTTTTATAATTTGATTTTCATTTTCAATTTTCTTTTAATTTCAAGTTTTCAAAAGTTCACTTGCACCCCCTGTAGTTTGTAATTTGCTAGAACTCACTTTTCTCTGCCTGTTATCTGATTTTCCAAGTTGTGCTTTTTGTGGTTATATCTGTATTGTTTATATCATTCCATAATTGTTCAAATACCAAGAAATCAGTAGTATAATCATTCTCCAATCATCTTGGTTACTGTCCTCAGTGCCACTTATTCCACAAACGTTTACTAATACAATTTCAATCTCGTTGGGACTTAACGACCCGGGGATTTCCCTGTACTTCCACGGATTATAAAACACTTGCACTTTCTCCAGGTGGGCCTATCAACTGCACATGGTTGACTGGTTGGTTTGGGAGGAGTCACGTACTTACTTCCCCAATCCTATAAGCGCCTACTTCACTCCTATGTTAAGCCGGCTAAGAAGCTCCTAACATGGGATCATTAGAATTTGCTCATGCATTAAATACAACCAATAAAACCTAGTACACATCGGTTCATGTTTCCTAAGACGTTCAAGCATGTTACACAATGGAGATCTGCCAGTTTTCTTAAGCCTAACATTGAAATCATTCATCCAATATAACTATAAACAAGTAATCAACATATAATCAACATCTAGGTTTCATTACATCTAAGCAAACACATGAAAGATCTAGCCTAGTATGTTGAAATCAAGACAAGCATAAGATATATTCAAACAACACATAGACATATTGAATGAATTAAGAGAAGACTTATCTCAATTGAACGTGAAAGGATTCAAGGGGTGAAAACCCTTGAAAATACAGTAAAAAACGACCTAGGGTTTCACAAGTTCGGCCCTAGTATTCTCCACACAAGTTCCTCTTTAATGAATGAAAAATAGAAAACTATATATAGATTCTGATAGGTGACGGCATCAAGAACAAATTGTTGACGCCGTCATCTCGCCGCCAAATAGTTTCTCGGACTGCCTAGATCTGGGTTTGACGCCGTCATGTGTATTCCAATTGTAGGCCGTCACAACATTAACTCTTGACGCCCTTCTTGTGACGCCTTCAGGTTTTCACTGGGTCGTCACGGATTTTACTCTTGACGCCGTCATGATTTTTCTTCTTGACGCCGTCAGGTACTGTTCTCAACATGGAAAATTAAGTCTTTGCCGTTTTCTTCACTTTTATGCTCCAAAAACGTCCAAAATGCTTCTTTTTTCAGAATTCACTCCCAAGTAAATCACTCCTGACGAACGACTCGTACTTACCCCACTAAGTACATTGATCGGGTCCACTGCCCGTTAGTGTTACTCTATAGGTTAGTTCGGCAAAATATAAATCTTAAAACTTGGTAGAAAATATATAGACCTATTAGAACACATCAATGACCATTGCCTGAACCACCAGTTTGAACCACTTTAACTTACCACATCAAATACAGCACATCATTCAAAACCACCTGAAAACAACATCTTGAGTCTTGACCCACCACCTGAAACCACATCTTGACCTCCACAACCTTCACAACTATGACCATATCTTAAAACACGACCACAACCTCAAATCACTGCTAGACCTCCACCAACCAAATGATCAGATATGAAAATCCTACCACAAGACTAACCAAGAAATCTAAAAACAATTTGAAAGCTAAAAAAACGTACGAGAAAAAAGGGTCGAGGAAATATTTACAGAAGAGTGATAGGATAGGAGGCTCTCCGGACCACCCATGACCAGAGAGGCAGTGGCTGCGATAGGTTGTTTGTGTTGTTTGACCTTCTCGTTTACGAGCTTACATGACTTGACTGAACTGTTATACATACTTAAATTAAAAAGCCCTCCTTTTCACTCCAAATGTTCTATCTCCATTACAACTATTGACTTTTGTAACACTGTAATAAAAACATGCATGATAAAATGCTATAGAATCTTTCTTTCTTATATCCTAAGTTTAAACTATTTCATATTTGGGTTAGTATTGTCACTTTAGGTTTGTTAGAATCAAATGCGATTAAAATTTGTTATCTTTCATAGTTTAGATAGTTTAGCAGTGATAGTCACAACTAGCTCTTATCTACTACTCCATATTTGTGGTTATCTTTGTAAACCTTTTTCCTTAACGACAATTTTATTTCACAAAGAAACTAGCAAAGAGCTAGAGAAAAACAACAAACAATTACAAGAAGATTTTTGATCATATATCCAATCAAACCATTTTGGTTTGAAAGATTGTAAAATATAAAGTATCAACTTCAGCAAACTACAAGGACTAGTTATAGTTTTGTTAGTTAGCTCCTTCCTCCCTTGCTCCTTCCTCCCCTGTATATAACCCAATGTATCTCATTTCACTTTCATAACTTTGTAATCATTTTCTCATTAATAAAGATTACAATTTGCTTCCGCTTCTAAATTTGATATGGTATCAGAGCATACGGCCTCTGATCCTGTAACCTAACCACCATAACAACCACCATAACCACTTCTCAACGAACTTTGACCGGTGTTGACCGTCGTATTTTCGCTTGATTTTGTGTCAATCGTTTGATTGTGTGTGTTTCCAATCAATTACGATCTTCATTCACAAATCTTAGGTATGTAACAATGTCAAGTTCAACTGATAATCACCCCAAAAACCAAAATCAAGAACCAAATATGGTGAATGATCCTTTACACCTTGCTAGTTCAGACCATCCAGGAATGAATTTGACAAACACATTGTTCACTGGTGCTAATTTTCTTGGGTGGAACAGAACAGTCAAAATGGCATTGGATGCAAAATTGAAATTGGGGTTCATTGATGGTTCTTCACCTAAATCTGCTTTAACAGATCCCAATTATCAGAGACGGATTCGTTGTGATTACATGGTGACTTGTTGGATCTTGAATTCAATGGTTGCTGAGTTATCTGAATCTTTCTTGTATGCTCAATCTGCAAGAGATTTGTGGAAAGAACTAGAAGAAAGATATGGTCAAAGCAATGGTCCTATGATTTATCATGTTGAAAGGGAGTTGAGTAAGGTTTCACAAGGGAATTCCACTGTTGCTGCTTATTTCAATAAGCTTAAAAGGTTTTGGGATGAATTGCATAGTTTGAATGAGATTCCTGTGTGTAGTTATGGTAAAATGAGGGAGTGTACTTGTGGTGTAACTGAGAAGTTCTTGGAAATTGATAGTAGATCTAAGTTGATGCAGTTCTTGATGAGGTTAAATGATGATTTTGAGTCTGTTAGGAATCAGATCTTGTCAATGGATCCATTACCAAATCTTAACAAGGCTTATTACATTGTGCAACAAGTTGAAAAATAGAAGCAAGTTACTCATCAATTTAGTGATCCTAGTGCTTTCTTTGCTAATAACAATAGGGGGAATCCAAATGTCAAAAGAGATGCAAGAAGTGATGGTAAAAATCAAGGAAGTGGTGGTAAGAAGACTTGTACTTTCTGCAATCAAGAAGGTCATGTGTATGAGCAGTGTTTTGAAAAATGGGGGTATCCTGATTGGTACAAAGGGAAAAAGAATAAAATAGGTGGAAAGATGGCTGCACAAGTTGCTTCTGATTTCAGTCCTTATAGGGCCAAGGATACACCATTTGATTTTGAGTTTGAAAATGACATGCAGAATGGAAAAGGTGAGTTTAATCAAAGAATTGTTGCAGTTGTTTGTCAAGAAATGATGAAAATGTTCAGAGGAAAAGGTGTGGATCAAGCTAATGTTGCTAGTTCTTCAAAGCCTCATGCAGGTACCTTTTTCTATGGTTGCAAGCCATATAGAGTGTACTCTTTTCATGTGTCCCTAAATATACGATCAAAGCACTTGCAGTTAGATATAAGAGTTGATTGGATTGTGGATACTGGGGCTTCTGATCATATGTCACCTCATCTTCATTTGTTTCAGTCTATTAGGCTTCTTAAGAAACCTATTAAGATAAGGTTACTGATTGGTGCTAAACCGTCAGATATTATTGACCAAGGTCAAATAAGTCAAAAACAGCTTAGTGATACGCTCCTTCTAGTGTGAACGGAGATCAATGATACATACAAAGTATGCGTGGAATTTGATTAGTCGACCTTTGTGAAAAGACCGACGTGCAAAACCCGTGAATACTATATATATATATATATATATATATATATATATATATATATATATATATATATATATATATATATATATATGTGATACCGGGCAAGTGATCACCCGGGTCGTGTCCCAACGAGGAGTGAATGGGCAAATATCGTTTGAGGCTCGGAATTAAAGTGCTTATAAGATTGGATGAGAGATTATTTGGATTTATGAGTCAGAAACGTGAGCTACAAATTTGAAAACGTATAAGAAACTAAAGACAAGCTTTATAAAAATAAACGCGACTACGCAAAATTCAAAATGAATTCTAAGCACGACTAGTCCTACGGGCATACAACTAATTTACCTTGGTACTAGATAGCAAAAGAGAACTTTTAGAAAAAAATAATAATTTGATTTAAAAATTCTAATTATTATTTTTAGAAAACTTTGAATCACTAATTTAATTCTAATAAATACTACAACTAAATCTAAAACTTTTTAGACAAATACTACAACTAATTATTAACCCATGAAAAATATTAGGAGGTGTGACATAGTGCAAAAATAAGCAGATAATAAGCTCTCTAAAAACTGATAAACTAAATTAAGCAAGACAGACAACAAGTAGTTAAGTACTAAATTTTGCAAAGTAAGACAAGAAACAAGCAATAGACCAGATGCTTACATGCGTGGTGTTGTGAGCTGAGTGGCTTGGGTTCGAACCTTAACAATGACACTTTTTGCAAAAATTTTTATTTCAATTATTTCTTTTTGCGAAATTACCAAACAACATAATCGTAACAACTTCAATGAAATACATGTTATGACAAAACTTCCCGTAAGCTTATACAACTGAAAAGTTCAACAGGTGATGTGTTTGAGTGAGTTTTTACACAAGACTACTGGATATCCAAATAAGCCACGGCTACAACAGGTAGAGATCAAACTAGGACTAAACACAAACAAGCTAACATCATTCAACAAGATAGAATTAAATAGAAACAAAAAGGCAAACAAGCTCAATTTTAACTGATGCAACAACAGGTTCTAATCAAGAAGCAGTCCTAACGGGGTAACTTAAAGGCTTAAATAAGCACAACAAAGAAGCATGTAAATACAAACGAGCGAAAGATTTAACAAGCTAGTACAAGAATCACAACAAGAGCTCAAAAGTTGAACAAGGTAGGAGTTTATTCTTAAGGTGATATTAACAGAAATGGCAGCTATCACAGTAAAGTCTAACAACTTAACAGAAACATAAGCTCAAACTAAGATGCCTCAAGCTAATATAAACTTAAATCAACCGACTAACCATGAACCCGAACACTCACAGGGTAGCAACTAGTAGGATCAAGAATAACACCTACTCAGTAAATACTAATTAGTTAGCAGCAGACATGGATTTCTAAGGGGGTAACTTAAAGGGCTGAATGAGCATACCAAATAAGCAACAAAAGCAAAGACAAGTTTAAACCTAATGAAAACAGTAGTACTAGGCCCCCATGACAGCAATAATTAAATAGGAAGCTCAAAAATTAAACAAGTTATAGGCTTGGAACAAACGGGTCAAAAAAAAACTAAAAGTATTTTGGTGCAGGGGAGAAGAATGGCTAACCCAGGCTACTTTGTGGTCAATCCTTGCTATGCAAATGACCCTCAAATCTGAATTTTCTTATTGGTATAGGAAGATGAGCAACAAGTGAATATATAACAACAACTTTTTAGTTATCTAATGATTATTGAACCCTACATGTGATCTAAGATTTTGTCCCATTTTTCTGACTTCAAAATTTTATGCAGTAGTGATCATTGGTCAAAGAAACTAAGAATACCAAACTAATGATGCAACAACTTAACTTATGTAAAATTAGACTAGCATGCACCCATTTAAACAACTACAATGCTTCAAATCTAAAAATCCCTATGTGAACAAATCAAAGTTGTATTAGTATCTGGTTTTAAACTAGGTGTTCACAATCTGTATTACTACTAAAAACAAGCAAGAACAAATCCAAACTACTTCTGTTATCATAACTCAGCAAATCAAAGTCCAAAAAGTGACTAAACTTGAGATTGACTATATAGCCAAACAATCAAAACTCCTTTTTTTTAAACTGTTTTTAGAGATTTATAAACTAAATGATGGAATTAGGCTAAGTAACTGATATTTTAACTCATATTAGTCTAAAGTAAACTTAAATAAACAAGCACCATCAGAAACTAACAACAACAACAACAACAATAATAATAATAATAATAATAATAATAATAATAATAATAATAATAATAATAATAATAATAATAATAATAATAATAATAATAATAGATAATGTAAATATCACTCTAAAACTGAAAACTTGAATTACTTAAGTAAACGATTGCAATGTTAAACTTAACAACAGACATTAAAACATAAAGAAAGCATACAAATTACTGGAAAACTAACTGCCTTTTAAGGCTTATATGGGTTCCTATTTATACTAAAACACCAACTAGGGGTCTTCACTTGTGTGCTTCTTTTGATTAAATCCCACCCATTGAATTATCTTGGAATAATCTCAGCCCTTCATTGTATTTTTGGCGCCAATTTTGGGGTTATGATGTGCCAGCCTGGAGATTAAATATCTTGGGGAGATACTGAGGGAACATGAAGGTGGCTGGAGCAGGAGTATTGGGGATAGGAGAGGGGACAAGACACTTGGAGGATGTGGGATATGCTGGAATTGTTTAGGAGGTTGTGGAGAATTTGTCTGGCTTGTGATGTTCTGGGGGAAGGTGTAGTAGATGGAGGTGGCTGACTTTTGTTTTCCCTGGCATGTATTATTAGGGATGCAAATGGTAGTTTTGGGTTAGGGTGATGGTTGGGCCTAGTGACTGGATGTGGGCCGGGTTTGATTTGGACTTGTTTTGGATAATGGTTAAGCATAGTTTTGGATTAATATCACACAACCACATTCAGAATTTACTCGACTCCGTCTTTAATATCACAGTATACACAATTTGTTGTCGAGTCGTTCAAAAATGCACGTTTGTCGATCAAAATTGTATGTTTCCGCCCAGATTTTAATCCTTTGTACCTGAGATACATAAAAACACGAAACCAAGGATATCTATATTGTTTTTGGCTTTTTTTTGTATTTTTACGTATCAAAATTGGTGGTGAAATGATGAGTATTTGCATACTCATCAATCCCCCACACTAAATTATTACGTAGCAAAAATAAGCTAAAGGGTGGATTCACAAGTTCAGCTGGGATATAGTACACCCAAAAAATTTCACATCCTAAAACTTACCACAAAATTCTACAATATTCTTGGAAAAAATGGTTTTCTGCAAAAAAGGAAATCTTGACTTTTTCTAATGAACACTAATGGTTGACTTTATTGAATTTAAATCCTAATCTAATGATTAAAAATGTTATAATAAACTGAAATAAGGTTAAATTAGGCTAAAACTACAACTTGTAAGCTAATTTGATGGATTTATGGAGCTCAAATTCTCACAGTTAACAGATGAGAAGGATTTGAGGTGATTTTGACAATTTTGTGAACAAACATCAGGTTTTATTACTAAAATGAACTCACTAGACCTAATGGAAGTTACCACAGTTGAATACACCACAGGGAACATGTTGCACCTTAGTGCAAATACCTAATCCAAACACCCCTTTAAAAAACAGATTTAGGTAATTCAGGGAGCAATTGAGGAATTTAAAGCATGAAACTGATAAATTAACTTACAGAAACATGAAACAAGCATGAATGAACAATAATGAACAACAAACAGCAATTATAACTACAATGAGCAAGTTATGCAAAGACAAATAAAAAGAGGAAACAATCTTACAAACAATCCAAGCACAAAGGTGAACCAGGAACTCAAAATCACAACCTACCACACCCCATGGAGCACTAAACCATGATTCATTACCATTACTGCTACCACTTCTTCTTTTCTTTTTGTATTGTATATATATATTTTTTTCTTTGTATTTTTCTTTTTCTTTTGTTTTCTGAGATTATGCTTCCTTTAAACTTCAAATGACTTTAAAACAGTTTATGAAAGTTATTTAGACAAAATATAATGCAATTTGAGAAGACAACAAGAAATTGAAAACTTAAGTGAAAATATGAAATTCTTGAATACTGAAATAATACTTAAATTAACCTTCAAATTTGAAATTACAACTGGTAACTAAGTCTAAAACAAGAAAGGTACAAAGAAAGGGTTACATAAATTTCTATTTCTAAATTCAGTTCTATTCCTACTTAATTAAAACTAACTAACTGCTAACTACTCTTTCATCATCACTTTTTCTTGACTTAAATAGGTCCTGGTAGAATCCCTTGACTTTCCAACTCTATTGTGAGCCGTTGGATGGCCTAAGATGATCACAGCCATTTATATTGAATTTGGCGGGAAAATATTTTGAGTGGGTTTGGTGAGTTACAGGTGGGATATTAATGAGGGGGGTTGGTGTATTTAATGGAGGGGGAGTGTTGGTGAATTGGTGAGGGTTTTGTGGAAAGGTGAGGAGGGGATATGGGGGAGCAGGGAGCGTGAAAGCTGGGGAAGAAGAAGGGTGTATAGTGGAGGTGTTGGAGTTTGACTGGGAGGGTTGACCGGGGGTGTAATATCAAAGGGTGTGGGCCGGTTTGTGTTTTGGGCTTGGGTATTGGATCAGGGGATATAAGGTTGGGGTGGGCTGTTTGTGTTTGTTTTTTGGGTTAAATATCACAAAGGGTCCGTTTGGTAACTTAGTGAAAAACAACAAGGACCATTTATGTAATTACTGAAAATTGAGGGGTAGGTTTTGTAACTTCTCCAAACTTATCCAAGGATAAAACTTGCCATATATCAATATCCCAAGGACCATAAAGTGAATTTTCCGAAAATGAGATTTTCAGGGACCAAATATGTCAAATTCCAAACTGCAAGGACCAAAATTGCATTTTCCTCAAACTTTTCATCAAAAGGTTATTTTTGATAACCTTTGAGTTTCCAAGGACCAAAAATAACTTTTCTTCCAAAAATATCCCACCAGGGACCAAAATTGCCAAAAGTGAAACTCCAGGGACTAAATTTGTAATTTCTCAAAACTTTTCCAATTTTTCACCAAAGGACAAAATATGACAACTTATGATTTCAAAAGGACCTTTGGTGACTTTTATTTTAAAATAAGAGCTCAGGGACTATTTTTGCCAATTTTTTTGAAAGTTGGGGGACTGAAACTGCCAATTTGCAAACTTTGTACGTTTTTCATCTGTTTTTACTCTTTTTGCATCTAAAACATATAAAACACAATTTTGAAAATTTTCAGTATTTTGATGCATTTCTGAGTGTTTTTATATGTTTTGCAGTTCAGATTTGACCAAAAATGATGAGTGTTTGAGCACTCATCAATCCCCCACACTAAACTATTGCTAGTCCCTAGCAATAAACTATTTTGAAGACTTAATGGATTTTAATCTCTTTACCAAAAGCTATTACTTCTGGAGTAGCCAAATTGTTAGGTCACCATTTTGAAAACACAAGTATGATTTAGAAAGAAATAAGATGAGAAATGAGATTGGTTGATTATGAGACAATATGAAAGGTGAGAGTGCAAGAGTTTCCTTAAGATAATCAAATAACCAACAAATGAAATGTTTACATAAGCCTTCTATTTATAAGGGAGGAGTTAGGGCAACACTCCCTTCCTCCCTTATCCTTAATTTCGTGGGCTTTAAGGCCCATAGGGCTTTAACACTTAAGCCTTAAAACATAGACTAGTAAGATAAAATAACTAAGCAACCTATTACAAAAGGTAATGACCGAGACTTGACTAAAATACTAAAGTATGATCCCAACAATCTCCCCCTAAGGGTCGGTCATCACGGTTGCTTGACGTCTTCATCTTTGTCATTGACTTGTGACATGTGAAACTCTAGACGTCTTCAAAATGAGTGAATGATAATGAAAGTACTTTGCCCTTTGTCTTTGTTCTTTGATGATGATGTAGTGAATAAGTTATGAAGTTGTCTGCCGTTCGTCACTCCTGCGTCTGTGGTGGTTGTACGCCATTCCAACATACTCATACATCTTTGGACTTTGACTTTTACGAACAAGAAGTTCCTTTTCATGCTTTGAGATCTTTGTCATTATACTTTGTAGATTCTTCTTATTGGTGTAGAATCTTTCTTTGAACTTTGTGTTGTTAAGATCTTTTGGGGGAGCTTTCTTTGACATCAAGATGTATGTATGAGCATGTTGGAATCTACCATCATGGAAATGAGGTACCTGCGAGTAAACAGTTAGCAATAAAACAACTGGTACTTACGGATAAGGAATTAGAGCTCATCAACAGCATAGTGTGAAGACTCCTTCTAATCCTTATCCAGGCTGTTCCCATATCAGATACTCCCGAAGGAGCTTACGAGACCTACTAGGTAGCTCAATGACTGGGTGAGTCGCTAGGGATCACTCCACGACTGTAGACCGAGATGGAACCACCGCAAACACTAAGCGTAACCCTTGTGAGGTTACCGAAGTGACCTGCTGTCAGGGCTGTTTGATGATGACCCTGGCAGGATTTCCATTCAATCATTGAGAAATACTTAAGTAATCCTCTCATAAACGTTCTCGGCAGATTGCTAAGATCTGCGAAGGACTCAATAGTTTACAACTGATGCCCATTGATGTAGAACACCAGTTGTAGAAATACTAAGTGTTCCTAAGAGATCTTTGATGTATCTCATGGCTCTAGACTCTATAAGTGCACACCTAGGTTTCCAATGCGGAGACTGGGGATGAGTCTTCTGCTTCAATATCAACCGTCTCTAAGAGATAGGTCGATAGGTTATGCAGGTTCCCCGTGAGAATGAAACAAGTCCTTTTAAGAGAACTTGAGTGGTTAAGAAGGTTTAGTGCATCGCGTCACTGGGTCCATGACGACTTAATCTTCAATACCGGTGTTGCCTTAGCAACAACCAGTAGCATATGAATTGAACCCGGTGTCTGCCCTAAAGTTGAACATATGGAGGGCTAATTCTTTTCACCCTTTTCTTTACTTTTCTTTTTAATTCTTCAACTCCTTCTTTCCCTTTCATCCTTTTCTCCTTTTTTCGTATCATACCTAAGGACTTCTAATTCTAACTATGGGAGATGTCCTTGGGTAGATCCCTCCGGCTCTGGCGGATCATAGGACGGATATTCCTATCTTAATCACCTTATAACTCCGACAGTAGCCAAGAAACCTTAGATTGAAAAATCTCTTAAAGTGTTTGTGATAATCAAATATTTTGGTTAACACTTTGAGAGTTTTGTGTACACTTTTGAAGGGCTCCCCCTGCACATGTGCTCATAAGTGTTTAATAAATTTGCACATGCGGGAGGAGCAAGTATTTTGAATTGATCCACTTTCTGTGAACAAGACCGATTCGAGACACGCTTACATCACTAGTTAGACTAGCTTGAAGTTATTACCCGGCCTGGTCAAGTCCACAGAAAGTTTCTCGAGACGGTACATTTCTACTAAGACTAATCCTTTTCGAGACATGCTTACGTGGTTAGTTAAAGAGATACATTGTCAGCTTTTAGGTGACAACTAGCTCTAGTGACTAACTTGATGTTATTACCCGTCGAGGATAAGTCCTTTCGATTTTACTAACTTTTTATTGTCTCGTCAATTCCTGGGTGAATCTGAGTCTAGCTCGTACAAGATACAACTTTTCAGCTTTAACTTCATATATTTTAATCACTTTTTCATTTTCTCCCCCTCAAAAATAGCATATGAGATGTTGTTTTTGTCAAACATTTGATTAAAATATGCCTTTTGAGTCTTATGGGGAGATTCACCAAGAACTTTTGATTTTGAACAAAGTATTTTGTTTTGACAAGTGCTCCCCCTCAACAAGTGATTAGGTCTTATTGAGGTGAAATACTTGTCCTTTTGAGCAGAATTATGAAAAATCATAAAAGTTTGATTAATTCTACTCAAAAGTAAGAAGCCTTCGCTCCTTATATTTAGGATTGAGGCACTGATGCGTACCTCAGGGTCCTTTCTTTACAAGTTCGGGTTGTGCACTGTAATGCGTACACAAACCATTATGAGATAAAATATTGACAAATCAAATCAAATTCTTACAATGTTACTACCAATCAGGTCTCTGAAATGTCAACACCGGAAATTTTGATCTTCCTCCAACATAGCTTTCCAATCTCCTGAACTGATCCCTGCGCTTCAATCTGTTCTCAATCCTTAAGATGAATCTGCGAGCATCCCTGGCTTCATTGGTGTTCCACCTTTTGGATTTCCCCAGTTCTATGTCATTGATTCTGCCTTTGATCCCATCTCTGACGAACTTCAGGGTTTCATCACAGAACTTATGAATTTCTTCATAACCCATAAAGCAGTTGCGACCGTTAATACTGCGGTAGGTGAACCCAAATGGACGTCTGATTAGGGAGTATTGAGGTAGATGTTGAAGGTCGGGGATGTCAAACAGGTTTGGTTTGGTGAGATTGAGCTTCTTCTGATAACTTTCTACTCCCAACTGAAGATCTTCTACTCTTTCTCTGATGACTATTTGCCTGATAAATATGAGGAGAGCTTGGATGAAGGCAAGTTGAATCTCTTTCGGCAAGCCACAGAGTTTGCCTTGAACTTTGAGCAGATATAAGTCTTCGATGTCGTTGAGACGTAGTCGTGGAAAGTCGGACTCGGAAATATCGTACTCCTTTTCATCAAGTCTTTTCAGTGTGATTTTACTAAGGAAGGGGTACCCAAAGAAAGTGACAGTCGAGATGAATTGAATGGAGACTATCTTCAGATCACTTGCTACATCACCCATCGTCTGATTAAGTCTGCTGCTTCGATAGTACTGTGCCCGGTTGTTTGGCCAGTGATGTATGCCGTAAAGAGCATTCCGGTCATATTCAACAATTTTGTCAACGAATAATGCTGAAGCTTCTTCTTCGATGGCATTGTTGAGATATCGAGTTGCAGGGAGAAAGGCGAGTGAGGTAACGTACTTCTTCTCAATCTTGCTGCCAAGTTTCAGAAATTCCAAGTCTGTGTTGTAGAAGAACTTGTATGGGATCTTTGGTTCCTTAGGCTTCCCAATCATCGGTAGTGGTTTGGACCAGTCAGTAATGTAAGGTGCGGTTTTCTTTGTGACCGGATCGACATATGATTCAGGATTGATCCAGTCAATATTGCTTGACATAGCTCGAGCAATATTTTCCAGATGGTATTCAAGCTCGATTGAGTTAGCAGACCTATCTTTCAGAAGATTGAAAGCATCATTCTTGATTCTTCGCAGCTCTTTCTTATTCATCTTTTTCATCTTAAACTTTTGCTGAATCATTTGAGCATATTCCACCGTTCGACCATCTTGAGGTTCATGATTGTCTTCCAGTGGTGGTTGCGAATTGATCATCTTCTCAAACCAGGAGTATTCGGCACTGTTGTCTTGATCTAGCCAGCTAAGGGCTGTTTTGGGTTTCTTTGGTTCGGTGCCTTTAGATGAGGTGTCTGGTGTGGGTTGATGATGTTTTCCTTTCTTATCTTTCTTCTTCTTCTTAGGAGACGGTTCTGGAACTTCATCGGGTTGAGGTATGTCGTCACCACCAGTGTATTCGAAGTGGTCGTGTGCCTTGGGAGCAGAACCTAATGCCTTCGGTTGTTGTGAGGAAGTTGTTGTGGTTGGGGGGATGACCGGTGTATGAGATGAGGGTCCTTCGTCTTGTTTTTGTTTCTTTGCCTGAGAATTCGGATCCCTGTCTTCATCATCTCTTTGACGTTTCAGCTTATCGGCCTCTGTGCTGCAAGTATCTTTGTTCATCTTGTCTTTTAATGCTTCCAGGACTTTGGCTTCTTCATGAGTCAAGGTGAACTTGTTTGCCAGCTTTTCTAAGAGTTGAGCTTCCAATTCATCCAGAGATAGCCCTGGTAGTGGAACAGTGGACTTGTCAGCTCGAAGAGTGAATGTGGTTGATCGGATCACTTTCTTGACTGCTTGCTCTGCGAACTTGGTGAGTTCGTCTCTCATGGGTGCCAGTAGATCTTTCAACTCAGCAACCAGGTGTTGTGCCATGTATTCTTGTGCTTGAGCTGCTAGTGCGGCTTCCAAGTTCTCCTGTACGTCTTTAGCTAAGAAAGTATCAACTTTGTCTTGCAGCTCTTGGACGTTCGAGTTCAGCTTAGTCAATTCAGCAACTTGGGTTACAAGTGTTGCAACCTGATCTTCCAATTTGCTTCTCTTCTTTTCATGTACTCTTTTGAAAGCTGACTTGAGTAACTTTGATGCAGCAGAGGCTTTGGTGCTCGGTTTCTTGATTGATTTGTCATGTGTTGATTCAGATGCAGGAGGTGATGACTGTGTGGATTCAATGATGGTGGTAGAGTCTTTGTCATCTCCTTTCTGTGGTTCGGGTTGTTCAACTTCCTTTTCTTTGGCTGCTGCTTCTTCTATTACCCTTTGTTCTTCAGCCTGTTTCTCAGCTTCGACCTTAAGCCTTAGTTCTTCAGCAAGCCTGGCTTCTTCTTCCTTTTTCAGTTGTTCTTCAGCCAGCTTGGCTGCCTCTTCTGCTTTCCTGCTCTCTTCCATTCTGATTGATTCTTCCAGTTTGGTTTGAGCAATCTCTTCCAGCCTAGCCTCTTCTGCTTCTTGTTTTCTTTTCAGTTCCTCTTCCTGAGCCCTTTCTCTGAGCTCCATTTCTTCTATAGACATAAGCTTTGGAGCATCAGTATCCATGGGATCTCCCTCTTCTTCCTCTCCCATAGTCATTTCAATGTCGGTGGGAGACACTGAGGGATTGTCATATGCAACTAGGTCTGAGGTGATTCCTGTGGTAGGCTCAGGAATGCTGCTTGATCCGCCAGCTTCGGTGGTCTGAGAGAACACTGGAGGTGGAGGTAAATCAGCATTGAATGCATCAACTCGGCTGTGGAGGAGACCCAGATTGAGAGCCCTTTCATTTTCTTCTTTGACTGAAGGGCCTCCAGTTTCTGGTTCAGCAGTCACTTGTTCTTTCATCTTCTTCTGTTAGCATTAAAAATATGTATTATGAAGTGATGGTCATTCTCATATTGTAACTTTGTGTCGTTTGTTAAGATTAGTAATAGTTTAGTCATTGGGCTTTGGACTTGGCAAGCTAATATGTTATGTGCTATGTTTCATAAGCCTAGTTATCCAACCAAGTAACCAAGTCCAAGCCCAAGCCCATAGAAAGCCCATAGGGCATCTCATGTATCTTACTATTTAAACACCTCAAAGGCTCATTTGAGGTGTGTGCTTGTGTGTGTATTTGTGTGTGTTTAGTAATAAAAAGCTCTCATATTTCCATCTCTCTCTACAAATACATACGAATCACATATATATCATACAAGTCACCATCTTTCCATCTTTCCTTCTTATTGTGCTTATATTGTGTGTGATAAAGTTGTGATATTTAAGGTCCTACAAGTGGTATCAATCGCCTAACAATGATTTAGGAGGGTTGAGGGGTTGTTGTGTCTCGTTTTTTTTTAAGCTTTATACACGAATTTTTTAGAAAAATTCCTACTTTTCTTGTTTTTTCTTGGTTTTCAACACTTTTTTTATTACAAACTAGTGTTATAAACCCTACCTAACAAGAAAGTTTTAATCTTTTTGAAAATTTCTAGCTTAAAAAATTCGACTTTGTTTTTGTACTTGTTTTCGAGATCTTAAAAAGTTTGATAAAAATCATCAAGTTTGGAACTTTCTTCAAGTTTTGGTGTTTTTTAGCTTAGAAGTACAAGAATCTTGGATTAAAAACTTGATTTTGGTGTGCTTTAAGTCATACGATTTTTGTTACCTTTTATCGAGAACTTCTCTTCAAGTATCTTCAGACGATTCCGTGGCTTACTCGGTGTTTTTCTTCCTTGTATAAGTTAGAAAACACACTTCGACTTGGGATAACTTTCTAAATTGTACAATTTAGATAAGTTTTGAAATTCTCGATAACTAAAAATTTTCGAGAACTTTTGATAAAATTTCGAGAATTTTTTTCGAGAACTTTTGAAAAAATTTCGAGAACTTTTGAAAAATTTTCGAGAACTTTTGATAAAATTTCGAGAACTTTTTTCGAGAACTTTTGAAAAAATTTCGAGAACTTTTAAAAAATTTTCGAGAACTTTTGATAAAATTTCGAGAACTTTTTTCGAGAACTTTTGAAAAAATTTCGAGAACTTTTGAAAAATTTTCGAGAACTTCAGATATTATCGAGATCTTGGAATTTATCGAGAATTTTCAATTTTTTCGAGAACTTCAGAGATTATCGAGAACTTCAGAGATTATCGAGATCTTCAGAGTTTTTCGAGAATTTTTCAATTTTTTCGAGAACTTCAGAGATTTTCGAGAATTTTGACAAAAGTGAGGTTTTTGACGACTAAACTTCAAACGGCCATAACTTTTGAACCGTAACTCCGTTTTCGACGAATCAGCTGTCAAAACGACCGTCAGACAGAGGAGAACGACACGCTAAATGATTTATCGATTTAGGCGAAGTTTTGAGGCCTAAAAACGCTCCGAGAAGAAGTTATTGAGGTTTTAAGGTTTTCAGTCAAAATTTTCACCATAAAAACTTGCATCAACTCACTCTAAACTCTACTCCTATTTCGTTGGAACGATCCAAGAATCAACTTTATCAATCTACACTTCAACAATGGCAACTCAGCAAGACATTCATGCTGCCGGTGCAGAAAATCGACCTCCTATGCTTGAAAAAGGTGGATATCTCCCATGGACAAGCCGCATGCTTCGTTACATCAAAACAAAGCCTGATGGTAAATTAATGATTCAATCCATTGAAAAAGGACCATTCCAGCCAAGACAAGTTCAAATTGAAGGCAATCCAAATACAACACCTCCTACTCAACCATTCGTGCGTGAACAAACAGAAGCAGATTACACAGAGGAAGACAAGAAGCAGATCGCCGCAGATGATATGGCAATGCATTTAATCCAACTTGGATTACCAAGGGAGATCTTTGCTGCGGTCGACAGTTGTGAAACTGCTTATGCTATGTGGGAACGTGTTAGAAGGATATGTCATGGAACAGAAATTGGACAACAAGACGTTGAGAACAAACTTCTTACTGAATGGGAGAACTTCACATCCACTAAAGGTGAACAGATTGAATCATACTACACAAGGTTTTGCACTTTGATGAATGAGTTAATCAGAAACAAGTTGACACCTCGAACAATTGCAACAAACATCAAATTCATCAATAACCTTCCAGAAGAATGGGGTCGTTATGTTACAATTGTCAATCAAACAAAGGATTTACATAAGGTGAACTATGATCAACTCTATGATTTTCTGAAGCAAAATCAAGCTGAAGCTAATGAAGTTAGGAAAGAAAGATTGGCAAAGAATCATGATCCTCTCGCATTAATTGCTACTACACCAACACCATTACTAGTGAACACAAAACAACCATCATCATCTTCCACTCACAACTACATGCAACCATCATACATTCAACAACCAACACCGGTCTACCAACAACAGTTCTACCCACAGCAACAACAACATGTTATTCCACAACAGCAACACCAACAATTCCAAGAACCAGAATTCACTGAAAATGATGAAGCCACTGCAGCCCTGACTCAAGCGTTTGCTTTTCTGACAAAGGCATTCCAAGGACGCTATTCCACACCAACAAACAACAACCAAAGGATTTCATCGAACACTCGCAATAAGCAGATTGCTCAGCCGAGTTTCAATATGGGCAACGCAGGCCAAATGGTTGGAGTTTATGGGAATCAGCAAGGATATGCCACTGGAATTAACATGGGGAATCAGAATATGCTGAATGCAGGGAATCAGAATGCAGGAAATCAGTATGGTCAGTATGCAGGGAATCAGTTGGGTCAGTTTGTTGGAAATCAGAGGGGTCAGAATGTTGGTAATCAGGCAATGGGTAATCAGAATAGAAATGTTGCAGCTCCAGTAGTTGGGAATATGGGAAATGTGAATCAGGGTAATCCGGTTAAGTGTTTCAACTGTCAGGGTGTAGGTCATATGGCACGGAACTGTCCTACTAAGCCAAACAAGAAAGATCTAGCGTACTTGCAGAAAGCAGTGATGCTGGCACAAAAGGCAGAGGCAGGGTTTCAGTTGAATGCAGAGGAGAATGACTTTATGGCTCTTATGGATGACATGGAAGATAGAGAGGATATCGATGCGAACTGCATATTCATGGCGAATCTTCAGGAAGCTAAGTATGACACGGATTCTGATACACTTCCTGTTTATGACACCAATGCACCATCTGAGGTATCAAACTTCAACACATGTCACAATAATGATATATTTGATATGTCTCCTCATGAGGAACAGCATTCTGAGAAGCTAGCACCCACTTATGATACATACCTGGACACGCCAAGTAGTAGCAATACTCCTTCAGCAACTCCAGATGTGAATCATAATGGAGGCTTCGTTTCACAGCATGCTGAGAATGATGAGGAAACACGTGCTTTGTTTGAATCATTATTGAATAATTGTCGTATTGAAATTGAGAATGTGAAAAAGGTCAATCGCGATGTTAAGGCCGCGAATGTTAAATTGACCGCTGAGCTTGAGAGTTACAAAGAAAACGTTAAAGCTTTTGAATTTCATAACAAAAGATTGTCTGAATTAGAAACTGGTTATCAAAATTCCGTTTCAAGAGAAAAACAATTGCAACTCAAGTTTGACACACTTGATGTTAATTCTTTCAAAAAGATAAAATCTTTAAACGCGGAAATTTCTGATTTACAAAACCAACTTTCTAAACAAAAATCAGCTTATACCAATCTTGAAAAAGAGAGGGACGAGCTGAAAAAGGACTTTGCAAAGAAAGAAGATAAACTTTTGGCAGAAATCGTAGAGTCAGAACACATGATTGCTCACTTAGAAGAATTGGTGGTTAAGTCGGGGCAGTCGAGTCAAACAATGAAAATGATTTCAAATCAAACTAATCCGATTTACCATACGAAACATAAAATGGCTCTCGGTAACAACACCCCGTGTAATCTCAAGAAAGCTCAGCAAGAACAGAATGTTTTGTACAATGGTAACGTGATTTATACCAAACATGATCCTCCCGTCGTTCGGGATTCTGTGCAAACGATAGAACATGTCGAAGAGAGCATTTCTAAAATGAAACAAAAGGATTTGAAACCCATCGATTACAACAAATTGAACAAACTTTCGGGAATTACTTTTGTTCCGCAAAAAGAACCATCTGTGTTTTCCATAAAACGACCATTCTCAAAAATGTTTTCTAAGAAAGTAATTGTTTCCAAATCTCTTTCAAAAATGGAACAAATTTCTTCAAACAACACTTTTAACACAAGTGAGGCTAGAGAAATTTTGGATGACGTTAAAAAGAGAATTCAAGAACTTCAAAACATCGTTGCTTCTAAAACTACAATCAATATTAACAACTGGCATTCCAGTTTTCATATTGAGCAGAAAAAAGTTTTTGAAAACGAAATCACTATCCCACTGAATAACATCAGTGCGAGGGTAATCCATTTTGAACAAGCTTTCTTAAAAGAAACGGCCGACTTTGTCAAGGACCACAAATCCCTGGTAAACGAAGCTCATGATTCTCGTGAAAACATAAATGTTTTGGAAAACCTAAATGATTCTCTCTTCGAAGCTGTTATGACCACTGACATTATGTCCATCATTTTACAAACGTACTCTGTTCAAGACGATGAAAGACTGAGAGCTGAGACCTCCGAAATTGTTTCAAAATATGAAAAGGCTCTTATAAAGCTTGAAAAAGAAAATGTGTCATATTTTAAACAACTTGATCGGAAAAAGGAAGAATGCAAGTATGACAAATTGTCGTATGAGCGTGCCTTAAAGAACATGAAAGAGCAAAATGATCTTTTGAGGACTCAGCTTGAAAGTCAAAAAGGAAAGGGTGAGGAAACTAAGTTTGCAAAACCATTGACTTCGGAGAAACCAAATGTTTCAAACACGGTTCAAAAACCAAAAATGTCAATTTCACGGTTTGCTCCAAAAGTCGATGAGAAAAAGGATCTGACAAAACCAGTCACTCCAACACCCTTGCCTAAGAAAAGTGAAAATGTTAAGATTGTTGATAAAGGAAAAGCGGTTGTCGAAACACCAAAAGTGATAGCACCTGGCCTTTTTAGGATTAGTCCCACTAATGCGTCTGCCTCCACTTCTAAGACAAATGCATGCAAAAAGGATAATTCTAAAGAGTCTAGTGATGCTAAAAAGGACAACAATATAAATCCTAATGTGTGTGCCTTACCTTCTACAGGATTAGAACGCACCTCTAGGAGCAGCAGACTAAAGCCTAAGAGCAATACAAGGAACAATAGAGTCTCGCTTGCATCTAAGAGTAGTAGCAAGAATAAAGTTGAAGAAGTAGAAGAACACCCTAGGAATTTATCGCTTTGTAATAAGAGACATGTTTCATCTGAATGTAATGTCGAACGTACTGTTTCTAATGCATGTAATGACTCTGTTTGTTTGATATGCAAGAAATGTTTAATTAATGATGTTCATGATGAATGTGTTTCTAAGAATGTGAATGTTACGCCTGAACAGAAGCATGTTCCAAAAAGACCTAGTGCTAGATCCAGATCTATAGAACGACTAGTTGCACGATTTAGGACTACCACTATTAGTCGAATGCCTAGGAACTATCTTAAGTTTTGTATGTGGATTCCGACGGGTAGAGAGTTCACTCTTAAGGACGGCAAATTAGAAATAACTCAAGCTAAACAAGTAGCAACTGTCTATGAGTGTGATTCTGCTTTTACTCCTAACCCCATGGAACCAAATTCAACACGGTTTCCAAATACAAACTCTTCTGTTCTTGGCAGGTTATCGAAATATGTCTTTGGATCGTCGACTCGGGTTGCTCCAAGCACATGACCGGGAACTTAAAGCTGCTGATCAATTTCATCTGGAAATTTATGGGAACTGTACGCTTTGGAAATGATCATGTAGCAGCTATTCAGGGTTATGGAGATCTTCAGTTTGGGAATTTTTTGATCACTCGAGTTTACTACGTCGAAGGGTTGGGACACAACTTGTTTTCAGTTGGGCAGTTTTGTGATGCAGACTTAGAAGTTGCATTCAGGAGAAACACGGTTTTTATCAGAAATTTGGTTGGTGATGATCTCTTAACTGGAAATCGTGGTACAAACTTGTATGCTATCGACATCAACCAAATGGCTTCTACATCACCAATTTGTCTTATGACAAGGGCAACCGAAACTAAGTCCTGGCTGTGGCATAGACGTTTATCCCATCTCAACTTCGACACGATCAACAAGTTAGCCAAAGACAACATTGTCACCGGACTTCCTAAGTTCAAATACACCAAGGAACACCTATGTCCATCATGCGAACAAGGAAAAAGCAAAAGAGCATCATATAAACCCAAAACCGTCCCTAGTTCGGAAGCAAGGTTACATATGTTGCACATGGACTTATGTGGCCCAATGAGAGTTGAAAGCATTAATGGGAAGAAGTATATTCTTGTTATTGTTGATGATTATTCAAGATATACGTGGGTAAAGTTTTTGAGATCAAAAGACGAGGCACCAGGCATCATCATCACCTTTCTGAAGCGTATCCAAGTTCTACTTCAAGCTCCAGTAAGGATTGTAAGAACAGATAATGGCACAGAATTCACCAATCAGGAGTTAAGAACCTACTTTGAAGATGTTGGAATAACACACCAAACATCAGCTGTTAGAACTCCACAGCAGAACGGGGTAGTTGAAAGAAGAAACAGAACTCTTGTGGAAGCTGCTCGCACAATGCTGATCTTTTCTAGTGCACCACTATTCTTATGGGCTGATGCTGTTGCCACTGCGTGTTTCACTCAGAACCGATCCCTAGTACATCCAAGATTCAATAAAACCCCATATGAGCTAGTGAACAACCGTAAACCTGACATCTCTTACCTTCACGTGTTTGGCGCTTTGTGCTATCCGACGAATGACAGAGAAGATCTAGGGAAGTTAAAAGCTAAGGGTGATATTGGAATCTTCATTGGATATTCAGAAAACTCGAGGGCATTCAGGGTGTATAATAGACGTCTAAAAAGGATAATGGAGACGATGAATGTGAAGTTTGACGAAATTTCACAAATGGCTTCTGAGAGATACGCTCTAGAACCCGCGCTTAATCCGATGGCTTCTAATCAAAACGGATTAGGACCCGCACCAAACAATCAGACTTCTGGACACATCAGTTCAGGACTCGTGCCTCAAGGAGCTCAGTCAACAAACACGGATAAACCTTCAGAACAAGAACTGGAAAATTTCTTCGAGTTAATGTTTGATGAATATTATGGTGGAACTTCGACAAATGCATCTCCACAACATTCCGCTGCACCCGCTCAAAACCATCAACAACCACCACAGGATGCATCTACCACAATCGAAGCTGAAGCACCAACTACATCAACATCATCTACATCTACTCAAGCAACTCCAGTACTTGAAACTGTTCAACCAAACGTTGATGAGCAAAATCAAACTACAAACTTTCAAGAAGAACCTACAAATAATTCAAACGATGTTGCGTTAGAAGAAGAAGAAGAAGTATTTGAAAACCCGTTTGCATCAGACTCTGCTGAATCTTCTTCAAGGTTACAAGAACCATCTAACACGCATTCATTCAACCAAAGGTACCCTTCTACGTTTCAATGGACAAAAGACCATCCGTTAGTACATGTTATTGGAGATCCTTCAATGCCAGTTCAAACGAGGAGACAACTTGCCACCGATCTCGAATTATGCATTTACATTTGCTCAATAAGCACCAAAGTACCTAAGAACATTCGGGAAGCAATGGCAGAAAACCCATGGATTGAAGCAATGCAGGAGGAATTTCTTCAATACCTGTTACATGATAGTTGGGAACTTGTTGAACGACCACTTGATAAACGAGTTCTTGATCTCAAGTGGTTGTGGAAGAACAAACTGGATGAGGAAATGACTGTAATTCGCAACAAAGCTCGTCTCGTGGCTAAAGGATATCCACAAGAAGAAGGGATAGATTTCGAAGAATCATTCGCGCCTGTAGCTAGACTTGAAGCAGTCCGGATTTTCTTAGCCTATGCAGCTCACAAAAACATCACAGTCTATCAGATGGACATTAAGACAGCTTTCTTGAATGGAACTCTGAAAGAAGAAGTGTATGTGAGTCAGCCAGAGGGATTCATCGACAAAGATCATCCAGACTACGTCTACAAGCTTAAGAAAGCAATTTATGGTCTAAAACAAGCTCCAAGAGCGTGGTATGACGAACTATCATCTTTTTTGCTCAAAAACAATTTCACAAAAGGAACGGTTGATGACACCTTGTTTATCCAAAAATTCAAAGATGACATTTTGATCGTTCAAATTTATGTGGACGACATTATTTTTGGATCAACTAATCCGAATCATTCAAAACATTTTGAAAATCTCATGAAAAGCAAATTTGAAATGTCCATGATGGGGGAACTAAAATTCTTTCTGGGGTTACAAATCCATCAATCCCCTCGTGGAATTTTTATCAATCAAGCTAAATATACAATAGAGATTTTGAAAAAACATGGTATGGAAAACTGTGATTCTGTTGGTACACCAATGGTCTCTTCACCAAAAATAGGTGCTGATTTGTTTGGAAAACCCATCGATCTGAAAAAATATCGGAGCATGATCGGTTCTCTCATGTACCTAACTGCTAGCCGCC
This sequence comes from Artemisia argyi, assembly GCA_030686995.1. NCBI lineage: Eukaryota > Viridiplantae > Streptophyta > Magnoliopsida > Asterales > Asteraceae > Artemisia > Artemisia argyi. The sequence continues at coordinate 52,173,137 of CM060687.1, read as the reverse complement.
CCGATATTCAATTTGCTGTTTGTTTGTTAGCACGGTTTCAGGCAAAGCCTACCGAACTTCACCTCAAAGAGGTTAAACGGATCTTTCGGTACCTACGAAGCACCATTAACTTGGGACTTTGGTATCCGAAGGATTCGGAGTTTAATCTAACAGCATTTTCAGATGCAGACCATGCTGGTGATCAAGTTACAGCAAAGAGTACATCAGGTGGAGCACAATTTTTGGGTGAAAAGCTTGTAAGCTGGTCTTCAAAGAAACAGGATTGTACTGCACTATCAACCGCCGAAGCCGAGTATGTGTCTCTATCTGCGTGTTGTGCCCAAGTTCTTTGGATGAGGACACAGCTCACAGATTATGACTTTACTTTTGACAGAATACCTATGTATTGTGACTCAAAAAGTGCCATAGCCATCTCGTGCAATCCCGTACATCACTCTAAGACGAAGCATATCAAAATCCGCTACCATTTCATCAAAGAACACGTGGAAGAGGGTACTGTTGAATTATTTTTCGTTAAGACTGATTATCAACTCGCCGATCTATTTACTAAAGCCCTTCCAAAAGAACGGTTTGACTATTTAGTTCGACGAATTGGCATGCGAAGCCTAACTCCTGAGGAGCTAGAACGTCTTCTCGAATTTTCTTGAAAAATGTTTTCAAAATCGCTTCGCTGTAAATATTTTTGAAAAAACAAAATACAAAATTTGAAAAACCAACAAAAACAAAATACAAAAATATAAAATTTCAAAAAATACAAAAACAATATAAAATCAAAAAATCCAAAAATATTCTTCTCACGACATGTCTCTCGTATAAATCAATATTCTGTACGTTTCTAGAAATATCATTCAACAATGATACGGATATGTACAGATGCTTGAGCGGGAGTTCTTTTTTTTATGTTTTTCTAAAACATGTCGTTTCTCAAAATTTTCTTCACGATGGCTTTCGTATTCTTCAGTACGAAACCCAGACTTCAATGACGACTTCTGATTATTTTCAAATCAAGGACTCGTACGTTCAATGACGAACTCTTTTTCAAAAAGTTCGAGTCTAAACAAACGAAAAAGATTTCAAGCATAAACTCGTTTTCAAAACAAAATTCTTGAGCACTTTTTCAAAATTGCTCAAAAGATTTCTCAAAATCTCTCATAATTAGTGCTCAAGATAACTCCCTCAAAACCCTTAAGAAATTTTAAATATGCTATCATTAAGGGGGAGTATTTCATAAAAACAAAAATGTTCCGAATTCATGCAAAATAGAATCTGTCTATCTCTCCAAAAGCTTTTTCTAAATCAGTTGATATCAAAAATATCACGTTATGCTATTTTTTAGGGGGAGAAGACATGATTAAAATGTGATCAAAGATGTTTAAAGTTTGTGACTGAATCTCTAAAGAGCTCGACTCAGTATGTACCAATGAATTGACGAAGCTTAAAATGTCAGTAATCGAAAAGACTTGTCCTGGACGGGTAATAATTTCAAGCTAGTCTAACTAGTGATGTAAGCGTGTCTCGAATAGGACTTGTCCGAGTAGAATGTACCGTCTCGAGAAACTTTCTTTGGACTTGACCAGGACGGGTAATAATTTCAAGCTAGTCTAACTAGTGATGTAAGCGTGTCTCGAATCGGTCATGTTCGTTGAAAGTGGATCAATTCAAAAGTGCAAACTCCTCGCGCATGTGCAAATTTCTTAAAAATTACATGAGCACATGTGAAGGGGGAGTCCTTCAAAAGTTGCAAAACTCTCAAAGTGGTAACAACAAAGATGTTTTATTATCATAAACACTTTGAGAGATTTTCAATAAATGGTTTCATGGCAATGATAGGATAGTCATGGAGTTATAAGGTGACTAAGGTTAGGAAAAACCGTCCTATGATCCGCCAGAGCCGGAGGGATCTACCCAAGGACAATTCCAATAGATTAGAATTAGAAGTCCTTAGGTATGATTGAAAAAAGGAGAAAATGAGAAAGGAGAAAGAAGGGGTTGAAGAATTAAAAAGAAAAGTTATGAAAAAGGGTGAAAAGAAATAGCCCTCCAAATGTTCAACCTTAGGGCAGACACCGGGTTCAACTCATATGCTACTAGTTGTTACTAAGGTGACACTGGTATTGAAGACAAAGACGTCATGGACCCAGTGACGCACTGCACTAAACCTTCTTAACCACTCAAGTTCTCTTAAAAGAGCTTGTTTCATTCTCACGGGGAACCGGTGTAATCTATCGACTTATCTCTTAGAGATAGTTGATATTGAAGCAGGAGACCTCTCCCTAATCTCCGCATAGGAAACCAAATGTGCACTTATCGAGTCTAGAGCCCCGAGATTCATCAAAAGATCTCATAGGAACACATGATATTTCTACACTGGTTGTTCATCATTAAGGACGCCAGATGTAAACTTAAGAGTCCTACGCAGATCTTAGCAATCTGCCAGAACATTTATGAGAGGATTCACTTTTGTGATTCTCAATGATTGAATGGAAATTCCTGCCAGGGTCAACATCAAGCAGCCCTGACAGCAGGTCACTTCGGTAATTCTTTATGGGTTACGCTTAGTGTTCGCGGTGGTTTCAAACGGTCTACAGTCGTGGAGTGATCCCCAGCGACTCACCCAGTCATTGAGCTACTAAGTAGGTCTTGTAAGCTCTCTCGAGAGTATCTGACATGGGAACGGCCTTGGTAAGGGTTAGAAGGAGTCTTCACACTATGCTGTTGACGATCTCTAATTCTTATCTGTAAGTACCGGATGTTTTATTGCTAACTGTTTATATGCAGGGACACTTCATCTCCATGGCGACAGATTCCACGTGCTCATACATACATCTGGAAGTTAAAGAAAGCTCCCTCAAAGATCTATACAACACAAAGTTCAAAGAAAGATTCTACGCCAAAAAGAAGAATCTACAAAGTATAAAGACTAAAGATCAAAGTGAAAGAAAGGGAACTACGTGCATATGAATATCAAAGTCCAAAGATGTATGAGCATGTTGGAATGGCAAACAACCACCACAGACGCAGAAGTGACGAAAGGCAGATAACTCCACATCACAAAGGAACAAAGAACGATGAAAATTCAGTTATCAAAGATCACAAAGCATGAAGGAACAAAGACTAAAGACTATTCTACAACGACACACAAAGTTGAAGACAAAGAACACGGAAGACCCACTCACGTGGAGCATCATTCGAATGACCAACCCTTAGGGGGAGATTGTTAGCATTAAAAATATGTATTATGAAGTGATGGTCATTCTCATATTGTAACTTTGTGTCGTTTGTTAAGATTAGTAATAGTTTAGTCATTGGGCTTTGGACTTGGCAAGCTAATATGTTATGTGCTATGTTTCATAAGCCTAGTTATCCAACCAAGTAACCAAGTCCAAGCCCAAGCCCATAGAAAGCCCATAGGGCATCTCATGTATCTTACTATTTAAACACCTCAAAGGCTCATTTGAGGTGTGTGCTTGTGTGTGTATTTGTGTGTGTTTAGTAATAAAAAGCTCTCATATTTCCATCTCTCTCTACAAATACATACGAATCACATATATATCATACAAGTCACCATCTTTCCATCTTTCCTTCTTATTGTGCTTATATTGTGTGTGATAAAGTTGTGATATTTAAGGTCCTACATCTTCCTTCTGAACATTTCTTCTTCCAAGATAGTCTGAGCTTCGGTAAATGGTCTTTGAGTGAGATAAGATGGATATACGGCATTGTCAGCAAATGCATCAATGTCTTTATCTCAATCGATGTCTTCAGGATTCTCATCTTTCTCAATATTAGCATAAGCTTCCCTATACTGAGGACCATCGTCAGATTCGGTTTGTTCAGAGTCAGCAGGTTTTGGAGAAGGTTGTGATGAGGGAAACCACCCAGGTTCAGCAGTTGGTTTCTTTGCAGGAATTCTGATCTTAAGTGATCCCTTTTTCTTCGGTTTGGTCTTGGTAGAACTTTCTGAGCTGCCAGATTTGCTACCTTTCTTTTCTTTCTTCTGCATGTATGACGGTAGAACAGCTTCGTCCAAGAACCCAACTTTCTCTGCTTCAAGAGCTTGAAGGTAGTACTTGTAGTTATTGCATTCTTGAACCTTCTTAGTCAGAAGGCAATCAAGAAGTTTCTTTCCTTGTTTCCTTGTACTAGTATCCATTCTCTTGATGACCTTAAGTGTGTCCTCATTCCTGTATGTGTGCTGAAACTCATCATTCAGTCTTTGAGGTATGTCATCATATTCATGGAGGAAGCTTGCAATGAGAAGCTTGGTGAAACGGACGAATGGAATATTGGTCGTCTTGTGTTGTATGTGCCACACAATGTCTTCCCAGATAATGCTGGCATAGTCAACATTCTTGACATTAGCAATAGCCCAAAACAGCTTGAGATGTTGGAGCTTAGGGTGTTCATGGCCTGTGTCTCTGCCAGATAGTGACTTGGCAATGATGATGTAGAGAGTTCTCCAAGGCTGTGGAAGAAATCTGATATTGACCTTAGAGTGCCTAGTCATTACCTCTTCAGACTCATCATACCCAATATCTCTCAGCCATTCTATCAATTCTTCTTCACTGGGAACTTGGTCATATTCTTCATTAGGTTCAAGTTCGGGAAGTCCAAGAGCACTATGGAGAAGATCCTTGTCGACCGTGACTTGTCTCATGTGAAGCATACAAGTAAAGGATTCTTCAAGGAGGTCCAAGTGGATTGTGTGCCAAAACTGATGTATGTAGAAGCATGCCACTGCAGCAGATTTGGTGAGTAGAACTTTGCACGGGTGATAGATAAGAGCATCTACCGCAACAAGGCAAGAAGACTCATTGCATGTAATGTTGTTGAAGTTGACTCTCAGATTGTTCTTTCCTATCTTTCTGGAGTAGTTCTCAGGAAAGGTGTCTTCCCATGCACATATGGGTTCAGGTTCAGGTCCATAAGGAATGTCATTGTGTTCTGCCATCTGGTTTGATCATAAACAATCACAAACATAGCAATGATATACTTTGTTAGCACAGACATTCAAGTACTAGATTATGAACACATTATTGATTGATCAGTGGGTGTTTGTGTGTGAAAGACTTTTGTTATATGACAAACTTATGTTTTAATCACATGATAGAAACTTATAACACTTAAGTTACAACATGAGTTCATCACTACAAGAGATTACACATTGGAAATATTACAACACTTAGAAAATTTCATGAATTTGACAAGTTTACGCGTAAGTAGAAAAAATCTACGCATAACTTATATTACGCGTAGGAAATGAAATTATGCGTAGGTTTAATTTCTACGCATAACTTTATATGTTACGCGTAAGTTCAACTTCTGCGTAGGCTTAATTTTACGCGTAGGATTAAATCTTAGGCGTAAGATTAGAGCTTAGGCAAAGAATTGAACTTTGAGCGTAAGATATAACTTGTGCGTAGGTTTAAACTTATGCGTAAGATCATGACTAACGCGTAAGAAACAACTTAAGCGTAAGTTATTCTTTAATGCGTAAACAATGTCTTATCCAAGACACTGTTTGTCTACGTGTCGAATCTTACACGTAAGATTCAATCTTACGCGTAGGATGAATATTTTGTGCGTAGAAATGCCTTTTTCCAGAAAAATCACCTTTGAAATTCGAGTTGTATGTTTCCTGAAAGTGTACAAACATTACCACTGATCAATAATTAACCCAACACACTTAATTCACACATTTAAAGCGTAAACATGCCAAAATCCAACTTAACGCGTAAACACGCATGAACAACTAATCACAACCTTAATCAAACATGTTTCTGGGTATGATTTGGACATGGGCGAGTGTAATATATATCCTAAGGATCATATGGTCCAAATTATAACAACAACTGACAATGAAATCTTAATAGCAAAACTGCTAGTGTCGAAGAACCCTAGATCAAAGATTAATGATTCTAACACTTTTATGATGCAATTAAACTACTGGGATATGATCCTTAACACTAATACACGCTATCCCTATCATCAATCATTATCAAAACATCCACAATCAAGAACCCCTAATCTATACGTATGAACCCTAATATCCAAATCACTCAATTGATGATTCTGGGTGAGATTGGAGTTCACAAACATGTTAATAATCAACCATGGACCATATCCCAACAATCAAATCAATCATAACATAACAAATTTCTGGGTTTAAAAATCTACGCACAATCCTAAGAAAGATTTAATCGATTAGAAAGATTTAACCGTTGGATCGTTATGAAATTAAAAACCTTTGTTTGTTATAATGATCTAAACATAATCACACTTACAGATTTGAAGATTGGTACACAGATTAGTCTGATGATTGTGGGTCGCTGATGATGGTTGTTAAGGGTAGTAAATGTTTTGCAGTAATAGTTAATGTGTGTGGTCAAACTTTGTTTTGACTGTGGTGAAATAAGTTTCATGTATTGACACTTTTAGCCCCTTAACCTTAACTAACATTTATTTTAAATGCTAAAATACTTAATCACATGTAACTTTCGTTAGTCAACACCAAGATATGATAAGAACAACTTGTCGTACTCCCCCCCCCCCCGACCTTAGATCATAGTAAACTTAATTGGTTTTGGTCAAGGAGAGTACCCCGAAATACTTTTGAATCAACACTTTTGATAAAAACGTATATGTTTTTGGTAAAATGCAAGTATAAAAGGTAAAATATTTTTTAGAAATTTGAAAAACATTACTTTTCCTCCCCCTCAACACTTGTTTTAAATATTTGAAGACATTTTATGAAATAGTGTTGAAAGAGTTTTATACTTGCATTTTTTTTTATTATTTTTTTTAAAGAAAGAAAGACCAAAAATCTTTTTGAGTTTTTGATTTGTTTTATATTTTTGTATTTTTGTTTTTGAAAAATATTTACAAAAGATAGTAATGATGTTTGACAATCAATTGTGTTTTAAAAACTTTTCCAGATCTTCTGGAGTCAAACATCGCATACCAATTTGGTGAACTAGACTAGCAAACCTTGATGGTGCTAAGGATTTGGTAAGTAAGTCCGCCAATTGGTATTCAGTCCCAACAAAATAAAGTTCAACGGTACCCTTTTCCACATGCTCTTTGATGAAATGATATCGGAGATCGATGTGTTTGGATTTGCAATGATGTACTGTGTTGCAGGAGATAGCAATTGCACTTTTGGAATCACAGTAGATACGAATCTTGTTGAATAGGTAGCCATAATCCTTAAGTTGTGATCTCATCCAGATGACTTGAGCACAACAGGCAGACATGGCTACATATTCAGATTCTGTTGACGACAGTGAAGTGCAGTCCTGCTTCTTTGATTGCCATGACACAAGTTTGTCTCCGAGAAATTGTAATCCACCAGATGTGCTTTTTCGTGTGTCTAAACATCCTGCATGGTCAGCATCTGAAAAAGCAATTAGTTCAAAGCCAGAATCCTTCGGATACCAGATTCCCAAGTTAATGGTCCCCTTTATGTATCGAAGGATTCTCTTGACCTCACTGAGGTGTTTTTCAGTTGGTTTGGATTGATAACGAGAGCACATGTAGACAGCAAATACTATATCAGGTCTACTAGCTGTGAGATACATGAGGGACCCAATCATACTTCGGTATTTGGTAGGGTCAACTGGAATCCCATGTAAATCAGCATCTAGTTTTGTGGTATAGCCCATAGGTGTATTATAAGTATCACAAGACATCATTCCATGTTTCTTTAAGATTTCAAGAGCATATTTGGACTGATTTACAAAAATTCCACGGGGTGATTGATGAACTTGTAGTCCTAGAAAGAACGAAAGTTCACCCATCATGGACATTTCAAAATTATCTTTCATTAATTTTGCAAAATCATTAGAGTAACTTCTTTTTGTTGAGGCAAAAATAATGTCATCGACATATATTTGAACAACAAGTAAGTCCTCCCCGAGGGTTTTTGTAAATAGTGTTGGATCCACTGATCCTTTAGAAAATTTATTGGCCAGTAAGAAAGTGGACAGTTTGTCATACCATGCCCTTAGGGCTTGCTTGAGTCCGTAGAGTGCCTTTTTGAGTTGGTAAACGTGATTAGGACGCTCAGGATCAACGAAGCCTTCAGGTTGGCTAACATAAACTTCTTCACGGAGTTCTCCATTAAGAAATGCTGTTTTGACATCCATTTGGTAAACCACCATGTTCTTGTGTGCAGCATAGGCCAAAAAGATCCGAACAGCTTCATGTCTAGCCACTGGAGCAAAGGATTCAGCAAAATCAAGTCCTTCCAGTTGAGAGTATCCTTTCGCTACCAGACGTGATTTGTTACGTATGACAGTTCCTTCAGCATCAAGCTTATTCTTCCAGATCCATTTTAACCCGATGACAAAGACTCCGTCAGGTCTTTCAACTAATTCCCAGACTTCTAATCTTATGAATTGCTGAAATTCCTCTTGCATAGATTCAATCCAGTTGTCATAAGTCATTGCGTCTTTAATGTTCTTAGGTTCTTCGTGACAGACTGTGAGTGCATATATGCAAGTTTCTCCATCAGTGTGAAGTCGTTGTCTTGTCATGACAGGTGCATCTGGATGGCCAATGATATGAACTAGTGGATGGTCACGAGTCCATTTGTGTGTTGAAGGGTGTAGTTGATAAGTATCTCGCATGTTAGCAGGATCCAAATTGCGTGTTGACGACTCAGCTATATCAGGAACAATAGGAGCCGGTGCAAACGGATTAAAGAACTCATCAGGATCTTGCTCTGCTGGTTGGGGAACTGATTGTGGTGTGGGATCTTCAGCTGAATGGTGGGAGTTAGAAACAGTTTGTTCTACTGTAGATGGTGATGCAATTGGAGGACCGTTTCTCTCAACACTTGTAGTAGTTTGTTGAGGTGAGTCTGGTACTGGAATATTGTCAGGTTGAGCAGCGAAATTAGGTGAGACCTCAGTAGAACGGTATACAATTGTATCATCAAATAGTGGAGCAAACAAGGTTTCCAATTCTTTGCGGTTGAGTGGCAACGGTTCAGCCGAAGATTCCGGAGAGTTAAGACGGTTGAATTCGGGTCCTAAGTTGTGTTGCTCAGAAGCCATTTGTGTGAGTTCATCAAAATTAGCATGAATGGTTTCTTGAATTTCTCTTGTTCGACGATTCCATATCCGAAAACCTTTAGAATTTTCACAGTATCCAACGAACACTCCAATGTCAGCCTTTGCTTTAAGTTTACCTAAATCATCACGATCATTTTTCGGATAACAAAGTGCTCAAAATACATGAAAGTAATCGATGTTCGGTTTCCTTTTGTGAACAATTTGATATGGTGTTTTGCGATGGCGTTTGTGATCATGCAACGGTTTTGAGTATAACATGCAGTTGAAACAGCTTCTGCCCACAAGTAATCAGGTAATTGAGCATTAATCAACATAGTTCTAGCAGCTTCCACTAACGTCCTGTTGCGTCTTTCAACAACTCCATTCTGTTCTGGGCTTCTAGGAATAGATGTTTGATGTTCAATTCCTACTTTCTCATAAAATGACCTAAGTGTCTGATTTTTGAATTCAGTTCCATTGTCAGTTCTAACTATTCGTACCGTGTTGCGTAACTGAACTTGAATTTTAGTGAGAAAGGTGATGATCATTGAAGGAGCCTGATCTTTACTTCGTAAGAAATAAACCCAAGTCCATCTGGAAAAATCGTCGACGATTACTAGTATGTAGCGTTTACCATTGATACTTTGAACACGCATCGGTCCACACAAATCCATATGAAGCAGTTGTAGAACATGATTCGTACTGTGCTCAGGTTTTGAAGGAAAATGAGCCCGAGTACTTTTTCCTTGTTCACAGGCAGGACATAAGTGATCTTTGGTGAAACGGAATCTTGGAAATCCATCAACAAGTTTGAACCGAGCAAGGTCAGTCATAGTTTTGAAATTCAAGTGTGAAAGACGTTTGTGCCATAACCAAGATTTAGTTGATTCTGCTTTGGAGAGAAGACATATCGGAGATGTTGCAATCATATCTGACATAGAAATTGTATAAAGATTGGAGCCACGTGAGCCAGACATGAGGTCGTTTCCTTGTAAGTCACGAACAAAGCAAGTTTTCTCACGAAATGCAACTTCTAGATCTCCATCACAAAATTGACCAACAGAGAAAAGGTTGTGTCCAAGTCCTTCCACATAGTAAACACGACTTATTTCGATGTTCCCACTTACATAGTCACCATATCCCATGATTAAAGCGTAATGATCATTCCCGAATCTGACAGTGCCAATGAACTTTGAGACAAAGTTGTGTAACAGTTTGAGATTGCCTGTCATATGTCGGGTGCATCCGCTATCAACAATCCAGAGAACAATCTGTACCACCTGCATCACCAGAAGAAGACACAGATGGAACAGAAGTAAGGGTGGAACCCAAAGAAATTGCGGGTTCCTTTTGGTTAGAAGCACATGTATTCAACAATTTAGGGATCCATTTAAAGTCTGGTTTGGGTTGTAACCAACGTTGCCAATTCCAACTAGTATTTGCTTTCTTAATGTTAAATGCACTAGTAGTTGGCTCTGTCCTAGATTTGTTCTCGGCACTTATGGGGGTAACTTCAACATCATTAGAGACCGTAGAAGACGGCTTTCCTAAGTTAGACTTAGAGGAAATAGTGGGCCTAGAAGGAATGCGTGTCCTACGTTTCTTATGACGATTGAGAAGAGAATTAGCTAAACATTTTGTATGATCACCAGATGATACGCTTTTACGACAAAACACACAAGATGCATTAATATTCAAAACATTCAAAAGTTCATCATTCGTTACATTTAGATTTTGATTACAATTTGCAAGATTAGAATCTAAATCTGATGCAACATGAGTGTTATTCAAATTCCTAAGTTGGTCTTCTACTTCTTGAGCTTCTTGTTGTCCTCTCTTACGTTGCAAGATCCTATTCTTCTTTTTACTTTTTCGCTTGGGTCTGCTAACGCTATTAGTGGAGACTAGTCCTGTAGAAGTGGAGTTATCAACATTAGTGTTTTGAATGACAGACTCTTTGGCAGTTTTGTCTAATTTATACATTCCTGGTGCTATCACCGTGGTGTCAACCATCTTTCCTTTTTGAATTAGTTTGATTTTCTCTTTTAAATCAATGATGATGTGATTTTTGTCCTGTATTTCAGACTCAAGTAAACCATTGCAATATTTGATGTCATCGCGGTTTTGTTGCCATTCGGCGTTTTCAATTTTTAAATCCGCAATTTCTTTCTCGTATCGAAAACAGAGACCTTTTAAAGACTCGTTGTTTTTGCAATTCTGACAAGAATTTGAAACATTGTGACTTTGAAACTTCAATTCCCTTTCAAGACTTTTAGCTTGACACCATTCAAGCCTTTGATTGAGTAGGCTGATTTGTTTTGAAAATTGTTTTGTCACATCATCATTTTTTATTCTCAGCTTATCGTTTTCCATTTTGAGTGTCTCAATTTCCTCATTCAACAGATTATTATCAACACAATGATCATTCTTAAGCATAGAAGTACCAGAATTGTAAAGATCATTCATGATAACAGACAAAATATCAGCATTGAGAACTTGTTCCAAGAGTCGATCAGCATCATTTTTTAAAACTCTATTTCTTTGCTTTTGAGCCAAAATCTCATTTTTAGTTGAGTTGAAAACGTGAATCATATTTTTCACCTCGTTTTGAAGTTCCTGATCCCAACGTGTAGCACAAAGACGGAGATGTTTAACAATTGGCAGCATTTGTTTTTGAAAAATATCTCTTTTTTCTCGCTCGTAGGCGGATTGAAAAGTTTCAATTTTAATTTCTGAATTGCGTTCAATTGTTTCCTCCAAAATTTCGATGTCTTCCATAAAAGTTTTGAAATAATTTAAGACACGATATTTTTTCGGTAAAGGTGTAAGTTCACCGGAAGATGGTAAAGGACCATTTACTTGTGCTACAGTTTGGACAGGGGCCGCATTGGAGGATGAAACATATGACTCAGTGATATACCATGATTTCTCAGGTAATTCTTTTTTAGTAACAAAAGATTTGGTAATTGGTGGAGCTTTTGAGTAATCATATGGTGTCCAATTTTGAACATAACTCATTTTTGATCGACTCTCGTCTTCAAGTTCTTCTTCTTCCTCAGTATCAAAAACAACAGCACGCACAATCGTATTATCAAGCAAATGATCCATACTGTAAATTTCGGAATTTCTTTGAAAGCTGTGTGAAGAAACATTGATTTGTAATCACCAAGTGCAAAACCTTTATCGGGTCTCGGTTTTAAAGTAAATTTCTAAATTGTTGTGACTGCGTTCCCGTGTTTGTAAACAATGTTACGAAATTCTTTAAGTTGTTTTTCAAGATCAACAATATCGCCGAGTAAATCGTCGATATACTTCCTTTTTCGTATTTTATGTTCACAAAAATCCTTTTTACAACTTGACAATTCTGTTTCAGTTTTTGAAAGGTCTCTTTGAAGATGTTCAACTTGTGTTTTTAATTCACACTTTTCACTTTCAAGTTTCGAAATCAACTTTCCATTTGATTCAATTAAATCTTGCATTTTGCGTTGAAGATCTTGTTCTTTGTTGTAAGAATCTTGAAAAGCTTTTTCAAAACTTTTAGCATGTTTAATCTTCTCTTCCTGATTAGAAAGCTGGATTTTATAACACTCAATATCTCTTGCAAGTGCTGTATTAGTTTCTTTTAAAACTTTGTTTTTCTCGTTGCACTTTGCAATTAGCAATTGCTGAGCATTCAGTTATTTAGATAACATTATGAGGTCAGGGTCTGGATCAAATGATGGTTCATGTTGTTCTAAATTATCATGTTTATCATTCTCAATAGGATCATCAAATGAAACAACTGTGTCATCATCGAATATGACAACTGTGCTTATTTGTTCATCTTTTTGAGGTGATGAAGATGATTTAGATGGAACAACTTGCGCCATATCTGATTCAGAAGCAGAAGGTGAGGCTATTTCATGTATTAGGCATGTTTTATGATCATGTACCTGAGACAAGCCGTCAGTGTCATACACTGGACCTGAATCATTAAACTGAAGTTCCTGCATGTTGGCCATAAGCATCACAGCAGCATTGGCTTCCAGATCTTCCATGTCATCATCGTTGTTCACATTTGCCATGAAGTTGTTATCCTGTTCAGGGAAATGTCCATCTTTTTCATCTTGAAGAGCCATGAGTAATGCCTGCTTGTGAAACTTACTACCCCGAGTTCTCGGTTTGGGACATGCTGTCGCTATATGACCTTGTTCATTACAATTGTAGCACCACACTGCATTCCCTGAGTTGGAGTTCCTAGTAGCAACTGATTCAGACCTTTGCTGAGAAGATCCTGAGTTGTTCCTGAACCCACCATTGTTACTAAACCTCTGACCATTCCCATAATTTCCTGAAGAATTTCCTGAACCAGATCGACCATAGCTACGATTCTGAATTTCCACTCTTCCATCATTGACAACAGCTTGATTCCTTGTGTTAGAAGATGAACATTGACGATTGTTTGTTTTGTTGGAGAATTTGCTGAAAGCACGAGCAATAAGAGCAAGTCCCTGATTCAACGTATTAAAGTCATCATCGTCATCATCATTGGAGTTGGAGTAGTACACAACATCATTGTTGTTTGACGGAACAAGTTGAGTAGAAGAATCTTGTGGAGATGAATCATAAGGGACCATTTGGTTCGAGGTGGAAGATTGTGGATAACTGAAGTAGTTCTGCTCTTGAACATATGCATGATTTGACATTGGTGGTAGAGCATAGGGAGATTGAGCTACGAGAGCCAAAGAATTTGGTGTTGATGTTGGTGTGTATCCTCCTCGTAGAGCTCTATCTTTTTCCACTTCAGGTTCATGGTGTTTCAGAAAATCATACAACAAGCCATATGGAGCATCATGAAGATTCTTCGTTTGACGAACAAATGTCACATATTTATGCCAATCAGGGCCAAGACTACCAACAAATTTGGAGTTCACAGCGATCCTTGGTACTGTGATTTTAGATCGTTGACCACATTTGTGAAACGATGATAGTAGGATTCAAGTGACTCTCCAGGTTCAATTGTGATGTCAGTGTATTCCATGTATAGCTTGGATTCCATGTCATCTTTGTTCCATTGAGTTCGTTCCATAAGGAGATGAACGTGTTCCCACATAGCTTTGGCTGTTTTCTGAGCATCGACACTTCGATAGATCGGATTAGGTATACCTTGAAGTATATAAGCCATTGCATACTGATCAGCTTCACGATGTAGTTTCTGTTCTTCAGTGAGTGCAGATTCTGGAAGGGGTCTATCACCAGGAGGACGTGGAGGATCAGCATTTGGATCACCAGCTTCAAATCTTGTTGGCCACTCAAATGGTCCTTCAAGTATCACTTGCTTTAAGAACTTCCCATGAGGTTTCTTTAATTCAAGAAATCTTAAGAATCGACTTGACCATTGAACATAATTCCCAGGTGTTAGCATTGGAGGTGTTTCAAGTGATCCTGCCTCATGTCGAGATTGTTGAGTTGTAATAACTTCACACATTCTGTCAAACCAGTGAGGTTGTTTGGAGGAAAACTGAGTGGTTTGTTGTAGCACTTGATATGGTTGTTGTTGAGGAATGATCTGATGTTGTTGCATCATTAGGTAATGATGTAGTGGATTGTATGTTTGTTTTTGAGAAGGTTGTTGATTCATATGGTGCGGGAGGTATTGTTGTTGCTGATACTGCTGATGTTGAGGTTGCTGAGACTGCTGATGTAGAGGTTGCTGAATATGAGGGAAGTAATGATTAGGTGGTTGAGACATCTTAGAACACTTGTGTAGAAATGGATCTTTGTAGAAGATAGAAATGCACGTTCCTTTGAGTAAGTTCCAAAATCCTTGGGGTAAGTTCAATTCTTACGCGTAACTTAAATCTTACGCGTAAACTTTTAAGTTATGTGTAAAGAGTAAGTTTATGCGTAAACAATAAGTTTAGGCGTAAGTTTACACTTTACGCGTAAGCTTTGGCTTATGCGTAAGTTTTGACTTATGCGTAAGGTTTAAACAACCAAACAAATCTTCCAAACTTATCCAAGCTTGAAAGATATCCGAAGTCGAAGTAATCCACTAACTTATCCAAGCTAGGGAAGTACTGAGTCACCGGAACACAAGGAGAAGATCTTTGTTGAAGGTTATGCGTAGAATCTGAAACTTACGCGTAAGATGGACTTATGCGTAAAGTTTAGGCGTAGGATCTGACTTGTGCGTAGAAAATCACACTTACGCGTAGAAAATGACTTAACTCGTAGGATTTAATGCGTAGACTTGCAAGTTACGCGTAGAAACAGGGTTTTGACTAGAGTTACGCGTAAGAAAAGGGTTTTGACCTTAGTTACGCGTAAGAAAAGGGTTTTAGGCCAAAAGTTATGCGTAAAAATGACAAAAAGTACTGTTGACAGCTACAGAATCGTACTATTCACCAATATTACGCGTAAACTGGTCAGAAACTTGAAAAATCTCAAATTTTTGAAGAAAAAATGCTTAGAAATAAGGTACTTTTGATCAAATAACTTCACCAATACTTAGAAAACACTAACTATTGAAGATTTTGCTACCAAAAACTAGTTTTCCAATATCAAAGAAGCTATAAAACCTTAAAAAATCACAACTTTATGCAAAAACTAAGCTTCAAATCACTATATCAACCTTGAAACTTGTCCAAGCTTCAAGATTTGAGTGAAAGAAACAAAGAAAAATGCAAAAAGATGAAGAAATAAGCACCAAACCCCACGTAAATCAAAGAAACACACTTCAAACTTCTAGTAGGCGAATGATACCACTTGTTAGGTCACCATTTTGTAAACACAAGTATGATTTAGAAAGAAATAAGATGAGAAATGAGATTGGTTGATTATGAGACAATATGAAAGGTGAGAGTGCAAGAGTTTCCTTAAGATAATCAAATAACCAACAAATGAAATGTTTACATAAGCCTTCTATTTATAAGGGAGGAGTTAGGGCAACACTCCCTTC
Organism: Artemisia argyi; assembly: GCA_030686995.1. Lineage (NCBI taxonomy): Eukaryota > Viridiplantae > Streptophyta > Magnoliopsida > Asterales > Asteraceae > Artemisia > Artemisia argyi. The sequence continues at coordinate 52,157,144 of CM060687.1, read as the reverse complement.
CTCCCTTATCCTTAATTTCGTGGGCTTTAAGGCCCATAGGGCTTTAACACTTAAGCCTTAAAACATAGACTAGTAAGATAAAATAACTAAGCAACCTATTACAAAAGGTAATGACCGAGACTTGACTAAAATACTAAAGTATGATCCCAACACAAATGTATCAGTTCAAGTAAGAACTATGGTCCACTTGATAACCATGTGATTTTGAGCAAACACCAACTGTCAACGGATTTGATTTGTCTTTACCAAAAGCCGTTTGCTTCTGGACTAGCCAACTCTTGATGGAATAGTCAACATCTTGGTGAGCTGATTACCAATTATGGTTTTTCTACTGCCTTTACCACAAGCCATAATCTTGCGGGCTAGCCAACTCTTTCACTTTTTAGGATATGGCGAGTTGAGATACCATACAATTTTGGGCAAATTGCAAGCTATAAATGGATTTGATATATCTTTACCAAGAGACATTTGCTCCTGGATTAGCCAATCCTTTTGTCGGTTAGACATGGCGGACTGATAACCACAAAAATTTTGAAGCACAAGTGAAAAAAATTTAAAATTTTTTGAAACTCAAGTGATTTTTTTTTTTAATTTTTGAAATTTTGGCCAAAAACGGGGGTACTAGATAGTAAAATGTGATAAAATTCGCTAGAATACCCCCCACACTTAGAATGAATATTGTCCTCAATATTCAAAGTCCCGGCTATTATGCCGACTCTTTGAACGTAAAAGGGCAACATTACAAGCTAAATGTGGAAAACACTATTTTTTTTTCACTTTATTTGTAACCATAGCAGGGGTGATTCCCCCACACTTAGGGTGAAAACCCTATATGAATGCTACTGTTTTTGTTTACCGAGTCGCTAGCTTGACTCGACCCCGAATTCATTGGTTCTTGGGGAAGCATGATGTGGAAGAAACAATCTCAATCGGACTTTCATTCAAGATGTTTGGACAAACATTTGAAGCACGTGAAAGTTCCACACCGATGAGATATAATCCCGGCTCAAGATAATGGTAAATGAAAATGCCGGGATCAAAGATGGTATCTTCATTCCAGAAGGAGTGAAGAAGGGAGGAAGGCACCGAGAGTGTCATGATAATAATCATGAAAAGATGCTCATCCTCAATATCAGGTTTAGTTTCCTGAATTTGGATTTTATCGGTTAAGCTCTTAGGGTTAGAAAACATCCCGGGAGGGAGGGTGGGATAATTTGTCATAGAAATACAAATTCTCATGATTGAGAATCTTTCCCCCCGTTCATGATGTTTCTTGCCATCATACTCCGGAGGAGTCATGATAAGGTGATCAATGATGGGCTTAGAAGGTATTTCATCAACGTCACTGATATCTCCATAAGATAAAGAATTTTCATCAGTGTTTGAATCACTAAGCCCGGTGTTGAGATGGGAATTGAGTGATGGATCATCATTCAACAAGCTTTCAAGGAAAAGAATATCCCCCTCAGAATCAAGATAGTTATCATCAACTTCATACGAAGTTGAACTATCTAGGGCAAGGAATGCTTCGACTTCTTCCAGATCATCTTTGAAATCAAAGAGATCATCATCACATCCCGATGGAAGTGGATTGGTGTGAGTGAGTTCATCGGCGAACTCCTCGAGAAGAAAGTCAACATTAGAGTGGGGAAGGGATGCATCAACATACTCAATGTCTCCATAAGATAAACAATCATCACTGGAATCAGAGACAGTCTCAATTTGATCATTTGGATTATCAGGGGGAGAAGGAATATCACACACTTGATCAAAAGTTCCTTGTGACTCTCTCGGGATTGGGACAAGGATCTCAACACTAGACTTTATTAATTCGTCCGATTCCTTATTAGGAACAGTGCTAAGATGCTCATCCCCCATGTTTAGAGAGTGAGTGTGAACTTCGGGTGAGATAACAACAGACTGGGGGAGATGAGAGGAGCTAGCATTCATGGATTGTGCAAGTTCCATTTGATCTTCTGCTAGTAATTTCTCCGTCACATTATTTTCTCCCTGATTCTCAATGGAAGGAATCACCAATGATGAATCTGATGAACCCTTATAAAATTGAAGGATATCAAGGGTGTCCTCATTATCACTATCATCATCACAGTCGAGAAGAGCAGCTTTACAAAATTTGGCACGTGTTATAGCTGCTTGTTCTAAGACTAGCAATTCTTCCATGCTCAATTCGTTTCTAGCATCTCGTTCTTCAGCAAGTAATTCTGCCATAGATTTCTCACGAGAGCCTTGAAACGATGTAGTAACCAACTCCTCCTTAAGTTCTTTCAATATATCAAGAGCCTTTAGTAAAAGGTCTTGCTCAGTATTATGAGGAGTTGCTTGGATCATTTGGTACTGTGGAGGTGGGTCTGAAAACGAATAGTCGTAATTGTTACAAGGAAATGGATTCCTTGATTGACAATCCGAGCTAGAGTGTGGACCTCCACAGTAATCACAATAGTAAAACTGATGTGGCTGGTTTGGTGAATAACATGGATATTGGTCATTTCCAAAATTCTGAGTGTTATCAGGAAACTGTTCATAGACAAACGTGTTTCCGGATTGACACTCAAATCCTTGGTGAGGACCTCCACAATACTCACACGAATATGTCCGTATCTTATGGTGTGGTGGCTGGTGGAATAAATCAGTCGTGACATGATGAGAATAGGGATCCTGGTTATAGACAGACCCGTATCCTGACTCTACCATGCCACAACCGGGGCAATTACCACCATTATAAGAACTACCACACCACTGGCAAATCAGAAGGTGTGGATGAGACATAGAAAGAATCAAAAGGTTTGGGAGGGTAAGGAATGAAGAATAAAAAATGTGAGAGGGTAAAGGTGATTATTTTTGGATTTTTGGATAAACATTTTGTACAAATAAGAAAGAAAATGTTTTTGAGTTTTTTGTGTTCATTGAAAACTGAGTTTAAAATGTTTTTGGGAACAGTTTTGTTTTTATATGAAAATAAGAAGATAATATGAACAAGGGTGGGTAAATATACAATGAGTGTATATCCCAATTCACTAATCAGCAAACCGTTTTAGAAAAACGCGCACAACCTCCCCGGCGGCGCCAAATTTTGATTGGTGCTAAACCGTCAGATATTATTGACCAAGGTCAAATAAGTCAAAAACAGCTTAGGCTCAATCTCCGCGGAATATAGGGTTTCCCCGGGTCGTTATGTCCCGACGAGGTGTGAATTGTTATCAAACGGATCTGTGATCGGGTGAATTTGGACAAGAAAGGGTTGTGATTGATTACACTAAGGAATTTTGAAAGGAAATAACTTAAATAAATTATATTAACAAGATTGTAAAGTTGGAAAACCCAGAAACGTTTTAAACCTAAAAACGCGTACGTCTTTTTTAAATTTACGTAGACGTACGACATAAAACGCGAGTTTTAAGAAATAAAATACCTACGGATATGAAAATTACATTTTTACAATCCTAATAATAAAAGAAAAATTTTGGAAAATTAAAATTAATTTTTACACTATTTATATAATTATTATTAATTAAATACTATTTTCTAATTACTTATTAATTATTTAAATTAACCTAAATTATAACTAATTATGAAATTACACTAAAAATATAAAAAATAAATTTGGAAAAATCTAAAATATTATAAAACTAATTTTAAAATTAAAATTATATTTTTCCTACTTTTTAAATAATTATTATTAATTATTAACTAATTATTAATTAATAAAAACTAAACTAAATTATAAAAAATACTAAATGAAAAGAGAAAAATATGAAAAAATTACTAAAATTATTTTATGATATCAGGAACCTAGGAAAATTATAAAAATGAGATTTGCTTTTTAAAAAAGCTAAAAATAAGCTAAAAAGCTTAAATAGAAGCTATCACTTCTATACAATTTGTCTTTTTCTGATTTTTCTTTTTGAAAACTATTTAAATACTCAAAAAATGAAACTTTTGTAAAGGCACTTTGGCAGAAGCTAAGAAATAAGCACTTTGGGGTGATAAGTGCTTATCAGGTTTGGCATTCTTAGCTTATTAGGACTTATGGAACTTGATTAGGCTTATAAACAATCACAACAAAGACAAATAAGCTAAGACAGATAAGAGGGGACTTGAAATAAGCTAATTGAAATAGAAAAGCACAAGTGATAAGCTTGAAATAAGCAATAAGCAATCCCACAAGCACCACAGACCACACAGGCCACACAGGCCAACTACAAGGTTCTGTGGGGCCCACAGATGAGCTTGGGAGTCCAAACTTAAGAATGAACCAATAAGTTGAGCTTATTGGCTTTTCAAAAAGCCAACTATTAAGCTGTGGGTCCCATTATTGAACACTGGAGGGGGCATGGAAGTGAGGCACATAAGCTGAGTGATTAGCTTGTATCAGGAAAAGGGACAACCTTCAAGGGACAAGCAGCCCTAGCTAATAAGCTGAAAAACTCAAAATAAGCTAAGGAACTTAAAGGTGGGCTTATGGGCTTCCCAATAAGCCAAATCTCAAGTTGTGGGGCCCACTATTGAACCCAGGCCAAGCACATGAAAAGTGGGGGTTTGGACTGATGAGTTGGTGTAGGGGAGATGCTTCCCCTGCAGTTGTGTTTGGGGCAGTGTAGGGCCCATAGGAAAATTAGCAAAAATAAGCTAAAGGGTGGATTCACAAGTTCAGCTGGGATATAGTACACCCAAAAAATTTCACATCCTAAAACTTACCACAAAATTCTACAATATTCTTGGAAAAAATGGTTTTCTACAAAAAAGGAAATGTTGACTTTTTCTAATGAACACTAATGGTTGACTTTGTTGAATTTGAATCCTAATCTAATGATTAAAAATGTTATAATAAACTGAAATAAGGTTAAATTAGGCTAAAACTACAACTTGTAAGCTAATTTGATGGATTTATGAAGCTCAAATCTCACAGTTAACAGATGAGAAGGATTTGTGGTGATTTTGACTATTTTGTGAACAAACATCAGGTTTTATTACTAAAATGAACTCACTAGACCTAATGGGAGTTACCACAGGGAACAGGTTGCACCTTAGTGCAAATACCTAATCCAAACACCCCTTTAAAAAACAGATTTAGGCAATTCAAGGAGCAATTGAGGAATTTAAAGCATGAAACTGATAAATTAACTTACAGAAACATGAAACAAGCATGAATGAACAATAATGAACAACAAACAGCAATTATAACTACAATGAGCAAGTTATTCAAAGACAAATAAAAAGTGGAAACAGTCTTACAAACAATCCAAGCATAAAGGTGAACCAGGAACTCAAAATCACAACCTACCACTCCCCATGGAGCACTAAACCATGATTCATTACCATTACTGCTACCACTTCTTCTTTTCTTTTTGTATTGTATATATATATATATATATATATATATATATATATATATATATATATATATATATATATATATATATATATATTCTTTGTATTTTTCTTTTTCTTTTGTTTTCTGAGATTATGCTTCCTTTAAACTTCAAATGACTTTAAAACAGTTTATGAAAGTTATTTAGACAAAATATAATGCAATTTGAGAAGACAACAAGAAATTGAAAACTTAAGTGAAAATATGAAATTCTTGAATACTGAAATAATACTTAAATTAACCTTCAAATTTGAAATTACAACTGGTAACTAAGTCTAAAACAAGAAAGGTACAAAGAAAGGGTTACATAAATTTCTATTTCTAAATTCAGTTCTATTCCTACTTAATTAAAACTAACTAACTGCTAACTACTCTTTCATCATCACTTTTTCTTGACTTAAATAGATCCTGGTAGAATCCCTTGACTTTCCCACTCTATTGTGAGCCGTTGGATGGCCTAAGATGATCACAACCATTTATATTGAATTTGGCGGGAAAATATTTTGAGTGGGTTTGGTGAGTTACAGGTGGGATATTAATGAGGGGGGTTGGTGTATTTAATGGAGGGGGGTGTTGGTGAAGAATTGGTGAGGGTTTTGTGGAAAGGTGAGGAGGGGATATGGGGGAGCAGGGAGCGTGAAAGCTGGGGAAGAAGAAGGGTGTATAGTGGAGGTGTTGGAGTTTGACTAGGAGGGTTGACCGGGGGTGTAATATCAAAGGGTGTGGGCCGGTTTGTGTTTTGGGCTTGGGGTATTGGATCAGGGGATATAAGGTTGGGGTGGGCTGTTTGTGTTTGTTTTTACAAGGACCATTTGTGTAATTACTGAAAATTGAGGGGTAGGTTTTGTAACTTCTCCAAACTTATCCAAGGATAAAACTTGCCATATATCAATATCCCAAGGACCATAAAGTGAATTTTCCAAAAATGAGATTTCTGGGGACCAAATATGTCAAATTCCAAACTGCAGGGACCAAAATTGCATTTTCCTCAAACTTTTCATCAAAAGGTTATTTTTGATAACCTTTGAGTTTCCAAGGACCAAAAATAACTTTTCTTCCAAAAATATCCCACCAGGGACCAAAATTGCCAAAAGTGAAACTCCAGGGACTAAATTTGTAATTTCTCAAAACTTTTCCAATTTTTCACCAAAGGACAAAATATGACAACTTATGATTTCAAAAGGACCTTTGGTGACTTTTATTTTAAAATAAGAGCTCAGGGACTATTTTTGCCAATTTTTTTGAAAGTTGGGGGACTGAAACTGCCAATTTTTGCAAACTTTGTACGTTTTTCATCTATTTTTACTCTTTTTGCATCTAAAACATATAAAACACAATTTTGAAATATTTTCAGTATTTTGATGCATTTCTGAGTGTTTTTGTATGTTTTGCAGTTCAGATTTGACCAAAAATGATGAGTGTTTGAGCACTCATCAGTTACCTGATGGGACTAGCAAATGGGTAGAAAAAGTTGGTGATGTCCAAATTAATAAGTATCTAACTCTGCACAATGTCTTCTATGTTCCTGACTTTCAAGTTAATCTTCTCTCAGTAGGCAAATTGCTTAAAACACAATGTCTTATAGCTTCTTTCTTCCCTACAATGTTTGTTTTCCAGGATACTACAACTAGGAAAGTACTTGCAGTTGGAGAAGGTTATAACAATTTGTACATCTGCAAACCATCATCAGGATCATTTGTTCTTCCTCCTTCATTTGAATTGCCTGTTTTCTCTTCATCTGTTCATAAGGATGTGTCCAAAAATGTTGCTTTAGATCTTTTCCATGCTAGACTTAGACATACTTCTATGTCCAAGCTAGTGTATGTTGATAGTTGTAAACATTCAAATGTTTCTCAATTTGCTTGTGACACTTGGGGTGTGTTTGATTATTCCTTAATGAAGTAATTCAGCGCTTACCAGTCAAAAATGAATCGGTAAGCGTGTTTGATAATTTAAAAATTGGCAACTGAACGATAAAATAAATGCTGAGCGATTTAGGGTACTAAAGTAGCCAAATGATTCAGTGGGCTTCGGTTACCCAAATACCCCTGTTACACTTGTCTCCTCATAGTATGGTTATTAAATTTGAAAATTCATTTTGGGTGATGCAATCGATGCACCAAGCCACCAACAATCAAATTATCCTAGACTCTTTGTACTCCTATAATCTTAAATACTAATACTATAAAAACTAGGCCACGTAATTTCCTAGTTATTTTATTGTTAAAATATGTTTTTTTGGCATCTGTTATTTTGTGATATGATTACTTTTTTAATCTTTACTATTTGTTATTTAGACTATAAGTTCTAACAAATGAACATTATTCATAGATCACAATTTTCATTTAAAATTAGTCACAATCGAGGTTAAAATAGTAATTTTCATTTATTCAGAAACAATAGTCAGAACATTTATCAAACAGTTTTCAATTCAGAATCATGATCACTCAGCACCTTTGAATTATTCAGCATATTTGACTCGTTCAGCGCTAAATAATACAGTTTTATCAAACAGCCCCTTGTTCTTTAGCTAAACAATCAAGGTTGCCTTTTCCTGTGAGTTAATCGAAGTCACTTATAGCTTTTGAGCTAATTCATGTTGACTTATGGGGTCCATATAAATCACCTGCTCTTAATGGTGCACACTACTTCTTCACTATTATGGATGATTTCTCTAGATGTACTTGGACTTATTTGATTCACACAAAAGATCAAGTTTTGTCCACTCTAACTGATTTCATAGCTTACATTGAGAATCATTTCAAGGATAAACCTAAGTTTCTAAGATCTGATAATGGTACTGAGATAGTGAATAAGGATTGTTTGGCATATCTCAGAAAACAAGGAATAGTTCACCAAAAGTCAATGGTGTATACACCACAACAAAATGCCATAGTTGAAAGAAAACACAGGCATTTACTTGACACTGCAAGAGCTTTGAAGTTTCATGCCTCTTTGCCTGATAAGTTTTGGGGGGAGTGTGTATTGACAACTACTTATTTGATTAATAAGATGCCCATGAAAGTATTGGACTGGAAGACTCCTTTTGAAATGCTTCATAAAGTTCCTCCTAGTTATGATCATCTAAGGGTTATAGGCTGTTTATGTTTTGCAACAATCACAAAACCTCATAAAGATAAGTTTGGGCCTAGAAGTGTTAAGTGTGTGCTACTTGGTTACCCACCTCGTCAAAAAGGATACAAGCTGTATAGTCTTGAGACACATGAAGTATTTTGTAGCAGAGATGTGAATTTTCAAGAGAATGTTTTTCCTTTCAAAAAGGATTCCTCTATTTTCTCCACCTAATCAACAATGGCCTTCAGAAAAGATTATTGATGATGATTGTTCAAGTTCTAGTCCTGTTCCAAACAACCCTGCTTCAAGTTCTAGTCCTGTTTCCAGTTCTCATGAAGAAGTTACCAATTCTACTGAACCAAACAACCATGAAGATATTCCACTGGTTGTTCCTACTTCTGATGTTCCAATAAATGATTCTATTCCAGTTAGAAGATCATCTAGAACTGCTACACAACCTACATGGCTTAAGGACTTTGTTACCACAAAACAAAGAGCTGGTCATGCTAGAATTGATACACCTAATCAGCCAAGGTATCCATTGTTCAAACAATCAGACTTTGAAGCTTATCCTGATGATTATGTGGGTTCTTTGGCTCATGTTTTGGCAACTTTAGAGCCAACTACTTATTCTCAAGCAGTTTCTAATCCAATGTGGGTTAAAGCCATGGATAAGGAGTTGCATGCTCTTGACATTAATGAAATTGGGAAGTCACTGAGTTACCAAGTGGTCATAAAGTTATTTCTTCCAAATGGGTGTACAAAATTAAATACGATGCAGATGGAACAGTGGATAAATACAAAGCTAGACTTGTAATCAGAGGATTTGATCAAAAAGAAGGGGTGGATTATAAGCATACATTTTCTCCTGTGGTAAAGGCTGCAACTGTGAGAGTGTTGATTGCCATTGCAACAGCAAAGGGGTGGCCACTACATCAGCTAGATGTTAACAATGCTTTCCTTCATGGCTTTGTGGATGAGGAAATCTATATGCAGCCTCCTGAAGGCTACATCAAAGCTAAACCAGGTCAAGTTTGCAAGCTTAAAAAATCCCTTTATGGTCTCAAACAAGCATCAAGGCAGTGGAACCAAGAGCTTTCTAAGTTTCTGATCTCTTTGGGATTTTCACAATCAAAACATGATTATTCCTTATTTGTTAAAGGGAAAGGTGGGCCATTTATAGTGGCCTTGGTTTATGTAGATGACATTTTGATCACTGGCAATTTTGCACAAGACATTGAAGCCACTAAAAAGGCTTTGGATCAAAAGTTTACTATAAAGGACTTGGATCTAGCCAGGTACTTTTTGGGTATTGAATTGTGTAGCACAGAACATGGTACTTATCTTCATCAAAGGAAGTATGTTTTGGATTTACTCAAGGATGCTGGATTGACAGCTGCAAAACCTACTTCTTTCCTTTTACCACAGAATTTAAAGTTGTCACTGGATAAAGGAATTTGATAAGTGATCCTGAGTCATACAGAAGATTGGTTGGAAGGCTTTTGTATTTGTCAATGACAAGGCATGACATCTCATATGCTGTTCAACATCTAAGTCAGTTTGTTTCTGCACCAAAAGAGCCTCATTTGCAAGCTTCTATGCATCTACTAATATACTTGAAAGGTTCCATTAATAAAGGCTTGTTTTATCCTGTTCAAGGCAATTTGAAAGTAGCTGGATTTTCTGATGCTGACTGGGGATCATGTTTGATGACAAGAAAGTCACTTACAGGGTATTGCATCTTTTTGGGTTATTCATTGGTGTCTTGGAAGACCAAGAAGCAAGCCACAGTCTCAAGATCATCTACAGAGGCAGAGTATAGAAGTATGGCTGCAACCACATGTGAATTGGTATGGCTAACCTACTTATTGAAGGATCTACATATTCCAGTTCAAGTTCCAATTACTTTGTTTTGTGACAACAAGGTTGCACAGGAAATAGCAGCAAATCCATGTTACCATGAGAGAACTAAGCACTTGGACATAGACTGCCATTTTACAAGAGACAAAGTGCAAGATGGTTTCCTACAAACTGCCTACATACCAACTCATTTGCAGTTAGCTGATATCATGACCAAGGCATTGGGAGGTTATCAACATTCATTTTTAGCTGACAAGTTGGGCTTTCAAGAAGTTCCAACTTGAGGGGAGGCTGTAGAATATAAAGTATCAACTTCAGCAAACTACAAGGACTAGTTATGTAAATAGTTTAAAAATTAGTTTTGTTAGTTAGCTCCTTCCTCCCTTGTATATAACGCAATGTATCTCATTTCACTTTCATAACTTTGTAGTCATTTTCTCATTAATAAAGGTTACAATTTGCTTCCGCTTCTAAATTTGATAAAGATCTACTCCTATTTAAGATCCATAAATGCGAGAAAACTTTAATATCCTCTAAAAAGAGTGTCTTTTTTAAAAGGTTTTATGTCAAAGCAAACTTTGTTTTTATACCGCCAAATGATCCGAGCCGTAGTTTGGACAACTACATCGAAACTCTTTTAAGGGGGAGTTTAAGTTTACCAAAATCCCCCCATTTGAGAATCAAATCCACGGAGTTGTAAACTTAGAAGCATCATTTTCTAATAATATATATTCAGAAGCATTATTTGTGTCAAGTCGTTATATACACCAAGCTAAAAGTTCTTTATAGATCCAACTTTTACCATAGAACTCATCAAGCAATCTTAGCCACTTATTTTTTTATCAAAATAAAAAAATAAACTTACACCCTTTTTTTAAAACTTAAATATTTTGTAAACCGTAAATCGTCAAGCTACAAAAAAAATACCATCGCGACGAGAATTAAATTATCTTTCTATAGACATGCATTGTTATATACTTTCGACGAACTTTTTTTCTTCGATGAACTTCTTTTTTTTTTTGCCCAGAAAAATCATATATGATTCGTAAGAATCATATATGATTCGATTTTAACAAATCATATATGATTCGTAACAATCATATATGATTCGTAAGAATCATATTCTGGGCGGAAATTTTAAAAAAAAAAAGTTTGTCGAAAGTATATAATAATGCATATCTATAGAAAGATCATTTAATTCTTGTCACGATGGTATTTTTTTTGTAGCTTGAAGATTTACCGTTTGCAAGATATGTTGTTTTGAAAAAAAAAATGAAAAATATAAATGGATAACTATGATTGGTTGATAGGTTTTATGGCATATATGGGTTCTTCATGGATCTGAACTCTATACACCAATTGTATTTATTGTCCATGCCAAAAATCAAGTGGGAAACAAAAACAAAGTACTCCGTATTTGATTTCTAAGTTGAGAACTTAAGAGCATCTTATGATGTTTGATACTTTCAGCCTTTTTAAAGGCTACAATGTTCATGAAAAGAGTAAAGACATTTGTATAATGTTTGATATGTATTTTGTTGCTGTCTTTTATAGTCACACATTAGTCTAGACACTGCTACATCACGTACTGAAGGAGAACGAGTCAAATTATACACGATGAAGTGGAGAAAGAATGTATCTTTAATGTACATTTTGTAGTAGATTTAACATTCAATTTTCTCAACAACTTATACGATAAGACAGGACTATACAAATTTATCACTCATTAATGTGTCTATGCCTGACATAATTAGCTACGTACTATTGAGTTACGGCAGTGAGTCTTGTATGTAAGTATGAACGAGGTTTTTCTTTTTATGTGTTATTAAGAGAATGCAAGTCTTTCCGATGCATGGCGCATAATTACCAAAATTCTGAGTAAGCAAAAATCTTACTAGTATTTTTCCGAAACTAATGCTTAGGATTCTTACCTTTAGTTTGAGACTTTGAGCTGCATAGCTTTCTTAGCATGTTAAACGATAGACATTATTATTATAATTCACAGATATATATAAAATCCCAAGACACTCCACACACTCATGAATAGATGTATATATAAAATGGCACTTAACCATATGTAACCCAACTTTCTAGCCCATAAACACACAAACATGATGGATGGTCACTTTAGCATGAGAGACATTAGAAGCATAGGCCGCCATGTTATCACCGGCAGGTGGTTCATGGTCTTTGCCTCACTTCTCATCATGTCAGTCTCCGGAGCAACCTACATGTTCGGTTCGTACTCCGGAGACATCAAAACATCCTTAGGATATGACCAAACCACCCTCAACCTCCTTAGTACATTCAAAGACTTAGGTACTAATGTTGGGGTCATTTCGGGCTTAATCAACGAAGTATCCCCTCCATGGGTAGTCCTTTTAATTGGTGCCATGATGAACTTCACGGGTTATTTTATGATTTGGCTCGCGGTCACTGGGAAGACAAGAAAACCCGATGTTTGGCAAATGTGTTTGTACATTTGCATAGGTGCAAATTCACAAACATTTGCTAATACAGGAGCATTAGTTAGTTGTGTTAAAAATTTCCCTCAAAGTAGAGGTGTTGTGATAGGACTTTTGAAGGGTTTTGTAGGTTTAAGTGGGGCGATCATTACACAAGTGTATCATGCGATTTATGGGCATGATTCGAGGTCGTTAATCTTGTTTATTGGATGGTTACCAGCTGTGGTTTCGGTTGTGTTTCTTAGAATAGTTCGGATTATGAAAGTTGTTCAACAAAAGAGTGAGATTAAAATGTTTTATAAGTTTCTTTTTATCTCACTTGCGTTGGCAGGGTTTCTTATGGTTATAATTATTATACAAAATAGTTATAGGTTTTCGAATTCGGGGTTTGTTGGAAGTGCTTGTTTTGTTGTGGTTATGCTTTTTGCACCATTATTGGTTTGTGTTTAAGGAAGAGCTAAAGCAATGGAAGATTAATCAAGAAGTGGTTAACAATGACATGATTTCGGATGTGAAAATAGTCACTGAGGATCCAAATGTCAGCCCCCTTGAACCATCATCCGAAAATGAGGTTTCGTGTTGGAAGACCGTGTTTACGCCTCCAAAGAGAGGGGACGATTTTACTATTCTACAAGCACTTTTTAGCATTGACATGTTGATACTATTCACCACAACAACTTTTGGTGTAGGCGGGGCATTAACCGCGATTGATAACCTCGGTCAAATAGGACGGTCACTTGGATACCCGAAACAAAGTATCACGACATTTGTGTCGCTAGTAAGTATTTGGAATTATTTGGGTCGAGTTGGGTCAGGTTTTGTTTCGGAAATACTGCTAACAAAATACAAGTTCCCAAGACCATTGATGCTCACTTTAGTACTTTGTGTATCATGTGTTGGTCATCTTTTAATTGCCTTCGGTGTGCCTAATTCACTCTACGTTTCTTCGGTTATAATGGGTTTTTGTTTTGGAGCACAATGGCCATTAATTTTCGCAATCATATCAGAACTGTTCGGGCTAAAATACTACTCCACTTTGTACAACTTTGGGGCCGGGGCAAGCCCCGTTGGGTCATACATCCTCAATGTTGTAGTTGCAGGTCGTCTATATGATAAAGAAGCGACGCGTCAACTAAGCGTGCAAGGAATAGTCCGAAAAGATGGGGATGATCTAACTTGTACCGGCGTAGACTGTTATAAAATGTCTTTTCTTATTATTACTGGTACAACGGTGTTTGCATGTTTTAGTTCACTTGTCTTAGTGATCCGTACAAAAAGCTTCTACCGTGGTGATATATACAAGAAGTTTCGTGTTGCGGATAAGCACACAGAGATCATAGAGCCGGCTTCGACCACCACTACACAACCCGAAAGAAAATGACGGAGGAAGACAATAAGTGAAGTATATGTCGCCAAAAATCAGGAATTTGGCATAGCACTTAAATGTTTTGTCACAATTTGTTTTGGTAGATATTCAATTGTAATGGACCATGTTCTAAAATTGTGAATGAGAAATTATAGTGTGTTACTTTACAAAGATCGTGTGGAAATGACATATCATTTTGCTTTGACAAACTTTCATTTCAGGTTATAACAATATTTTTTTCAAAATATGTGTTTCTTGACTAGGTGCAATCATTGAAGAACTTTTTACTTGTTGATCCTTGATTAATAATGAGCTTAATTATTAATTAGTAATTGTTTGTATAACAATGATTAAGAAATTATCACGCTTAAGAAAGTAGGTATACGAACCAGTATAATTTTTCGAAAAGCAGATATACAAACATGCATATATACGACACTATATTTCAACTAAAAATTTGACACACATCTGTTAGAAGCCCCGGATATAGCCATGGCTTGAGCCATTGCCAAAAACACGAGCCTAGAGCACGAGAGGCCATACTGACGCTGGGTTGGCAAGCCCTGGTGCTGTAGCCACCAGCTCACGCCGAGCAATATTTTCATTTATTTATTTTACACTATGACACCACTTTACTCTACGGCACCACTTTTTTACTAGGGAGAGGGGTTTTGGTGTCATAGCCAAAACTGGTGCCGTGGAGAAAAAGTGTTGAAGTGACTCCACTTTTTCCTATAAGACCACCCACGACATCAAATGATATTTAACGCTCTAAATTGATAGATAACTCACATACTGACTGATATCATAGTAAATTGTACCATATGAACCAGTATTGACACTATGAAACTCAATTTTTTTTCTTGGACCCTGGCTTTAATAAATCAATCTTAATTAACTACAATTAGTATTTCGATCTTAACAATTCTATGACGAACAAATCCACATGGACAACTCACGTGGGTTCAAATGGTGACACTGGATCTAGGATGAAAAGTAGTGTTACATTAATATTGGTTTTAACTACCCTGCCTCAAAGTTGACTAACATTAACCAATCCTAAATTCTTAATACTTCAAAGCCTCAAGAATCACGCTAGCCACTTGAAAATATGGGACAAACGCTCTTAACTCGATACATGTAATTTTATTATATTTGCTATAATATTAGTAGAAAAGACTATATCTAATAAATGGCAGTATATCTAAGAAATGGTCAACTGAAATACTTAAAAGAATCATTTGATTAATAAAATTGCAGAACCATTTTTAACTGTAACAAAGTTAATTCATTACAGTTATAAACTAGTTCAAAATTATCAATGTTTTAGCATTTTATAATGTCGATCAACTCATCAAACGGATATATACAAAGTTTTGGATCCACAGTTTTAGAAACCGGGCCCTTAAATATATGGGCTCAGTCGAACCCAACCCAAAACAACTTAGAGCTAGGGGTGTTCATCAATTAGGTAATCGGGTTGTTCGGTTTATTTGGTTTGAATCACCCGAGTTTTTTTTTTTTTTTTTTTTTTTTTTTTTTGACATAACCAAAAACTGAACCGAACCGAATTTAAAATGGATTTAACCGAACCGAAAAACGAATTTGATTTTAGTTCGGTTTTCGGGTTGACCGAAGATTATTGCTCATTTTTATATCATTTATATGATATTTTTGATTTGTTATAAATTTGCATTTTAGTATTTATTTAAAGCTATTTCTCGCGAAAATGACCAGAACAAGCCATAAAAGAAGCCAAAAAGATAAGAAGTACAAATTTCAGTCAGAGCATACGCCGTACACCTCATTTATAGTATACGGCGTATACATATTTACTTCGAGAAAAAAATGCTAAGTGTTGAAGACCATATGGCGTATACACCTTTCCATGTATATGTCGTATGAACCTGAAGATCGATGCGTGGACAATGGATACAAGGCGTATACGGTGTATACCATCTGAAGTGTATACGCCATATACATAGACGGGCTTGGGCTTTCTTAGCTTAAATACCGGTTTTCACCACACATTAGGTCACGTTTTCATACCCTAATTCTAGAGGATGATTTCCAGAAGCAACAATACGAGTTCTAGGGCTCAAAACATCAAGAGATCAAGAAATTACACATCATAAACATTTGTTTACTTCGGTTTGATCATTTTGTCTTCGCTTAATCTTTCAAAATTGATTTATCTTTGTTTGTTTTCTGTAATGGAAGGCTAAGCCTCTCAATGCTTGCCTTAATAAGTTGTTATGATTCTATTTGATTAATGACATGTTTGGTACGTTCATTCTAGCTTTGTTTTGTATAATTTATATGCGTGTATAGACTTACGTCCTTGCATTTACCATGTCAACGTGTTGATAGTAATTTATTAGTAGGTGACCATCTGAAAATATAATACTTGAATCATTAAAATACCTAGAAAGTAACCTTTAGTGGTTAGGACCATGACTATTGGCCTAGTGGTGTTAAAAGTGGTAGATAATACAATTTAAGATTTAGTGAACGGGTAATTAAGCAGATTACTTAGTAATTAAATGTTTGGCAAACACATATAAAAC
This sequence comes from Artemisia argyi, assembly GCA_030686995.1. Lineage (NCBI taxonomy): Eukaryota > Viridiplantae > Streptophyta > Magnoliopsida > Asterales > Asteraceae > Artemisia > Artemisia argyi. The sequence goes on along the minus strand of CM060687.1, from coordinate 52,140,422 downwards.
ATTGTCATATAGATTAGTTGAGAAGCTTAATACTTGGACGATAAATGAGATGCGACCCTGACCATCAGCGTACGAGGTTATAAGAAGAAGCATGTAGGGAGACTCAATCGTATCACACCTACACTACCTAAGACTCACTAGAACATAGCTAGATGAACATTGCACACACATTCATGCTATTAACAGGATAGATGATTAGCAATGCGAGCACGTCCTTTATCTATTGGTTTTCTCATTAATTTCCTTTTTGTTTTATTTACTTATTATTACTATTTTACGTATTTTATAATTAAATAATCGTATGAATTTAAAGCACAGTTGTCATCTTAGTTAAATTTAGACAAAAATACACCGTTGGTCCTTGAACTTTCCACAAAGCATCACAATGCACCCTAACTTTTAAAAAACGTCGCCATGCGTCCAAACCTTTTGTTTTTTAGGCCGATTATGTCCTTTGACCAGTTTCGGCTCGGTCAATGCACGTTTTTTGTTATAATATGAGGGGCATAATAGTCCAATCATATTATAACCATTAGTTAACCCAAGCTAAACCAGACATACAACTTGAGGGACCATCGGTGTAGTCATGAATGCCCTTTGTCACCAACCACATGACTATGGTATGTTCTAGTTTTTTAACTTTAACTACACCAAGTATCTCACAACAGTGTAACTTATTTGATTATATGTAATATTAAATCCAGATTTTGAAGCCCCTTGGATGAATTGGATGTGTAATTGGGAACACCACACAGTCCATGACCAAGAAGAAAGGCATTCTACAGGAAGATGACTGCATCCTTCTAGAGAGATGGCCGACTTGTAAGTCTAGTGACATAGTTGCTTAATAAGATATATGAATGTCATTTGTAGCATATATTGTGTGTCTGATATAAAGATTGATGGATCATAATGTGTATTAGAAGCATATCATGACAAACTAATAATAAGTTTTGTACATTTTTTAACAGTTCATACCAGCAAGAATTGTTAAGAAGTACTAACTTGTATTGGTTCTCGAGAGCGGTTGTCAAGCATAAAAGCATAGAGAAAGAGTTCGAAGTTCGTGAGAGGATACTTCAAGTTGGTCAAGGGAAGGTCAGGAGGAAAGTGCTATTGTTTCATCATCTAGTTTCAGGCATTTGAGGGCAGAAGCACATTTTGGTCAAGGTTCAATGGTTCGCTTCTTTCTAGGTGATGAAACTAACAGGTCACAAAGAGTTTTACATTTTTATGTGGGCTGATGGAGCTTTAAAGTTGGATAATGATATTATGTAAACATATTCTGTAGTTCGTATGTATGGTGGATTTGTGGGCACAAATCAACTTGAATAATGCTTAGACAATTGTTTTGTAACTATATGTGTAGGATAAACCTTATGAGTTTGTCCATACACAATTTTGCAAGTATGATGCAATATATGTATGCTTAACGTTAGGTTTTATAACAGATAATTAGTAATACTTAGTGTTGTATGTGTTGACTTTATTAGTCAAAAAGGGTTATTTGACTCATGGAATTTTAATTATGACTTCCGATAGTCAAACTTCAAATAGAAAATGTCATTTACCAATTGACTCATTAATTGAAATGTTGCTTTCTAAAGTTGTATGTATATGCTAGTTTCAACCTTCACTTTCTAATATCAAGTTGAAGTGCTATATGTAACTTTGACTTTCAAAAGTCAAATTGCCATATCCACAACACACCCACAATATTTCAAACAACACCATTTAGGGTAATTTACAAGCTAAACATTAAACAAACCATAAAATGAAACAGGAACAACAAAATACGTCGTTAATTGTCATAGGGTACAAACTAAACATTAAACAAACCATAGAATAAACATTAAAAAAAAAAAAAAAAAAAAAAAAAAAATCACTACGACTGTGGGGGAAGCTCGGTGGAGTTTCAACAGCTTCCTAGCCAACTCCCAATTCATCACCACATTTTCAGCGTGATCATGATTCAGAGTGCAAAGCTTGATATAAAGTTTCTTCAGCAAGGGGGAACAAGCAAGTACAAACTTTATTATTGTTAACTCATTAACTGATATAGGAAAATATGGAAACACCACACTCATTAACTGATGAAGGCTTGGATTTCATCTTGGATTTTCAGCAAATGAGGTTTTTTCTGTTTGGATTTGGTTTTTCAATAGGTCTATGTAATTATTGTGGGCATAGGGGTTTTGGTGGGTGGGTTTATTGATTCACGCGCAAAATGATCTAGCGTATCAAAGAATGTAAGGTCAAGTTGCAATGTAAACTTCATGAATCGTCCTTAACGTTAACTGTTGGGTTAACTCAGGTTTGTAGGATTGGTTATAACGTGATTGGACTATTATGCCCCTCATATTATAACAAAAACGTGCGTTGACCGAGCCGAAACTGGTCAAAGGACGCAATCGGCCTAAAAAACACAAGGTTTGGACGCCTGACGACGTTTTTTAAAAGTTAGGGTGCCTTACGATGTTTTGTGGAAAGTTTAGGGACCAACGGTGTATTTTTGTCTTAACTTTACTTTGGCTATGTTTGGCACACAAGATTGTTGAGAGATTATGCTTATTTTTTCAAAAAATAAGCTACTTAAAAAATAATATTTGTTTGGCAGACAAACTTATAAGAGATTCTTAAAATAATAATAATAATAATAATAATAATAATAATCCATAATCTCTTAAAACAAAAGGTTACTTCATGTAGCTTATAAAAATAATCTCTTTTTATAATCTCCAGCACAAACACCATCTCCATTTTCAGCAACAATTACTTTCGCCAAACATATCCTTTATTACATTTGAATACCTTCGCTCCAGTGAACGACCTGATCTTACCAAGTCTATATTATACACGAATGAGTACACCGTACGAGAGTGTTGGTAAAGTTGACCAGATTCGGTATATAAATTATTAAACTAATTAAACTAGATTTCACACATCAACAAACAAGAAAATGAAATGCGCATAATGTCATATTATCCAAAAGGCTTAACAAGAAAATCAACCAAAATGCTTCCATAAAATGTGTGTCAAACAAAGAGCCAATCTAACATGCTCATATGTGTGAATTGCACTCCTTAATAAACAAGACGTATTTGCTTTGTATTGTTACCTTATTGCCGGCTTATCGTCATCCAACCATGACCAAACAGTAAAACGGCAATAAAGAGGCTACCGATTGTTAGATTCCTAACACGCGTGCAACTGAAATTTCATTAGGAAATCTGAAATATTTACAAATAAATGATTACTGTACAACTGATATGTATCAACAATCCATTTGAATCTCCAACCATCAACTTCCATTTCATCCTTCTCTTTTCGGAAGCTATTTACAATGAGCGAACCTTTTACTTACTCAAATGTTACGACGAAAAGTCAAACCTAAACATGAAGTGCCTCGAGTCATTCTCATATTCGATCCCAACCCATCAAATTTCTCCTAACCGCTTCCTCAATTTTACCTTTTCGCACAAATAGTTTTACTCCTTCATTCAGTAAAACTCTATAAACTTCCCATTCTCGTCCTCCAATCAAATGCCTACTTATTTCAGCTGAGAATATGTCCATATTGAGCATCTTGAGAGCAAGGGTAATATCGTAAAATACAAGGGGACGCCCCTTCCCACATAATTCAACTGGATTTGCAACGAGTAACTCTATGTCAGGGCCACGGTTCACCAAAGCTATTCTAAGAGGCTGATATAGTTCCATCCGAATGCGGGAAATTAGTGCACTTTGTTTGCTTGGGTCCACAATCTTCTTCCCATCCGCTTGCACAATAAACAAGTCAAGCTCCACAATTTTTTTCTCTTTTTTCATGAATCGCCCATATGAAATCTATTACACAATAACAGCATATGTAACAATTCTTAAAGTATCAAAATATTTCAATAGGAAGATGAGGTGTTTTTAATTTTTTTTATTTTATTTTATTTTATTTTATTTTATTTTTTTTTTTTTTGTGCATAAAATACTAACACACTTTTTCTACTTTTTCATCGGTCGTGTTTCAGTCATTGAGCTTATTTTGTTCATTTGGCCATTATAAGATGCATTTGTGTCCCATTTGATTCAATTTGTACCCAAATTGCCCCTAAAAAATCGGCTTGCAAATGATATATTTTACTAAAATGTAAATGTATGCATAAAAATGTGGAAATATGTTTAGAAAACCTGTTACATATGACCAAAATAAGAAACTAAACCATCTTTTAAACAATCAGACGCACAAAGAAAAAGTAAAATGACTAAAAGCCAACAAATGAAAAAGTACGTTGAATAATTCACACAAATAAAATTCAGAATATGTTGTGATGAACTGAAATTTTACCTGAATATTGTAATCCTTCAAAGTTCTCATTATATCATAAAGCAGTCCTTTATGATCACGACAAACAATCTGGACAAGTGTATGCGCAGGACTAAGGGAGTTATCAGCTGTGACGGACACATTGTTCGAATGAACGGACCCTTGTTTGGTTTCATCAAACATCTCTAGCTTGAATGTTTCTTCTGTAATGGCTGGAGGAATGAACGATGGTGGGCCATTAGAACACGCGGTATAATCACGGCCAACCATTTCTATATCACAACTTATCATTGCATTCCCGAAAACTGCTTTTAAATGATCATGTGTATCCTCCTTTCTTTTAGGCGTATGTAAAAGTTCTCTGAAAAGTACTATGAGTAAGTTTTATGAATTATAAAGAACTCATTCAAAACGAACATTCTTCATTGGGGTGTTTAGATTCTGTTTCTGATTATCGGATTATTGTCAAATAATCAGTTTTATACTAGCTGAATCAAAGTATATCATCAAAGGATAAAAATAAATATACCTCTTTACCAATTTTCTAAAATCTGATATTAGAAATTTTTAATCCGTTCTGCAGAACATCTGTCATTTTTTTTCTTAAAAATGATGTACTTTTGTTCGGTTTATCGTCTAATTTCAAAGCTAAACCAGACTTTTCGAGGACTAAAAGGTCTAATTATCCGATTATTACAAGTTTAAACAGCACACATCTAACTAGTAACTACTATCTTCTACAATCCGATTATAGTTGGTTATCTGATTTTAGTTATCATTATCATATAATATAATCACTTTCAAATAACATACTTATACTAGTTTAACGGTGTTTAATTTACCTGGTATCAGTGACAAAAAATAAGTCCATCACCATCCCATCTGGAGTGGTCGATACTTTCACTCGTTGTATAACAAGCTCAAGCTCACAAAGAACATGAGTCACATCTGCCAAATAGAAGTATATAAAACCACTGTAACACAAATAAACAAATATGGCATTGCTTATTTAAGTGCTTATCTGCTTAGTATTTTAAGCAAATTAACCGTTTTGAGTGTTTGGATGTTCCGATCTATGATGGATCATTTTAGAGTAAACAGAAATCAAATAAGAAGCAGGTTGTTAACTTCTTATATATTACGCAGATAAACACTATCAAATAACCAATCCCATATTACCCCCATAATATGTATATACTGCGCGCAGATTTGAGTTATGCAGTTGGAAAATGTTGTACCGTGTAATAGGCCTTGTCGATCATGGCAACAAAATTTGAGGAGAAACACATCTGCAGGCTTGGGTGGCTTTGATTCGGGTCGGTAAAATACGAGTGTATTATTAGCAGAGGAAACTGAAGGGCAAGCCTCTAATAACCTCTTCTTTAATAAACTCCATATTGTGCCAGGCTTCCCGGTTACCCAAAACACTATGTAACACCATTTTCCGTCAGTGGATACATCTGCACACACAATCTAACAGTGAATATTATGTAAATGCATATGCACACGATAAACACCATTAATCTCGAACCAAACAAACAAAACAAAACAAATACGTAAGAGGCGTTTGGGATTATTTGTTGAGACTGCTTATCTGCTTATTTTGTTTTGATATGCTTGATAAACTACAAGAAAATAGACAGTTAGTGACAGAGGTTCTAATGACACATAAAAGAGTCACTAAATCTAACATTTTAGTGACAGTTTCTAGAAAGTGTGGGTAAAATCCAAAAATTTTGAGTCTTAGTGACACTTTTTATAAACAAAATGCATCACAAAAGGCAGAAAACCATGTGCTCACACTTTTTTGTCACTACAAAATAGACTTTTACCTACTGGACTTCTACCTACACTTTTTAATGTGTCGTCACAGGACAATTTTTTTGTAGTGGTTAGCAGTTTTGCTGTTTAGATCGAAGCAAACTGATGGCTTATTTATAGTTTGTTACTTACTTTGAAAAAAAAAGTACCAACCTGCGTAATCTGACTTGTTTCTTTACTCTAAAACAAGTAGACTAGTCCCTGCTACCGAAAACTATAAACTGCTTATCTATACTAAAACGTGATAAGCAAATAAGCAGTTTTAATAATTAATCCCAACCACCCCTTGCAGTTTGAGGTTCACTTATTGGCTTATTGCATATCCAAACTGCTAAACCTATCCTGTTTATTGCATATATGATATCTCTTAACCGGGACGGAGGGAGTATCTTTTTTATCTAACATAACATAAGCATGTATACACTTTTACCTAAAACTCTCAAAACTACCTAGACATATCAAAACAGAATTCAGTTTTAAAAAAAGACGTACCACCACGAACAATGCTCAACCCAAAAAAGAGTATAGTACGACAAAGATCACAACCAAGACCAGTTTTATCAGGACAGTTAACTGTTATAACTGTTGCTTCATCTTCTTGCTCGGCTTCCTTTATTATCACCACATCCTCAAACAACATCTTTCTAGCTTCTTCTTAGATAGACAATGCTTTTTTTTTTTTTTTTTTTTTTTGAAATCTAATATGGATTTATTGTGGGAAATCCGTGGGTGGGTGGGAGTAGGTTGGTGAGTGTTATCGATAACTACACGTAGCTACCAAGCTCTTTTGTAGTTTTGTTTAATGTTTTCTTTAGATAATTGAGAAATGCTATATCCATAAATAAAACATCCACAAAATGAGTTGTTGGAGTGTGATTGGTGTATTTTGCTTTGTTTCTCTCTCTTCTATTTGATTAAAGTCAATCACACTCCGACAACTCATTTTGTGGATGTTTTGTGAATGTTTTCTTCGTGGATATACCATTCCTCTTATTATAGTATGATGGTGTTATGGGTACGTCACTTATATAAACCACTTGTCAAATAAATAAATTTTGAATAGTGTGGTATCACATAGTTATCCACGTTGTCATCCAATGACACCAAATATTATCCCATATCGTATCGGTGCTGTCATCATTAAAGCCATCAGCGTTGTGTTAGTGTGTGCTTGAGGTGTGTACGTTAGGGTTGAGCATCGCATACCAAAACCGAGAGGACAAATTGAAAATCGATCGAACCAAAGGATCAGTGGTCCGGTCTCGGTCTGGATTTTTTCCTTATTCGGTCTTGGTCCGGTTCAATCCGGTTCGGTTTGGTTCGGTCCGGTCCGGTATGGTCTTACGTAAAACCCGACTATTATGCCTTCTTAGACGGAACCGGACCAACCTGGACCGGACCGAACACATTCGGTTCGGTCATCGGTCTAAAGTTTTGGGCTAGTTCGGTCTTGGTTTAGTCCGATTTTGGCCGGTCTGATCCGGTTTTAGACCGTTGATCACCCCTAGTGTACGTGGTATAGATCGATTTGTTTTAGTAAATTAAATTTTCAATGTTGTGAACATGGGCAAAAAAGCCTCATGCCTCATGGCGTAAAGTAATGAATATATACCTCGGGATGTTGAGTTGGATACAAGTC